>JABCMI010000063.1:0-1200000 GCA_026261945.1 Hirschfeldia incana
AGTTTGTAGATATGGAAGTTTCTACATGATTGTGATCAAACCTGAATGAATCCGGATTTAAGACGCTTTATTCTGACTCATTATTCAGTTTAGAATCACCCTGAAGTTGAATCAATATCATAGGAGCTAGGATTAAAAAGTTATCCCACTTTGGACCCAAGTGATTCCAGTTTACCTAGTTTGTAGATATGGAAGTTTCTACATGATTATAATCAATCCTGAATGAATCCGGATATAAGAAGCTTTATCCTGACTCATTAATCAGTTTAGAATCACCCTGAAGTTGAATCAACATCATAGGAGCTAGGATTAAGAAGTTATCCCACTTTGTACCCAAATGATTACAGTTTACCATGTTTGTAGAGATGACAGTTTCTTCAAATTTCTAATCATACCTGAATGAATCCGGATATAAGAATCTATATCCTGACACTTTAATCAGTTTATAATCACCCTGAAGTTGAATCAATATCATAGGAGCTATGATTAAGAACTTATCCCACTTTGGACCCAAGTGATTCCAGTTTACCCAGTTTGTAGATATGGAAGTCTTTACATGATTATAATTAAACCTGAATAAATCAGGATATAAGAAGCTTTATCCTGACTCATTAATCAGTTTAGAATCACCCTGAAGTTGAATCAATATCATAGGAGCTAGGATTAAGAAGTTATCCCACTTTGGACCCAAGTGATTCCAGTTTACCCAGTTTGTAGATATGGAAGTTTCTACATGATTGTAATCAAACCTGAATGAATCCGGATATAAGGAGCTTTATCATGACTCATTAATCAGTTTATAATCACCATGAAGTTGAATCAATATCATAGGAGCAAGGATTAAGAAGTTATCCCACTTTGGACCCAAGTGATTCCAGTTTACCCATTTTGTAGATATGAAAGTTTCTACATGATTGTAATCAAACCTGAATGTATCCGGATATAAGAAGCTTTATCTGACTTATTAATCAGTTTAGAATCACCCTGAAGTTGAATCAATATCATAGGAGCTAGGATTAAGAAGATATCCCACTTTGGACCCAAGTGATTCCAGTTTACCCAGTTTGTAGATATGGAAGTTTCTACATGATTGTAATCAAACCTGAATGAATCCGGATTTAAGAAGCTTTAACCTGATTCATTAATCAGTTTAGAATCACCCTGAAGTTGAATCAATATCATAGGAGCTAGGATTAAGAAGTTATCCCACTTTGGACCCAAGTGATTCCAGTTTACCCAGTTTGTAGATATGGAAGTTTCTACATGATTTATAATCAAACCTGAATGAATCCGGATATAAAAAGCTTTATCCTGACTCATTAATCAGTTTAGAATCATCCTGAAGTTGAATCAATAACATAGGAGCTAGGATTAAGAAGTTATCCCACTTTGGACCCAAGCGATTCCAGTTTACCCATTTTGTAGATATGAAAGTTTCTACATGATTGTAATCAAACCTGAATGAATCCGGATATAAGAAGCTTTATCCTGACTTATTAATCAGTTTAGAATCACCCTGAAGTTGAATCAATATCATAGGAGCTAGGATTAAGAATTTATCCCACTTTGGACCCCAAGTGATTCCAGTTTACCCAGTTTGTAGATATGGAAGTTTCTACATGATTGTAATCAAACCTGAATGAATCCGGATATAAGGAGCTTTATCATGACTCATTAATCAGTTTATAATCACCCTGAAATTGAATCAACATCATAGGAGCTAGGATTAAGAAGTTATCCCACTTTCGACCCAAATGATTCCAGTTTACCCTTTTTGTAGATATGGCAATTTCTTCAAGTTTCTAATCATACCTGAATGAATACGGATATAAGAATCTATATCCTGACACTTTAATCAGTTTAGAATCACCCTGAAGTTGAATCAATATCATAGGAGCTAGGATTTAGCAGTTATCCCACTTTGGACCCAAGTAAATTCTAGTTTACCCAGTTTGTAGATATGGAAGTTTCTACATGATTGTAGTCAAACCTGAATAAATCCGGATATAAGAAGCTTTATCCTGACTCATTAATTAGTTTAGAATCATCCTGAAGTTGAATCAATAAGATAGGAGCTAGGATTAAGAAGTTATTCCACTTTGGATCCATGTGATTCCAGTTTACCCAGTTTGTAGATATGTAAGTTTCTACATGATTGTAATCAAGCCTGAATGAATCCAGATATAAGAAGCTTTATCCTGACTCATTAATCAGTTTAGAATCACCCTGAAGTTTAATTAACATCATAGGAGCTAGGGTTAAGAAGTTATCCCACTTTGGACCCAAATGATTCCAATTTACCCTGTTTGTAGATATGGCAGTTTCTTCAAGTTTCTAATCATACCTGAATGAATCCGGATATAAGATTCTATATCCTGAAACTTTAATCAGTTTAGAATCACCCTGAAGTTGAATCAATATCATAGGAGCTAGGATTAAGAAGTTATCCAATTTTGGACCCAAGTGATTCCAGTTTACCAAGTTTGTAGATATGGAAGTTTCTACATGATTGTAATCAAACCTGAATGAATCCAGATATAAGAAGCTTTAACCTGACTCATTAATCAGTTTAGAATCACCCTGAAGTTGAATCAATATCATAGGAGCTAGGATTAAGAAGTTATCCCACTTTGGACCCAAGTGATTCCAGTTTACCAAGTTTGTAGATATGGAAGTTTCTACATGATTGTAATCAAACCTGAATGAATCCGGTTATAAGAAGCTTTATCATGACTCATTAATCAGTTTATAATCACCCTGAAGTTGAATCAATTTTATAGGAGCTAGGATTAAGAAGTTATCCCACTTTGGACCCAAGTTATTCCAGTTTACCCAGTTTGTAGATATGGAAATTTCTACTTGATTGTAATCAAACCTGAATGAATCCAGATATAAGAAGCTTTAACCTGACTCATTAATCAGTTTAGAATCACCCTGAAGTTGAATCAACATCATAGGAGCTAGGATTAAGAAGTTATCCCACTTTGGACCCAAATGATTCCAGTTTACCCTTTTTGTAGATATGGCAATTTCTTCAAGTTTCTAATCATACCTGAATGAATACGGATATAAGAATCTATATCCTGACAATTTAATCAGTTTAGAATCACCCTGAAGTTGAATCAATATCATAGGAGCTAGGATTAAGCAGTTATCCCACTTTGGACCCATGTGATTCTAGTTTACCCAGTTTGTAGATATGGAAGTTTCTACATGATTGTAATCAAACCTGAATGAATCCGGATTTAAGAAGCTTTATCCTAACTCATTAATCAGTTTAGAATCACCCTGAAATTGAATCAACATCATAGGAGATAGGATTAAGAAGTTATCCCACTTTGACCCAAATGATTCCAGTTTACCCGGTTTGTAGATATGGAAGTTTCTACATGATTGTAATCAAACCTGAATGAATCCGGATTTAAGAAGCTTTAACCTGACTCATTAATCAGTTTAGAATCACCCTGAAGTTGAATCAATATCATAGGAGCTAGGATTAAGAAGTTATCCCACTTTGACCCAAATGATTCCAGTTTACCCTGTTTGTAGATATGGAAGTTTCTACATGATTGTAATCAAACCTGAATAAATCCGTATATAAGAAGCTTTATCCTGACTCATTAATCAGCTTAGAATCATCCTGAAGTTGAATCAATATCATAGGAGCTAGGATTAAGCAGTTATTCCACTTTGGATCCATGTGATTCCAGTTTACCCAGTTTGTAGATATGGAAGTTTCTACATGATTGTAATCAAGCCTGAATGAATCCGGATATAAGAAGCTTTATCCTGACTCATTAATCAGTTTAGAATCACCCTGAAGTTTAATCAACATCATAGGAGCTAGGGTTAAGAAGTTATCCCACTTTGGACCCAAATGATTCCAATTTACCCTGTTTGTAGATATGGCAGTTTCTTCAAGTTTCTAATCATAACTGAATGAATCCGGATATAAGATTCTATATCCTTACACTTTAATCAGTTTAGAATCACCCTGAAGTTGAATCAATATCATAGGAGCTAGGATTAAGAAGTTATCCCATTTTGGACCCAAGTGATTCCAGTTTACCCAGTTTGTAGATATGGAAGTTTCTACATGATTATAATCTAACCTGAATGAATCCGGATATCAGGAGCTTTATCATGACTCATTAATCAGTTTATAATCACCCTGAAGTTGAATCAACATCATAGGAGCTAGGATTAAGAAGTTATCCCACTTTGGACCCAAATGATTCCAGTTTACCCTTTTTGTAGATATGGCAGTTTCTTCAAGTTTCTAATCATACCTGAATGAATCCGGATATAAGAATCTATACCCTGACACTTTAATCAGTTTAGAATCACCCTGAAGTTGAATCAATATCATAGGAGCTACGATTAAGCAGTTATCCCACTTTGGACCCAAGTGATTCCAGTTTACCCAGTTTGTAGATATGGAAGTTTCTACATGATTGTAATCAAACCTGAATGAATCCAGATTTAAGAAGCTTTAACCTGATTCATTAATCAGTTTAGAATCACCCTGAAGTTGAATCAATATCATAGGAGCTAGGATTAAGAACTTATCCCACTTTGGACCCAAGTGATTCCAGTTTACCCAGTTTGTGGATATGGAAGTTTCTACATGATTATAATCAAACCTGATTGAATCCGGATATAAGAAGCTTTATCCTGACTCATTAATCAATTTAGAATCATCCGGAAGTTGAATCAATAACATAGGAGATAGGATTAAGAAGTTATCCCACTTTGGACCCAAGTAATTCCAGTTTACCCATTTTGTAGATATGAAAGTTTCTACATGATTGTAATCAAACCTGAATGAATCCGGATATAAGAAGCTTTATCTGACTTATTAATCAGTTTAGAATCACCCTGAAGTTGAATCAATATCATAGGAGCTAGGATTAAGATGTTATCCCACTTTGGACCCAAGTGATTCCAGTTTACCCAGTTTGTAGATATGGAAGTTTCTACATGATTATAATCAAACCTGAATGAATCCGGATATAAGAAGCTTTATCCTGACTCATTAATCAGTTTAGAATCATCCTGAAGTTGAATCAATAACATAGGAGCTAGGATTAAGAAGTTATCCCACTTTGGACCCAAGTGATTCCAGTTTACCCATTTTGTAGATATGAAAGTTTCTACATGATTGTAATCAAACCTGAATGAATCCGGATTTAAGAAGCTTTATCCTGACTCATTAATCAGTTTAGAATCACCCTGGAGTTGAATCAACATCATAGGAGATAGGATTAAGAAGTTATCCCACTTTGGACTCAAATGAATCCAGTTTACCCTGTTTGTAGATGTGGAAGTTTCTACATGATTGTAGTCAAACCTGAATGAATCCGGATTTAAGAAGCTTTAACCTGACTCATTAATCAGTTTAGAATCACCCTGAAGTTGAATCAATATCATAGGAGCTAGGATTAAGAAGTTATCCCACTTTGACCCAAATGATTCCAGTTTACCCATTTTGTAGATATGAAAGTTTCTACATGATTGTAATCAAACCTGAATGAATCCGGATATAAGAAGCTTTATCTGACTTATTAATCAGTTTAGAATCACCCTGAAGTTGAATCAATATCATAGGAGCTAGGATTAAGAAGTTATCCCACTTTGGACCCAAGTGATTCCAGTTTACCCAGTTTGTAGATATGGAAGTTTCTATATGATTGTAATCAAACCTGAATGAATCCGGATTTAAGAAGCTTTAACCTGATTCATTAATCAGTTTAGAATCACCCTGAAGTTGAATCAATATCATAGGAGCTAGGATTAAGAACTTATCCCACTTTGACCCAAGTGATTCCAGTTTACCCAGTTTGTAGATATGAAAGTTTCTACATGATTATAATAAAACCTGATTGAATCTGGATATAAGAAGCTTTATCCTGACTCATTAATCAGTTTAGAATCATCCGGAAGTTGAATTAATAACATAGGAGCTAGGATTAAGAACTTATCCCACTTTGACCCAAGTGATTCAAGTTTACCCAGTTTGTAGATATGGAAGTTTCTACATGATTATAATCAAACCTGATTGAATCCGGATATAAGAAGCTTTATCCTGACTCATTAATCAGTTTAGAATCATCCGGAAGTTGAATCAATAACATAGGAGTTAGGCTTAAGAAGTTATCCCACTTTGAACCCAAGTGATTCCAGTTTACCCAGTTTGTAGATATGGAAGTTTCTACATGATTGTAATCAAACCTGAATAAATCCGGATATAAGAAGCTTTATCCTGACTCATTAATCAGTTTCGAATCATCCTGAAGTTGAATCAATAAGATAGGAGCTAGGATTAAGAAGTTATTCCACTTTGGATCCATGTGATTCCAGTTTACCCTGTTTGTAGATATGGAAGTTTCTACATGATTGTAATCAAACCTGAATAAATCCGTATATAAGAAGCTTTATCCTGACTCATTAATCAGCTTAGAATCATCCTGAAGTTGAATCAATATCATAGGAGCTAGGATTAAGCAGTTATTCCACATTGGATCCATGTGATTCCAGTTTACCCAGTTTGTAGATATGGAAGTTTCTACATGATTGTAATCAAGCCTGAATGAATCCGGATATAAGAAGCTTTATCCTGACTCATTAATCAGTTTAGAATCACCCTGAAGTTTAATCAACATCATAGGAGCTAGGGTTAAGAAGTTATCCCACTTTGGACCCAAATGATTCCAATTTACCCTGTTTGTAGATATGGCAGTTTCTTCAAGTTTCTAATCATAACTGAATGAATCCGGATATAAGATTCTATATCCTTACACTTTAATCAGTTTAGAATCACCCTGAAGTTGAATCAATATCATAGGAGCTAGGATTAAGAAGTTATCCCATTTTGGACCCAAGTGATTCCAGTTTACCCAGTTTGTAGATATGGAAGTTTCTACATGATTATAATCTAACCTGAATGAATCCGGATATCAGGAGCTTTATCATGACTCATTAATCAGTTTATAATCACCCTGAAGTTGAATCAACATCATAGGAGCTAGGATTAAGAAGTTATCCCACTTTGGACCCAAATGATTCCAGTTTACCCTTTTTGTAGATATGGCAGTTTCTTCAAGTTTCTAATCA
This sequence comes from Hirschfeldia incana, assembly GCA_026261945.1. Classification (NCBI taxonomy): domain Eukaryota; kingdom Viridiplantae; phylum Streptophyta; class Magnoliopsida; order Brassicales; family Brassicaceae; genus Hirschfeldia; species Hirschfeldia incana. Next base: position 7,114 of record JABCMI010000063.1, read on the forward strand.
TACCTGAATGAATCCGGATATAAGAATCTATACCCTGACACTTTAATCAGTTTAGAATCACCCTGAAGTTGAATCAATATCATAGGAGCTACGATTAAGTAGTTATCCCACTTTGGACCCAAGTGATTCCAGTTTACCCAGTTTGTGGATATGGAAGTTTCTACATGATTATAATCAAACCTGATTGAATCCGGATATAAGAAGCTTTATCCTGACTCATTAATCAGTTTAGAATCATCCGGAAGTTGAATCAATAACATAGGAGATAGGATTAAGAAGTTATCCCACTTTGGACCCAAGTAATTCCAGTTTACCCATTTTGTAGATATGAAAGTTTCTACATGATTGTAATCAAACCTGAATGAATCCGGATATAAGAAGCTTTATCTGACTTATTAATCAGTTTAGAATCACCCTGAAGTTGAATCAATATCATAGGAGCTAGGATTAAGAAGTTATCCCACTTTGGACCCAAGTGATTCCAGTTTACCCAGTTTGTAGATATGGAAGTTTCTACATGATTATAATCAAACCTGAATGAATCCGGATATAAGAAGCTTTATCCTGACTCATTAATCAGTTTAGAATCATCCTGAAGTTGAATCAATAACATAGGAGCTAGGATTAAGAAGTTATCCCACTTTGGACCCAAGTGATTCCAGTTTACCCATTTTGTAGATATGAAAGTTTCTACATGATTGTAATCAAACCTGAATGAATCCGGATTTAAGAAGCTTTATCCTGACTCATTAATCAGTTTAGAATCATCCTGAAGTTGAATCAATAACATAGGAGCTAGGATTAAGAAGTTATCCCACTTTGGACCCAAGTGATTCCAGTTTACCCATTTTGTAGATATGAAAGTTTCTACATGATTGTAATCAAACCTGAATGAATACGGATATAAGAAGCTTTATCTGACTTATTAATCTTAGAATCACCCTGAAGTTGAATCAATATCATAGGAGCTAGGATTAAGAAGTTATCCCACTTTGGACCCAAGTGATTCCAGTTTACCCAGTTTGTAGATATGGAAGTTTCTACATGATTGTAATCAAACCTGAATGAATCCGGATTTAAGAAGCTTTAACCTGATTCATTAATCAGTTTAGAATCACCCTGAAGTTGAATCAATATCATAGGCGCTAGGATTAAGAAGTTATCCCACTTTGGACCCAAGTGATTCCAGTTTACCCAGTTTGTAGATATGGAAGTTTCTACATGATTATAATCAACCCTGAATGAATCCGGATATAAGATGCTTTATCCTGAATCATTAATCAGTTTAGAATCATCCTGAAGTTGAATCAATAACATAGGAGCTAGGATTAAGAAGTTATCCCACTTTGGACCCAAGTGATTCCAGTTTACCCATTTTGTAGATATGAAAGTTTCTACATGATTGTAATCAAACCTGAATGAATCCAGATATAAGAAGCTTTATCCTGACTTATTAATCAGTTTAGAATCACCCTGAAGTTGAATCAATATCATAGGAGCTAGGATTAAGAAGTTATCCCACTTTGGACCCAAGTGATTCCAGTTTACCCAGTTTGTAGATATGGAAGTTTCTACATGATTGTAATCAAACCTGAATGAATCCGGATATAAGGAACTTGATCATGACTCATTAATCAGTTTATAATCACCCTGAAATTGAATCAACATCATAGGAGCTAGGATTAAGAAGTTATCCCACTTTGGACCCAAATGATTCCAGTTTACCCTTTTTGTAGATATGGCAATTTCTTCAAGTTTCTAATCATACCTGAATGAATACGGATATAAGAATCTATATCCTGACACTTTAATCAGTTTAGAATCACCCTGAAGTTGAATCAATATCATAGGAGCTAGGATTAAGCAGTTATCCCACTTTGGACCCAAGTGATTCCAGTTTACCCAGTTTGTAGATATGGAAGTTTCTACATGATTGTAATCAAACCTGAATGAATCCGGATTTAAGAAGCTTTAACCTGATTCATTAATCAGTTTAGAATCACCCTGAAGTTGAATCAATATCATAGGCGCTAGGATTAAGAAGTTATCCCACTTTGGACCCAAGTGATTCCAGTTTACCCAGTTTGTAGATATGGAAGTTTCTACATGATTAAAATCAAACCTGATTGAATCCGAATATAAGAAGCTTTATCCTGACTCATTAATCAGTTTAGAATCATCCTGAAGTTGAATCAATAACATAGGAGCTAGGATTAAGAAGTTATCCCACTTTGGACCCAAGTGATTCCAGTTTACCCATTTTGTAGATATGAAAGTTTCTACATGATTGTAATCAAACCTGAATGAATCCGGATATAAGAAGCTTTATCTGACTTATTAATCAGTTTAGAATCACCCTGAAGTTGAATCAATATCATAGGAGCTAGGATTAAGAAGTTATCCCACTTTGGACCCAAGTGATTCCAGTTTACCCAGTTTGTAGATATGGAAGTTTCTACATGATTGTAATCAAACCTGAATGAATCCGGATTTAAGAAGCTTTAACCTGATTCATTAATCAGTTTACAATCACCCAGAAGTTGAATCAATATCATAGGCGCTAGGATTAAGAAGTTATCCCACTTTGGACCCAAGTGATTCCAGTTTACCCAGTTTGTAGATATGGAAGTTTCTACATGATTATAATCAAACCTGAATGAATCCGGATATAAGAAGCTTTATCCTGACTCATTAATCAGTTTAGAATCATCCTGAAGTTGAATCAATAACATAGGAGCTAGGATTAAGAAGTTATCCCACTTTTGACCCAAGTTATTCCTGTTTACCCGTTTTGTAGATATGAAAGTTTCTACATGATTGTAATCAAACCTGAATGAATCCGGATATAAGAAGCTTTATCCTGACTTATTAATCAGTTTAGAATCACCCTGAAGTTGAATCAATATCAAAAGAGCTAGGATTAAGAAGTTATCCCACTTTGGACCCAAGTGATTCCAATCTACCCAGTTTGTAGATATGGAAGTTTCTACATGATTGTAATCAAACCTGAATGAATCCGGATATAAGGAGCTTTATCATGACTCATTAATCAGTTTATAATCACCCTGAAATTGAATCAACATCATAGGAGCTAGGACTAAGAAGTTATCCCACTTTGGACCCAAATGATTCCAGTTTACCCTTTTTGTAGATATGGCAATTTCTTCAAGTTTCTAATCATACCTGAATGAATACGGATTATAAGAATCTATATCCTGACACTTTAATCAGTTTAGAATCACCCTGAAGTTGAATCAATATCATAGGAGCTAGGATTATGCAGTTATCCCACTTTGGACCCAAGTGATTCTAGTTTACCCAGTTTGTAGATATGGAAATTTCTACATGATTGTATTCAAACCTGAATGAATCCGGATTTAAGAAGCTTTATCCTGACTCATTAATCAGTTTAGAATCACCCTGAAGTTGAATCAACATCATAGGAGATAAGATTAAGAAGTTATCCCACTTTGGACCCAAATGATTCCAGTTTACCCTGTTTGTAGATATGGAAGTTTCTACATGATTGTAATCAAACCTGAATGAATCCGGATTTAAGAAGCTTTAACCTGACTCATTAATCAGCTTAGAATCACCCTGAAGTTGAATCAATATCATAGGAGCTAGGATTAAGAAGTTATCCACTTTGGACCCAAGTGATTCCAGTTTACCCAGTTTGTAGATATGGATGTTTCTACATGATTGTAATCAAACCTGAATAAATCCGGATATAAGAAGCTTTATCCTGACTCATTAATCAGTTTAGAATCATCCTGAAGTTGAATCAATAAGATAGGAGCTAGGATTAAGAAGTTATTCCACTTTGGATCCATGTGATTCCAGTTTACCCAGTTTGTAGATATGGAAGTTTCTACATGATTGTAATCAAGCCTGAATGAATCCGGATATAAGAAGCTTTATCCTGACTCATTAATCAGTTTAGAATCACCCTGAAGTTTAATCAACATCATAGGAGCTAGGGTTAAGAAGTTATTCCACTTTGGACCCAAATGATTCCAATTTACCCTTTTTGTAGATATGGCAGTTTCTTCAAGTTTCTAATCATACCTGAATGAATCCAGATATAAGATTCTATATCCTGACACTTTAATCAGCTTAGAATCACCCTGAAGTTGAATCAATATCATAGGAGCTAGGATTAAGAAGTTATCCCATTTTGGACCCAAGTGATTCCAGTTTACCAAGTTTGTAGATATGGAAGTTTCTACATGATTGTAATCAAACCTGAATGAATCCGGATATAAGGAGCTTTATCATGACTCATTAATCAGTTTATAATCACCCTGGAGTTGAATCAATATCATAGGAGCTAGGATTAAGAAGTTATCCCACTTTGGACCCAAGTGATTCCAGTTTACCCAGTTTGTAGATATGAAAGTTTCTACATGATTCTAATCAAACCTGAATGAATCCAGATATAAGGAGCTTTATCATGACTCGTTAATCAGTTTATAATCACCCTGAAGTTGAATCAATATCATAGGAGCTAGTATTAAGAAGTTATCCCACTTTGGACCCAAGTGATTCCAGTTTACCCAGTTTGTAGATATGGAAGTTTCTAAATGATTGTAATCAAACCTGAATGAATCCGGATATAAGGAGCTTTATCATGACTCATTAATCAGTTTATAATCACCCTGAAGTTGAATCAATATCATAGGAGCTAGGATTAAGAAGTCATCCCACTGTGGACCCAAGTGATTCTAGTTTACCTAGTTTGTAGATATGGAAGTTTCTACATGATTGTAATCAAACCTGAACGAATCCAGATATAAGAAGCTTTATCATGACTCATTAATCAGTTTAGAATCACCCTGAAGTTGAATCAATATCATAGGAGCTAGGATTAAGAAGTTATCCCACTTTGGACCCAAGTGATTCCAGTTTACCCAGTTGTAGATATGGAAGTTTCTACATGATTGTAATCAAACCTGAATGAATCCGGATATAAGAAGCTTTATCATGACTCATTAATAAGTTTATAATCACCCTGAAGTTGAATCAATATCATAGGAGCTTGGATTAAAAAGTTATCCCACTTTGGACCCAAGTGATTCCAGTTCACCCAGTTTGTATATATGGAAGTTTCTACATTATTATAATCAAACCTGAATGAATCCGGATATAAGAAGCTTTATCCTGACTCATTAATCCGTTCAGAATCAACCTGAAGTTGAATCAACATCATAGGAGCTAGGATTAAGAAGTTATCCCACTTTGGACCCAAATGATTCCAGTTTACCCTATTTGTAGAGATGGCAGTTTCTTCAAATTTCTAATCATACCTGAATGAATTCGGATATAAGAATCTATATCCTGACACTTTAATCAGTTTTGAAATCACCCTGAAGTTGAATCAATATCATAGGAGCTAGGATTAAGAAGTTATCCCACTTTTGACCCAAGTTATTCCAGTTTACCCGTTTTGTAGATATGAAAGTTTCTACATGATTGTAATCAAACCTGAATGAATCCGGATATAAGAAGCTTTATCCTGACTTATTAATCAGTTTAATCACCCTGAAGTTGAATCAATATCAAAGGAGCTAGGATTAAGAAGTTATCCCACTTTGGACCCAAGTGATTCCAATCTACCCAGTTTGTAGATATGGAAGTTTCTACATGATTGTAATCAAACCTGAATGAATCCGGATATAAGGAGCTTTATCATGACTCATTAATCAGTTTATAATCACCCTGAAATTGAATCAACATCATAGGAGCTAGGACTAAGAAGTTATCCCACTTTGGACCCAAATGATTCCAGTTTACCCTTTTTGTAGATATGGCAATTTCTTCAAGTTTCTAATCATACCTGAATGAATACGGATTATAAGAATCTATATCCTGACACTTTAATCAGTTTAGAATCACCCTGAAGTTGAATCAATATCATAGGAGCTAGGATTATGCAGTTATCCCACTTTGGACCCAAGTGATTCTAGTTTACCCAGTTTGTAGATATGGAAATTTCTACATGATTGTATTCAAACCTGAATGAATCCGGATTTAAGAAGCTTTATCCTGACTCATTAATCAGTTTAGAATCACCCTGAAGTTGAATCAACATCATAGGAGATAAGATTAAGAAGTTATCCCACTTTGGACCCAAATGATTCCCATTTACCCTGTTTGTAGATATGGAAGTTTCTACATGATTGTAATCAAACCTGAATGAATCCGGATTTAAGAAGCTTTAACCTGACTCATTAATCAGCTTAGAATCACCCTGAAGTTGAATCAATATCATAGGAGCTAGGATTAAGAAGTTATCCACTTTGGACCCAAGTGATTCCAGTTTACCCAGTTTGTAGATATGGATGTTTCTACATGATTGTAATCAAACCTGAATAAATCCGGATATAAGAAGCTTTATCCTGACTCATTAATCAGTTTAGAATCATCCTGAAGTTGAATCAATAAGATAGGAGCTAGGATTAAGAAGTTATTCCACTTTGGATCCATGTGATTCCAGTTTACCCAGTTTGTAGATATGGAAGTTTCTACATGATTGTAATCAAGCCTGAATGAATCCGGATATAAGAAGCTTTATCCTGACTCATTAATCAGTTTAGAATCACCCTGAAGTTTAATCAACATCATAGGAGCTAGGGTTAAGAAGTTATTCCACTTTGGACCCAAATGATTCCAATTTACCCTTTTTGTAGATATGGCAGTTTCTTCAAGTTTCTAATCATACCTGAATGAATCCAGATATAAGATTCTATATCCTGACACTTTAATCAGCTTAGAATCACCCTGAAGTTGAATCAATATCATAGGAGCTAGGATTAAGAAGTTATCCCATTTTGGACCCAAGTGATTCCAGTTTACCAAGTTTGTAGATATGGAAGTTTCTACATGATTGTAATCAAACCTGAATGAATCCGGATATAAGGAGCTTTATCATGACTCATTAATCAGTTTATAATCACCCTGGAGTTGAATCAATATCATAGGAGCTAGGATTAAGAAGTTATCCCACTTTGGACCCAAGTGATTCCAGTTTACCCAGTTTGTAGATATGAAAGTTTCTACATGATTCTAATCAAACCTGAATGAATCCAGATATAAGGAGCTTTATAATGACTCATTAATCAGTTTATAATCACCCTGAAGTTGAATCAATATCATAGGAGCTAGTATTAAGAAGTTATCCCACTTTGGACCCAAGTGATTCCAGTTTACCCAGTTTGTAGATATGGAAGTTTCTAAATGATTGTAATCAAACCTGAATGAATCCGGATATAAGGAGCTTTATCATGACTCATTAATCAGTTTATAATCACCCTGAAGTTGAATCAATATCATAGGAGCTAGGATTAAGAAGTTATCCCACTTTGGACCCAAGTGATTCCAGTTTACCATATTTGTAGAGATGGCAGTTTCTTCAACTTTCTAATCATACCTGAATGAATCCGGATATTAGAATCTATATCCTGACACTTTAGTCAGTTTAATCACCCTGAAGTTGAATCAATATCATAGGAGCTTGGATTAAGAAGTTATCCTACTTTGGACCCAAGTGATTCCAGTTTACCCATTTTGTAGATATGCAAGTTTCTACATGATTGTAATCAAACCTGAATGAATCCAGATATAAAAATCTATATCCTGACACTTTAATCTGTTTAGAATCACCCTGAAGTTGAATCAATATCATAGGAGATAGGATTAAGAAGTCATCCCACTGTGGACCCAAGTGATTCTAGTTTACCTAGTTTGTAGATATGGAAGTTTCTACATGATTGTAATCAAACCTGAACGAATCCAGATATAAGAAGCTTTATCATGACTCATTAATCAGTTTAGAATCACCCTGAAGTTGAATCAATATCATAGGAGCTAGGATTAAGAAGTTATCCCACTTTGGACCCAAGTGATTCCAGTTTACCCAGTTGTAGATATGGAAGTTTCTACATGATTGTAATCAAACCTGAATGAATCCGGATATAAGGAGCTTTATCATGACTCATTAATCAGTTTATAATCACCCTGAAGTTGAATCAATATCATAGGAGCTTGGATTAAAAAGTTATCCCACTTTGGACCCAAGTGATTCCAGTTCACCCAGTTTGTATATATGGAAGTTTCTACATTATTATAATCAAACCTGAATGAATCCGGATATAAGAAGCTCTATCCTGACTCATTAATCCGTTCAGAATCAACCTGAAGTTGAATCAACATCATAGGAGCTAGGATTAAGAAGTTATCCCACTTTGGACCCAAATGATTCCAGTTTACCCTATTTGTAGAGATGGCAGTTTCTTCAAATTTCTAATCATACCTGAATGAATTCGGATATAAGAATCTATATCCTGACACTTTAATCAGTTTTGAAATCACCCTGAAGTTGAATCAATATCATAGGAGCTAGGATTAAGAAGTTATCCCACTTTGGACCCAAGTGATTCCAGTTTACCCATTTTGTAGATATGCAAGTTTCTACATGATTGTAATCAAACCTGAATGAATCCGGATATAAAAATTTACATCCTGACACTTTAATCAGTTTAGAATCACCCTGAAGTTGAATCAATATCATAGGAGATAGGATTAAGAAGTCATTCCACTTTGGACCCAAGTGATTCTAGTTTACCCAGTTTGTAGATATGGAAGTTTCTACATGATTGTAATCAAACCTGAATGAATCCAGATATCAGAATCTTTATCATGACTCATTAATCAGTTTAGAATCACCCTGAAGTTGAATCAATATCATAGGAGCTGGAATTAAGAAGTTATCCCACTTTGGACCCAAGTGATTCCAGTTTAACCAGTTTGTAGATATGGAAGTTTCTACATGATTGTAATCAAACCTGAATGAATCCAGATTAGGGATGTTAAAACGGGCTAACCGAGCCCATTTAAACTCTGCCCATTTGGAGCCCTGCCCGTTTGGAGCCCGTTAACTAGTGCCCGTTTAAAGCCCTGCCCGTTAAAACCCGTTTAAATGTGACCCGTTTATTCTTGTGATGCCCGTTTAGACCCGCGAGCCCATTTATTTTTTTTCTCTAATTACAGTATAATTAATTTTTATGTTTTTTTTGTAATGATGTTGTCTTAAATTTTTTTATTATTGTAATTTTTTTTAGATTGCAGTTTTGATTATTTAAAATGCTCAATAACATGTAATAAACCTGATTTGTGTATTTAAAATCTGCATTGCATCTAATACATATTTAAAATCTGCAAATACATGATATCTGAAACTTAGAAAGTGAAATACACCAAACCATAGATAATCTGAAAGTACATAAAACTTGTGCCTGAATTTTTTAAAAAACAAACTGCAAACCATTTAAAAACAAGACATAAACCAACTTCATCCTCCTCTCTTAGTCTCAAACCAACGACTCTTCTACATGGAGCTTTGATCTGCAAAGAAAAAAAGGAACAAGACAAATCTCAATATGTATACGAGCCGACCAACTAAAGAATCAAAACAAATGATTCAGACAAGGCATTAATCATATAAGACAGTGAAGACATAGCATATCAATGAATATCAATGCTCATACTGAATATCAATTCAGACAAGACACAACAAGGTTACCTCTTCACTGTGTGTCACAGTCTGTGACACGCTCATGCTCATACTCATTCTCATGACATGTTTGATTCTCCTGACCTTGAACTTTCTGCTCCTGAGCTACTTGTTTTTTTTTTTCCAGTGCCAGTGCCATCAGTATCCTCTTCAATGGTACCTATAGTTTAAAATGTAAGTACCAGAATCATTTGGCTATAAAACTGTTCTTGCAAAATTTCTTAATTCACCTTCAAATTCTGCGAATCCTCTAAGCCAATTGCGAGCACAAAGCAAGGCCTGAACATGTTTAGGAAGAAGCCTGTTTCGGTAGGGAGTTAAAATTCGACCTCCAATACTAAATGCTGACTCAGATGCAACTGTAGTAAGAGGAATGGTAAGCAAATCCCTCGCCATGTCAGTTAAATCACTCAAGCGATGATGATTCTCCTTCCAATAGCCTAAGACATCCAAGTTTGGATAATTTCTTCTGTTTACTCTTGGCTCCGCTAAATAAATATCTAAATGTGACTTTGGGTTGTCCACACTACCTGCAATGCTTCTTTCCAACTCGAAAAGATCCTATACAAATGAAGCTTCATATCAATAACTCAAAAAAAAAATCATATAACAATAGTATGGAAGATTGAAGTGAAGATTGAGATTTACTTACATTATCATATTCTTCTTCTAGTGGTGATTCATTGACTATCTCATATGGAGTTTGTGAAGATGAAGAACCTGATGAGTTTGCCCACTTTCTAGCTTTATAGTCTTTGTAGAGATTCTCCAAGTTTTCCTTAAGCGCTGTGATCTTTAAGACAGCAGTAGTAGGATCCACAGCTTCATAACATTTTTCAATAACCTCAATCTTCATTCTCGGATCTAACACAGCTCCAATAGCGAGAATCATATTATAATCCTCCCAGTACTTACTGAATTTAGCTTGCATTGGCTGAATCATTCCTCTTATCCCATCATCATCACAGTGAGCATATTTCTTCAACAATCTTTCTATCCTCCACACCTCAGTGAAATAAACATTTGAGGTGGGATACTTAGAGCCTGAAAAATATGTAGTAATGACACTAAAAGGCTTCAACAGCTCACATATTTTAGCTCCTCGGTTCCAGCCAGCGGCTGAAGGCAACGTCTTATAGTGGGTGTCAAAAGAGGCCATGCTTTCAAAAGCTGCTCTGAACTTTAATGCCCGGACTAGCATATGGTATGTCGAGTTCCATCTAGTTGAAACGTCAAGTGATAAACCTGCTCCATCCGTGATCCCAGCTCTCTCAACACAAGCAGCAAAGGACTGTATCCTTTGTGGAGATGCCTTTACGTACCTGACACTTTCCCTAATATCATGTAAAAGGTTCTTTGCTAACTCTAACCCATCTTTCACTATCAGATTTAGTATGTGAGCACAACATCGCACGTGCATGAACTTCCCATCACATAACAAACCACTGCCACTCATCATCTGAAGCTGCCCTTTAAGTATTCTTAGCATACTATCATTGTTGGTCGCATTATCTAGAGTGAAAGAGAATACTTTTTTCTCCAAATCCCAATCCTTCAAACACTCAATAATCGTGCTAGCAAGTTCTACACCAGTGTGTGGACACCTCGCAATGCAGAAGGCTAAGACCTTATTGTTCAACCTCCAGTCATCATCGATGAACGAGGCAGTCAGACAGAGATAACCCATGGTAGTGGGACGAGCTACCCAAAAATCTGAAATAAAGCAAACTCTACCCTGATGCTTTGCAAACACATTCCTAAGCTTTTCCTTTTCTATTTCATACCTTCTAAAGACATCAGCAACGGCAGTTTGTCTAAATATTGGTTTACAATCCGGATTGAGATACAAATCTCTAGCTCTAACCTTCTCATACTCAACATATCTAAATGGCAAATCATGATAGATAATGATCTCGCTAGTCATCTCTCTATCATTCTGATGATCATATGCAGGCCTATTTACCGCTCTAGGCTTTTCTGGACAAGTATCTAAATGGCGACTCAAGTGATGTGTACCATGTGTTCTAGTATTGATCACTAGCTTTTTACCACAATAGTTACACTGACCTCTTTCCTTGCCATCACTTTCAACCCCAACAGATGTAAAATGCTCCCAGACTTTAGAAGTTAAACGTCTCCTACGTGGTTGTGGACCTTGTGGTTGTGTTGCTTGAGTTGTTCCAGCAGCTTGTGTGTCATCTTGTTCTGGTTCTTGCATTTCTGTTTCTCCTTCTCTCATTGCATTTTCCTCATTCAGAGCATCTTCTTCATTCATGTCCATGTACTCCCTTTGAGCATCAAGGACTGCTATTGTTTCAAGAGACTCCAAATCCATCCTGAAAAGTAAAAATACACAGAGATGTTAAGCTGAGACTTACTAAGAATTAATATAACAACAATATCTTTCTGGAAAAAGATTAATAAACAGCCCTGCAAAAAAAAAAGAGCAGACGTATGGTAATAATAATCCTCATTCCTCTTACCAGAAAACAAAAACAGATCTTTGCACTGAGAAAAAAAACAATTAAATCGGTGAATATAAGGATCAGTGAATATAATTTCAAACGCAGAAAACGTCAATACACAGAACAGAAGATCTGATACAACCCCATCAGAGAAACCCATAACACAAACCTAACAAAATCAAATAAGCTGAGAAGAGAGAATCAAATCAGAAGAAACTGAGAAGAGAGAACCAATACCTTCTCTTATATTAAGTGAAGATTGAGATTGAGATTACTAATGATGAGAAGAGGACGATGAAACTGATGTTCTCAAGACGATGAAACCGACGACGGCGTGAGACCCTTCTCTGAATTTCTCAGGACGATGAAATCGAAGACGGCGTGAGACCCTTCTCTCAATTTCTCAGGATTTCTCGATTCAAAGTTTGAGCAAGGAGAGAACAACCGGCGACAACTTGAGACGGTAGGAGACGAGTGTTAAACGGCATCGTTTCATTTATTGTAAAAGAAAATAAAATAAACGGGCAGCCCATTTATATTAGAGCTACACCCATTTATAAACGGGCCTCAATGGGTATACCCTGTATTGACCCGTTAAATCGTTATATATACATAAACGGGTACGGGCTTACCTCGTTTACATAAGTGCCCGTCAAGCCCGCGGGCTTCCAACCCATTTTAACATCCCTAATCCAGATATAAGAAGCTTTATCCTGACTCATTAATCAGTTTAGAATCACCCTGAAGTTGAATCAATATCATAGGAGCTAGGATTAAGAAGTTATCCCACTTTGGACACAAGTAATTCCAGTTTACCCAGTTTGTAGATATGGAAGTTTCTACATGATTGTAATCAAACCTGAATGAATCCGGATATAAGGAGCTTTATCATGACTCATTAATCAGTTTATAATCACCCTGAAGTTGAATCAATATCATAGGAGCTAGGATTAAGAAGTTATCCCACTTTTGACCCAAGTGATTCCAGTTTACCAAGTTTGTAGATATGGAAGTTTCTACATGATTATAATCAAACCTGAATGAATCTGGATATAAGAAGCTTTATCCTGACTAATTAATCAGTTTAGAATCACCCTGAAGGTTAATCAACATCATAGGAGCTAGGATTAAGAAGTTATCTCACTTTGGACTCAAATGATTCCAGTTTACCCTTTTTTGTAGATATGGCAGTTTCTTCAAATTTCTAATCATTCCTGAATGAATCCGGATATATGAATCTATATCCTGAAACTTTAATCAGTTTAAAATCACCCTAAAGTTGAATCAATATCATAGGAGCTAGGATTAAACAGTTATCCACTTTGGACCCAAGTGATTCCAGTTTACCCAGTTTGTAGATATGGAAGTTTCTACATGATTGTAATCAAACCTGAATGAATCCGGATTTAAGAAGCTTTAACCTGACTCATTAATCAGTTTAGAATCACCCTGAGGTTGAATCAATATCATAGGAGCTAGGATTAAGAAGTTATCCCACTTTGGACCCAAGTGATTCCAGTTTACCCAGTTTGTAGATATGGAAGTTTCTACATGATTATAATCAAACCTGAATGAATCCGGATATAAGAAGCTCTATCCTGACTCATTAATCAGTTTAGAATCACCCTGAAGTTAAATCAACATCATAGGAGCTAGGATTAAGAAGTTATCCCACTTTGGACCCAAATGATTCCAATTTACCCTATTTGTAGAGATGGCAGTTTCTTCAGATTTCTAATCATACCTGAATGAATCCGGATATAAGAATCTATATCCTGACTCATTAATCAGTTTAGAATCACCCTGAAGGTTAATCAACATCATAGGAGCTAGTATTAAGAAGTTATCCCACTTTGGACCCAAATGATTCTAGTTTACCCTTTTTGTAGATATGGCAGTTTCTTCAAGTTTCAAATCAAACCTTAATGAATCCGGATTTAAGAAGCTTTATACTGACTCATTAATCAGTTTAGAATCACCCTGAAGTTGAATCAACATCATAGGAGCTAGGGTTAAGAAGTAATCCCACTTTGGACCCAAATGATTCCAGTTTACCCTTTTTGTAGATATGGCAGTTTCTTCAAGTTTCTAATCATACCTGAATGAATCTGGATATAAGAATCTATATCCTGACACTTTAATCAGTTTAGAATCACCCTGAAGTTGAATCAATATCATAGGAGCTAGGATTAAGAAGTTATCCCACTTTGGACCCAAGTGATTCCAGTTTACCCAGTTTGTAGATATGGAAGTTTTTACATGATTGTAATCAAACCTGAATGAATCCAGATATAAGAAGATTTATCCTGACTCATTAATCAGTTTAGAATCACCCTGAAGTTGAATCAATATCATAGGAGCAAGGATTAAGAAGTTATCCCACTTTGGACCCAAGTGATTCCAGTTTACCCAGTTTGTAGATATGGAAGTTTCTACATGATTGTAATCAAACCTGAATGAATCCGGATATAAGGAGCTTTATCATGACTCATTAATCAGTTTATAATAACCCTGAAGTTGAATCAATATCATAGGAGCTAGGATTAAGAAGTTATCCCACTTTGGACCCAAGTGATTCCAGTTTACCCAGTTTGTAGATATGGAAGTTTCTACATGATTATAATCAAACCTGAATGAATACGGATATAAGATGCTTTATCCTGACTCGTTAATCAGTTTAGAATCACCCTGAAGGTTAATCAACATCATAGGAGCTAGGATTAAGAAGTTATCCCACTTTGGACCCAAATGATTCCAGTTTACCTTGTTTGTAGAGATGGCAGTTTCTTCAAATTTCTAATCATACCTGAATGAATCCGGATATAAGAATCTATATCCTGACACTTTAATCAGTTTAGAATCACCCTGAAGTTGAATCAATATCATAGGAGCTAGGATTAAGAAGTTATCCCACTTTGGACCCAAATGATTCCAGTTTACCCTGTTTGTAGAGATGACAGTTTCTTCAAATTTCTAATCATACCTGAATGAATCCGGATATAAGAATCTATATCCTGAAACTTTAATCAGTTTAGAATCACCCTGAAGTTGAATCAATATCATAGGAGCTAGGATTATTTGATTATTCAGAGGAAAATCACACCGATGAAAAAAGATGAGAAAAATATAGAATACAAAGATGAGAAGCGATGAAGGAAAACCTCTTTTATATAGGAAAATATGCTTTGATAAGTTTTCATGCAGATAGAGAAGAACCAACTTACAAGAAGTGTTTTTTCATATGACTGCATTACTCATAGTTTCTTCATGTCCAAGTATGAGTGTCTTACACATCCTATACATTTAATTTTGCGGCATAGTGCTTGCAAGCATAAAAGAAATATAGACTAGAAATTGTATTTTGAATAAAAATATATGGTTTCTAAACAGTAAAATGGAGATATTCGCAAGAGAAAAAAATATAGAAATACTATCATGCACATGATTGTTTTCAGTCCTCTCCTTTCAACTCATCAAACAAATAAGCAAGAATCATTCTTTTTTAAGAACCAAAAAAACGTAATGAATTATAACTTTTTAGCATGATGTTATGTAGTACCAAAAAATAACTAAGAAACCAAGTCCATATCTATCACAAACAAATACACCAACTATAAACACACGCAAGCAACGGTAAGACACAACCAAATCTATCATAAGAAACTGTAACACAAGGAGTCAGGGATACAACCAAATACATCTTAATCAAACACACCAATCATAAACACATCCATAATTAATATTACAAGTTGAAGAGTATATCATATTGCTTTTTAAGATGTACACATAGCAGGATCTCAAAAGCAATAAATAATGGTGTTGTCATAACATAATTAAAAAGAACCCAAAGCCACAAAGAAGAAGTTAAAAGTTACAAAATAATATGACGCTAACAAAAATCAAATGTGATAACCATAACATATTTCATAGATGGAACATGCAGCAAAATCTACCACGAAAAGTCACAGCACGAAACAGTCTTAAAAATGTAAATATAAATCTGCGGAAAAAACATAGTTAAATGATGATAAAGGTTTCTATTCTAGACATTGTTAAACATAAAGATATAATTATATAGTTTGTACGCAAATTAAAATTAGTCAAAACAAAATATCATAGAAACTCATCAACTAATTTAAATAATTATCCTAACTTTGACTATAGAAAAGAGAAGTTAAGATAGAATTACGAAAAAGAAAGAAACTGATCATCATAATTGATAAAAGAAAACATGATCAAGGTTGAGAGCGAGAAGAATGGTGAAGGAGAAGAGAAAACTATGCGATAAAACCACTTGAAATGACTTCCAAACTTTTCTCCAACTCACTATTCTTCTATGTACCAATATTTCTTTACCTTTAATTCCGTATATCAATTAAAGAAACTAAATGTGTGAAACTGGAGACTTTTTTTGCGGAAAATTCAATAGGCAAACATGTCAGAGAATAGAAAGCAGTTTTTTCAAGCCGACAAATTCCACGATAAAAAAAGATCATGACAAGCTTAGTTTACGATAATACAATTTTACTTTTTGTGTGTGATTGTGTATAAAAGTGAAGGAAATTTTTGAAATTTTAACATTAGACTTAGATTAAAGCTACAACTATTCGTTAGATGTTTATTTGCTAAAAATAATTGAAGTGAAATATTGTTAGAAGCTAGATTAGAACAAACTTTTTAAAAAATTATATTTATGATTTTGAAAATAAATAGACTTTGTTTACCTAAATTTATGATTTTCAAAAGAAATACACAAATTTGACATAAAAAATATATAAAAAGTAATTTTATTTTTATCTAAAAATAATTAAAACATTTTATATATTTATTTTAATTATTTTTATATTTTTTTACCCGCCCGTAGGGCGGATTTAATCCTAGTTCACATATAAAACACCAAGATTGATATGATGCACTGCTTGAAAGTCTAACACGCTAACCGGGTTTAATTTGGGTTTAAACCAGATGATAGTACAATTGTTTGATCCGGTTTTTAAAATTCATCACACTTAACCATTGTAATTGGCAAATCTTGATCGAGTATCTCAAAGGGATCGAGTCCAGAGCAAATGAAATTATAAAATTACTTCAGGGTTATATTAATTCATGATCAATATAATTAAAAATCAATTCATTACACTCATAATGAGCTTTCTGTTTGTTGACTCTGCCTTTGACGATTCAAACTAGCACATTTTACGTAAATAGTAGTAAACTCGATAGATTTTTATTTTCATAAAGAAACGATCATTATGAAACAAATGAAAAAGAAAAAAACAATAATTATGGTTCAACGTAACCCACCCGAAGAACAAAGACAAACCAACAGACTTTTCAAAACTTATAATTAAACTAAATATAATGTACAATGCAAGTATTACATTTTTTTTTTAAAAGTATGTATCATTCATACATCAAATAGTTGTGTTTTGTTGGTTTAGCCTAAATTTGGTGATAAGAAAAATAAACAATTGCAGCATTCATTATTTTTCAATTTTTTTTTGTGGATGTGGATGTGGCTTTGAAGAAACATTAAACAAATAACATAAATTTTCTTTTCCAAATATAATAATACATAAATATATAATTTAACATGCTCTTTATAAATATTAGATTGTAACCACTAATATCATATTTTAACGTTACTTGCTTATTATTTTTTACTTGGTTATTATTTTTTTACTTGCTTATTTTCCTTAAAAATATATAGTAAATTGGATTTTTTACGAATTTTTTAAATTCTAAAATTCAGTAAGAAATGTATTAAAATCTATTAAATTCAATAAAATAAAATAAAATATTTAATAAATAAATAAAAGCAGATATTGTGAACAAAGTAAAATACTTATATTTTGTATGAATTATTTTAATATAGCAACACATATATAATTTCTAAAATAGAAGAAATAATAAAAAGTGATAATTATAATTAGAAATAAACAAAAAAAATATTAAAATTTAAAACATATTATATAGTTTCGTTAATATGCATACCCGCCCGTATATATATATATATATACATATATAAAGTATGCAACAACGGATAATTATCCAGTCCAAGAAAAATCAACGAATAATTATGCTACATCTCAACATAGGTTGAAGCATGTGAAAAAAAAAAGAAAAGACTAATAGGATATAGAGACTCTAGTATATACAGATTGCATGAGAAGTATTAAGATGTTGGTTGCGTGCGTCTCGGGACACATCTGTGACACAAAAAGTAGAAACCCTAATTTGAAAAATCAAGGCTTCAAGACAAGGAAATGAAGGCTTGAGCAGATTTAGCGACTTTGATGAAGACATCTTCGAGAGTTGTGTCGGCAAGTCCCCAAGCAAAGACCGTGAAGTTGGATTTAGCTTTTTCTACAGCTCTAAACACCTCAGCAATCCTAACTTCGTTCTTTGGGAGCTCGAACTTCTGTGTACCAGCGAGATGATATACTTTCATGGCGTTGGGAGACACAGTTGAAACCAATCTCTCGACATCTTCCTCATGTTCTGAAGATGTTGTCATCGTGAACACATATGATCCACCATATCTGCTCTTTAATTCCTTGGAGTTTCCAATGCATTGCAAGGCTCCGTCTACAAATATCCCCAATCTATCGCATAGAAACTCTGCTTCTTCCATTGAGTGAGCTGAAAACGTAGTCTTTACGTTAAGATTAAGTCTAGTTTAAGAAGAGCAGTTTAATCACATCCTCTATATAATCTAAGAAAATAATATATGTGTGTATATACTTGTGAGGATAACTGCGGTGTTTTGTTTTGCACGCTGAATCACATCCCATAAGTTCTTCCTAGAGGCTGGATCAAGTCCTGTGCTTGGCTCATCCAAATAAACTACCTAATTTGGGTTTGTTAGCTAAAAGTTAACATGAGCCCATGCATTTCTTGAAAACAAGACATTAATAACAAGAATGCATGTACCTTGGGGTTCCCAATAAGTGATATAGCCACACTAAGCCGCCTTTTCATACCTCCACTGTAATTTCCAGCAGGTTTGTCGCCAACTCCTCCATCGAAAAGGCTGACACTCTTTAGAGATTCTTCCACGGCCTTGAAATGATTACATATAGCCATGAATTAACAATGTCTTCTGGAATTATATATAACTCAAAACTAAACTAAGACAGCAAGGTGTGGCTTATATATATACTCGCGTTAGAGCAGAGCCCTTAATGTTCTTGAGTCGCCCGTAAAAGAGAAGATGTTCTCTCCCTGTCAGTGTCTCCCAAAGCAAGCTACAATCAAGAGAATGCCACAAAACCGAAGTTGTTCTTTAAACTGTTCCTTATTTACTTGGTAATGAAAGAACATGCAGAAGAATTGTAAGAGACTGGTTACTCGTGTTGTGGGCAAACGCCCATGCTAGTGTATACTTTGTTCATATCCTTGCATATGTCCAAACCCTGAACCAAGGCTGTTCCAGATGAAGGTTTGAGTAGCCCAGTCATCTATCACAACAACAAAAATTACAGTACAAGATTAAAAACTTTGACACTATAACGTTTATTTGTGAAACTGTTTTGGCGAAACTGACCATACTGATGAAGGATGTTTTTCCAGCGCCATTAGGTCCAAGCATGCCGAAGCATTCTCCTGAAGGAACGTCGAGATATAATCCTCTTACCGCCATTTTTGGAGGGTTTCCATCTCTACCTGGATACACTTTTTTCAAGTTGTCACACAAGATGGCGTGCCCTGCGCTACCTTCATTTCTAAGTTGTTGCACCTTTTCCCTCTGTTTATTATCTCATTTTATGTTAAAACATGGAAAGGCCAAAAAGATGACTTGTTAAACATACCTCCTGAGTGACATCTATTTTTCCCATATCTATGGAGACTTTTTTAGAATCCACCCTCTGCACGGTAGGCTTACTTGGTATAGAAGAAGATTTCTTGAAAGGGTCCAAGAAAAAGAGAGGGTGCTTCCCAGATGAGAAAACTTGATCAATATAGAAGGCTACGATGAGAGCCAGAAACCACTCTATTGACCTGATGCATAAAACTTCACCCATTCCACTATCACTGAGATCTTGCCACTTCATTCCACTTCCCCTGGAG
Organism: Hirschfeldia incana; assembly: GCA_026261945.1. Classification (NCBI taxonomy): domain Eukaryota; kingdom Viridiplantae; phylum Streptophyta; class Magnoliopsida; order Brassicales; family Brassicaceae; genus Hirschfeldia; species Hirschfeldia incana. The sequence goes on from JABCMI010000063.1 coordinate 27,220, forward strand.
GCATACTGTGAGAACTCATACAACCCCCGGTATAGAGAAAAACCAGGATACAATTCCAAGGCAACAATCCATTCCTCTGTAAAGCATAGGGATATTATATATATACCAGAAATAAGAAGTAAGTGATAAAGATGAGCATATTAATTTTCTTGTTAAGGTTACCCGGAAATGACTGAGTTTCAAGCATCTTTTGGAAGAGAAAGCTGCCTAAGAGGCCAGTACCGTACACCAATATGTAAGCAACGACTACATTTAATTCATGAAGACAAAGAGACCGTTAAATTTTTTGAAATCTGGCATGTTTTTGATGAGAAATGAAATATGTTATTATTTTACCTGTAACAGTCTTAACCTTTGAGAATATTGAAGAAACTAGAAAGGCAATGGCTATTTGAAGATTTAAGTAGATAAAATAGAAAACGAACTGGATGCTATAGGAATTGAGCCGAAAGTAGTCCTATCACTGACCCAAAGATCACCAAAGAAGCAACGTACAACCCGGATATGGTTAGAAAATAGGCATATGAAATCAACCAATATGGACCATCGCCTAGGCCGTGCATTTTCATTATAATTCTTAGACGTTCTTGTTTCTCATATACCAATGATGTCAAGATCACCTGCAAGATTTATAGCTAGTCATTTCACATACAATGGGATAAATTAAAAAAAAAACATTCAAGTGATTCGTAAGAGAGAACTTACGGGGAATAAAAGAAGAACTACCCAAGTGAAGAAAAGTGGGCCAAGCATGGACGCTATGTCAGTATTTAATCTAGTTGCGTGTTTAGGAACTTCTTTGACAAACTCAAATAATATCCTTATCCCCGGGCCTTTCATAAACTTTAGATAAGCATTTGATATCTGCAGAGGCGTATATGTTACAATGAGTGAAAAATGATGTAAGTGGTTGCATATTTTGAGAGTACACCATAGTACCAGATTGATAGATCGGGGAAGTCGGACTAGCCTTTCAGGCCGAGTTGAAAACTCGTCCTTGTAGGTTGAGTTATACCAGATGGTCACATTGAAGTTTTTCTTATCCGTGCTCATGAGATCGTATGCTAATGCAAATAAAAATGGATAATATATAATATATGAAATATATATATATATATATATATATATATATATATATATATATATATATATATATATATAATTTTAATCAGTGGAAGAAAATTTAAAACCTGCAGCGATCTCATTTGTAATCCCAGCTGGGTTTCCCCTATGACTACCCTTGAAAAGCTCACTATTGACATCTGCAGAGTTATTTCTCCAAAGACACAACCCTTGAACTGACGCAGTCGGAAAATCCTTAGGAAAAACAAGCGCTAATCCTAGATAAAATCAAGTTCACAAGCGATGAACTTGATGATAGAATTCTGGAATCCACCAGAAAAAGGATCTGGAATCCACCAGGAAAAAGAGAAAATCTCTAAACTTTGATTAAGAATAATAATAATTATCAATACAGAAAACCTAAGGCTTCTTATATAGAAATAGCCTAAAACATAGAATATGAAAAAAACCCTAATAATAAGGAAAATTACTAAAATCCTAATAAAAAAAAGAAAATAATAAAAAAGAAAACTTAATTAATTATTTTAGAAAATATCGCTGACGCCTCCTGCATCAGTCTCCTCCACTTCAAAAGAACTCGTCCTCGAGTTTCTTTCTTGATAACGAACCACATCTACTTTATCCCGCATGGGAGGGGAATCATGTAGATATTCATCTGAACTCAACTCCTTAAAATCAAATGGAATCTTTGGCCCTTCCTCTATATTGTTGTCTTCTTTGTTGCAACACTTATTAGCCCACAAATCTGAACCGTAATGTTTGACATTGAAGACACCTTTTTCTACCAATTCATAATACTTTCTCTTACGAGCTTCATGGCATTCCTTTTTCCACCTTAAGTGCAACTTGCTACTACTTCCTCCATTTATAGTATCTATTAAAACAATTGTAGCTTCCAAGCTTCCTTGAACACGTGTAACCACGAGATCCTCTGTGTCCTTAACACTGTTATCACCTGGTTCAAACACCAAGTCACGCCTCCTAATGTGTGCTGCTTTGTACTTTCTTGGTTCGCAAGCAACGTCACTCCAATAAATAACTGTCGTGAAGATGTCAAAGTTGTTGATGACATGACCAAGTTTGGGCAGTGAAAGATGTTTATATAATACCCTTTTTGTCTCAATGAGCTCAATGTGCTGGATGTCTACTTCGCCATGCCCAACCCGATCTGCAACATCAGCATCATCGTTTTGGTTACTTGTGTTAACAAACTCATCGCCGTTTTCTACACCGATAACAACGTCGTTATCTTCCAAGTCCATAACATCTTGGTCTTTATCTTCTACGACATCTGGGATTGAATCTCCATCGGAAGCGGGTTTTATAGTAGATAAACAATCACCATCAATATCATAAATAGACTCATCGGCAAAGTCTTTGCTTTGAACATGACACTTCTCCGTGTAGTTATCCACAACTCGTGCTCCTTGTTTCGAATTTGGCAAACGCTTATGCATAATATGATGAGGTAAAAAGGTCGCACAAAGCTTCTGCTTAAGTTTATCCCAAGATTTAATAGGGCTCTTGCCAGCTCGCTCACGTGTCGTCTTCACTCGTCGCCACCATGACTCGGCTTGTCCTCGAAATTTTTTAACCACAGACGAAACTAATCGTTTCTCCGAAAAGTTTTGAAACTCTAAAATTTCTTCAACCTCCTCGAACCAATATAGCAACGAATCACTAGAGATTCCACCGTGAAACTCGGGAATATCCACGGTCTCCCATCTCGTGTATCTTGGAGCCATCACTTGACGCCTTTGGAAAAGAGAAGGAGATTTGCCTGCTCTGATACCAATTGACGCAGTCGGAAAATCCTTAGGAAAAACAAGCGCTAATCCTAGATAAAATCAAGTTCACAAGCGATGAACTTGATGATAGAATTCTGGAATCCACCAGAAAAAGGATCTGGAATCCACCAGGAAAAAGAGAAAATCTCTAAACTTTGATTAAGAATAATAATAATTATCAATACAGAAAACCTAAGGCTTCTTATATAGAAATAGCATAAAACATAGAATATGAAAAAAACCCTAATAATAAGGAAAATTACTAAAATCCTAATAAAAAAAAGAAAATAATAAAAAAGAAAACTTAATTAATTATTTTAGAAAATATTGCTGACGCCTCCTGCATCATGAACACACTTCACCTCTGAGATATTTAGACACAAAAATATCAGTTTATCATCTTTCAAATCGAACTTTTCCTTCGAACATCACAAGAAAGAAGTAAAAAAGTAACACCCGTCTGTATTTTCTCGAGAGAGAGTGGCCATGTAGAGTTTGCACTGCACAGAGGTTGGATACTGTAGATGGGGAAAGCTGGGGTAAGACCTGGATCTGCGTAATTGTCTTTATCTGCTGCTATTGGTGAACCCTAAAATAAAAGGAGATGGAATAAGTGTAACTCCTTCACTCAAATCCAGACACATATATATATATATATATATTTAGCCTTTTAAGTAAACTAAGAAAGACATACCAAGATATTATTGGCTAAAGTAGGCAAGAGGTCGGAGGAATTAACCGCGAAAGAAGTAGCAAATATATTCTCGGATATAGCTGAAAGAGAACACGCTTGGATAAATAAAAGAGTTACGTGCGTATCAAGCAAGGAAGAGAAGCATATACCTTTACCAAGGGGCTGTCTGTCACCAGTCATATGTATAGTTACAGGACAAGATCCTCCCATTGTTCCTCTACATGACTTGTCAGGGAGGTCTTTGTAGGGAAGAAAATCGGTTTTAACAGAACGGAGTTCATTTTCTGGAATCTGCAACATGGGAGGCAACATTGGAGGGTTTGGGATGGGACACATACCACCAGATAAATTAGCGTTCTTTTTACAATCACCAGTCATATCAGAGACACCCTTCATTAGCGCATCGAGCACATGTTGAATCGCTAGGAGAATTAAGCAGAGGAAGAGTGGAACTAGGATAAGCCTAACATTCGTCCATATATGTTTCCTCTGCATTTCAATTTCCATTAATTTAATAAACCCTTTTCTTTCAACACTGTGGTTAATTCCAAAAAAAAAACATGAACAACCAGTTCTTATATATGAACTAGGACCTACTGATTGGTTGGTTGATTTCAGCAGCCAACCGAAATCCCCTGGTCGGAATCTAACTGTGGGTTCACTGTATTGGGTTATCCCTTAAGTGTCACTAGCCCAACCCCATTGGTTTTTTAATGTTATTTAATTTACTCAGAGAGGAAACGCACCTGGTAGGTTAAGTTCTTCCTGAGCAACGCATTTGCCTGCGTCCAAAAACTTGCCGGACTAGAATCAGCCATCAAGGAAGAAAGAAAGAACGTTGGAGAATTGCCAAACACTTAAAATTGGAAACAAAATATCACAACATATAATCAGTTATAAGGAAAAAATACAACTGCCCGATATAGATCATAGGTGAAATACACATAGTTCAACGTGGGAGACCTTAAAATTCGGAAACAAAAGATTGCATGTCCGTAAACCTTTTTTTTAAAAGGAAAAAAAAATGTTTCCTAACATATTTTTAGATAGAGAATTAACAGAATCGAAAACGTTTTTATGTTTTTTTTTTGAGAAGTAATAGAAGTATAACCAATAATAAGAAAATCTTGATAATGATTTTGCAACAAGGCTTACCGCTTCTGTATCAGCAGTTTAAGGCGCTATTCAAGAAGAACCTGCTGCTCTCATGGAGAAACAAGAGATCTACGTGTCTTCAGCTCTTCTCATCATTCTTCTTCATCCTTGTCATATTCTGTATCGAGGAAGCTATGAAGGCGAGCGAGGCATCTTCAAGTGCCTACAAGAACGTTACCGATCCCACGCTTCTGTTTTCTCCGCCTATTCTTCCTTGTGAGGATAAGTTTTTCGTGAAGGTTCCTTGCTACGACTTCGTATGGAGCGGTAACAATAGCCGTCGTGTGACTGACATCGTCTCTGCAATCATGGCTAACAATCCGGGGAGACCAATTCCGACCAACAAGGTTAGGTTCTTATTATGTTTGGTTCTTTTTAGTTTAATCTTAATATTGGTTCTAAAATGTTCCTCTTGTGTGTGTGTATTCAGGTTAAATCATTCAAAAGGCCTGAGGAGGTAGATTCATGGTTTATGTCACATCCTTTGCAAGTCCCAGGAGCTTTGCATTTTGTGGAAAGAAATGCTACAGTAATTAGCTATGGAGTTCAGACAAATTCCTCATCGGAGGAAAAACGTGGTCGTATTGAAGATCCAACGTTTAAGTTCCTTGTTCCTCTTCAAATAGCTGCAGAGCGTGAGATCGCGAGGTCTTTAATTGGAGGTAGATCTTAGAGACTGAAGTCTTTTATTGAAAGTTGAAGAAAATCCTAATTAGTAATAAGTAATATGGACCAGTCGACTTATCATCAGTTAGTTTTTAATTACTCTTTAGCTGTAAATCCTGTTGACTCATTTGTATTCTCACAATTTCAGATCCAAAGTTTGGTTGGGGTTTTGGATTTAAAGAATTTGCACGCCCAGCTTTTATAGGTGAAGCTATCTCTGCACTTAAAGTTATGGGACCAATCTTCTTTCTTGCCTTCTCCATGTTTGGTTTTGTACTCCAGCTGGGTTCTCTTGTTACCGAGAAAGAGCTAAAACTTCGTCAGGCAATGACAATGATGGGAGTTTTTGATACAGCTTATTGGTTATCATGGCTCACATGGGAAGGACTCCTTACGTTTGTCTCCACACTCTTCTTAGTCCTCTTTGGAATGATGTTCCAATTCGATTTTTTCTTGAAGAACAGCTTCTCTGTCGTCTTCCTACTTTTTTTGCTTTTTCAGTTTAATATGGTAAAATTAAAGATCATCATCACTCCTAATTATTACGTTCTTTCTTTCCATCCTGTAAGGAGATCATATTTATGACGTTTGAATGCACGTGTTGCTAGATTGGCCTAGCATTCGTGCTATCATCTTTCATTAGCAAATCATCTTCAGCTACAACTGTTGGTTTCCTTGTGTTTCTTATTGGCTTTATCACACAGGTTTGATTCTCTTGGCTTTAACCTAGTTCCTCAAACCGTGACGACTTCTTCTTACTTGTTACCATTTCTAAAATGCTCAGATTGTATCAGCTACTGGATTCCCTTACTCCAGCACTTACCCTGCTTCTCGCCGGGTGATATGGTCACTCTTCCCACCCAACACTTTTTCAGCGGGCCTTAAGCTTCTTCTTGATGGAACTTCAACTCCAGCAAGTTCCGGAATTAGCTGGAGTGAAAGAGCTGTGTGCGAAGGGGGCATGTCAACTTGTGTACTTTCAATTGTATGTGGACGGACATTCACAAAACATGTTTCATTCATCAAATACTTTCTTAACTTTTTTTTGTCTCAAACCACTACTTGAAAATCTTTTTGTAGAATATTATCTACCAATGGCAAGTTGGGACATTCCTTTTCTGGTTTGTTCTTGCCATCTACTTTGACAATATTATTCCCAACGCCTCCGGTGTAAGAAAACCCATCTTCTATTTTTTAACACCTGGTTACTTGACTGGTAAAGGGGGCAATAAAGTGGAAGGTATTGTCTCATCATAGTTCTCCTCAGCATTCTTTTAATTTGTTGGAAAATATAAACCCAAAACATGTTCCTATGTACACTTTCTTCAGAAGGTAGCATTTTTAGCTGTATCGGTTCAGTTCCACCCGTAGAGCATGTAGCGCCAGAGGACCATGATGTGCTTGAAGAAGAGACACTAGTTAAGCAACAAGCAATGGATGGAATAGTTGATCCTAACATTGCAGTTCAGATTCATGGCCTTGCTAAAACATATCCTGGAACTACAAAGCTTGGTTGTTGTAAATGCACCAAAACATCTCCTTTTCATGCTGTAAAGGTAATCTTTCTTGTTGAGAAAGCTAGCGGATGTTATATGTCAAATCTGTTCCACAATCATTGTCCCTTATCGTTTCTAACAGGAAAATTAAAATTACAACATCAGTTCCATTTTATTTTTGTCTTAATAGCTCATGGAATATATTTAGGGTTTGTGGATGAATATAGCCAAAGACCAGTTGTTTTGTCTTCTTGGACCCAATGGTGCAGGGAAGACAACTTCTATCAGCTGTTTGACTGGCATAAATCCAATTACTGGTGGGGATGGTAAGGATTCGATCTGTTTGACAAGAAGCTAGTTTCCAAAACTTTTTTAACCATTCTAATACTAATTAATAAGTTCAATATTGATTGACTTAAAACAGCTCTTATCTATGGAGATTCCGTAAGAAGCCCTGTTGGTATATCCAACATTCGTAAAATGATAGGAGTGTGTCCTCAGGTAGATTAGTTTCATTTTACTTAATAACATTGGAGCTTCTGTCACAATAGTCTAATTGTTTAGGGTAAATGTTTCATGTCTTTTTTTCTTCTTACAGTTTGATATCCTTTGGGATGCTTTATCGAGTGAAGAACACCTCCACCTCTTTGCTAGCATCAAAGGGTTGCCTCCTGCATCTATCAACTCGGTACTATGTCACCTGAATATCATCTCAAAATGTTGCTGAGATGTCTAATGATTGAATTGAACATTCATGCACGCTTCTTTACATATCTTTTACTAACTTGTTTTTTTTTTTTTGGTTACAGACCGCTGAGAAGTTACTGGCGGATGTAAAACTGACAGGAGCGGCCAAAGTTAGAGCAGGAAGTTACAGCGGTGGAATGAAACGTAGACTCAGTGTTGCAGTTGCACTCATTGGTGATCCTAAGCTGGTCTTCCTAGATGAACCGGCATGTCACATGCTAACTCCTTTTTTAAATGTGTTTATTAATTATACAAATCAATTTAACTGATGGTGTACTTGTATATGGATTGTAGACAACTGGCATGGACCCTATCACAAGGAGACATGTGTGGGACATTATACAAGAGTCAAAGAAAGGTCGTGCCATCATACTGACCACGCATTCCATGGAGGAAGCTGATATTTTGAGTGACCGAATAGGGATCATGGCTAAGGGTAGGCTCCGCTGCATTGGGACTTCAATCAGATTAAAATCCCGCTTCGGTACTGGTTTTGTTGCTACCGTTAGCTTCACTGAAAGCATCGGATCTGGAGCATCGCACGAGCAAGTCAAGAGATTCTTTAATGAGGTACGTATACACACTCAAAAGTTTTTTAATATGGCCACTTTGATGTAAAGAAGAATTATTATTTGTAGCATTTGAAAGTTGAGCCAGCAGATGAAAACAAGGCTTTCATGACTTTTGTTATCCCCCACGACAAAGAGAAACTTCTTACGGTAAGAAATGTAAAAAAAAAAAGCGCTAAAAATATATGATATCATCGTATTCATCCATATGATATTTATCATCGTTTTCTCCACAAATAGGGGTTTTTCGAAGAGTTAGAAAACAGGGAATCTGAGTTTGGAATCTCGGACATACAGCTCGGGCTTGCAACTCTTGAAGAAGTGTTTCTGAACATTGCTAGACGTGCTGAACTGGAAAATGCTACTACTGACGGAACCATGGTCATTCTTGATTTAGTATCTGGAATCTCACTAGAGGTGAATATTCCAACTGCACACACACACACACATATTTTGTGTTCAAAGTGTAGCAGAGTTGAAGAATTCTAATAAGTTATATGATGAATGTACAGATACCTGTGGGAGCCAGATTTGTTGGGATCCCTGATACAGAAAGCGCAGAGAATCCAAGTGGGGTAATGGTTGAAGTCTACTGGCAACAAGACGGGTCGGGATCGATATGCATCACGGGACACTCATCGGAGATGCGGGTCCCACAGCATGTTTCAGTGACACGTCCACCATCTCCAAATGCATTAGGACATAAAGGGCTACGCCAAGCGGTCCGGGGTATTGTCATTGATTTATGAATCTAACACATTGATGTTTGCTTTACTGGAATCATGTACAAAGTTGTAGCAATATCACATTATGTTTGTTCAATGTGACAAAAGTAAGCGCATTGTATATGCATGTTTCACACAAGTTCGTGACTGATTTAGTTGCTAACATGTAAATATGTAATCAACTTCTTATGATTGGTTCTTTCTTCCCAACAAATATATAACTTATTTTTCAACCTTTTTATTTTTTAGATACCCTTCTTTTTCCACCATTGGAGGTGCTTTAATGGATTTAAACTTAAATATATTAATGAGAAATAAATTACTAAAAAGAATTTTCTAACACTAACATGATTTCTCAAAATTTTATTATTATTTAGAAGATCATTTCTTAAATATTTACAAAAATATATGACCATATTTTCCCATCATAATTATCATTACACAATCTTTTTAGAAAAATATTGTGCATTATATGCAAATACTAGCATACTTTATGGTAGTCACGCCTTTTTAACTCTTAAATTAGAATGTCATCGTCCGAGTAATTCCTCTAAAATTTTCCTTTTAACTACATCTATTTACTACTATTTACATCATAGTTTGATCATTGTGAAGTTTAGGATCTCACTGTTAAAAAAAAGTAAACAAAACCATGTAGGTCTCCTATATATAAGGAACATCTTATAAACATGTTGATTGTTCATTTTAAGGGTAGTGTATCAATCTGGTCTAGTGTCCTTACTAAATTTAGCGTGACGAAGAAAGTAACCACGCCTATAAAATTAGTAGACCCAGAGAAGGGCTGATAGCCATAGAAATTTTAGCAAATTTCTTTTACCATTCTTCCATGACCATGAATCTATAGAAGTTTATCGACAATGTCATTCATTCTAATAGCTAAATTTAGACTTTATAAACATCTATATAATTCACTTCTCACAGATAACACAATCATCCAAGACAAAACAAAAAACAAAAACAAAGAAAAAACAAAAAACAAAAAGATAATAACCTCATCTTCTTCAAAAATAAAATGGCAAAAAATTCATTAGCCTTATATCTAATGTTACTAATTGCATTGAGCACTGTTTATGAAACACAAGGGACATTCTCGTTACCTCTTTACTTGAAGAATTTTCCCAAAGTAGGCCAAGATTTTGAGTCTTTCGCTTACAAAGGTATGATGGATTTCATGGGAGACTTGGAAGGCAAATGTCCAGAGACCACGGAGTTTAAGGATTTGTTTGTGAAGCTGAAGGATTACATGGCATGTTACAGTTCAACATCACCCGGGTCGAAAGATATGCAAGCTGAGCTGTCAATAAAATCTGAGAAACTCTTCAGGGCTATGTCTGCTTTTAGTGAAACTAAAGGCGGAACATCAGTAAGTTTCACTTAGCCGTTAACATTTGGTATAGTACGTTTTCACAATCTAACTAGAAAAAAAATGTGTTGTTTTGTTCCCTCTTGAGGATAGATGGATTCATGGACTCTGGTGGATGGCTTATTGTCATTGGGAAAGAGTTTGGTTGAGATGAAGAAGAGCGGTTCTAAGGAAATAACTTTTGAACAAAGAAAAGAAGCTATTCAGTCTATGGTGAACTGGACTCGAGGAATCGGTATATTCGTAAAGAAGATCTCTGAGAATAAAGGAAAATCTATTGATTTATCATCATTTGGAATTGACTATGACACCAAGGTGTCTTCTCCATCTGAGAGAGTTCTTTACGAAACACAAGGAACATTCTCATTGCCCCACTATTTGAAGGATTTTCCAAAAATGAGCAAAGACTTTGAGCCTTTTGCTTCCAAAGGTATGTCGGCTTTCTTGGGGGCTCTAGAGAGTAAGTGCCCTGCCACAGCAGAGTTCGAAAATCTATTTGTAAGGGTAGCGGACTATATGGCCTGCTTCGAGTCGGGGATCAAGGTCGAAATGCCAAAAAGATCCGAGAAACTCTTCAGGGCTATTTCTGCATTGGATGGTACTAACGGTGGAACATCAGTAAGTTATAGCCTGATATATTAGCATTCATATGGTACCCGGGCATGTTCCTCGTGGTTTTATATTATAAAAAATTGTGGTATTTTTTGTTTTCTTTTTGGCGATTAGGTGGATTCTTGGAGGATGGTCGACGGTATGTTGTCAATGGGAAAACTTTTGCTTGAGATGAAGAAGAGTGCTTCGGAGGAGATAACTTTTGAACAAAGAAAGGAACTGATAGGGGGTATGGTGAAATGGGCTCGAGCTATCGGTCTACTTGTTAAGACAGCCTCCGAGAAAAAAGGAAAATCTGTTGATCTAGCATCTTTTGGAGTTGATTATAGTCCCAATGTTGCTTCTCCTTTCAAGGGAGCTAGCGGTGAGCTATAAACATAATCCCTGCAGTACTTCCAATAATGTAAAAAGTAAAATATTATTCCAACAAGAAATCTTTTATCAGCTGTAAAAGATTTAGCTATTGTAAATATAATTCTACTAATAAAAATTTTGAGAAATTATATTATGTATACACTACTTTCTCCCTAATTAAGTAAACTAGAACCTTGTTCCGTGCTACGCGCGGAAAATACCTTAAATTTTTTTGTGTTTCATTAACTTTTTTTTAATAAATCGATTGTAGCTTCTCTATATGATGGGCTATTGTCTAACATATCTCAAAGTAAGAAGAGGTTACATGTGAATGATTTCATGGAGATAGATTTGGGTGCATTTTTTTTCATCAGCTTAGAACATACTTAAACGGACTCTTTTGGGTGTACTTAATCTGTAATACAAATACAATACGTATGGCAAAATATTTTCTATTAAAAGAGAAGTACTGTTTTTATCCACTATAAAAACTCATAATTGGCCCATTTCATTAATTACATAATATGACATAATAATCAATAAAAATCTTAATAATAAATCAATTTTAACTATTAATTTGAATTTTCTTTTTATTTATAAAAAATGTGTTGAGAAAAACATAATAAAATCTTACTAATTTTTTTAAATATAACAAAATGTTACTAATTAAATAATGCATTAATTAATTTCTTAATTAAAAATATAATTTTAAATAATATGAATTAAATTTATTATAAAACATACAAATTTCTATATTATCTTTTATAAATTTATAAGTATAGTCTGTATTATATTAAAATAGAAGTATTATAAAATAAAATATGATAAATTATATAAAATTGGTAAATTAACCTTTTTTTAAAAAAAAATGCTTCATTTAAATAAATTATAATTTATCATTAAATTGGCTAAAATTTTTAAATAAGTAATATTTTTATACCAAAATAAAGTTATTAACATTAAAAGAAGAAAATTCTTAATTTTATTATTTTAAATTATATATTAATTGTACCATATTCAAAAATGTAATAACAATTAATAATAAGGCAAACACTATATATTAATAAAGTAATAAGAAACTTAAAAATAAGATTTAATTATACTATAAATAACACTAAAATATAAATTATATATTCAAAATATTTATGATACTGTTAAAGTTTATAAAATGAAAAAAAAAAACATTTCTGTAGAGAGTATTATACAGAAAGAGATTGGAGAGAGTATTATATATTTATGATATTTTAACTTGTGTTGATATTTCTGTTTGGTTGAAGAGGTAAAGTCCCTCTTGACTTCATGTACTTGTATGACATGTTATTCGTCCTTTAAAGTGCTTAACGTATTTGATTGAGCTGATAAGTAAAATCTTGCCGCCGGTGATGAAATGAATTGTAGTTTTCCTGGAAATTTTGATGGAGGTAAAGCGACAATATTTTCTCATGACTGATATCTAATTTGTTCCCAACATATTTAAGCTTTTTTCTCAAGCAATAAAATTTTTTTAAAAAGGTTATGCTGGCTAAGGTTAAGAAAACTACAGTTTCTTAGACTAATGCTTTATTCAAATTAAAATGAACGACCATCATATTTGTCCTTTGTATAAATTATCGAATAATTGTAAAAGTTAAGATGCGTTGTGATACAGTGTAATGTTGAGTTACCAATTTGTTGTATAAACATCGTTTGGATCAATGTATCATGTGTGAGTGGGTTTTACCCTTTTAGGTTATTGTGGGAAAGTCATGTAATCACCACAATTTTATACTGCTTAAAAATATCCCAAGAAACTCCTCTTATAAACTTAGAAACTTTTCAAAAATCTGCAACACATAAGAAAATAAAAGTGTTTGCCACTCCATATTGATCTGCACGCATATGTAAGAACCTCTTGAACTTGATGCAATAGTCTCTGCCAACTTCTTAGTAGCAGTCATGGCCTGTATACCATAATCCCCGGGAACGCCAACTGTGCCGACTTCTTGAGTCATAGCCAAATGTCAATTAGTGGGAACTGTCGTAGGCACTCGTCACCCCACGATCGCTTCCGTAATGGTTTCCATTCATATCCAATGGTCAGTGCTTTTCCGGCACCCTCTGCCAAAACCATGAACCTTTTTTTTACCTCTGCAACCACAACTTGCGAGTACATAGAGATGTTCCGATATCAAACCGGAACTTACACTACGCTTTCAAAATGGAAAGGCAAGTAATATCCTATATATCTCCAAGCTGAAACACCTCGACTTCTCCGCTGCAAGTTGGCTGCAAGTCGACGCTGCACAGATTGAAGTTCCTATAAGTCAAATACAAAAAATGGTTGTTATGACAAAACAATCTCTAAAAATTCTCGCAGACTCATGTCTCTTGCTTTCTAGTGCTTTAAACCATATAATATGACAAAGTTATAGCATTTTACTGGTAAAAATAATTAGTTTCTTTAATTTCTAGGATCAAACCCGCCCTACGGGCGGGTAAAAAATATAAAAATAATAAAAAATATAGAAAATTTATTTGGATAAAAATTAAATTACTTTTTACATATTTTTCATCTCAAATTTGTGGATTTATTTTGAAAATCATAAATTTAGGTGAACATAGTCTTTTTTTTTAAACTCAATCTATTAATTAACAAAGCATGTTAGTTAGGTTGGGGTCATAAATACACCGTCAACCACCGAAATGTCACCTACAAACATTGCATACTTTGGTAGTCCATCTGCTTTGGAATTTCTCTCCCAAGATATCGAAGAGAAAGAAACAGAATCAAAAACAGTAGCAAAAGATAAAATGTCTGCAACCACTCCATAGAGCTCTGGTAAGCAGTTTCCGGGCTTGAGAAACTTGATCAACTCAGTAGAGTCTGACTCAAAAGCTAGTCAAATAAACATAGTCTATTTATTTTAAAAATCATAAAATATAATTTTTTTTAAAATGTGTTCTAATCTAGCTTCTAACAATATTTCACTTCATTTATTTTTAGCAAAAAAACATCTAACTAATAGTTGTAGCCTTAATCTAAATCTAATGTTAAAATTTAAAAATTTTCATTCACTTTTATACACAATCACACACAGAAAGTAAAATGATATTATCGCAACTAAGCTTGTCATCATCTGTTTTTGTCGTGGAATCTGTCGGCTTGAAAAAACTTTTTTCCAAGAACAAACTCTTTTCTATTCTATAACGTGTTTGCCTCTTGATTTTTTCCGCAAAAAAATCTCTAGTTTCACACAATCAGTTTCTCTAATTGATTTATGGACTTAAAGGTAAAGAATATTGGTGCAGAGAAGAATAGTGAGCTGGAGAGAAAATTGAAAGTCGTTTCAAGCGGTTTCATCGCATAGTTTTTTCTTCTCTTTCACCATTCTTCTCGCTCTCAACTTTGATCATGTTTTCTTTTATCAATTATGATGATCAGTTTCTTTCTTTTTCGCAATTGCTATCTTGACCTCTCTTTTGTATAGCCAAAGTTGGGATAATTATTAAAATTAGTTGATGAGTTTCTATGATATTTAGTTTTGACTAAGTTTAGTTTGCATACAAATTACAAAATTAGATCTTTGTGTTTAACGGTGTCTAAAATATAAACATTTATCATCATTTAACTATGTTATCCGCAGATTTATATTTAAACTTTTTAGGCTGCTTTGTGCTGTGACTTTTCATGGTAGATTTTGTTGCATGCTCCATCTATGAAATATTTTATGGTTATCACATTTTATTTTTGTTAGCATCATGTTATTTTGTAACTTTTAAACTTCTTCTTTGTGGCATTGGGTTCCTTTTCATTCTGTTATGGCAACACCACTACTTGTTGCTTTTTGAGATTCTGCTATGTGTACATCTTAAAGATCAATATGATATTCTCTTTAACTTGTAATATTAACTGTGGATGTGTTTATGATTCGTGTGATTGATAATATGGATTTGGTTGTATCTCTGACTCCTTGTGTTGCAGTTTCTTATGATAGATTTGGTTCTGTCTTATTGTTGCTTGCGTGTGTTTATAGCTGGTGTATTTGTTTGTGATATATATGGACTTGGTTTCTTAGTTATTTTTTAGTACTACATAACATCATGCCAAAAAGTTGTAATTCGTTACGTCTTTTTTTGTTCTTAGGAAAGAATGATTCTTGCTTATTTGTGTGACGGGTTGAAAGGAGATGACTGAAAACAATCATGTGCATGGAAATATTCTCATATTTTTCTCTTGCCAATATCTTCATTTTACTGTTTAAAAACCATATATTTTTATTCAAAATACAATCTCTAGTCTATATTTCTTTTATGCTTGCAAGCGCTATGCCGCAAGATTAAATGTGTATAATGTGTAAGACACTAATGCCTGGATAAGAAGAAACTATGAGTAATGAAGCTATATGAAAAACACTTCTTGTAAGTTGGTTCTTCAATATCTGCATGAGAACTTATCAAAGCATGTTTTCCTATATAAAACAGGCTTTCCTTCATTGCTTCTCATCTCTGTATTCTATATTTTTTTATCGGTGTGATTTTCCTCTGTATTTGTCAGATTTAGGAATTTGTACAGTGAGAAGACATACATATTGTTTTTGTGCAAATATATTTAAATAAATTTATTTATGATCTGCGGATGTTACTATTGTAAGAGTTGTCGAAGATTTCTATGTAGATAATATTACTTACTCTAGTTCCTGAGCCTTTTTCTTCTTGTAAGAAGTGGCTGATGTACATAGACAAATGGTGGGGCAGTTGGCCATCATGGATTTTAAAATTTCAGTATATTAGTTTGGAATTTTTTTTATCAAATGCCTTGCCTTTGTTGATATTATTGATAAATATGTGTATACTCCGGATCAAAATAACTTCTAGATCCGCCAGTGCTTGTAAGATGCTTAAGTTTTCATGTGAGGTTAATTTTGCAAGAGCAACATATAGCTAGCCATGACTGAAAATGCTTTACGCAAATTCAGAATCACCGATTTTAAGCTTTATCATTAGTTTTTATTTATGGTCATTTTATAGTATACTCTTATTGAAAATTATCTTCTCTTAGGTACGAATAGATGGTCTGAGACCATTGAAGATAAAATGACTATTGAGAATATGACTCTTTTACCATATGAGTCAGAATGAGTGTTGTTGCATTACAAAAAAAATTATAGCGACGTGTTTGAGTTCGAGATAAACAGTCTCTTTATATAAAATTATTTAGGAATAATAAAAATGTAAAACTACACATTGTCTAGATAGATGTTTACTGTATTTTTTGTATATTTACTTATTCTAATTATTTTGTTTTTATATACATTATTGATATTACGAAAGATCTTTAATGTAGTACTTTTATTTTTGATATTTTATATTTACTAATTATTTATTTTATTATATATTTCCAGATAGGTTTTTAATGTAATTTTATATTTCTTATATTTTATATTTACTTATTTTTCTTATATTTTATATTTACTTATTATAATACTGTAAATATATGTTTAATGTAATATTTATTTCTTACATTGTGTATTTAATTATTATTTATTGATATATGGTGTTTTATACATCATTATACATATGTTTTATAATTGGTTTTCAAGTCTTTATCGAGTCTTTCTAGTCTTTTTCGAGTCATTACAGGGTTAGAGTTGCATTGGATGGAATATGGACCTGTTGGAGCAAAAGAGGCAGAAAACAATGTAGTTTGGTGATTTTCATGCAGAACAGTCTGATGACTGTTCCCGATCGAGCAGAACACCCAAGTGATTGTTCCAGCGGCAGAGATTTTTAAGAAACTACACTTATTTCGGGATTTGCCCTAATTATCCTCTTTTTCTTTTCCAGCCGCCTGTGGCTTTGATATAACTTCTTTTTCTATTTTTCTACATCATTCTACACTATTTTCAGAGGGAGAAACCAGACCCTAAGGCTCCATTGTTGTGATTTGCTATTTCTAAAGGGAGAAGGATGATCTCTACACTCTTGAGAAGAATCCTGAACCCTATCTCTTTTATTCTATTGATATTCAGCATGTTTTCTTCATATGTTATCTCTGTGATTTCTCTGTCTATGGCTGAGTAGTCGCTTGTTAGGTTTAGGGTGTTAGGGATCATGGATCAATGAGCTAGACACAAATAGGATTGTTATTCTTTGATATCTCTTTCTATTGTTATGCTTACTGCTTGTGTTAAATTGGCCATTTAGCATATGATATTAGGTTTAGTCTGTTCATCAAAAGTGTTATAGGTTGCTAGAAAAAGCACAGATAGGCGATTTGTACTTAGCCAACGACAGTTGATGTTAAGACAAATCGTGAACCAATTGAATATGAACTTAATGCTTGTCATCAGTGTCTAATCCAAACGACAGTTTAGGTATTAGGATTGCTTGATAATGTGGTAGACACCACGACAATGGGTTTATTTAATCTTGTTGTTCAAGTTCTAGATTGCTCGTATTGTTTTCCTGAATAGTTGTATAGCTCATGATCCCAACTATCCCAATGAATCACCCTGAACCTAGCTCTTTTATCATCTGAAAACTTTAATTAAATCTTTACTTGCTAGTTACGTTTCCACAAACTTTAAAACCCCAATATTGTTTTAGCTTAATATTGATCCCATAAAAATAAATTGTATAGTTGGTCTCTGTGGATTCGATCCTAAAGTGCTACATCGACATACCATTCGATTGTGGTAGTGTGCACATTAGGTTAATTTGTGTGCGTGTACACGAATATCAATTTGGCGCCGTTGCCGGGGACCATCTTTTTTACCTTTATTTTTCGGTTATTTATTTAGTCTAAGACCTCTAACTTGCTCTTTTCTCTTTGTTGCAGGAGATCGCAAGGTTTAGAAAGAAAGAACAACAACAACCAAGACCGACCAACACCACCATGGGTGATCACGGCCATCAGGATGATCTCACTGCAGCAATGGCACTGATGCAACAGCAGATGCTTCAGATGCAGCAGACCATCCAAGCTCAGGAAGCAGCTGCGGAACAAGCTGCTCAACAGGCTGCTCTCGCGCAGCAGGAACAGGCGGCACAGACTGTTCCAATCGGGCAGAGAAACCATCCACGTAACCTTCCTACTACGCGCTTTGCCATTGTTCCTCCACTCTGTACCAATGGACTTCGAGATCAAGCCTGCTTTGATCGGTCTAGTGCAGAGTAAGGTGTTCTCTGGTCTCTCTACAGAAATTCCAATGGAGCATATTGAGAGATTCGAGAGATTCTGCAACTTTTCACGCGCGAATGGTGTTCCACCAGACTACATCAAGTGCACGCTATTCCCATTCTCTCTTGATGGAAAAGCTGCACGATGGCTGAACTCACTCCCTACAGGTTCTCTCACTTCATGGGAACAGGTCCGATCAGCGTTCCTGAGTCACTTCTACACTAAGGCGAGAACTGCATCATTGAGGAACAAGATCACCTCATTCAGACAGCTCTCTAATGAGCCTTTTTGTGACGCATGGGAGCGTTTCAATGTCTATCGCAGAGAGTGCCCTCCCAGGGATTTGATGATGATTACCTCCTGGGCATTTTCTATGATGGAGTACACTGGGAACACTGAAGTGCTATGAATTCTGCGAGCAATGGAGATTTCATGACCCAAACCACTGCTGGAGCATTTGAGCTGATTGAGAACATGACTGCTAGCTCTGCCGATGAGAACAATGAGAGCGATCGTTCCAAGGTCGTGAACAGTGCTGAAACCCAGAAGATTGATGAGCTGACAGCCAAGATTGGTCACCTGCTGAAAAACAACCAAGGAAAAATCTTCATGATGGATGGAACTACTACTGGGCAGATTCAGAACATTCAGGCACAAGGATCTGGGTATCAGCAAGGCTTCCCGCAGAACTTCCGGGGTAAAACCTTCATCTTCATTGAGGCAGAGAACAAGTTCGTTGCTCAGAATCAGAATTTGAATCAGCAACAGTTGCAGAATAGCCAACAACAGTCGCAGAACAACCAGCAGACTGCTCCAGCGACTGTTCCGCCAGATGAGCTGAAAAATCTCAACTCTATGATGCAGCAGATGCTCCAGAGCCAGAAACTTCAGGTCAAGGCACTGAATCAGGTTACCACAGACATCAACACCAGGATGGACAACTTGTTCACTGATCTGAATACAAAATATGATGTTGTGAACAGCCACATAAAGAGGATTGATGGTCAGCTTGCTCAAACCGCTGAAACTGTCAAGAGGCAGCAAGAATCCCTTCGTGGAAAGAGTGTGATGCATTGTAATGCAACAAAACATAGGTGTGAGAAAGCTGTGGAAAAAGAAACAGAGCAGTTGTTCTCTGAAACTGTCTCAAGCGCAGAAAAGAGAACAGAACAACCTGCTAGCTGTGTAGTGACTGCTCCTGACGAATCTGCTGAGACTCCACCAGTGTGAGTCTATGTTCCTAAGGTTCCCTATCCAACTCCACCACCACTGAAGGTATTGCCTAAGGTTGATGATCCTGGAAAGTTTGGTTTCCCATGTTCCATTGCTGGAGTATAATTTAAAGATGCTCTTTGTGACTCCGGATCATGTGTGAATCTTGTCTCAAAGGCGATTGTAGACAAGCTGGGCATTGCTGATGTTGAGCCTTCTCAGGTGACTCTAGCGTTTGCAAACTCCTCCACAGAAATCCCTTATGGCACCATTCGCAACCTTCCTGTCGAAGTAGGGGATTGTGTGCTTCATGTTGAATTTCAGGTTGTTGAGATGAAAAAGAAACATGAGATGCCTTTGATTTTTGGAAGATCATTTATGGCTACAGTGGGAGCAATCGTCGACATGCCTAATAAGAGAGTCTTCTTTTCCAACATCAACAAGAAGGTTTTCTACAAAGCTGTCCCAACCAGATCACAAATTGGACACGCCTCCAGCATCTTAATGGTTAGTGGAGAACAGCTGGAAAATTTTTCAAAGAAAGAGTTTGGTGATGAGAGTGAGATTGGACGAGTCTTGGATGGAGATCCTCACGGTGATACCAAGAAACTCAGTGGGAATGCAAAGGTGAAGGAAAAAGTCCAGAAGAAAAGGGTCAAGGGTGATCCTACAATGACTTTGATACCTCGCATGTGTGATAAGAAATCCATTGAGTATGAGGTGAAGTGTAAGGGTACCTCTAAACCTTTTTCTAAAGTCAGAGTTATACTCACTAATGAGCTGAAGGAGAAAGGAGAAGCTGCTGTGAAAGGGTTATTGAGCAGAGTTTTGAAGCTGAACATGTCTGATTGTGGAGCTTGTTTTGGAACAAGCCCTGATGCTCAACCCGACTGATCCTTGTCACCAAGTCAAGCTAGTGACTTAAACCAAGCGCTTGGTGGGAGGCAGCCCACTGGTATGTGTAAATATGATTTGGTTTTGTTTTGTTTTGCTTATTTTCTGTTTTTGTTATTGAGTCTCAGGTCAAAAAGCAGAAAAATCCGAGATACTTAGAAAAATTCTGGGTTCAGAAACGGAGCACCTTGTTCTCCAGAGAAGAGAGCGACCGCTCCAGGTGAGAATATGACGATAGAACACCCAAAATTTCCCAGAGCACCGGCTCCAGGTAAGTTTCTCGACCAAAAAAAATATATATTATTGTTTTCACCTTCTCTCTGATTTATTTTCACACCGAGACGTTGTGAAGTAAGTCTGGGGGAGGGGTTTCGTCGTTTACTAACTTGTTTCTTTCTTTTGTTTATTTTTTGAGACTTTTTGAGTCAGTTTTTAAGATCGAGTCAGTCAAAACTTTGTGGGAATTAGGACCTTATTCCGTGTTGATCACTAACCACCTAGTGCTTTAGTTATCTTATTCAGTGACCTTAGCAGTGGCGAAAGACACACATGTGGACATGGAACACCCTGACATATCTCACTTGATTCTCCAGAAGTTCTCAGCCGATCAGGTTACACTGGGTAGACTTAACTCCACTTAACTTGAACCTAATATTGACTGAAATTCTTCTTGTTATGGGCACTAGATCAGGGAAACGAGAACTACACTCAGGACATCTTATCCTTTATATCCATCTTTTGTTGTTCCTGAGTGGCTAGCTCATCTTTAGCTAGTTTCTATCCTGCACCTTAGCCTTTATTCCACCTCCATGCATTTGTTTTTCAGTGTTATATGTGCAGATATGTGCAAAAAGGTCGGAGAGGAAAGGATCGACGCAGCCTCTTACTCGTTACTGCTGCAAGTGTCGATCATACAGGGAGAACAAGCAGATTAAGGGAACAGTCGCTCCCTAACCAAACACCTGCGCAAGAACAAGAGTGGAGAACAAGAATGGTACGAATCAAAACTACCAGTGGCATCCTTATATCATATGTTACCTCCTTCTTCGTCACCCCACCATCTATTTATGTATTAGTATCAGAAAAAAGGAAAAAAAAAAAGAAAAAGAAAAAAAAAAAGAAAAAAAAAAAGAAAAAAGAAAAACAAAAGAAAAAAAAGAAAAAAAAATCTATATTTTGTTTTATTTAGTATTTGGTGATGGAAAAAGGGAAGAATTCAGGAAACATGAGCCACTGGAAAGGTTGAGCAGAAGAGTGGATATCAATATGAAGGGTTGAGGAACATACAGATGAGCAAAGCAGTCTGATGACTGATCCGGAGCAGAACAGAGCAGTCGTTCCAGGGAGAGCAAAAACGAGTAGGGGCTGTGGACATCAATGGATCCGTCCTCTCTTGCAGTTTTGCGCGATATCCTGCATCCACCTCAAAAATTGGTAACCCCTAAACACTTGAAACTCCACCACTGAAACACTTAAATAGCCTGTTCCACACCTAGACCGTCTACCCTGAATAGTGCCTGTGATGAGAAGCTCACGCAACACTTAAATGAATGTAGAGAGTTCTGTCTCGATAGTGTTGCTTTTTCAGGTTTGAGATGTAGAGTATGTAGCCGATTTTTGAACAGCAGTCAGTGGGGTTCTGGTAAGGGTGTGCTGTCCTAGTTTACTGCTTGTATGGTTCAGAGATTCGTGGTTAAGGTATGGTTGCTGAGAATAGGAGAGTTCCCACACTTTCAAACCTTTCTTCTTGTTCTTGATACTTGGTCTTGTTCGAGGACAAACAAGGATCTAAGTCTGGGGGAATTGATATATGGTGTTTTATACATCATTATACATATGTTTTATAATTGGTTTTCAAGTCTTTATCAAGTCTTTCTAGTCTTTTTCGAGTCATTACATGGTTAGAGTTGCATTGGATGGAATATGGACATGTTGGAGCAAAATAGGCAGAAAACAATGTAGTTTGGTGATTTTCACGCAGAACAGTCTGATGACTGTTCCCGATCGAGCAGAACACCCAAGTGATTGTTCCAGCGGCAGAGATTTTTAAGGAAACTACACTTATTTCGGGATTTACCCTAATTATCCTCTTTTTCTTTTCCAGCCGCCTGTGGCTTTGATATAACTTCTTTTTCTATTTTTCTACATCATTCTACGCTATTTTCAGAGGGAGAAACCAGACCCTAAGGCTCCATTGTTGTGATTTGCTATTTGTAAAAGGAGAAGGATCTCTACACTCTTGAGAAGAATCCTGAACCCTATCTCTTTTATTCTATTGATATTCAGCATGTTTTCTTCATCTGTTATCTCTGTGATTTCTCTGTCTATGGCTGATTAGTCGCTTGTTAGGTTTAGGGTGTTAGGGATCATGGATCAATGAGCTAGACACAAATAGGATTGTTATTCTTTGATATCTCTATCTATTGTTATGCTTACTGCTTGTGTTAAATTGGCCATTTAGCATATGATATTAGGTTTAGTCTGTTCATCAAAAGTGTTATAGGTTGCTAGAAAAAGCACAGATAGGCGATTTGTACTTAGCCAACGACAGTTGATGTTAAGACAAATCGTGAACCAATTGAATATGAACTTA
Source organism: Hirschfeldia incana (assembly GCA_026261945.1). Taxonomy (NCBI): domain Eukaryota; kingdom Viridiplantae; phylum Streptophyta; class Magnoliopsida; order Brassicales; family Brassicaceae; genus Hirschfeldia; species Hirschfeldia incana. The sequence continues at coordinate 50,350 of JABCMI010000063.1, forward strand.
ATGCTTGTCATCAGTGTCTAATCCAAACGACAGTTTAGGTATTAGGATTGCTTGATAACATGGTAGACACCACGACAGTGGGTTTATTTAATCTTGTTGTTCAAGTTCTAGATTGCTCGTATTGTTTTCCTGAATAGTTGTATAGCTCATGATCCCAAGTATCCCAATGAATCACCCTGAACCTAGCTCCTTTATCATCTGAAAACTTTAATTAAATCTTTACTTGCTAGTTACGTTACCACAAACTTTAAAACCCCAATATTTTTTTAGCTTAATATTGATCCCATAAAAATAAAGTGTACTAGTTGGTCTCTGTGGATTCGATCCTAAAGTGCTACATCGACATACCATTCGATTGTGGTAGTGTGCACATTAGGTTAATTGGTGTGCGTGTACACGAATATCATTTATCTACTATAAAATTTTCAGATATATATTTAATTTATTTTATCTATTTCTTATATTGTATATTTGTATTTTTATATTTTCTTATATTGTGTATTTATTTATTCTATATTTTTTGTTTTATTTTTCTATTTCTTATATGTATATTTACTTATTATTTATTTTTCCGTATATTGGATATTTACTTATTATTTATTTACTGTTTTTAATAAAATGCCACTTATGTGGACGCTCTATGGAGTCTCAAATATTCCATTTTATTAGTATATATGTAATATTTTGAAATAATTAAAATATAAAACTATATATTATTACAAATATATATTTTATGTAATATTTACTAATATTGTAATATTACCATTTTTAAAAAATATTTGGGAATAATTAAAATGTAAAATATACATTATCTTAGATATATGTTTAATGTAATATTCTATTTCTTATATGTATATTTACTTATTATTTGTTTTTTCTTAAATTGTATATTTACTTATTATTTATTATTTATTTTTACTTATATTGTATATTTACATTTTGTTTTGTTTCTATTTATTTTGATAATAGTGACATGTGGGATCTTTTTGACGAATTTTTTTCGCTGATATGGACGCTCTCTGGAGTCTCGAAAGGTTACTTTAAATAGTTTTTATGTAATATTTACTAATATTGTAATATTACCATTTTAAAAAAAAAATATTTAGGAATAATTAAAATGTAAAATATGCATTAGTTTAGATATATGTTTAATGTAATATTCTATTTCTTATATGTATATTTACTTATTATTTTTTTTTTCTTAAATTGTATATTTAATTATTATTTATTATTTATTTTTCCTTATATTATATATATTTACATTTTGTTTTGTTTCTATTTATTTTGATAATAGTGACACGTGGCATTTTTTTGACGAAATTTTTTTCGCTGATGTGGACGCTCTCTGGAGCCTTTTGTCACCATATATCTAATAAGGTTCATGTACTTATTAGATATATTTCATTAAATATATTTACAATATGACACTCATTATAATTCAATTTGTATAAAGAGTTTCTTCGCTCCTTTAAGCATGTCTCTTATTTTACTGTTTTAACCATATAACCATAGTCAAATACAATTTATACCATTTTTTAATCCTAGTGTACAATATGACAAAGTGCTTCTCTCAAGTCTTAGGTCTTCCAAAAGGTCTCTAGGCAAGTCTGCCTCTAAACTAGTACAAAACCCTATTATTATAGCCTAACAGGCGGTCAGGTACTTAAGGTGTATTTAACAAAACCATTAGAAGCAATTAGGGCTTCGAATTTTTAATTAATGACTCAGGAGACCTCAGTATCGATCGATGTTGAAATGCTTCAATCAATCGATCTTGGTTAACTTCTATCGGTCGATACTCAACGTATATCGGTCGATGGCATAAAGTGTCACTTGGCTAATATCTTCATAAAGTCTCCATTGTAGCTCAATTTTAGCTATTTTACACCAATAAGTACATGAACCTTAAAAAGCTCTAGAAAAGCACTAAAAGTATTCTTTTGTTTTCAAAAACATATATAAATTATGGTTAAATGTGGGTAAAATCCATGACATATAATAAATCATGGTAAAAAGTGGGTAAAATCTATGACATATCAATAAGATGGGCATCAACCTACGAGACTTGACGCCCTCTACCCGCACGTTAACAGGCTTCAACGGTTCTTCCGAGCAGATGATTGGAACCATACGTCTCCCAGTACACGCCGGTGTCAAATTCTCCGTCGTATGTGCCAAAGCTCCCTACAACGCAATCCTCAGAACTCCGTGGCTGCATACTATGAAGGTGGTCCCATCCACCTATCATCAGTGTGTCAAGTTCCCGGGAAAGAACAGAAACGTCCACACAATCCGTGGCGATCAACAGGCAGCAAGAGATATCCTCATTGCCACAATCAAGCTCCAGCAATCAAGTCCACTCGTTAACTCGATCGCCAAACCCATCCATCGAGTATTCCCCCAGAAGGAGGAAGTCCCTGGGATCCCCCTCGACGAAAGCCATTAGGGTTGTGCATTCTTAGGCAATGCAATGAAGGAGCAAATCATTGCATTCCTCTGACAAAACGCGTCAACATTTTCCTGGACGACATCCGACATGAAGGGCATAGACCCATCCATTGCCTCTCATGAGCTCAACGTAAATTCCACATTCAAACCCATCAGACAAAAAAGAAGGAAGATAGGGCCCGAGCGTTCGAAAGCTGTGAACGACGAGGTGGACAGGCTGCTCGCCGCCGATTCCATCGCTGAGGTTCACTATCCATAATGGTTTGCAAACCCCCTCGTCGTTAAGAAGAAAAACGGTAAATGGCGCGTCTACATCGATTTCACCGATTTAAACAAGGCCTGCCCGAAGGACAGCTTCCCGCTCCTGCTCATCGACAAACTAGTAAAGTCCACTGCCGGCAACGAACTACTAACCTTCATGGACGCCTTCTCGGGATATAATCAGATTATGATGCATCTGTATGATCGAGAGAAGACCGCCTTCATCACAGATAGAGGGACTTACTGCTATAAAGTCATGCCATTCGGTCTCTAGAACGCCGGTGCGACATACCAGCGCCTCGTCAACCGAATGTTCGCTGAAAAATTGGGCAAGACCATGGAAGCATATATTGAAGACATGCTCGTCAAGTCACTCCACGCGACAGATCATCTCACTCATCTCAAGGAATGCTTCAAGACGCTGAACGAGTACGGTATGAAACTTAATCCGGCCAAGTGCATGTTTGGAGTAACGTCAGGGGAATTCTTGGGTTATATCGTCACCCAGCAAGGAATCAAACCTAATCCTAAAGAGATAGTTGCGATCTTGGAACTGCCGAGCCCAAAGAACAGTCGTGAAGTGCAGTGTTTGACCGGGCGGATCGCCGCTCTGAACAGATTTATCTCTCATTCCACCGACAAGTGTCTACCCTTATATGAATTACTCAGAGGGAACAAAAAATTTGTTTGGGATGCAAGTGCGAAGAGGCGTTCAATCAGGTCAAGGTATACCTTACGACTCCCCCCGTCCTATCTAAACCCAAACCTGGCGACACCTTGACCCTCTACATCGCGGTCACCGCCAAAGCAGTCAGCAGCGTTTTAATTCGTGAAGATCGAGGCGAGCAGAAACCCATCTTTTACACCAGCAAGCGCATGACTGAGCCAAAGACGTGATACCCAACCCTAGAGAAGATGGCACTCGTCGTCGTAACGTCAGCAGGAAAGCTTTGCCCGTACTTCCAGTCTCATACCATCGAAGTCCTTTCTGACTAACCGCTCCACACGGTCATGCAGAACACAAATCATTCGGGCCGACTCACCAAATGGGAAATAAAACTCAGCGAGCACGACATCGTCTACAAAAATCGAACAGCCGCCAAGTCCCAAGTCCTTGCTGATTTCTAATCAAACTCGCACCCGAGCTCGAACAAGACCTCATCCTACCAAGCCAAAACTGGATCCTACACGTAGACAGATCATCTACGAACAAAGGGTCGGGTGCAGGCGTCCAACTTCAATCGCCAACGGGAGAGTTGATCCGACAGTCCTTCAGCTTTGGCTTCCCGGCATCCAACAATGAAGCCGAGTACGAATCCCTCATCGCAAGGCTCAGACTCGCCAAAGCTGTTAACGCAAAACGTCTCAGCGCTTACTACGACTCCCAGCTTGTCGCCAATCAGTACAATGGCGACTACGATGCACGCAATGATAGGATGTACGCTTACCTAAAACTCGTCCAAACTCTCATAAAGGATTTCAAGTTCTTTGAACTCATCAAGGTGCCACGCGGAGAGAACATCTGCGCTGACGCCCTCGCAGCTTTGGGAAGCAAACTTCACGATCAAGTAGCTCTGGATATCCCCGTTCACAAGATCGAAAAGTTGAGCATCGATACTCCCACCAGCTCAAACCCCATAGTCGCCACCGTCGACAACAACCATGAATCAAGCGACTCTTCTGCCGACTGGCGTACATATATAATCGAGTACCTTACCAACGGGACTACACCCGCCGACAAGTCGCTCGCCAGACGCCTCAAGACCAAAAGTACCCACTACGTCATCACGGACGGCGCCTTGCACCGATTGACCCTGAATAAAGTATTCCTCAAATGCATTAATGGCGAGGAAACGTATCTAGTGATGGCTGAAACGCATGATGGCGCAGCCGGTAATCACTCCGGCGGGCGAGCCCTCGCGCTCAAGATCAAAAAACATGGACTCTACTGGCTGACAATGAACGCTGACTGTGAATTTGACCGTTTGCCTGCGTCAGATTCCAGAGATATGATGTGGTCACCTCTTGTCAGGTGAACATTATGTAGCTCTTGAGGAAATCACTTGAGAGGTCATGAAAACTTCTGACAGAGCCTTCTTTAAGGCCAGTGAACCGAGCGAGGGCCGGTCCTTCGAGTGTTTAGATGAAAAGCTGACAAAAGCCGGCATCTTTCTCCTCGTCGGTGAAGTTTGCACGTCGCATCGTGATGTTGAACAAAGTGACGTGGGAAGTTGGGTCGGACAGGCCGTCGTAAGTTGGTAATCAGAGTTTTTCCAACGTTGCAGGCGGACTCCGGTTATCTTTTCTGGTAATGGAGTTCGTAGGGACTCAGCGAGGACTCGTTCAATCTGCAGAGTTGACGTTGTCGCGCGGTGGATCTTAGAGCTGATATCTATCACCTACTGTTTGAGTGATGCGAGTTCAGTAACTGTATGAACGTCGGGTCCGCCAGGAGTCCGGTTGTTTACGTTGTCGTTCTTGTTGAGAGCGGCAGCGGTTACGGGTACGGTGTCGGCCGTCCTGTCAGTGTTGAAAAGATGTCGCCGGTATCCCGCAGCTGAAGTTTCCGCGTTTGTGACGAGGGGACGGAGGAGAGCAGCAATCTCAGTGATTTGCTGGGCGAGACGCGCCATGATGGTATTGATGGATACGGGAGGCGTCGGCGCTGGTGTCGCCAGCGTTGGAGTGAGAGTTGTTTCGGGAGCGTCTTGCTCTTTGCCGGAGGTTGAAACTTCGTTCGACCTCATCGTAGAACGTTACTTTGCTAGCTCCATGGTGGGTGCCAACTGTTTGAACCGAGTTCGGTCGGGAAAACTAGTGAAAGAGACGAGAACTCATCGGTGGGTTTAACAAAGACGTTTATTAAAGATGAGGACAAACTTTCGGTTTACAAATAAGGAAAGTAGAAGCGGAAACAAGCCGGTGCTCGGCGGCGAACACCGAAAAAAATACTAATCGGCAAGACGTAGAATGAAAACCCTAGTTTCTAGCCGAAAGAATGTGAAGTGTTGTCCAGATGCATTGAGTTCCAGGCGCAAGGGACGATGTCGCCGGTTGAGGTTTCGAGGCGGTAAACGCCCGGTTTGAATACTTCATCTCTCTCTCTACGAACTTGGGGGATTTACTGTTGGGGGTGAATTTACATCCCTCCTCAAAGTCCATTAAACAATGAGTTATGCTCATTTCACTATAAGACCCTAGACATGATCATTGTATAAAGATGGAGACATTTCTCCTTATTATGGGGATTCTTTCCATTTCATAGATCGAAAACACTTCTTATAGAAATTTATACATTCCAAGATTCACTTTACATTCATATCATTTTTGTAATGAATCTTTAATCAATAAAATCTCTTTGATGTTCATTTTTCATTTGATTTTTTTGTTGATTTATCCAAAGCCTCAAGAATACAAGAATCAAATTCTTGGATTCTTTATTGTTATGAATCCAACAAACATGCTGGTTTTTGGTTCAAACATGAGCTGTTGTAGAGAATAGAGAAAGTATGCCTTATGAGAGTGAGAGAGAATCCTTATGTTTCTTGTTGTGAAAAATCTTAACTTGTTGGTCCTCAACTCTCTACCTTATATACTTTCCCACTTTATGGTATATATTAAACCAAATATATATACCTTCATTATATGTGAGCTAGGGACCACAACCAAACCAGTAAACCGGAACTTAACTGGTCCTGAACCATTGTCATTTAATTCAGCCCATCATAGAATATAAATGAAATCCAAATTGGTTTCTATGCATATAACCTCCAAATCCATCAATTCAAACACCGAAGGCTCAATCCAAATATGATCACTCATCATTTGAGCCAAACCGAGATAACAATCTTTAATTCATAAGTCCCACGATTTGTGTTCACATCTCCAACAATTCCCACTTGTGGACCTAATTGTGACCAAGATGATTTATGAATTAATCCTAATGAGCGTTCCTTATGATTGTCATCAAAACCCGGTATGAAACAGTCTCGTCCATTTACCACATTAATACTGGACCAAGGAGATATAATTACTAAAATGTAATTAGATCCACAATGATTACAAGTATTACTATAATAAAGTGACATCAGACCAGATATGGATGCATAGCATGGAAATTACACGCAAAAGTGATCATCATGCCTATTTCCAACTGGTCTTCTTAATCGAGATCAACCTTATGAACAAACAACACAGAGTGATACTCAACACTGAACCTAATAGTGTTGAATTGCAATACTGAATCAAATAGTATTGAAACCTGAATGCATGAACCAAAAATACATTAAGCCAAAAGTGAGCAAAATACTTATTAAGTACAAATAACTCCCACTAAACCGATATATCGTCTAGACCCATATGAGCAACATGCTCCCTAAAGACTTTAGGTTGTACATATTTATTCAGCGGATCCGCTACCATGGACTTTGTACTTACACCACTCTGGATACTTTCACGAACAACATGATACTTGATATCAATATACTTAGACTTCGTGCTGCTCATGTTTTTGTTCGCATATAACACTGCTGAATTATTGTCACAGTAAACCTTAAGGGGTCTTTCAACACCCGGAACCAAATGCAGTCCTGTGACAAAATTTCGCAGCCAAATAGCCTGATTGGATACCTCAAACATGCTATGTATTCTGCTTCCATAGTAGACGAAGCCACAAGCCCCTGGTTGGCACTTCACCACGATATGGCTCCTTCAGAAAGTAAGAATTCATAAACTAAAGTGGATCGATGGCTATCTAAGACCTCCAGCATAATCAGAATCGCAATAACCAGTGATCTCGAGCTGGTTACCTCGTCGATAGACAAGCATAAGATTCTGAGTTTTCTGCAAATACTGCATCACCTGTTTGATTGCTTTCCAATGGTCGATCCCTGGATTACTTAAGTATCTCCCCAACATGCCAGCAATAAAAGCCAAGTCTGGAGGTGTGCAAACCATATCATACATCAGACACCCAACCACCAAAGCATAAGGAATTTCTTCATTTCCTCAATCTCTAACGCAGTCTTGGGACACTGCTCTGAACTGAACTTAACACCTTTAGAAACAGGGGTGTCTATTGACTTACAATTCTTCATGTCATACTGTTCCAAAACCTTATCAATGTAGCTCTTTTCTGATAAACCTAATAAACCACGAGAACGGTCTCGGTGTATCCTTATTCCCAATACAAAAGAGGCATCACAAAGATCTTTCATCTCAAACTGATCTGAAAGAAGCTTCTTGGTGTCGTGCAACATGCCTGCATTGTTTGTCTCAGTCAAAATGTTGTCAACATACAGAAGCAAGATCACAAACTTTCTCCCACTGATCCTATGGTATACACATTCCTCTATACAATTAACTTCAAAAACCGAATGAAGTAATCACTTGATGGAACTTGTGATACCATTGACGAGACGCTTTCTTTAAACCATAGATAGATTTCTTTAGTTTACATACAACCTTTGTTGGGTCTCCAACCACAAAGTTTTCCGGTTGTTGCATGTAAATCACTTCATCAATGTCACCATTGAGAAATGATGTCTTTACATCCATCTGATGCAGCTCCAATCCAAAAGAGCTGTCAGTGCCATTATTATCCTTAATGAGCCTTTCGATGAAACCGGAGTGAAAGTCTCTTGGTAATCAATGCCTTCTTTCTGAGTATAACCTTTGGAGACAATGCGAGCCTTATATCTCTCCATTTTACCATCTGAATCCCGTTTGGTTTTTAAAACCCGTTTACAACCAACCGGTTTAACACCTTCAGGTTCAACCAAATGGTACAAGATCCCAAATGCTACTTTCCAACATAGATTGATACTCTACCATCATGGCATCTTTCCACTCATCAGATTCAACACTCTGGATAGCTTGATAGACACTTGATGGGGCATCCATCATCCAAATGCCATCCTCATGTTCATGAAGATAAACTACAAAATTATCCGAAATTGCACTCTTCTTCTTTCTAGTGGACCTTCTTAATGGAACTGGTGGTTCTTGAGACTCCTCACGAAACTGTTCTTGAGGTTCAACTTGTTTTGAATGAGAACCCGGGTTACCCTCCTGATTTGCAGTTGAATCCTCAATAACTGCAATGGGTGGAATCAAAATCAAATCACCATGGGATCCTGACTTTTGATTCTCTTCCTCATCAAAGAAATAATCCTTATTTTCTTCATCCCGTTCTCCAACTTCCATATCCTCAAAGAACCTTGGAGTTCCTGTCTCAAATAGCGTTCGTCTAACCGGATCATAAAACTTATACCCCCTCGATTTTTTTTGCATAACCAACAAAGTAACAACCAACTGTTCTGGAATCCAATTTCTTTTCCTCTGGATTATACTGTCGTGCTTCCACTGGACAGCCCCACACATGAAAATTTCTCAAGCTTGGATGTCTTCCTGTCCACAACTCAAATGGGGTTTTGGTTGTTTCTTTAGTTGGTACTCTGTTTAAGATGTAGGTTGCTGTCTTTATTGCTTCTCCTCAGAGGGACTTTGGGAGAGTGGAGAACTGAATCATACTTCTCACCATGTCCTGAAGTGTTCGGTTTGTCTTTCCGCTACACCATTCATACTTGGTGTACCCGGCATGGTGTATTGCGGAACGATCCCACACTCCTCTAGGTATAAAGAAAATGGTCCTGGATGTTGTTCACCTGATCCATCATATCTGCCATAGTATTCTCCACCACGGTCAGATCTGACAGCCTTAACATGTTCACCTGATTGAAGTTCAACTTCAGCTTTAAACACTTTGAACACATCCAAAACCTGTAACTTCTCGTGCAACAGGTAGAGATAACCATATGGACTGAAATTGTCTATGAATGATACGAAATAGTGGTGTCCATTCCAAGAAGCTGTAGGGAATGGTCCACACACATCTGTATGTATCAATTCTAAGACACCTGAAGCTCGATATGCATATTTCCTTCTCTGGTTTGTCAGCTTTCCCTTGATACAGCTGACACACTGGCCAACATCCGAAAAATCAAGATTATCCAGAATTCCTTCCGAGATGAGACGCTTAATTCTCTTTTCAAAGATATGGCCTAGACGTTTATGCCATAGTGCAGGGGATGTCTTGTCTGTCAATTTTTGTTTTGTACCACGTGAGTCAATATACAAATTTTTAGGGTAGGAAGCAACAGATTCTAAAACATAAAGATTGTCTGTTACAGCCAAATGACCATGACCGATTATATCCGAATGATCTGAATGGGTAACTTTAACTTTATGGTTTCCAAATGTACAAGAGTATCCAGACTTGTCCAAAATGGATACCGATATTAAATTACGTATAAAGGACGGTATAACAAAAACCCTTTCCAAATCTATAAACGGCCAGTCTTTAACAGAATCCTGAAGCTTTTATTGCTTCCACTTTACCCCTTTACCATCACCCACATTATCAAAATATCTCTTGTTTAATTAAAATGAGCATTTACAAGTATATAAAGAGTAAGCTGTATAATTGGCGATAAACCAACTAATTTAACCAAACCACTAAACCGGGTATACTAAACCAATAGGCCTCCTCAAGATGAGTTTCCAAAGATATTATGAAGACTCATATTGGACATAAGATGGTAAAATTGTTGAGGGAACATAGGTTTTGTCATAAAATCAGCTACTTAGTCTGCAGTACGCACATGTAGACTCTTCAGCACCTTCTCAACAAGTCATTTTCTCACAAAATAGCAATCATTCTCAATATGTTTGGTTCGCTCGTGGAAAACCGGATTAGTTGCTATGTAAATAGCTGTTGTGTTATCAGAGAAGAGTATGGGAGTCTGAGTTCGTGGAACCTTCAGATCATTCATCAACTTAATGAGTCATATCATCTCCTTGGAAGCACTATTCAATGCTTTGTACTATGCTTCTGCAGAAGAACAAGAGACAGTATCATGTTTCTTAGAGCACCAAGTAATCAAAGAATTACCGAGAAACATTGAGAGACCTGTAGTGGAGCGACGACTATCACAACATGTAGAAAAATCAGCATCTGCAAAGCCTTTGAGAAACAAATCAGGAGAAGTTGAACAAAACAGTCCTTGTCTCACACCCTTGATGTATTGCAGAACTCGATAAGTAGCTTAAAGGTGAGGTGAGCGAGGTGCAGATGAGAATTGGCATAGTTTGGTGACTTCAAAAGTGATGTCTGGACGACTGATGGTCAAGTACACCAGTCGGCCCACAAGACTACGATAACGTTCAGGCTCATCAATTAACTCTTCATCTTTCAAAAAAAAAAAAACTCTCCATCTTTCAAAGCAAGATGTAAATTTGGTACCATGGGAATAGAAGAAGGCTTGCATCCTAACATTCCCGTAGAAGTCAGTATCTCCAGAGCATACTTCCGTCGACACAAAGAGATCCCTTGACTAGAACGAGCTATTTCCAGTCCCAAAAGATATTTAAGAGCTTGAACTGTTGTGAAAGATACATTAATCAACTGTCTTGAATGCAGCTGATATACCTTGGATTTCACCTATTTTAATCCATGGTATATATATATATATATTTTACAACCTATATATTATATATTCTACTCTTTTAGGTATTTTTCAGATTTAGGAGTTTCTTGGAGTAAAGTGATGATTATGGAGAATTTAAGAGCTTAAAACACATTTCATCCGAGCTTGCTATTAGAGGTCAATATGAAGAGGAAGCAATCAAGCGATGCACATCTAGTGCCGTCGATCGATGTGGAAGAGACGCTTTGACAAGTGAAGATTAATATCGATCGATGTACACACAGTACCATCGATCGATGTCAAGACGTGAGATGTACGATTTCAGATCCATTCGACGCTAGATCCAAGACTTCACCAAATTACGAGATTACCCCTGACGAGTTTTTAACATAATAGATATATTTATACTGCCTAAGTTTTTGACGGCAGGAAAAGCTTTTTGTTACATTTGTTTTCTTACTTTCAAAGAGAGAGGAGAAAAGATCATATAGAGATTTGTGATTGGAACTCCATTGTTTTCTATTTCTACCTATGCAGCTTGATTCATTCATTTGTGTTATCAATTGCTTAGCTATGTCTGAGTAGTTCACTTGTTAGATCCAGGGTTCAAATAGGTTAGAGGGGTTAGCCCCAAACTATAGATCTGTTTAGTTGTGATATGAATTGTTAGATTGTTTATAATGCTTGCTTTAGCCTAGCTAACTAGAACATGAATGTAGGAATTTGTATGTGTCAAGCATCCTTGAGCATCCAACCCTGAACATCTAATCTATCTTGCTAGGATTACTAGAGTAAGGCGAGAGCTGATCGAGGAAAATAGTGAGCAATATCAACCCGCACCTAGGCTTAGCTAGAAGCGCATCGATCGATACTGTCCATCAACAATCGATCGACATCGTAAAAGGTGTATCGATCGATATCCCTATAGGATCATCGATCAACACTTTCTTTTGTTCAAAAGACGAAAGTTGAGGCACAAGATCTAGTTAGTTAATCAGTGAAACATTGCCATCGCATGATCACTGTGTCAAGTGATTGAGCTTAATATATCATGCATGCAACTATTAGGCATCTATAGGATCTATAATCTTCAACACTTGAATAGAAACTTTGTGTCTAATACCTTTACAATAAGTTACACCCCCAATCATCTTGTTAGTCGAGCAATAGACTTGCTCATTAGGATTGTTGTTTACTTTACAACCATAAACCAACAAACCTTTAGAATTAATAACTTGACTAGATTTAATCGGTTCCCTAGCTCCTTGTGGATTCGAGGGTAAGGCAGGTCAAAAGAGTGGGCATCTTTCCTACCTATGGATCCCTAAGTACTACAATTGAACAATGAGAGTAATTCACTCTTTATAGTAATTTGAGTGGTATCAACAGCTCACTTCTACCAGCCACAATAATGTCGTCAACATATAACAAAACTGCAGGGAAATGACCATCAGCAAATGTCTTCAAGAACAACATTTGATCACTTGTGCCCGTGGAGAATCCCAGACGCAGCAGAGCAGCATAAAACTTAAGGAACCACTGTCTAGATGCTTGTTTCAACCCATTTATAGATTTCTTCAAACGGAAAACATCATTTTTAGACAGTGTGATCTTTTTCCTCTCAGCATATCAAACTTGTGTCTTCATGTATATTTCTTCATCAAGATCTCCATTCAAAAATTCATTTGATATATCCAGTTGATGACGAAACCGATTTCGAGATGCAGCAACCTTCAATAAGAACCGGACAGTCGTGAGCTTAGCCACAAGTGAGAAGGTTTCAGTGTAATCTAAACCCTCCTTTTGTGTAAACCTTTTTGAAACCACACGAACTTTCCGTATCTCAAGAGTGCCATCAGCATTGAACTTCAAATAATATAACACCTTACACCCAACAGCTTTCTTCCCAGCCGGTATGGTACTCATCTCCCAAGTCTCTGTCGATTCCATTGCTCCAAACTCTTTATCAACTGCTTGACACCATTCTTTAGAGTCCTTTGCCTCATAATAACATTGAGGAATTGGGATTTTGGTGATAATGTTGATGTAAGATAAGTAAGAATGAGATAATTTGGAGTAGGAAAAGAGATGATGAAATGGGATGATATGTGGTTGAATTTAAAGAGTAATAATGATAATACTGCAGGTGAGAAGGTTGTTTACGTGGGCGAGAAGAAAATTTTGGTGGAAGATTAGAAGATGGAGAAATTTCTGATGAAGTATGTGGATGTTTATTACCTGAGGACAAAGGTGAAGATGGTGTGAATAGTTTCAAGCTATCATCAGACGATTGAGTAGATGTCATCTGAAATATTTCTTCATGGAAGATGACATTTCTAGAAACCGTGACCTTGTTTGTCTCCAAATTCAGTAGCTTATATCCCCTTTACACCAAAAGGATAACCCAAAAGAACACAAGTCTTTGATATTGGCTGAAACTTGTGTCTCTGTTTTGGCGATGTAAACCCATGACACAAACACCCAAACATTCTCAGCTGATCATATACAGGCACTTTACCAGTCAATATCTCAAATGGAGTTTTGTTACCAAGCAAAGGAGAAGGAGTCATGTTGATAACAAACACTGCAGTTAAGATACTATCTCCCTAATACTCAAGAGGAAGTTGTGACTGGAACATGAGCAATGTTCAACAAATGCTGGTGTTTGCGTTCTACTACATAATTCTGCTCAGGTGTCTCACGACAAGAGTGATATGACATGATTCCCCTTTCTTGATAAAATGAAGCAAATTTTAACTTAGGTGGATTGTCTGATCTCACTTCCTTAACCGTTATGTCGTACTGATTTTCTACTTGAGCAATAAAAGCTGGAAACACCTTTATCACTTCATCTTCAGTATGCAATAAATAAACCCAAGTGACACGAGAATAATAATCCACTATGGTTAAAAAGTACTTGTATCCATCCACTGTCTTAACCGAAAAGGGTCTCCAAACATCAATATACAAAAGCTCAAAGTTTGAATTACTTATGTTGTTTGGAGAAGAAAAGAAAAGTTTCTTCTGTTTCACCAAATGACAAATATGACAATAAGAGTTGCCTTTATTCTTCAGTCTTGTAGTTCCCAATGCTTCAAAAATCAAGTCAATCTTGACTCATCCTGTTGTGCCAAATACCAATATCTACAACTGCATTCACTCGTACAAAAGCTTGTTTGATGTTCAACACATACATGTTTCCAATCCGTTTACCTTGACCAATCGTCAGGCCCTTGGTACGATCATGTATTTCACAAGAAGAAGGATCAAACATCCATCTGGAGCAAAAATCAGTTGTCAACGAGCTAATAATGATGAGGTTCAGTCTAAACTCATGAATGAACAGAACATTCTGAAGCAGAATTGTTCATTTAACTGAATGCTGCAAACTCCACTGATCTTGATCATAGACCCATTTGGTAGATTCACAGAACTGGTTATGTTCGTATCATGAGACACAAAGATATCTCGATTATGAGAGACGTGATGTGTAGCTCCATAATCAAGAATCTATGTATCATTTGCAAGAACATTATGTGAAACAGTGAGAATGCCAATGAAAAAAATGTAGAAGAGGAAAAATTGATACCCGAGATCTCATTATTGATGTGAGATGTAGAGGCATTGCCTTGACCAGACACAATGTTGTTGCTTTGAAACTGAGAGCTGAACAAAGAAATGAACTGTTGAATTTGGTCTTTGTAGAGATTCCCAAGCAAGTTATCAAGAGAAGTCGGCTTCGCTTTAGGTGTAGACGTTATGTTGACTGCAGAAGAAACAAAGTTGGGTTCTAGATCTTATCAAGTGCTTTGCCTTTGTTACCATATCATGGAGGAAAACCATGTTTCTTGTAACATTTCTCTGGAATATGACCGACTTTGTTGCAAAATGAACAGATAGGCTTTGCTTTGTGAGCACCTCACTGGACATAAGCAACACTAGACAGAGGAGATTGAGTTACCGAAGCCTCAGACATAAGCAATAACAACAGCTAAGTTCTTCTGCCTATCATCTTGATCCAAGATTTTGTAGACTTCATTGAGAGAAGGTAGCATCTTCTTCATGATGATCTGACTGTGAATCACAGCATATGATTCATTGAGACCTGCTAAGAAATTCAAAATCTTAGCACGCTCATCCTTGAGATGAAGCCGAGCTGCTTTACAACACGTAAAAGGATCATCAGCTTCTTCACAACTCTCCAAGATACTCCACAGAGTCTTCAGTTTGGTGAAGTAGTCAGAGAAGGATAGAGAGCCTTGACGCAGATCCTGGATCTCCTAAGTGAGGTTGTAGGTTCGTGGCAAGTTCGTCATGTGAAATCTACTATGGAAATCACGCCAAACATCAGTTGCGTCATTCGAAGCCAAGATGCTACGATAGATCTGAGTTGATACAGTGTTAAGAATCCATGACTTAACGAGACTGTTACAACGAGATCAAATGCGAAAGTTTAGATCGGATTTAAGAGATACGTGGTATCGATCCATTTATAAAACCGATTTTGTTCTTCGCATTCAAAGCAATCTTCATTGCAGCTTCCCAATCATCAAAGTTAGATCCATCACATGAAACAAAACTTACTAATAAAAGCAAAAAACTTTAATAGTATTCTCAAGATTTTGATGTGGTATACCAGCATAGTAGCGAAACAATTTTGCAAGCACTTGAATCTCTGCTGTTTTGGCTTGTTCATAAGTGTTTCCTTTGTCCCATAACTCTAGAGTTGCGACCTCTTCACCTATTTGGTCTTCTCAACCAAATATGTGAATCTCACTATTGTCCTTGACCTTTCCTGAAACCAAACCAAAATCAGTCCATATCACATTAAAATTCATAACTTTCAAGACTCAAAAACAATATATAATGTTTAACGCACTAAAATATAAACAACCAAAGAACATACAGATTCCAAAGGACCAAACCTGAGCTTGAGAAGTTTCAAGTCACCGTCTTGCACCAGGAACCACTGAAGCAGCCCTGTCATCAATTTGGGCGCACGCTCTGATTTTCAACAGGTTTCCCTAACAAAAACAAAAAATGAACATATTGATAGACACAAATAAAACAGAATACATGGGACTGAATCTTTGTGAAATTTGGAATACCTCTCCAAACTTTCCAAACTCTATATAACCAAGAAATAATTCCCATAACGGTGACCTCACTGCATGATCCAAATCACTCCGGAAAAATCTAGTTAAACGGAACAGAATTAAGGATCTTGAAGTCGCGGTCGTGCCGGTGGAGAAGAAAGTGTGTCTTGGTTGTAGGGGGAGGTGGAGCAGCGATGGAGGAGGCGTGTCGATGAATTTTGGGTATGTGGATAAATAGGCGTTTAATACCATCACGGTTGGTATTCGAAATATGATCAAAATTTTGATTGGCAACAGATGTCGAGGATGAAGAGGCCCGAGACGAGGGGGCTCAATCTGAAGAGGAGCTCTTGGAAGACAACCCCTCTGGAGAACAGAATGGCGAAGAGGAGGATCGAGTTGGAGAGGACCCTGATTCCTCTGCGAACGCTTCTGTCCCGAATGCTTCGGGCGACGAATCAGACGGCTCTCCGCTCTTAATGCGTGCAAACGTTGAAGATTGCGAGGAACGGTCCCCTGTTGCGTCTCCTCGATTCAGAGGAAGCCCAGCCCACGTCGGGACCGGGGCTATCTTAGTTGGGACGTCCTCTCGCGGGAACGCTGTTTTGAGAAGGGCTCCCGGAGTGAACTTTCCCGACAAGGTGGAGCTTCAGTACGAGGGCCCGTCCCCTCTGGTCTACGTCCCGGAGAAATGCGGGGAATTTCTCCGTCAGTTGAGGGGGAGAGCGAAGCCTATGCTGCCAGTGAAGGACTTAATCTTCAGAAAGGAGTACGAGGAGGCTGCGAGGGCCAAGCTGCTGGTAAGACCCTGAAATTTTTCCTTTCGGTTCATCACATGAGTTATTCAGGACGTAGGTTTAAAAAATTAACCGAGTACAAATTCGAGTAAAAAGGTTCGGAATCCGTTTGGTCATCTCTGGAGATCTTCGGTTGGCCAAACCTTTCTCTTCAGAGGCAATAGGATCGAATTTTCTCTCTATATGGTTTTCAGTCGGTCATTGCGGTAGTTCACAAGAGTGACTGACAACTGAACGTCCCTTCGGTCGAGTGTCTGATCAGCACACGACCTTCGTGTGGGGTGCAAGTGCCGGGATTCCTGTTCGACTGAACTGAAGGCGCTGCAAGGTCTCGGAGACGAGTGAAGTTTTCTTTTTCGAGGGTTGAATGGGGGAAGTTGTGTTATAGCTGGACCGATTAAGGCTGCCTACGTACCTTGAAAAAGGATCAAGCCATTCGTAGTTCGTTGGGTGGAGTAGAAGTGACCTAACCGGTGCATCTACTCGGTTTTTTTTTTTTTTTCCGGGTAGAAGTGACTGCGGCGGGTGCATCTACTCGGTGCTTAGGAATGAAGGTAGGGAAGCGAGGTATGTACAACCACTCCAATTGGTGTGATGTAGTCAAGCGTGGTATCGCTTGAGGTGCATGGAGTTCCATGGGCGAGGGACCGCTTCACCCGATAATGTTTGGAGACGGTAGACTCCTGGTTTGATGACTTGGGTAATTTTGTAGGGTCCTTCCCAATTCGTGCCTAGTTTCCTTGCTCCCCATTCTTTTGTGTTTTCGAAGACTTTGCGAAGCACCAGATCTCCGAGTTCGAGAGGTCGGGATTTGACCATTTTGTTGTAGTAGCTCTCGATCTGATGTTGATAGTTTTGGATGGGGAGCAAGGCTTGATCTCGCTTCTCCTCTATCGCGTCGAGTGCGTCGAGCATCATGTCTCGATTTAACTCAACTTGCTGTGGTAGACGGGATCGTCGCAGACTCGTGACGTTGACTTCAGCGGGAGCCATTGCCTCGACGCCGTGAGAAAGAGAGAATGGTGTACACTTAGTCGCGGAACGAGGCGTCGTTCGGTGCGACCAGAGGACGCCGTCTAGTTCGTCGGCCCAGCAACCCTTTTTTAGGCCGAGTCGTTTTTTGAAGCCGTCGATGACATTCCTGTTGGTTGACTCGGCTTGACCGTTGAATTGCGGGTAGCGAGGGCTTGCCATGTTTAGCCTTATCCTCCATCGTTCGCAGAATCCGCGAAAAGCGTTGGAGATGAATTGAGAGTCGTTATCGGTGATTATCTCGTAAGGGACGCCGTGTCGGCAGCGTATGTTTTTCCAAACGAACTTCTGGACCTCTTTGTCGGTTATGCTGGCGTAGGCTTCGGCTTCCACCCATTTAGTGAAGTAGTCGGTAAGGACTAAGATGAATCGTTTTTGTCGCGAAGGCGTGAGAGGTCCTATGATGTCCATTCCCAGCGCATGAAAGGGTAAGGTGCAGTCATTGTTCGGAGCTGTTCAGTCGGACAGCGGATGGTCGAGGCATGGCGTTGGCACATGTCGCAGTGTTTGACGTATGCTTCGCAATCAGCGTTCATCGTCGGCCAGAAGAATCTGTGGGTCTTTATCTTTAGCGCGAGCGCTCGTCCTCCCGAGTGATTGCCTGCTGCTCCCTCGTGGGTTTAGGCCATGACCAGTCTTGTCTCTTCGCCGTGGATGCACTTAAGGAGGACTTTGTTCGCTGTCCATCGGTGCAGTTCCCCGTTGGTGACGACGTAATGGGTGCTGTGAGACTTCAATCGGCGAGCTAGCCATTTGTCGGAAGGGACTGTCTCGTTCGTAAGGTATTTGATTAGGTCGGTTCTCCAATCGATTGTCGCATCCGTGCTTGTGTCACTCGAAGTGTCCGCAGTCGATACTGCGGCGACAGAAGTGAGGTCTTGCGAGGAATCGATGCTCGCAGTTTGGATTTTGTGGATGGGGATCTCGCGGGCAACTTTATCGTGCAATTTGCTTCCGAGGGCAGCGAGCGCGTCAGCACAGACGTTCTCACCGTGAGGGACCTTGATAAGTTCGAAGAACTCGAAGTCTTTTGCGAGAGACTGCACGAGCATCAGGTAGGCATCCATTCGTTCGTTCCGCGCATCGTAGTCGCCGTTGTACAGACTAGCGACAAGTTGGGAGTCGCAGTACGCACTCAGACGTTTTTCTTTTACTGCTTTGGCTAGACGAAGGCCGGCGATCAGCGACTCGTATTCAGCTTCATTGTTGGACGCGGGGAAATCGAAGATGAATGATTGGCGAATGAGCTCGCCTGTTGGAGATTGAAGTTGCACACCTGCTCCCGACCCTTTGTTTGTTGACGATCCGTCGACATGCAGGATCCAGTTTTGGTTTGGAAGGATGAGGTCCTGTTCGAGTTCTGGTGGAAGTTTGATCAGGAAGTCAGCGAGCACCTGAGATTTTGCCGCTGTTCGATTTTGTAGACGATATCATACTTGCTTATCTCCATGGCCCATTTGGAGAGTCGACCCGAATGATTGGTGTTTTGCAACACCGTTCGTAGTGGCTGGTTCGAAAGTACATCGATCGTATGAGATTGGAAGTATGGTCGGAGCTTGCGAGCTGAGGTGACGACAACGAGAGCCATTTTTTTCGAGGGTTGGGAATGTTTGCGGCTATGCGGCTTTCGAGTCGTGGTTTAGGGCCAAGATGATTGAGCGGTTCAAAGGAGGGATCAGTCCCTGATTTGAATTTGTCGTCTGGGTCCTGAATCATGTTAATGATTAGATCAAGACCTGAAATCATTTAACAAAGCATTAGATCTTGTAATCCAGTCTTACAAACTTGAGTTTTAATTTTAGGAATGTAAGATCGTTGCTGGGAACTAGAGAGTTCCAGCTTGATTCGAACCCTGAAGTTCTCGGACCCTTGAACTCGGAAGTTCTTGGGGTCTAGAACCCTTAGGTTCCTTACCTAGGCCATGAGGCCGTTTTTGAACCCGGAGGTTTGTCTATTGAACCCTGAGGTTTCGGTTAACCTATGGATCCTGGGATCTTGGTTTTAACTTGGGGGATATTCCGAATCTGGAGGTTAATGCTTTTGGATCCTAAGATCTTTGGTAGTTCCCCGAGGTTGGTATCAAGATTTTTGAAATCGTTGATCCCGAGAGTCTTTTAGACTTCAAAGCCTTTGATTCTTTTAGGTGATCTTTACGAATCCGGAGATTCCTTAAAGGCCTATTGGTTTCGATGGACCTGAGGGTTCCAAAGAGCCTAGAATTATTTTTTACCCGGAGGTTCTAGACCGTGATGGCAACATTGAATAATGAAAGATTTGAGACCATGTGGTCGTTTTGAACCCTGAGGTTCTTGACCCGGAGGCTGCGAACCTTAAAGTCTTTCAGAACCTTGGAGTTCTTCGGACCGTGAGGTCTTGTGGGACCCTGAGGTTGTATGAACCCGAAGGTCTTTGGACCCTTAGGTCTTTGGACCCTTAGGTCTGTGGAACCCTGAGGTTCTTTGGACCCGGAGGTCTTTGGACCTTAGGTCTGTAGAACCCTGAGGTTCTTTGGACCCGGAGGTCTTTGGACTCTTAGGTCTGTGGACACTGAGGTCTTTGGAACCCTGAGGTTCTTTGGACCCTGAGGTCTTTGGACACTGAGGTTTTTGAACTTTATGCTTTTGGGGAGTCTTTTTGATCGTACTCTGTGATATTTTAGAGAATATAAGATGTATTGAGAGATTAAGAGAGATTAATGAGAGAGATTATGTGAGAATCATGATTAAAGATGTTTAAGAGACTTTAAGATCCATGATGAACAAGAGAGAGGCTAGAGAGAGAATGACATAAACTCGTTACTTATTATTAATCTCAGAGGTTACAAATATATATAAGAGGGTTACAAGGGTTTTCATTAGACTAAAGCATGTGAGGTCAATGATAAGGTTGTAAAGCGACCAATCACTCTTCCCACACGTACCGGAGGCACTGTTGGGGCGCGTCTCTTCTTCCCAGCCTGTAGCCAGCCTGTCATAGATGCGCTCTTCCTTTCCCAACGGTCGGATGTACAGTGGTTCGGTCTGAATAGTGAGAAGATCAAAGATAAGCTGATCCGGGTAAACTGCCTTTTACCGCGGTAAGAACTGGTCGACCTCGTACCGTACGGACTTGTACGGTCCTGTACGGACTGGTCGACCCTAAATCATTTCCTTTCCACTTTTCCACACCATCTCAACCCATGATCATACCAAGTCTTCCCTCACACATATATGCAACTCTGCTTAGTTCAACACTCCCCCTCAAGCTTGACCATGTGAAACAAGTCAAGCTTGGAATGACCATGAGATCTTCCTCATTAAAAACCTTACCAATGAAAACTCATTTGGGACAAAACCTTGATAAGGAAAAGAGTAAAGACCTCATGATCAGGGGAGTATTTAAACTAGCTCTTAGGTGACAGGTTAATGAGTCCTAACCTGATATGGATAGACTCCATGACCTTCTGCCTAGCCGCCTTGGTGAATACATCTGCCAATTGATCTTCACTCCGTGTGTAACAAGGCAAGATCACTCCCAAGACGATCATTTGCCTCACCTTATGGCAATCAACTTCAATGTGTTTGGTTCTCTCATGAAACACTGAGTTTGTAGCTATGTGGATTGCGGCCTGGTTGTCACAATGCATGGTCATTGGTGTTACTTGCTCAATCTTTAAATGCTTTAGGATTCCCTTGATCCATAGCTCATTGGTGAGTTTAAGCATTGCTCTGTACTCAGCTTCAGCACTAGAACATTAGATCACCTTTTGCTTCTTACTCTTCCAAGTAACCATTTTTCCACCAATGAACGTGCAGTAGCTGGTTGTAGACTTCCTATCTGCTCTATCTCCAGCCCAATCAGCATCACAGTAACCCAAAACTTCAGTGCTTCCATTACATCCCATCCATACACCCAAACCTTGAGTTCCATTCAAGTACATGAGTATTCTCTCCACCATACGCCAGTGATGTTCCTTAGGTGCTTGCATATGCTGGCTCACTTGATTCACAACAAAGCAAATATATGGCCGTGTGATGGTTAAGTATATCAGCTTCCCCACAAGCTTTCTATACAGCTTTAGAGCATGAAACAGCTTGCTATCTTCTAGCTCCCCCTCACGTGGAACTTTATACCCATCCTCCATGGGCATCTTAGCCGTCTTTCCACCATATGCACCAGCATCCTTTAGAAGATCTAATGCATACTTCCTTTGAGATATAAACAATCCTTCCTTGGATCTGCATAGCTCAATACCAAGGAAGTACTTCATCTTTCCCAAGTCCTCAATATCAAACACTGACTTGAGAAATTCTTTGGTAGCCTTGATCATTTCTTTATCACTGCCTGTTATGATGATATCATCAACATACACCAGTAAGACAATGATTCCAGAGGTAGTGGTTAAGGTGAAGAGAGTGTGATCATGCTCGGACTTCCTGAATCCTCTTCCATTCAATGTGGTGCTAAGCTTGTTGTACCATGCTCTAGGTGACTGTTTCAACCCGTAGATAGCCTTCTTTAATCTCAAAAAATTTCATGGCTTCACCATTCCCTCAAGACCCAGTGGTGGCAACATATAGACCTCATCTTCCAACTCTCCTTGTAGAAATGCATTCTTCACATCCATTTGCCAAAGATCACATATATCCAAGGTTAGTAGCTACTGATAGTACTATCATTATAGTATGGAGCTTTGCAACAGGAGCAAAAGTATATATATAATCCTCTCCACAGGTCTGAGTAAACCCTCTAGCTACCAGCCTTGTCTTGCGCCTATCAATCTTTCCATTTGGTAGATACTTGATGGTGAATATCCACTTGCAAGACACAGCTCTCTTTCCCTTAGGTAACTCACTCTCGTACCATGCATCATTCTTGATCATGGCATTAGCTTCAGTATTAACCGAATCCCTCCACTCTTGAATCACCATAGCTTCTTCATAGCTCCTTGGTACATAACTTTCTTCTAAGCTCACCATGAAGGCACATTGCTCCTCTGGATACTCAGCAAAGGAGCACACGGCTTGGGAAGGATGCTCCACAGCCTGGGCATTGTAGTACACTCTCGTGCTTACCCAGTTGGAAGGATCCTTCCTTTCCCGTGTGCTTCCCCTTAAAGGCACTATGACTGGTTCCTCTTGAACTGTCTCTGGTTCTTCTTGAACTGGCTCTTCTTCTTGTACACTCTCTTCTTGAATCTGTTCTCTTTGCATTCCAGCTTCTTGATCTTCATTCTGACCTCTCCTTGCTGATCTCTCTTCACTTTGAACAGGAGAATCTGAGCCTTGATCTTCTAAACCTTCCACTCTAGATTCACTTCCCCCCTCATGTTCAAAGTGGGACGGTTCAGCAGCACTAACTGGAGTAGCTTCTCTACGGCTACTCTGATCATGGGACACTCCATTTCCCAATCCCTCAAGTATGTCTCTCATGCTGCTAGCAGCTCTATCTGATGGTTGAGCAAGACTCTCAAGGTCTTCCAAATTCTTCCCTTCATAATAGCCTTTATCCTCAAAGAACTTTACATCTCGTGACACTAAGACTCTCCTGGTTGTGGGATCAAAGCATTTGTACCCCTTTTGGGATGCTGAGTATCTAACAAACATTGCCTTAGTGCTCTTCTCTTCTAGTTTGTTCCTCATCTCCAGTGGTATTAACAAAAAACACTCACAGCCAAAAATTCTCAAGTGATCTACTCCGGGTTTACACCTGTTGAGTACCTCAAATGGTGATCTGTCCTCCAAGATCCTTGTTGGAACCCTGTTGATCAAATAACAGGCAGTCATCACCGCATCACTCCAATACCTTTTAGGCACACTCTTGTAGAACATCATTGACAGGGCCACCTCCATAAGGTGTCTATTCTTTCTCTCGGCAACACCATTCTGTTGTGGAGTGTAGGGGCAGCTAGTCTGGTGAAGTATCCCATGTTGAGAGACAAGTGATCCTTGAATGCATGGCTTGTGTACTCTCCTCCATTATCAGACCTGAAAATCTTAATCTTGGCATGATATTGGTTAGTCACATAACTTCGAAAAATTTTAAATGCATCAAGGACCCTATCTTTCGTTTTAATAAGTGTAATCCAGGTGTATTTGGATTTTTCATCTATGAATGTGACATAATACTTATAATTATCCCTAGATAAACAAGGAGCAGTCCAATCATCAGAATGAACCAAATCAAAACATTTTTCATATAAAGTAGAAGATTTTTGAAAAACTGTTTTGCAATGTTTACCCAAAATACAAGCCTCACAATCATTATTTTTAAACATGACACCTGGTAACAAAATGCTTAAAGCCCTAACATGTGGGTGACCAAGTCTAGCATGCTACAAAGCATCATCACTTAAAGAGGAACGAGATGAAAAACAAGAACTAGAATTTAAAACAGGGGCAAGATCCTCAAGCATATAAATATCTCCTCTGGTTGCTCCTTGCCCAATCAACCTGCTACTCTTAATATCCTGAAATTTCACATCACTAGGACTAAAAATAACATTGCATTGAAGATCAGTGGTGCATTTCTTAACAGATAAAAGATTTGAAGTAAACTCAGGCATGAAGAAAGCTTTAGACTTTTTATCAAACAAGTTCAATTTACCAATTCCCTTAATAGGAACTCTAGCACCATTAGCAATCATAACATTTCCATGAGCAGGTTCAGTATCTCTTATCAGGCTTTTATCACTTATCATATGATGAGATGCACCAGAATCAATAATCAAAGGCTTATGCATATTTCTAGCAATATTAGTCCTTGGTTCAGTGTGAATATTTTTCAAATTACTCAACACATCTAATAATTTATCAGACAGGCTAGTATAAGCAGTAGCAGTGGATGAATTTTCAAACAAGTCTAGCAACCTATCATTAATATCAGGAATAGTATAAGCAGAATGAGAGTAACCAAGGGTGTTTCCGAGTTTGTTACCAGACTCTTTGAGGGCTCGGATGAATGCCTCAAAGTCTGCCTTGGTGAACACTTCCTGATCCATGCCCTTTCCACTTAGCTGATGAGAGGCCAACGCTCTACCTTCACTTTCACCCACTTTACACCAGAACTAGCTCCCCCGGAACCAGAACCACCCGCTTCAGTAGAAAGGTGAGCCTTTGCCTCTTTCTCCTTGTTGAACTTTGCTGGCCTGAGATGTGGATGTAGTATCCAACACTGACTCTTCTTATGACCAGACCTCTTGCAATGATCACAGCTGCCCTCAAACTTCTCATACTTCCTTCCATCTCCACGGTAAGCAGCTTTGTTAGCTTGCACCTCCTCGGCTTGATGAGCCGTAGTCATCTCACTTGATCCACTCTTCCCTCCAAAGAGACCTAGTGATCCATCCTCCTTTTATAGCTGAGCGCACACCTCTTCCATAGATGGCAGTGTGGGGGATCTCAAGATGTGTTTGATTACATCTTGGTAGCAAGGATCCAGTGCCATTAGCAGCCCAAACACTTGGTCTTGCTCTCTCCTCTCATGAGAGCCTCCTGATCCGTGGTGTTGGGTCTTAAGCTTTCAAGTTCAGACCATAAAGATCCAAACTTTCCCATGTGCTTGGTGAGCTCTCCTCCATCCTGTTTCAACAACCCAATGGATCTCTTCAACTCAAACACACGACTAATGTTGGAAACATTTCCAAATCTCTTCAAGAGAGTTTCCCACAAGTGTTTGGGAGTCTCACAGTAGCTGTATGCCTCCAAGAGAGGGACATCAAGAGACGCTTGTAGCACGGAAAGTACCATCAAGTCTTCTTGAACCCACTTCTTTGCATCCACAACTGTAATGGCCTTCCCACCACTTTCTTCTTCCTCCACATTGGTCACTGGCTGAGGACCCTCATCCGTGATGTGATTCCACAGCCCTAACCTCCCAACAGCAGTCTTCACCAACCGAGCCCACAACAAGTAGTTTGAACCTCCTTTCAATGTAACCGGAACCGTCACTAGCTTGCTAAAGTTGTTTGTATCCATCTTTTGCTTCTCACTAACCAAGAACCGCCTGTAAAGCTTCAAACTTGATACCCAGATGAAGAACAAATAGTACCAGACCTCAAGAAAACGCGAACTCAAGAACCAGACCAAGAGATTCCGCCTTTATCACAGAAACTTATCCAGACCGCAAAGAACACAAGAATCAAAGAGAATCAAACACAAGAACAAGAGAAATGAAAAGAGATCTCAGAATACCAACGCCAACCAGGCTCTGATACCATGAGATTTTCGAGAATATAAGATGTATTGAGAGATTAAGAGAGATTAATGAGAGAGATTATGTGAGAATCATGATTAAAGATGTTTAAGAGACTTTAAGATCCATGATGAACAAGAGAGAGGCTAGAGAGAGAATGACATTAACTCGTTACTTATTATTAATCTCAGAGGTTACAAATATATATGAGAGGGTTACAAGGGTTTTCATTAGACTAAAGCATGTGAGGTCAAGGATAAGGTTGTAAAGCGACCAATCACTCTTCCCACACGTACCGGAGGCACTGTTGGGGCGCGTCTCTTCTTCCCAGCCTGTAGCCAGCCTGTCATAGACGCGCTCTTCCTTTCCCAACGGTCGGATGTACAGTGGTTCGGTCTGAATAGTGAGAAGATCAAAGATAAGCCGATCCGGCTAAACTGACTTTTACCGCGGTAAGAACTGGTCGACCTCGTACCGTACGGACCGTACGGACTTGTACGGTCCTGTACGGACTGGTCGACCCTAAATCATTTCCTTTCCTCTTTTCCACACCATCTCAACCAATGATCATACCAAGTCTTCCCTCACACATATATGCAACTCTGCTCAGTTCAACACTCTGCTGCCCGGAGGCGCGCCACACTCGATCTAAATTGAGAAATCGCACTGTGCTACCCAGAGGCGTAGGCCATTCTCGAAAGTCTCAATGCTGCACTCTACCTTTCTGCAGAAAGGTCACTCTCAGACTTACTGTGGTCTGGGGTGGGCCCCCCCGCAAGGCGACTTCAACCCAGACACACTACCTTCCACGTCTGGATAGGTATTAAATTTTTTGTGCTTAACCGGTTTTTTCGCACTTTGCTCCCTGCATATCAGCCGCTAGAATCTGATTACAGTACTTGGCCGTGTACGTTATTCCCCCTGTATTTAGTATGTGGTCCCCGCATAACTCTTGGTTATAGGCCTTTACGCGGGGCCCTGTTGTGCAGACATCGGTGCAGGGTTGATCAGACCCCTTCCATATCTGTCTGCACCTTAGGTGAGTAGCCTCACCAGCTAGGGGGCTAACTAAGATCTGGGGTCCCTAAGGTCACGATCCAGCTAGTATGCCCCTTTAAGTATATTGGTATTCCCTTAACTCCTTTTAGTCGAACCAAGTGTATTTTATAAGCCTAGTCCGAAGACGTTCTCGTTATACATAGGAGTAGGAAAACCAAAATACTTAAATATATAGTATAGTAGTATATATAAAGCTTGATCCGAAGATCTCACTTTTAGAAATGGTAGAATTTGAGGTGCAAGGCGTTTCAGCAGTTGGGTTGGACCTTGCCTTTACTGTCTTGCAGTTTATAGGCTCCTGCCCCTTGCACCCCTATTACCTGGTAAGGGCCCTCCCATCCGGCTGATTTGTCCCTCGTATGGTTGCAGACTCACCTTAGGACCCAATCTCCTTCTTGGAAGGTTCTGGATCTTACCTTCTTGTTGTAAATCTTGGCTACTTTTATTTGGTACGATGCGTTCCTAAGGCGGGCTGCTTCTCTTTTTTCGTCTAGTAGTTCTAGACTTAGGTACATCAGCTCGTCATTCTCTTTTGGAGTTAGGATGTTGGAGATTGTGGTCTTAATGTGCACCTCGGTGGGTATCACTGATTCGGTGCCGTAGACGAGTGAGAAAGGGGTTTCTTGGGTAACCGTCTTCAGAGTAGTCCAGAGAACTCCGTGTAATTCCTCTGCCCATCGCCCGTGAGCCTTCTCCAAGCACTTCTTGAGCATGTTTACCCCCGTTTTGTTGGTTGACTCTGTTTGTCTGTTCGATTGGGGATGTCGCGGTGCTGAATATGATAGTTTGATGTCCCATTCTTTACAGAAGTCCTGGAAGTCGTTGCTGGTAAATTGGGGTCCATTGTCGGTGACAATCTCCTGAGGTGCTTCGAAGCGAGTAATTATGTTCGTCCAGATGAATTTTATGATCTGGAGTGATCTTTGCCAGGGCTTTGGCTTCTACCCATTTCGTAAAGTAGTCGGTCATCACTAGGAGAAAGACCTTTTGCCCAGGCGCCATAGGGAATTTCCCCACGATGTCCTTGCCCCATTTGCGAAACGGCCAAGGGGAGCTTAGGGATTTGAGGTTCTCTGGTGGTAAGTTGGAGATTTGAGCGTGTTTCTGGCATTGGCTGCAGGTTTTAGCCTGCTTAAGGGAGTCCTTCGCCATAGTTGGCCAATAGTATCCTGCCATCCTCGCTTTGAGTACCAGATTTCGTCCACTGGAATGGGAACCACATTCCCCTTCATGGAGCTCTTCTAGTATTCGTACAGCTTCTCTGGGGGTTAGACATCGTAGGTAGGGCCCTGAGAAGGATCTTCTATATAGTTTTCCTTCTGAGATGCAGTATATGGCTGCTTGTCTCTTGATCTTGCGGCTCTCATCTCGATTTTCGAGTAGGACGTCCTTCCTTAGGTAGTTGGTGATGGGAGTCATCCAGGTTTCTCCTTCATCTACTACTGCTATTTCCTCTGGTTCTGCCTCTTTCTCGGTTGTTGGCCATTGTAGGACCAACAAGGGGATACTCATGTGATCCTTAGTTTTCAAGGCGGAACCTAAGTTTGCTAGAGCGTCTGCTTGAGAATTTTGTTCCCTAGGGATCTGAGTAAGTTTGGAATTTTCGAATTGGTCGAGCAGACGTTTGGCCACTGATCATACTCGGGTCCTTGGCTCGATAATCTCCTTGGACTTGGCTGATGATGAGTTGTGAGTCGCTGAAGACCTGGATGTCCTCCACTCCCATTTGTCTAGCTAACACTAGACCTGCTATTAGAGCTTCGTATTCGGCTTCGTTGTTGGTTGCTTTGAAGTTGCAACGCACAGCCCTCGAAGCTGACTCTCCTGTGGGGGAAGTTATGACTAATCCTACTCCTGCACCTCTCACGTTGCTGGAACTGTCAACATGTAACGTCCATTGGCCTTTCTCTACCTCTTTTCCATGGAGCGTAGCATCTTGATCCAGGTCTGGAAGCATGGAGGAAGAGAATTCAGCCACGAAGTCGGCAAGAACCTGAGACTTGATGGTGGTAGCTGGGCGAAAGACCATGTCATACTCCCCCAATTCTATGGCCAATTTTGCCAATCGTCCCGACACTTTGGGCTTATGAAGGACCGCTTTGATAGGGAACGAAGTGACTACCACGATTTGATGAGCCTGGAAGTAGGGGCGTAATTTCCGAGCTGCCACGACTAGGGCAAGGGCCAAATTCCCTAGATGGCTGTAGCGAGTCTCTGTGTCTAGCATAGACTTGCTAACATAGTATATAGGGTGATGTTTCCTTCCTTCCTCTCTTACGAGGACCGAACTAACCGCATGCTCGGATACGGCTAGATAGAGCAATAAGACCTCTTCTTCCAGGGGTTTGGATAGGAGTGGTGGAGTAGTGAGATAGGCCTTGAGGTCAGATAATGCAATTACGCACTTCTCTGTCCATTTGAAATCCTTAGGGTTCTTTAGTGTTTCAAAAAAGGCATGGGACTTGTTGGAGAGCCTGGAGATGAATCTGCTGAGGGCCGCCATTCTTCCTGTCAGTTTTTGAACCTCCTTGACATTTCGAGGGGGAGGTATCGCCTGGATGGCCCTTATTTGCTCCGGATTCGCTTCTATGCCCCTGTGAGTGACTATGTATCCCAAGAATTTCTCGGAGCTTACTCCGAACGAGCATTTGGAAGGGTTGAGCTTCACATTGTACCTTCTTAGGGTGGCGAACGCCTGTTGAAGGTGCGAGATATGATCTTCGGAGTCCGAGGACTTCACTAGCATGTCGTCGATGTAGACTTTCATGGTTTGGCCTATCTGATTGGCAAACATCATGTTGACCAGCCTCTAATAGGTGGATCCGGCGTTCTTCAACCCAAAAGGCATAACCTTGTAGCAATAGTTGCCCCTGGAGGTCATGAAAGATGTCTTCTCCTGGTCATCAGGATGCATCAGGATTTGGTTGTATCCGAAGAAGGCGTCCATGAAGCTCATTAGCTGATGTCCGGCAGTGGCATCAACCATCTTGTCTATGTGAGGCAAAGGGAAGGGATCCTTCGGACATGACTTGTTGAGGTCTGTAAAATCGATGCAAACTTTCCGTTCTTCTTCCTTACAACTACCACATTAGCAAGCCAGTCGGGATACTGTACCTCTCTTATGAATCCTGCGTCAAGCAGGTTCTTTACTTCCTCGTTAATGATTTCATCCCTTTCAGGAGCGAACTTCCTCTTTTTATGTCTGACCGGGAGATGCTTTGGATCCACTTGAAGTTGGTGCATGATGATACCGGGGTCGATCCCGGGCATGTCCTCATGGGACCACGCGAAGCAATCGGAGTTAGACCTTAGGAAGTCGATCAATCTTCGTCTCAGGTCCTTCGGAAGTTTGGAGCCTCTTTTGAGATTCCGTTCTGAGTTCCCTTCCACCAGGGGGACCTCGTCCATCCCTTCAACCTCCGGTTCTTCGGTGTGAGGAAGTGGAGGTTGCTTCTGTAATTGTTATAAGGCATGGGTCTTTCCCTTTAGGGTGGTCTGGTAGCATGACCTAGAGTTTTCCTGATCTCCCTTCATGACCTTTATGCCCAGGGAGTGGGAAATTTAACCAATTGATGGAGGGTCGATGGTACGGCTCCCATGTCGTGGATCCAGGGTCTTCCTAGTATTACGTTGTAGGATGACGGACAATCGACGACTAGGAACTTAGTGGTTTGATTTATCCCCTCAGCGTAGACCGGGAGAAGAACCTCTCCTTCAGTCTGTTTCACCTCTCCGCTGAATCCCACGAGTGGGGTCGCTTTCCTGGTTAGCGTCTTGGGATCCAACCCTAGATCCATGTAGGCTGAGTGAAAGATGATGTTGCTGGAGCTTCCATTATCCACCAGTATCCGCTTGACCAAGCAATTGGCTATGACCAGCGAGACGACGAGGGCGTCGTGGTGAGGAGCTAGGACCCGTTCTTGCTCTTTGCGGTGAAGCTGATCTCGTCTATTCCCAGGAGTGGACGTTTGGGAAACTCGGCCTCTTGACCGTTTCTGGCATTGCGGGTACTCGTTTTGGCCGCGGCGCTGCTGATCCCGCTTACTTCTGACCCTCCTGAGATGACATGAATCACTCGGTCTTGCTGTGGGGGTAATCCGGGAACAGCATCGTTGGGGAGAGCTGGACCTTCCTTGTTTAAGAGATTCCTTGCTTTATCCGAGAGGAATTCCCTCAGATAACCCTTCTTGAGAAGCTCGGTGACCTCTATCCTCATGGCTATACAATCTTCAATGGTGTGGCCGTGATCGTTGTGGAACTCGCACCACCTTCTGAGAATTCGATTGGCGTCAGGGGACCTCATTTTGGGAGGCCATTTAACCTGCGGACCCATTTGTCTCAAAACTCCGATGAGCTCCGGTTTGGATATCGCGAGATGAGAGATACTGGGCCAAGTAGATACCATCATCCCCTCAGATCGGGGCAAAGGACGGTTCTGGTATCTGCCCCTGTTCGAATTACAGGATTCTCTGGAAGGTCGAGGGCGGATGGCTTCGTCGCGATCATCCCTTGGAGGTCTGGGAGACTTCTGATCATTATTGGAGGAAGCCTTGGCCCTGCTCGCGACGTCTTCTTCCCATCCTACTTGAGCCCAGGCGCGGGATAGCACATCGCCCATGCCCCCACACCTATACTTTGTTAACTCCATGTAAAGGTCTCGTTCAGGGAGTAGACCTTTCTTGACAGCTGAGACGGCCGTGTCGGCGTTACACTCGGGAATGGAGACCTTCTCCTTGTTAAAGCGGGCTATGTAGGAACGTAAGGACTCGTTCCTGTATTGTTGGACCTCGTAGAGGTCATCTGACCTCTTCTCCAGGTGACGACTGCTGGCGAATTGTTCCATGAACTTGTCACTGAGGGCGGCGAAGGATGAGATGGATCCCGTGGGGAGATTGATGTACCATTGGAGGGCAGGACCGGTCAAAGTTGATCCAAATCCTTTGCACATGGTAGCTTCCCTTGGTTCTTTGGGTATAGCCACAAATATCATGCGCTGCTTGTACTGGGCGACGTGGTTGTCGGGGTCTCCAGTTTCTTAGTACATCTTGATGCTCGGGAAAGAGAACTTGCGAGGCATCTTGACTGAAGCAATCTCTTTCACGAAAGGTGTGTCGAAGTAAGAGCTAGGATCGCTTTTTCGAATAGGGGGAGCTACTCCGGGGAGCCTTTCCACCGTAGATTGGATTGTACCGAATGTTTCGGAAAACACCTCTAGGTAAGCAGCTAGACCTGGATCTGAGATCTCGGGATTATCGGGTGAGTATTCCTCATCGTCTGTGTCGGAATCGTCATTCTCTTCTTCCCGGGTTGTATCTCGATCAGCCTCTCGGTTATCGGATCCATTGTTTAAGACGTTAGGCTGCAGTGGTGTTTCCTCGTCGTCGCGAGGGGTGCTGAGCGAAGCCATAGGTCGAACTCTAGTTCTGAACCGCTTTCGCTTGTTCCCGACTGCTCCGAGGGATTGATTCTCTCATCGGAGAGCAAGGTTCTTGGCTTCCATAGCGTCTAGCTTCTCGATGCTCACTTGAAGTTGCTTGGAGTGTTCTCCAAGTTGATCTTTTAGGTTTTGAACTTCTTGGACGAGTTCCAGATCTGCAGGTGTTGCCTCCTGAGCCTTGTGGAGGTTGGTGATTTGGCTTTAAAGAATTTCGAGCCGGCTGAAGAGCTCCTGCTCCTTCAGGGTTCGTTCGGCTCGGTTGGAATCGTCTTCCAATGTCATCGTCACGTAGTTGTGTTACTCCCCTCCTTCTAGCGCCAAACTGTTATGGTATTTTTGTGTAGGGTCGTTTAAGTACTACTGAACACTGGAAGACTAGAGATTTGATACGAGTTTATATGTGTTTTGAAGAGAAATCGAGGCAAAGACACGTGTATTATTGAGTATATGTGGGATTACAACGTTTGAGGTGTATGAACCCTAGTTATATCGCCTAACTCTCTACTCTCTAAACCTCAGAATGTCGATCCCTTGTTCTAGGGTTTGGGCTCCCCTTTTATAGTTGATGTATGTCGGCTGAAGTAGGGCGAACTCCTTAATATTCGCGAATTTAGAAGTTTCCCCATGATTTGGGAAACTTCCATATTGTTGCGGAGGGTCGGACCCTGGTTCCTTTTGGCAGGGGCTGGACCCTGGAACCTTCGAGTAGAGGTTGGACCCTGGGTCCTTCTTAGGGGAAGGGTCTGGAAATCAAGGGCCCCATCGGAGGCTGGAGAAATCTTTAGCCTTGGATATTTTTCCCCAACGGAGGAAACAGCTGCACTGGATAAGCTCCAAAAGAAACCCCAGAGTTACCCGAAAGGTGACGCCTTGGACGGGAAAGGACCTCACAAAAGGGGAATTCCCGAAACAGCCAGACTCAGGGAGAGCACTCTTACGCAGTCGAGGAAGACAAAGAAGAAAAAACCGTCGCTGTGACAGCTAAAGCTCCCTGGTCAAAAGGCTACGACGAGAGCAAACATTGCTCTTATCACGATCGCAAAGGACATTCAACCGAGGAATGTTGGGACCTCCAACGACAGCTGGCAGCCAAATTCGTAGGCGGAGAAATAAAGGGCGTTGATCTCAAAAAGCCACAGCCCTAGCAAAAAAGAGAACCCAGTGACACCTCCCCGAAACGCGAAAGGTCACCTGAGAAGGAGACAGATTCACCACCCCCAGCTCCCAAAAAGAGAGTCAATATGATCCTTGGAAAATTTCCACAGGGAAAGAGCCTACAAATCGAGGCCCTCCTAAGTAAACCACCTCCTCAATCGAGCCCTAGCTCAAGGGTCGATTACATTTTAGGAGGGTCTGATGTGTGTCAGGACTTCGTTAACTCTGTTAAAAGTCACGTACGTAAGGCTGTGTCCAACACTCAGCCTAAACCGACCAACCCCGAGTCCAACACTAAAATCTCTTTTTGAGAAAGTGAGATATCAGACCTTGACAGACCTCACGACGACGTCCTCGTCGTCACACTGAACATAGCAGGGTATGAGGTACCTAACCTCATGGTCGACACCGGAAGCTATGTCGACCTCATTTTCTATAACGCCTTGAAAGGAATGGAAATAGATGACTATGAAATTATCGACCAGAAATCCAATCTCATAGGTTTTTCTTGAGAAACAGCCACCTCGTTGGGAACAATTAAACTCCCAATCATAGCTGGCAGAATCATGAAAATGACCAATTTCATAGTCATTGACAAGCCTTCCCCATTCCATGCAATCCTAAGAAGACCCTGGATCCATAAGATGAAAGCGGTAGCTTCGGCTTACCACCAATGTGTAAAATTCCCAACACCTGACGGGATAGCTACCGTACATGGCAGCCAAAAGATCTCCAGGATCTGTTATCTAGGAGGATTCGAAATTATCAAAGAATCCCCCCAATAGCAATTACAGGTCCAGGAGGGACGTGAGATGCAACAAAACATTCAAGGTCCCCCTAAGAACCTCACCGAAAAAGTTAGCATCGACGACTCGAATCCTGAAAAACAGGTAAGTATCGGATCCAAGCTACCTTTCGAAACTAAGAAAGAACTCATCGAATTGTTAAAGAGCAATGTCGGGACCTTCGCATGGACCACCAGTGATATGAAAGCCATAGACGCGAATGTCACCATCCATAAGCTTAACGTAGACCCAAGTTCGAACCAATCAAGCAAGAACGTCGTAAGCTAGGTCTGGAAAAGGCTCAAGCTGTTAACGACGAGGTTGACCGACTCACAAAAGCCGGGTCCATGCGAGAGGTACAATACCCCGATTGGCTTGCTAATCCGGTAGTGGTGAAAAAGAAAATGGGAAATGGAGAATCTGTGTAGATTTCACTGACCTAAACAAGGCTTGCCCTAAGGAAAATTTCCCATTACCTCACATCGACCGTCTGGTCGAAGCGACAGCTGGCCATCATCTCCTGTCCTTCATGGACTGCCTTTTCAGGTTATAACCAGATCATGATGGATCCTGAAGATTAAGAAAAGACTGCATTCATAACCGAGCGTGGAATTTATTGCTACAATGTCATGCCATTCGGTTTGAAAAATGCAGGAGCTACCAATCAGAGGCTAGTAAATAAGATGTTCGCTGGACAACTCGGAAAAACCATGGAGGTCTACATTGACGATATGTTAGTCAAGTTCTCAGTTGGAGAAGACCATATCTCCCACCTGAGGGAGTGCATCGATATCCTCAATAAGTACGATATGAAGCTTAACCCAGCTAAGTGTACTTTCGGAGTACCTTCCTGTGAGTTTCTCGGTTACCTCATAACCGAAAGAAGCATCGAAGCTAACCCGAAACAGATAGCGACATTTCTAGAAATGCTGTCACCTAAAACAACCAGAGAGGTACAAAGATTGACTGGACGAATCGCAACATTAAACCGATTCATATCCAGGTCCACCGATAAGTGCCTCCCGTTCTACAAACTTCTGAAAAACAATAAGAAGTTCATGTGGGACGAGAAGTGTGAGGAAGCCTTCAAACAACTGAAAGCTTACCTCTTCGAACCTCCAATCCTATCCAAACTAGTGGTCGGAGAACCATTGTATCTATACCTCGCCGTATCAGCTGTCGCAGTTAGCGGCGTGTTAGTACGAGAAGAGGAAAACGAACAAAGACCCGTCTATTACACTAGCAAAAGCCTAATAGACGCCGAAACGAGGTACCCTACTATGGAAAAACTTCCCCTAGCAGTCGTAACAGCTGCCAGAAAACTGTGACCTTATTTCCAATCACATTCAGTTGTCGTGATGACCTCACAACAATTGCGTACAATTTTACATAGCCCTAGCCAATCGGGACGGTTAGCTAAATGGGCCATAGAGCTCAGCGAGTATGACATCGAGTACAGACATCGAGCAGAAGCGAAAGCTCAGGTCCTCGCCGATTTCATCATGAAACTAGCATCCGAGCATCTGGACTTAGAAGCAGAAGCTCCAAAGTGGAGCCTGTATGTCGACGGGGCCTCATCAAGGCAAGGCTCCGGCGTCGGCCTAAGACTAACCTCCTCAACCGGAGAGACCATCAAACAATCCTACAGGCTCGGATTCAGTGCTTCCAACAATGAAGCCGAATACGAAGCACTAATCGCCGGCATAAAACTTGTTGGTGTCAAAAACGGTTGTCTCGAAATCAACGGCTAAAAATATTTATCATGCACAGACTTTCCATAAAACAAATCGTATAGCTTAAAGAAACTTTGTTAAAATCGATCGTTCTTGTTTTACACGATACACTTTACGAGAAAACCAACCTTCTCAGATTTAGTCGTAAAACTTCGATGATACAATCAAGATGAACCGAGAGACATTAGGTCTGTAGCTGAGATGACACGACCATACGAAAGTATACGGAAGTCACGGGAAGTGATCTAAGTTTGGACTGGCCGAACGCCAAGGAATCTACCTTGAAACTTCAAAGAGCCCGTTCTCTCAAACCGTGAGGACCCAGAAAACGATCAAGATATCAAATCGAAACCCTCAACGAGACGCAGGCGCCGGGCGGCTAGCCCCCGTACTGTTCCTGGCAGCCGGGCGGCTAGCCCCCGTGCTGGTCCTAGCCGCTGGGCGGCTAGCCCCCGTGCTGGCTTTGGCCGCCGGGCGGCTAGCCCCCGTGCTGGTCCTGGCCGTCGGGCGGCTAGCCCCCGTGCTGGTACTGGCCGTCGGGCGGCTAGCCCTTGTGCTGGCTCTGGCCGCCGGGCGGCTAGCCCCCGTGCTGGCTCTGGTCGCCGAGCGGCCAGTCTCCGTGCCTAAGTTCTAGGCTCCGAGCTGCTAGAAATCCGTACTTTGCGTCTTTCCCAAATTCTCACGGAACGAATCGTTAAAATTCCGCGTACAAAACTCCTGTTCTTACTCCAAACCAAGATTGTTGAAAAGACTTCGAAAGCCCATAAAATATCAACGAACGGAAAGATTTTAAATTCTTCGTATAAACCAATGATGGTCATCTTAAAACACCATTCAGCTAAACTATACGAAGGATCGGAGATCTTCCGGAAAACTCGATATCAAAACAGGAATATTCTCTCGAGGAAACCATAGAAAACAAAGGAGGTCCGAAAGACGGCCCGAGAGGGACCTAATACGATCGGACGGTCCATATACGATCTTCTAAGATAGATACGACGGTTTATGTTTATGTTCACATAACAAGATAAATGTCAAACTCCCAAAAAGGATAAATGTCAAATTTCCCGATAAACACGAAGACCAACGAAAATGGAAAAGCCCGACTCGCGGCCCAAACGGAAAATAGACCGTCATAAGGAGGAGTATATAAAGGAGCTTGGGGAGAGAAGTAAAGAGAGAGCAAAAAATCTAAGAGAGAGAGAAATCCGAGATTGGAGACCTAGAGAGCTCCTGTTAGCTTAAGAACTTAGAATTTAGGCGATAGACTAGCAAGGCAGGACCTAGAACGTCTGGCCGCCTCTTGTTCTATTTTTATCTGGTTAGCAAACCTCCATTCCTCTCGAGAATATCTAACGCTTCTTTTACGCAGAAGCTCCGCACTTAGAAACCCCAGGCATTATGCTCGACATGCTCGTTTCTATGCCTTACGGTCATACTAGACGAACCGGCACAGACTGTTCGATCTCTTGTTCAACTCTTTGTAACTGAACTATGTCCGACTTGATCCTCGAAAGGGGTACGTAGGCAGCCTTTTTTAACGTCCAGTCTCAAATCTTAATAAAAAAATTCCGCATTAATTTCATCACTTATCGTTGGTTGTCACAGAGAATCTGGACCTTCAGGGAAAGTTAGGTTCACTTAGCTTTCCTCCGATTTACTTATCAAAATCGACGGTGCGAATTTCGGTTCCCACAGTTTGGCGCTAGAAGGAGGGGGGGACAGATTACTCTTACTCTTACGGCCGCAAAACGCTTGATCAAAAAATGTCTGGAGATATGAAAGACAAACTCGCAGCTCACATCAACGGTTATCTAAGATTATCATCTTACGTACAAACATCCCGAGAACGGACCATCCCGACCAAGTTCAGGTCCTATCAACCATGCACCCTCAACACGGTCCTCGGGTCCATGGACACAACCCCCCTCGCTTAGGATTGTCAAAGAAAGACTTCGGGAAAATTCATAAAAAGACTTGGTTGTCGAGACGGATTCCTGCCTGCCGTATAAAACGGCTATGGTTAGCTTGAACACCAGTTGCCTTAATTATACGGGGAATTGAAATCCTTCGGAAAAACCAGCATCACATCAACGGCTTTTTCTAAGGAAAAATCGTAAAAACGTCTAAGTCCCAAGACGGCCAAAAAGGGACCTGAATCGCGGCTAAACGGCCCACATACGATTTTAGAGTAGGATCGAGCCCAAGACTGATATGACGGTCTAATTACCGAGTTTGAGAAATCTCAACGAGTAGGTTTTCGACTGAAAATGTTTTTTTAGAATTTCCCAGAAAAAAAGACTTGTTCTCCTGGAAATCGTGGAGAAACCCCATATTACTCGTGAAACAGAAAGCACGACTGATCGGGTTACCAATCAGCGTTTCTAATGTTAAAATTCGATAACGTTTTACGGAACACCTTTCGTAAAATAAACCCTTGAAAATATTTCACGAGACAGCTTTTGCATGATAAACTCGACAACATTTTACAAAACAGGTTCCGTAAAATTAACTCGACAACATTTTGCAAAATTACTCTCGTAAAATAAAAGGTCAACAACGTTCTAGGAAACGACTTCTTGCTGGGGTCAAGATCGATCAAGATGAAATCGATACCTGAAAGTCCTAGGAAAAACAAAGTGTTAATCAAGAAACCTTGAGAGACTAAGTGTCGATCGAGAAACCTCAAGAGAAACCGAGAAAAACAGGCAAGTCCCGCGAGGAAGCATGGTCCCGAGCAGCTAGCACGCCTGTGCTGTCCCTAGGCGCCGGGTGGCTAGCACGCCCGTGCAGTACCTAGGCGCCCGGCGGCTAGCACACCCGTGCTGCCTCTAGGCGTCGGGCGGCTAGCACGGCCGTGCTGCCTCTAGGCGCCGGGCGGCTAGCACGCCCGTGCAGCCTCTAGGCGCCGGGCGGCTAGCACGCCCGTGCTGCCTCTAGGCGCCGGGCGGCTAGCGCGCCCATGCTGCGCTGGTCGCCGGGCGACAAAACATTCGTCAAGCACGGCTAATCCTCGTAAAGATTTACCCAACGACAAACCAAACTAACGCCTCGCAGCTTTACTTAAAGCTTCTCAATCCGAATATACGAAGACACGAATCTAGAACTCCCGTTGCATTTCAACCAAACTCATCGGAAGAAGTTTCGGAAACTACGAGGATTTCAATTAACGGATGGATCCTACCTCATCATATAAACGGTGACGGTTATCCTATAAACACCAGTCATCTCAACTATACGACGACCTGGGAACCATTCGAGAAGTTGATATCATAGTGAAACTATCCCGACGATAGTCCAATCCAATACTTCGCATCTTTCGTAAAATAATCCTCGACAATACTTCACGAGACAGCTTCTGCATGATTAAACTCGACAACATTTTACGAAACAGTTTCCGTAAAATTAACTCGACAACATTTTCTTGAATAACTCTCGTAAAGTAAAAGCTCGGCAATATTTTACAAAATATCTTTATATATAAAATACACTTTCTTTCACTTCTAGGCTATCCACGTCAGCCTCCACGTCATTAACTCGAACGACATACGCATGACACCTCTGAAACACACCGTTTCATTTAATCCCGAAACTGATGGTCTTTAACGAGTTTTTTTTGTTATGTTTGATCTGGGGAAAAAGCCCAATCACAGCCCAGACTCAGAAACATCTTCTCCCTCTTCTAACATCGTCTTCTCCCTCTTCCTCGACCGATAGAATCTATCTGTAACACCTTTGTTTCTCATTGAATCCATTTCATGGCGTCTCTCCATTACCCCTCTCCCCCCCCCCCCCCTCTCCGTTAAACTCTGCTACTAAATCAATATTCATGACAATCTTCTCAACTTCATCTCAGAACCCTAATTCCTAAAACTATAAATAGGGCTGAAGACCTCACTAAATCTCACAGCTTCACAAGATCAAATCATATTCATTCACATTCAATCACCTCTTTCCAGGCAACCCTTATCAAAGGAAGAAGAGCTGGCACTAATATTGAAGTGGATTTGGAAGGAATACACACTCCGAAACTGCGCCGACGACTCCGTTGCTGAGTTGAAGCGTCACATCGGCTTCCTCCCCAACGTCTTGCCCAAGCGCGAGAAGATTCTCTATCCCAAATTCGGAAACAGGCTCTCCGATGACTCGCTTTTGCTCTATCAGATTCCACTCAATCCCTTTCTTAAGATGACGATGATCATGTCCTTCTCCTCACTCTTATGCCTTTTCTTAAGAACCCTAACTGTATCTTTGGAGAAAATTGAAAGTTTGTATTTTTTTCCAGGACTACAGAAGATGATATAATTGTAGATCAAGTAACATCTCAGGACATTGTCCATGACTTTGAGCTTTGTAAGGACGAAGTGGTTGATGTTAAAGACAAAAATCTTAATAAGCAGAAGCTGAGGAGAATAATCGATCAGTACAAGGTCTGTTCTTTGTCTTGATATTAGCTATAATAATCTAGAAGTGTGTAGGGCAGAAGACTCTTGAAAATGAGTAGACCCTCAACTATCAAGTCGAACATACAATAACTAATTCCATAATCTGAAAAACTCGATGTAGTTTTCTTTTAACCACTTTAAATTGTGTACAAATATAAATAAATATAAAGTTTTTCTTTAGGTCGACTATACCTGAATGCTACTTCTGTGACCCAATTTTTCTTTGACAACGAGGTGGCCGCAAGCCAGAGACTATTTAAAGAGTACTCATCCTATTACTTGCACGTCTAAAATAATCTACACATGTCTTTGTTCATATCTGATTTTATACAATATGCAGGTTGTCTTCAAAACCTGAGAAGGACACTACCAGTGCGAAACAGTACGATGGTGTAACAACTATGTTCTGGAGTCACCCCACAAGTAAGTTTCTGATCATTTACTGCCTCAACCTCATACTTCTGTGGACTAAAGACCAAAATTATTTTAATAACTGCAGGCCATCGAGTTTCTATGCAAAGCCAAGATCGCATCACTGGAAACTACAAACGGATGGTGTTCCATCTCCTGTGCTAGATGCTCCAAGAAGCTCCAGCGAGGGAACTCTTCGTTCACATGCCCTACATGTTTTAATGCCATTGCTTTTGGAGTTGTCAGGTTCGGTTCACATATCTGTATTAAACTTGCTTATTAAAAACAGCATTTTTATTTATACCAACTATTTGGGAAAAACAAAACACAATCGCAAGGTATCGTGTTGAGCTTCTGGTGGAGGCAGGTGATGATAAATCTCTCTTTGTAGCATTAGACTCAGCTATGACTAAACCGACAGGAACCAGAGCTGCAGAAGTTCTGAATCGTATGGTTTGTGCCTAATGAATATAGTAACCAAAGTTTATAGTTCCACATCAAAATATATATATTTACTAACATGTGTACTAACAATATTCAGGATCAGGATGATCAAGACCAAATGGCTATCAAGTCCTTCTGAAGCTTAATGAGTTCAATTTATCAGCAAACCATAAGTCTTTCACTGTTGCTCGGATCTTCAACCACAATGAGAGAATCCCAGGACCTGCTTTTGCACCAAATGTAAGTCTTAAAAATATTTCATTCCACCATAATACCACAAAAACCTAACATCTATACATTTCCTCTATAGACTGTCAGAAACAACCTTGATGATGATATGGATGGAGCAAAATGTGTTTCTACCAAGTCCCATGTTGGTGGATCCTCCACTAATAGTGGCCCAAAGAATGGTGATGAGGCAAACGACCCATCTGATGCTGAGGAAACAATGTCAAACGTTGAGACCGAGAGCTCCCTCACTGAGAATGTTACTGGCGTTGACACGTGACCTCAAGAGGAAACCCAGCTAAAAAGCCCAAAATTGCAGAGATTCCTGCATCAACGTACGAGGAACTACGCCAGCTTTATCACCCATACTTTCTCTTTTTCTCAATTGCTTTTTGTTACAAAAAAGAACAATTAGTCTAATTTAAATTTTAGTTTCATATCCTTTCTTCGTTTTATCCCTTTTTCGTAAACAATTTACTATTAAATGTCTTCTACTTATTTAATAAAAAAATTGGTTTTCTTTGTATTCATTAAATTGATTGCCACTATATATAATCAAAAGTATACTCTGTCATATCAGCAAGTTCATAATCCACACATTTTATTTTTGATCTGACAAACAAAATACTAACCAGAGTCTAAGCAAAAGTTGTTGAGTGTTGATAGCTTTATACTTAACAATTAGTCGTTATGATGTGTGCTCTGAGGGTAAACCAATTGGTTGACGGCTTGGTTATGTTATCCGGTTTGGATTTATCAAGTTAGTCAATTGAATTGGTTTAATCCCGGTTTGTTCTATCCGAAATTTATAAGGATGAAACAGAGCCGTTAGCTGTAACAGAACGAGATCATCGTTGTTGTGAGATCTCGGAGAGAGAGAGATCAGAATCGTGACCTAGTGGATTTGCTGGACTGAGTCTAGCTCCAGTGAGTAATCTCTGCACATCGCAGGATAACACTGGGTGAACAATTTCTCTGTGTCATCTTCTTCTTTCTCGTTTTCGTATCTTGAATTCACACGAGCGTTTGAGTGATTGTGTGAGAGTCGTCGATAACTGAGTGATATAGCGTTTTCGCCCAACAAGTGGTATCAGAGCCTGGTTCCAAGAACCATGGGAGATCGAGATCGAGATCGAATATCGACCTCGGCGTATAGATCGGAAGTGCAGCGATTCAACGGAGATGGTGACTTCTCGCTAGGGACAATCCGTATGATGGCTCACTTCGGTGTTTCCGGCTTGAAAGAAGTTGTTCTCAGTGACGATTTCGAGATCGCGTCTTCTCCCACCAAGGAGGAGGATAAGAAGGCAACGGATGGTGATGACGATTCCCCAGCTGAGTCTAAACCGAAGAAGACCTTGGATCCCGTCAAGCTGGAGAAAGATGAGCGAGCGAAAGATATGATAATCTTGAATATCGGCAATCAAGTGTTGCGCAAGATCAAGCACTGTACAACAGCGGCGTCGATGTGGTCCCTGCTTGAAAGATTATACATGTCAAGATCGCTGCCAAATCGAATCTTTGTTCAATCTCAGTTTTACACTTTTAAGTGTGATGGATCTAAGACCATTGAGGTGAATGTTGATGAGTTCCTGAAGATTGTAGCTGAGATGAGCAGTCTAAATGTCAGTGTGACTGATGAGATTCAGGCGATTGTGTTCTTGAATTCACTGCCAATGAGTTATGACCAGCTTAAACATACTCTGAAGTATGGAAAAGACTCATTAACTCTGGAAGAGGTGTGTTCTGCAGCTAGATCTAAACAGCGAGAGGTTCAGGAGTTGAGTAAGTCTGAGAAAGGGTCTGCGGCAGCATTACACACTGAAGAGCGTGGCAGAAACTCAAGGAGAGATACTCGAGGAGACAACAGGCATCGAAGCAAGTCAAAGACAAGGAAAGTTGTGTGTTGGTACTGTAAGAAAGAAGGGCACTTGAAGAAAGATTGCTACGCCAGAAAGAGAAGCATGGGTAATGGTGATGATGATGACGGAGAATCAGCAGTAGCTATAGAGCAACTTGAGACAGGAAAGGCTCTGAGTGTCTCTGTGGATGAGTCAAGCTCAGACTGGGTTATTGACTCTGGATGTACGCATCACATGACCTCCAGGAGAGAGTGGTTTGTTGAGTTCTCAGAGAAGAATGCAAGCAAGATCCTTCTGGGAGATTATCACTCCGTGGAGACCCTTGGCGTTGGCACGATAAGAATCAACACTCGAGGAGGTTCTGTGAAGTTCTTAAAGAACGTCCGATACGTACCAACATTGAGAAGGAACCTGATATCCACAGGAACACTGGATAAGTTGGGATTCAAACATACCGGTGCTGATGGAAGAATTAAGTTTCAGAAGAATGGCAAGTTAGCTTTGCAGGGTGTACTAAGGAATGGACTGTACATCCTCGACGGTGAAACGGTTACCAGTGAAGTGTGTCAGGCTGAAATTGCTAAGAGTCAGGGATCCTTCTGGCACAGCAGGCTTGGTCACATGAGCTACAAGAATTTGCAGATACTTGTGAAACAAGGCGTCTTGAAGAAGAAAGATGTGGGTAAGGAGTTGTTCTGTGAGCATTGCACAGTCGGAAAGGCTAAACGTGTTAGTTTTGAGTCTGGAAGGCATGAAACTCAGAACTTACTAGAGTACATCCATGCTGACTTGTGGGGTTCTCCAAACGTTGTTCCCTCTTTGTCAGGTTGCCAGTATTTCTTATCCCTGGTAGATGATCATTCGAGAAAGGTTTGGTTGTGTTTTCTCAGGACAAAAGATGAAACCTTTGCGAGTTTCTGTGAGTGGAAGAAGCTTGTTGAGACACAAGTAGAGAGGAAGGTGAAGTATCTTCGTACTGACAACGGTTTGGAGTTTTGTAAT
Organism: Hirschfeldia incana; assembly: GCA_026261945.1. NCBI lineage: Eukaryota > Viridiplantae > Streptophyta > Magnoliopsida > Brassicales > Brassicaceae > Hirschfeldia > Hirschfeldia incana. The sequence continues at coordinate 95,203 of JABCMI010000063.1, forward strand.
CATGCTTTCAATGATTTCTGCAAGAAGCATGGAATTACGAGACACCGTACACACCCCAGCAAAACGGCGTAGCTGAGCGCATGAACCGTACGTTAATGGAGAAGGTCAGGTGTCTACTAAGTGAGTCAGGGCTTGAGGAAAGGTTTTGGGCTGAGGCAGCTGGAATTTCTGCATACACAGTGAATAGATCACCGTCATCTAGCATTGGCTTCAAGGTTCCGGAGGAGGTTTGGCTAAATAAAACACCTGGATATGGACACATGAGGAGGTTTGGAGCAGTGGTGTTTGTATATGTAAACCAAGGCAAGCTAAAGCCGAGGGCACTAAGGGGAATCTTCATTGGTTATCCCACAGGTACCAAAGGCTATAAGGTGTGGATGATGGAGGGTGATGAAGTTGTTGTGAGCAGAAATGTTAAGTTTCAAGAAGCTCTCATGTACAAGGATGTGGCTGATAAGAAGGTAACAGAGGCTACTGATGAGGAAGTTCACCCTGTATCGGAATCTGAGATCCGAGAGGCATCAGAGAAAGGCACTGTACCTCTTAGGCGTATCACTCAAGGTGGAGCTGGTAACGATACATCTGAAGGTACCAGTGTAGATACTCCAGTAAATACTCATGAAGAGAGTGCAGGGTCGAGTTTATCAAACTATCAGTTGGCTAGGGACAGACCCAGAAGAACGATAGTACCTCCTGCTAGATTTCATGAGTATGATTGCACTGAAGAAGAGGTTGCGTTTGCACTATATGTGGCTGAAGTGTTTAATGTTGAAGAACCTCGAGATTTTGCAGAAGCAATGGCTAGTCATGACAGAAAAAAGTGGACTGCGGCTTCTGATGATGAGATGGACTCTCTCAGGCGAAATGGGACTTGGGTGCTCATTGATAAGCCTGTCAACATGAAGATCATCAGTTGCAGGTGGTTGTACAAAGTAAAGCCTGGTATCGAAGGAATTGAGCCTGAGCGGCATAAGGCAAGGTTAGTAGCTCGAGGCTTCACTCAGAAAGAAGGAATAGACTATCAAGAAGTGTTTGCTCCTGTGGTTAAGCATGTCTCTATCAGAATGTTGTTGTCCCTGGTGGTGAATCTGGATCTTGAATTAGAACAGATGGACGTTAAAACGGCTTTCCTCCATGGGGATCTAGATGAAGATCTGTATATGCAACAACCTGAAGGATACGTCGTGAAAGGAAAGGAGCATCAAGTGTGCTTGTTAAAGAAGTCATTATATGGCTTGAAACAGTCTCCGAGGCAATGGAACCGCATGTTTGATCAGTTTATCAAGAAGAAGGGATTTTGCAGGAGTGAACATGATATGTGTGTGTATACGAAGAAGCTGCCTGGAGGTGATCGTGTGTACCTACTTCTGTATGTGGATGATATGCTCTTAGCAGCAAAGAACATGTCAGATGTGAGAGAGTTGAAGCATCAGTTGAGTACTGAGTTCGAAATGAAAGACTTGGGCGCTGCAAGGAGGATACTGGGAATGGACATCTTGCGAGATAGGAAGGCTGGTGTTCTCAGGGTGTCTCAGTCATGCTACTTAAAGAAGGTAGTGGATACGTTTCGAATGACTGATGCAAAGTCCACCCAAACACCAATCGGAGCTCATTTTAAGTTGTCTGCAGTTGACAATGAAGACGACTGTGTTGATACTGAAGTGACACCGTACTGTTCAGCAGTTGGAAGCATCATGTATGCAATGGTTGGGACGAGGCCAGACTTGGCTCACGGCATTGGTTTGGTGAGTCGCTACATGAGTAAACCAGGAGAGCTTCACTGGGAAGCTGTGAAGTGGTTGTTGAGGTACATTAAAGGTTCCCAGGATCTACAGCTGGTATACTCTAAAGCAGAGAAGCTTGAGATTCAAGGATATTGTGATTCTGATTTTGGTGGGGATCTAGATAAGAACCGTTCAACATCGGGTTATGTCTTCTCGTTTGGTGACAATGTCGTTAGTTGGAAGTCGAGTCTTCAGTCAGTTGTGGCTCTGTCAACTACAGAAGCAGAGTTCATTGCTCTGACTGAGGCTGTGAAGGAGTCGATCTGGTTGAAAGGGTTGCTAGAAGATTTTGGGTTCGATCATGGTGCAGTGAAGGTGTGGTGTGACTCGCAGAGTGCAATCTGTCTGTCAAAGAATAACGCCTACCATGAGAGGACGAAGCACGTTGCTCGGAAGTTTCATTTCATCAGAGATATTGTTGAAAGCGGTGAAGTTGATGTGCAGAAGATTCACACCAGCCGGAACCCTGCAGATATCTTGACGAAAGTGGTTCCGGTGAGTAAGTTCAGGTCTGCCTTGGACTTACTCAAACTCCTCAAAGCCTGAATAGGCCGAGGCACTAGCTAGAGGTGTAGGTCCAGATTGTGAGTCCATGGAAGAGGTCATGATTCGTTTGAGGTGGAGCTCTGCAGTTGAAGTGTTGAGTTACAGTATTTCAGCTAAGGTGGAGATTGTTGAGTGTTGATAGCTTTATACTTAACAATTAGTCGTTATGATGTGTGCTCTGAGGGTAAACCAATTGGTTGACGGCTTGGTTATGTTATCCGGTTTGGAGTAATCAAGTTAGTCAATTGAATTGGTTTAATCCCGGTTTGTTCTATCCGAAATATATAAGGATGAAACAGAGCCGTTAGCTGTAACAGAACGAGATCATCGTCGTTGTGAGATCTCGGAGAGAGAGAGATCAGAATCGTGACCTAGTGGATTTGCTGGACTGAGTCTAGCTCCAGTGAGTAATCTCTGCACATCGCAGGATAACACTGGGTGAACAATTTCTCTGTGTCATCTTCTTCTTTCTCGTTTTCGTATCTTGAATTCACACGAGCGTTTGAGTGATTGTGTGAGAGTCGTCGATAACTGAGTGATATAGCGTTTTCGCCCAACAAAAGTAAAACATTAATTATATAAAAGACATGTTTTGGGTGCTTAGTATTATATGCTTACTCAACAAAAGAACATGTGTTAGCGTTTAGATGTATTATCATCTCTGCAAAAGAATGTTCTTCCAACCATTTAATACACGTAGAACCAAACCTAAATTTACACACACCACAAATACCATATGGTTAAAACATGTTAACGCATTGTTGATAAAGTTTTTGGAATAACATGCATACATTCGACACCCATTACTTTGACAGGATCATTGAAACGAGAGACTCCATAATCATCATGGTGGAACAAATCAATCAAATAAACAAACAAACGACATCTACATAACACACCCCGCGCGAAGCGCGGGCACGGCCCTAGTTATTCGTAAAGTAAAACAAGATCATAAGCTTCTTGACCTGACCAGTTCGCTCATAGCTTGACGAAATAAGAAGCATCACTCAAGTGTTGTCTTGCAAATTGTTTTCACTTGTCCTCCCACCTTAGCCTTCTTCAAGTTATTGCCTACTTCTCCACCCTTTGTTTCAACGGTTCTGCATTATTCCTTCGGGTACATAGTAAACAGCAGCACGAAGAAATGAGGACATGAACTTAGGCGCTAATATCTCTCTCTCATACCCATATTTTTGCCAAGATTTCATCAAAAATCGATTCTCGATTCAGTATCAGACTTTTCGAAGTCCTTTGACAATGAAACGTTAGAAGACAAAGAGGAACAGACATGAGGCAATATCGAGTAAAGAATAATCAATGAGACTAAGGTACGTCCGACTTTGAAAGTTTTATCAAGGTTTTAATTTTTTCGTAGGATAGGAATGAAAGCGTCTTGTAAACTGCCGTAAAATTTAGGGAACTTAGGACCTAGGGGATAGTATAGCAAGCTAAGTCTTAGGCATTCTCTTCCAGTTTTGTTCTATTGTTCCTTGACGGTCTAGGCAGAACATGCAAACCGATCTAATCTCTCGAAAAACCAAGAAACCATCACCACGCATCCTTGGCATACTCATTCCGCTTCCTAAAGAAAAAATTATTTTCAAAAGGAAAACGACACTCTAAGATTCGTCTAAAACGCTAGCGGCATAACAGCATAGCCAAACCGTTACAAACATAGTCTTGAAAACTCTACGCCATCTCTTGTTGCAAACTCGCGACAAGAAACTTGTACAACGTCAGACTAATAGCACGACGGTGAGCTACAAAATTAAAGAAATAACCTTCGGAAAACTCCATGAGTAACTCGAAGCAACTTTCGCCAAAAAACGAAATCAAAGCGGAAAAATTTCCTGTGTAACCCACAGAAGCTGTGTTACTTTAACTATCTGCGATTTTCTATCTCCATGAAACCGGTCATCCATTACTTTCATATAACTGAAACTTAAAGTGGAAAATAGTTTCAAAAAGCCATCACCCATAACTTGGAAAACTCCGCTAAGATTTGCATGTCTATCTCGATGAACGCTATTCGGCCCTCGTCCAACTACGCCTTTCCATAAAGCCCGAACCTGAATTCGGCATCACCATTAAGGACAATCGTAAACCAGTATGACCTTAATACGAAAGAGTTGTGGTCTGATCGTTTACCAACACCTTGGTTAAACGGCTGAACACAGCCTGCACGCCAAGACAAAACAGTTGAACGACCGCCGCTCCAATAACTTAATGGCCAAACGATAATCCACGATTTGTCATAAAACGCCAAGTGACCATTACGCGAGCAACTCTGTCGCATAGCCCAAAAGCGGTAATCATGCGATAAATTCCTCATAATAAAATCAGTCCTAACAACCATACGGTTAACGGAAAAATTTGATCAAGAGTGGCGTGCCTCCGGGCAGCAGAGAGCGATCAAAAAGACTCCCCAAAAGCATAAAAATTCCAAGACCTTCGGGTCCAAAGAGCTTCGGGTCCAAAGAGCTTCGGGTCCAGAGAGCTTCGGGTCCAAAGAGCTTCGGGTCCAAAGAGCTTCGGGTCCAAAGAGCTTCGGGTCCAAAGAGCTTCGGGTCCAAAGAGCTTCGGGTCCAAAGAGCTTCGGGTCCAAAGAGCTTCGGGTCCAAAGAGCTTCGGGTCCAAAGAGCTTCGGGTCCAAAGAGCTTCGGGTCCAAAGAGCTTCGGGTCCAAAGAGCTTCGGGTCCAAAGAGCTTCGGGTCCAAAGAGCTTCGGGTCCAAAGAGCTTCGGGTCCAAAGAGCTTCGGGTCCAAAGAGCTTCGGGTCCAAAGAGCTTCGGGTCCAAAGAGCTTCGGGTCCAAAGACCTTCGGGTCCAAAGACCTTCGGGTCCAAAGACCTTCGGGTCCAAAGACCTTCGGGTCCAAAGACCTTCGGGTCCAAAGACCTTCGGGTCCAAAGACCTTCGGGTCCAAAGACCTTCGGGTCCAAAGACCTTCGGGTCCAAAGACCTTCGGGTCCAAAGACCTTCGGGTCCAAAGACCTTCGGGTCCAAAGACCTTCGGGTCCAAAGACCTTCGGGTCCAAAGACCTTCGGGTCCAAAGACCTTCGGGTCCAAAGACCTTCGGGTCCAAAGACCTTCGGGTCCAAAGACCTTCGGGTCCAAAGACCTTCGGGTCCAAAGACCTTCGGGTCCAAAGACCTTCGGGTCCAAAGACCTTCGGGTCCAAAGACCTTCGGGTCCAAAGACCTTCGGGTCCAAAGACCTTCGGGTCCAAAGACCTTCGGGTCCAAAGACCTTCGGGTCCAAAGACCTTCGGGTCCAAAGACCTTCGGGTCCAAAGACCTTCGGGTCCAAAGACCTTCGGGTCCAAAGACCTTCGGGTCCAAAGACCTTCGGGTCCAAAGACCTTCGGGTCCAAAGACCTTCGGGTCCAAAGACCTTCGGGTCCAAAGACCTTCGGGTCCAAAGACCTTCGGGTCCAAAGACCTTCGGGTCCAAAGACCTTCGGGTCCAAAGACCTTCGGGTCCAAAGACCTTCGGGTCCAAAGACCTTCGGGTCCAAAGACCTTCGGGTCCAAAGACCTTCGGGTCCAAAGACCTTCGGGTCCAAAGACCTTCGGGTCCAAAGACCTTCGGGTCCAAAGACCTTCGGGTCCAAAGACCTTCGGGTCCAAAGACCTTCGGGTCCAAAGACCTTCGGGTCCAAAGACCTTCGGGTCCAAAGACCTTCGGGTCCAAAGACCTTCGGGTCCAAAGACCTTCGGGTCCAAAGACCTTCGGGTCCAAAGACCTTCGGGTCCAAAGACCTTCGGGTCCAAAGACCTTCGGGTCCAAAGACCTTCGGGTCCAAAGACCTTCGGGTCCAAAGACCTTCGGGTCCACAGACCTTCGGGTCCACAGACCTTCGGGTCCAAAGACCTTCGGTTCCAAGACCTTCGGGTCCAAAGACCTAAGGGTCCAAAGAACCTCAGGGATCCGTAGACCCAATGGTCCAAATAACCTCAGGGTTCCTAAGACCTCAGGGTCCAAAGATTCTCAGGGTTCCATAGACCCAATGATCCAAATAACCTCAGGGTTCCTAAGACCTCAGGGTCCAAAGAACCCAGGATTCCTTAAGACCTCAGGATCCAGAGAACCTCAGGGTTCCATAGACCTAAGGGTCCAGAGAACCTCAAGGTTCCTTAAGACCTCAGGGTCCAAAGAACCCAGGGTTCCTTAAGACCTCAGGGTCTAGAGATCCTCAGGGTCCCATAGACCTAACCTCAAGGTTCGTTAAGACCTAAGGGTCCAAAGAACCTCAAGGTTCTGCAACGTCCGTGTCAAGAACCTCAAGGCTCATAACGACCTCAGGATCTCGGATCTCTCAAGATCCAATGTTGCCATCACAGTCCAAAGCCTCCGGGTCCAAAATAATTCTAGGTTCCTTGGAACCTTCGGGTCCATCGAAACCAATAGGACTTTAAGGAATCTCCGGATTCGTAAAGATCACCTAAAAGACTCAGAGACCTTCGAATCCGACAGACCGTCGGGATCAAAGACTTAAAAAGTCCTGATACCAACTTCAGAAAATTACCAAAGATCTTAGGATCCTAAGGTATTAAAATCCAGGTTTGGAATATCCCTTAAATCATGGCTCCAAGACCCACAGGCTAATCAAGACCTCAAAGTTCAATGGGCAAAAACCCACGGGTTCAAAAGAAGGCCTCAAATCCCAGGTAAGGAACCTAAGGGTTCTAAACCCTAAGAACCTCCAAGTTTGAGGGTCCGAGAACCTAAGGGTTCGAACCAGGCTGAAACTCACTAGTTCCCGGCGACGATCTTACATCCCTAAAACTAAAACTCATGTTTTATAGACTGGATTACAAGATCTAATACTTTGATATTCTCAGGTTCTCGACCTAATCATTGACGGGACTCAGGTCCTAGACGATGACTCCCCACAAGGATCGATCTCTCCTAAAAGTCACTCAATCATCCTGTCAAGCAACTATGGCTCGAAAGCCGTAAGAACCTCTACCAAGAAGCAGTGCAAGATTCGAAGATAAGAAAGATGGAGTAGAAGCAAAAAGTAATAAATATTATTATTAAGAGTTCTTATTCGGAAGGAAGAAAGCCATTAAAAATCCGAAAGAAAGACAACAACATAAAGCAAGAAAAGCATAAGTATTGCGAGTTGATCATAGATGCGGATCCCGACGAAAAGGAGGAAAAACACCAAGTCCACCTTTATTGCTCTCCGAATTCCGTATGGGACCTCCAACAGGTCCCCATCGGCCGGATCCTACAAACAGCCTACGTTGGCCGACATCCCTTGCCGACCACTCTCTCACAAGATCCCAGCAAGCTTGCTCCCGAGACCTTTGCACAATAAGAGCATGGCTAGAGATCACTTCCCGAAGCTTCCTCCAAAGAAAGAGGATCTCTTCATGCGGGGGAACGCGCCGACCTAAGCTAGGAAACATATTCCCCCTAGCATCCCTCGAAGCAAAAGGAGCCATTGTCGAAGGAGTTTGTGGGAACCGAAATTTGCACTGTCGATTTTAGTTAAATAAATCGGAGGAAAACTAAGTAAACCTTGTTTTCCCTGAAGGCTCGGATTCTCTGCGACAACCAAACAAAATTGATAGAATAAAGCAACGTAGCGGAAAAATTGCACTAAGGCGTTTTATTAAATAGACGATAAGTTGAATACAATATTCTTCCGAAAACGGGAAGTAGAGAAACGCTGAAGCGGAAAACGACGGAAATACATGAGACAAAACGTTCTAAGTCTTGCTCCGCTAGTCTAACCTCCTAAGTCCTAAGTTCCCTAACCTAGCAGGAATTCTCTAAATCCCTAGATTTCAGATTTGCTCTCTCTCTCAATGATTTTCGCTCTGCCTTTTCTTCTCTCCCAAAGCTCCTTTATATACTCCTTCTTATGACGGTCTATTCTCCTTTTGGGCCGCGAAGCGGGCTTTTTCCATTTTCGTCGGCCTTCATGTTTATCGGGAAACTTGACATTTATCTCTGGGAAACTTGACGTTTATCCATCCGGAAATTTAGCATTTATCTTGTTATGTAAAGATAAACGTAAATCGTCGCATCTATCTTAGATAATCGTAAGCGGACTGTCCGATCGCGTTTGGTCCCTTTCGGGCTGTCTCTAGGACTTCTGTTGCTTTCTACGATTTCTTCGGAAGATCTTCAATCCTTCGTAGAGTTGAGATGAGTGGTGTCTTAAGATAACCATCACTGTTTCGTATGAAGAATCTTAGATCTTTCTTCCCGTTGATATCTTACGAGCTTCCGAAGTGTTTCCGACGGTCTTAGTTTGGAGTAAGAACGGGAGTTTCATACGCAGAATCTCAACGATTCGTTCCGCGAGGACTCGGGAAATACGCAAAGTACAAACTTCTGATGGCCGGGGCCTAGGACTCGTGCACGGAAGCTTGTCGCCCGAAGACTCGAGCCAGCACGGGGCTAGCCGCCCGGCGGCCATGGCCAGCACGGGCGCTAACCGCCGGCGGCTACGGCCAGCACGGGGGCTAGCCGCCTGGCGGCCACAGCCAGCACGGGCGCTAGCCGGCGGCGGCCACGGCCAGCACGGGGGCTAGCCTCCCGACGGCCACGGCCAGCACTGGGGCTAGCCGCCCGACGGCCACGGCCAGCACGGGCGCTAGCCGCCGGCGGCCACGGCCAGCACGGGGGCTAGCCGCCCGGCGGCCACGGCCAGCACGGGCGCTAGCCGCCGGCGGCCACGGCCAGCACGGGCGCTAGCCGCCGGTGGCCACGGCCAGCACTGGGGCTAGCCGCCCGGCGGCTACGGCCAAGACCGGGGTCAGCTGGTCGGTTCCTTCGGTTTACGGGTGTTCGTGTTCGTTTTTCGGAGGGTTTTTTCGTATGACAAATAGACTTAGCCATTGATTTCGAGATAAACCGTTTTTGACCCCAACAGTTAGCCCCCCAGCATGCAAGATGCGGGAGCGATTTTGCGTGCGGAAGATCTCAAGTTTGAAAATCGAAATTTTTGGCTATGAATATTTTATTCCGAAAAACTCTACCACCTTTGATTTCTTATAAGTAGTACCCCATCCCCCTCTCATTTCTCACTCACTCTTCTCTTCTCAAATTTCAAAAAATATCGCTTCCTCTCTAAATGAAAAGAAAGATTCGATGTTAAAATGAGTGAGGCTAACCAAGCCTTGCCGGCGCAGGATGCTCCTGCCCTCACGAAAACCTTCGTCGAGGGGTTCAGTTCTTTTCAGGACAAGATGGAGCGACGCCGTGCCGAGATGGAGTCTAGCGTGGCAGGTCCTAGTGCTACTTCTTTTCCGACTTCTGTGGCTCCGACTCTTGGATCCGATGTTGCTTTAACGCCGGATTCCGCGGTCCTGGCTCTTGGACCCGATGTTACTCCAGTCCCGATCTCTGTGATTCCAGCCCCTGGATTCGTTGTCCCTTTGCCTGCTTTGGAACTTGTCGTTCCGGAGCAAGCACCCAATGTCCATGCCCGCCCTGAGGGCTCCCCTTTCGTGCCGATAGTGGTTTCGGAGGATGTGGTGGAAGTCATGCCTCCTCCTCCAGAAAAGAAGAGGGAGATCGTCTTGGGACTTCCCGCATCCAATGCTGTTCCGCTATCGAAGGGACGTTCAAGATCTGGGGCGGCCGGATCAGCAAAGAGAAAGAGATGTACTAAGGGCGAGGAAGGCGAGGTTTCGGCGAAACTATCGCAACACCGCTCCAAGGTATTTCGTGAAACCCTTTTTTTTACTCTTTTGTTCTCCCCTTGATTCTCACCTTCTCTTGTGTGATCAGTTTGTGTCGTTGATCGACGGGATGCTTGGCGATTGCGGACTGGAGGTCACACGTTTAACCAAGGAGCTGGATTCGTCGCGGGAAGCTTTGAAGCGCGCCGAGACTGTGCTTCAGTCGATCGAGAGCACTCATGCTGCCCAGACGTCGACGCTCGAAGCGAGGATCAGCGATCTTGAGCGTGATCTGGGAAAGATTGTGAGCTCGCTGGTCAACGCGAAGGAGGAGAAGAATAGCAAGTCCTCTGAAGTTCGACGTCTTAAGAGGTGGATTCAGCGCTTCGAGGAGATGGGAGTTTGCACTACGACGGAGCTTGCCGGCCCGTCATCCTCGGGTGCCCTGGTTCCGAGTTTGGAAATTCCAGAGGTTCAGGATCCTGGAGTCGTTTCGGACAAGGACAGTGAGGAGGCCGGCGAGGGCGATGGCGAGGCTGTTCCTGCTTCGGGTGAGTCGGAGAATGAAGACGGTGTTCCAGAGGACGCCTTGGTTGATCAATCCCTGAGGGGATTTTTATTTTGATTGTGTTTCGGCCGTTGGTTGCCATTATGTATGATTTCGGGACTGGCCGTTGGTGGCTTTGAATCCCTGCCCTTTTTAGGGCATTGTATTGAATTTGCGGTACGCTTTTATAAAATATTTTGCGTTTAGAACTTCTGTTTGTCGAAGTCGGGGGCAGGGTGTGAGTTGTCGTCTCATCCCTGCCTCCCTGATGATCACCGTATCCGTAGTTTGTTCAAAGCGAGATATTTCTGCGATTTACGAGTAACGCGAAAATCCGCGGAAATGTAAGACTTAGGTGAAGAGACAAATTTTGGGATTTCGCGTTGTTGACGCTATGCCTATGAGATGTTAAGATACCAGCAAGGCTGGGTTTAGGGCAAGACCTAGGTTTACTTTCAGACTAAGGCTGTGCGATGACAAATCGGCTTTCGTTTTGCATGTTCGTGATTTTAACCTGACTCGTACTGTGATAACCCGCCCTTAAGGGTAAAATGGTCGAGATCGACAAAGACGGAGTTTGGAGCCAAGCTTTTGGGAATCAAAGAATGATGAGGAATGTTGAGTTTTGATCATTTCAAACTTAACATGGTTCAGATAAAACTGAAGATTGGTCGAGCATCAACATGATGATCAAACCGTAGGCGGTACGGGCCAACCGAGAAGTTCGAAATAAGATATGGTCGAAGAATGGATCGTGAGTGAACCATGAGACGACGTAAGCTGCTCTACCTTTCCTAGAAGAGTCTTATATTGATCAGACGAATATTTTAGAAGAATCACATTTTTGGAAGCACGACGGTTTAGAAGCTCGACGTTTCAGAAACCCGACGTTTCTTAGCGACGAAGTTTTCTGCAAAACTTCACATCTATCATCAGAATATTATTTCAGAGATATTATAAGTTCGAAGCAGGACGGTAGTAAGCATGACAGGAGTAAGCACGACGGGAAGCAAGCACGACGGGAAAATCCGAAGTTGGACAAAAACCCTAATTTCGGTTTTACGAAATTTCTGGAGGAAGCCGGAGGCTCGGGAAATATTTTTAGAGGATCTCAGTATTCATCTGGAGTTTATTAAAAATATTTAGAGAATCAGAACGGGAGCAGAAAAATATTCGGGATTGATCGCGGGACGAAAATTCATCAGAAATCGCGCAAATCGACCGGGAAGCTCGAGGTGGCTTGATCCAAGATCAGTCCAGTCCAGTCCATTCAAGTCGTCAATTGGTTTTGGCTAAGTTCTCTCCGATCAACCAGCTGCTTATCGGCAAAGAACACTGTGAGTTGGTTTTGTTTGAGTTCCACTTGGAACTTAGGATAGATCGAGTCTTCATATAGATTATAGATTAGAATGATCATGTTATTGCTTGATAGAGTCCTTAGGGTTATTTCGTTTATGAATTGGAACTCAGCTTAGCACGGGCTAAGTTGTGATGGAACGAAATTAAGACTGAGTTAATAACCTGATTAGGACTAGGTCTAGGATGCATCATGTTTTCTATTCTTGCTTGTTGATTTGATTGAGTGCAGGTTCCTGTTATCTTTAAAGATAGTTTATCAGCAGGAGGCTGGACTATCTGGGTAACGGTTTAATTAAGTTATTGCTTGTTGTTTGAGGTTAGTCAGCTCTTGGTAAGGGAGTGACTAACCAGTTGATTTGTTTAGTTATGATATTGTTGTTAGTGTTGTAGAGTAGAGAGTCTTGATAGAGTCTAGGACTTTATCTTTCGGTTAGGTTCTAGATTGAGTTTGTGTTGTGTGAGTGTGCCGACAGTATGTGCGTAACCCGCCCATACTAGGCTTGTTTAGGGGTGATTAGTGTTTCCTCAGCCTCGTACCCAGCGGGTTTAAGGAAACCCCTTATTCGCTGGATCGGGAAGACTCAGAGAGACGGGATCATGGCCTAGGGCTGAGTTATTACACAACGGTGTAATGTGGCAGTGACCCAAAGGACTGTGGGCTGTCGCGCGGTGACCCGAAGGACTGTGGGCCGCGGTCGGTTGAAAGTTCCTTCTTCTGGCCTTTGTGGTAGGGAGATAGGATATTGCCGATGTTGAGGAGGAACACGAAGTCACCATACCCCGGGTTAGAGTGTTGTGTTGTGTTAGAGTGTCGTGTTTAGTTAGATCGAGTCATAGTTAGATAGCATCTTGTTTTTGTGGTTGTGGTTGATTGATTTGCTTGCAGGTTTCTAACATTGAGTTCGAATTCTGGATATGGTACCATATTAGGCTTGGTGTCTCTTTGGTTAGTGTAGACCCGAAGCTGATTGTATATTGTTTGGGTGATTGCTTGTGAAGGGTGGTGGATATTGAAGCTATGCGGTATCATTGGTTAGCCGATCATGTTGTTGTCTGATTGTTGATTGACTGGTTAATGATACTTGTATAGTCTAAGTGTCTAACACTACATGAGTATTGAACTCAGCCGTATATATGGTTAACTAGGGATTGGTTGTTGACTTGTTTTCATGCAGGTTCCCGTTACTTGAAGTTAGATAACGACATGAGGCCATATCTAACTTAGTGACGGTTTGGTTATTTAATGATAAGATAGATTGCTTGTTATTTTGGGTTGTCTGGGCTAGTTTCTAGGTTTGGGTAGAGGTAACCAGCTCACTGAGTAACATTAGGTTACTCACCCAACTCCGCTGTCCCTTTTTGCAGGTAGCGTTAGTGTAGGATGTCTGTGTAGCTTGGAGCTGGACGTTAGGACCACCAGAGTAGATTTGCATGCCTTTTGTAAACGGTATTTTAGATTTGCGTTAGTTGACTCGATTTTGGCGTTAGGCCGGGACTGGTCTCGATTTATATCTATGTATGAATATTTCTTTGAATTAATAAAGTATTGGTTTTATATGCGCATCATGAGTACTCTGATATGTGACTAGTCCGGTCTAACACAACGTTAGGTCGTCGTACGGGTTGAAAAGCCTTAGGCCTCGATCTAATGGAAAACGATAACTCTTGGTACGGGTTGCAAAGCCTTATGCCTTGAGTTAGCGGGACGAGTTAGTGGATGAACTGGACTAAGCTGCGGAGTAAATTCTGCGGCTCTGACCGGATTGTTCCTAAACCGTCATGTAGCGCTTCCGGACCATGGTGTTGGGTTGGACGGTCAGTCATGTTCTTGTTTGATTGTTGGCTGGCCGGTTGGCTTTTCATCTCCAATACTTGGTGTTAGTTAGTTCATCGGTCATGTTCTTGTTTGATTGTTGGCTGGTGGATTGACCTATGTCTAGGACGGTTCGGGGGTGTTACACGTACAATTTTAAAATATGCGAAGTGTTTTCGGCTTATATGATCTGTCTGGGCAAGAATCGAGCTACTTCCTTTACGAAGTGCTGAACCAAATTTGGATTTTTTGTATAGCGCGCTATGGGATCCTTGTCGGATGTAAAAGAGCCTACCCTTAGGTGGCTTGTCTGTTTAGGACGTTAGAGTTTGTTTGTTGTGATCAGCAACAACGATATGATGCCGTTTAGAAGGCGTATGAAGGTTTTAATCGAAAAACGAATGTTCGGGCACGAAGCGACGTCTCGCAGTGCTTTGAAGTTTGTTTTTCTTATGCCATAAAGGACTATGGGCTTTTAGAAATCGCGGAATGTTTCCGGGCGATAGTTTATGGTTTGTTTGGTGGATATTGGATCCATTGTTGAGGCCGTTAGGCGAATTGGTTGTGGAAAGTTTTCGAAAGTTCGGTTTTTTCCGAAAATTGTGGGAGCGTATGAGTGTACGCACCTCACTCCCCCCCCCTTTTTAATCGGGGGGGATAGCTGAACCCACCGGTTGGCGAGTTGCCAACGTACCTCTTTCGAGGTTCAAGCCATCTTGTAGTTCTATTGTACACGTTTACGTTCTAGTGGTAGTATTTCTTAAGATGCATCGCATTCCAAGTTCTTGGGATTTTTACGTCTTGCATGTTTTCGATTTGATACGAACCTGGTCGGACGACTTTTATGATTTTGTATGGTCCTTCCCAGTTTGCCCCCAGCTTTCCTGCGTTTCGTTCAGCAGTGTTTTGGAAGACTTTTCGCAAGACCAGATCACCCTCTTTGAATCTACGATGACGTACGTTCGCGTTGTAGTATTTTGCGGCGGCCTGCTGGTAATTTTGAATCCGGATGAGAGCTTGGTCGCGACGCTCGTTGATGGGATCAAGATTATCCAGTAGCATGGCACTGTTCAGGTCTTCTCGTTTGGGAAGGAATCTCCCCCGTACGCCGGGGAATTCTACTTCTGCCGGAATCATGCATTCTGCTCCGTAAACGAGAGCGAATGTAGTTTCCCCCGTTGCTCGTCTTGGAGTGGTTCGATGAGACCAAAGGACCCCTTCGAGTTCTTCTGCCCATCGTCCCTTTTTGGCTTCCAAGCGTTTTTTCAATCCGTCTAGGACAGTTTTGTTTATGGTTTCAGCCTGTCCGTTTCACTGCGGGTATCTGGGAGTAGACTTGTTAAGTCATATTTTCCATTTTTCGCAAAATGCCTCGAATCGTGTGGAAATAAACTGAGACCCGTTGTCCGTTACGATTTCGTATGGGACGCCGTGTCTAGTTATGATGTTTTTCCAGACGAAGTTCTCGACTTGTACGTCTTTGATACTTGCGTAGGATTCTGCTTTTGTTTTGATTTGTGTAGCGGTCCGACGATGTCCATTGACCATCGCATGAAAGGGTATGGAGATGAGATAGATGAGAGGATTTCGGCGGGCTGATGAATTGTCGGAGCGTGCCGCTGACACTTCTCGCATTTCTGAGTGAACTTCTCACAATCCTTTACCATAGTTGGCCAGTAGAATCCGTGGCGTTTTATTTTTGTTGCGAGAGACCTTCTGCCGGAGTGGTTTCCGTACGATCCGGAATGAACCTCTTCCATGATTTTTCTCGTCTTTTCTCCTTCCGCACAAGTCATGAGAGGTCCGGAGAATCACCATTTGTAGATTTCGCCTTCCACGGTTACGTATCGTGCTGCCTGAATTTTTATTTTCCGGGCTGCCCATTTCTCCGCAGGTAGGGTACCATCTATGATGTAGGCTTGGATGGGTTCTAGCCAGGGAGTGTCGCAGCCATAGTCTGTTTGGTCTGCCTCGTTCTCCGGTTGATCTTCGTTTTCTTCTGCGCCTTCGATCTGTGTTCTGATCAGGTTGGCGATTACCGGCGGTCCGATGCTCGGATGCTCTATGAATTTGACGGGGATTATTCTTTTAAGCCCTGGATCCGAACTTGAGGCGAGAGCGGCTAAAGCGTCAGCTTGGACGTTTTCTGAGCGGGGAATCCTGGTTAGTGCAAATTGCTGAAAGTCGTGGGCCAAGTCTTGGACGACCTTCAAATATGCGTTCATCCTTTCATCCCTTGCTTCGTATTCTCCGCTGAATTGGTTTGCGACTAACTGAGAGTCGCAGTAAGCGTGGATATTTTGAATCTTCAGCCCATAGGCCAGTCGTAGGCCCGCAATTAGCGCCTCATATTCTGCCTCGTTGTTTGATGCACGGAAATCCAAGCGGAATGATTGCTCGAGGATTTCCCCTGTCGGCGAGGTGAGTCGGACACCGATTCCGGATCCTTGCTTGGATGAGGATCCGTCCACATAGAGATCCCATGTTGAACCAGGCTACTCGTTAGTCAAGTCCGTCGTGGGTAATTCTACCAAGAAGTCCGCGAGTACCTGCGATTTCGTGCAGGTCTTTGGACGATATTCGATATCTTACTCGCTTAGTTCGATTTCCCATTTCGCGAGTGTACCAGACTGGCTTGGACTGTGTAGAATCGTCCGTAACGGGAAAGTGGTAAGTACCACGATGGTATGAGATTGGAAATACGGTCTAAGCTTTCTCGCCGAGGTTATGACAGCGAGTGCCAATTTTTCCATTAGCGGATACCGAGTTTCGGCATCTAGTAATGTTTTACTGATGTAGAAAACTGGTTTCTGTTCCCCGAATTCTTCTTGAATCAAGACGCCACTGACTGCTGATGCGGATACTGCGATGTAGAGGAACAAGGGCTCTCCGACTACGGGTTTTGCGAGGATAGGAGGGGTGGCCAGATACTGCTTTAGCTGTTGGAAAGCTTTCTCGCAATCTTCTGACCACTCGAACTTTTTTTCCCCTTGAAGGTTTCGTAGAAATGGAGACACTTATCCGTGGAGCGCGAGATGAATCGGTTCAAGGCTGCGACTCGTCCGGTCAGCCTTTGGACTTCTCGCTTGGTCCTCGGGGAGGCCATTTCTATCAGTGCGTTGATTTGTTTCGGATTGGCCTCTATTCCGTGGAATGTTACGAGGTACCCGAGAAATTCTCCCGACGCCACAGCGAATCTGCATTTTGTTGGATTGAGTTTCATGTTGTGCTGGTTCAATCTCTCAAAGCATTCCTCTAGGTGGACTACGTGGTCGCGTTCGTCAAGAGATTTAACCAACATATAGTCGATATATACCTCCATGGTTTTTCCGAGTTGCTTGGCAAACATCCGATTGACGAGCCGCTGATACGTGGCGCCGGCGTTCTTAAGACCGAAAGGCATTACTTTGTAGCAATAGGTTCCTCGGTCGGTAATGAATGCTGTTTTCTCGCGGTCTTCCGGATTCATCATGATTTGACCCAACTTTGAGGAGTCTTTCGACTTCCTCATTAACCGCAGTTGCCCATTTGGGGCCTAGCTTTCGCCTCTTTTGTTTTACGGGTTTATGAGTTGGATCGATGTTGAGTTCGTGACATGTTATGTTGATGTCGATTCCCGGCATATCTTCTGCAGCCCAAGCGAACGTGTTAAGATTCTTCTTGAGACATGCAATGAGTTCTGCTTTCAACGGATCGCAGAGATTGGCTCCAATCTCCACGCACCGCTCTGGGTTAGTCTCGTCGAGGCAGAACGAAATTACTAGTTCACAAGTGGGCTCACGTTTCCCTTCTAGGGCTTCAGCTCTTCGCGATTGCCAGAGGATTTTTGGAGGGTCCTGCGATGCTGGTTCGTGGGTCGCTTGCTTTTTCAGGTTAGTTTCGGGCTCAGAGTTTTTTCGTTTTAACCCAGTGGCCAAGCATACTTGCGGCGCTTTACGATCCCCTTGTATTGTTTCAACTCCGAGGAGGGTCAGAAATTTGAGGCATAGATGGAAAGTCGAGGGGATTGCTTGCATGGAGTTTAACCACGGAGTCCCGACGATCGCGTTATATGCTGTTGGACCGTCGACAACCAAAAATTCCACCCTCTTCGTGACGCTCCCGGCTCTGACTGAGAGATCGACTGAGCCGAGGGTCATTGTGATGTTTCCCGAGAGTCCGATTACTGGATTGGGGTCGTCCGTGATCGTGCTTAGGTTGATTCTCATTCTCTCGAGAGTGTTTTTATATATAATATTTGTCGAGCATCCGGTGTCGACCAATATTCTCGCTACGTCGATGTCCCTGGATCGTAAGTCTGATAACGAGGAGTTTGTCGTTAGGTGTGGCTTGACCAGCCGTTGCTCTGTCCCCGAATGACACGATGTTGCGGACAGGTGATGTGGCCATGCTGTTGTTACCAATCGTAAGTTTTTGAGTAAGATAATCCGACCCCCCTTCCTTCTAGCGCCAAACTGTGGGAACCAAAATTCACACTGTCGATTTTAGTTAAATAAATCGGAGGAAAACTAAGTAAACCTAGTTTTCCCTGAAGGCTCGAATTCTCTGCGACAACCAAACGAAATTGATAGAATAAAGCAACGTAGCGGAAAAATTGCACTAAGTCGTTTTACGATAAGTTGAATACAATATTCTTCCGAAAACGGGAAGTAGAGAAATGCTGAAGCGGAAAACAACGGAAATACAGGAGACAAAACGTTCTAAGTCTTGCTCCGCTAGTCTAACCTCCTAAGTTCTAAGTTCCCTAAGCTAGCAGGAATTCTCTAAATCCCTAGATTTCGGATTTGCTCTCTCTCTCAATGATTTTCGCTCTGCCTTTTCTTCTCTCCCAAAGCTCCTTTATATACTCCTTCTTATGACGGTCTATTCTCCTTTTGGGCCGTGAAGCAGGCTTTTTCCATTTTCGTCGGCCTTCATGTTTATCGGGAAACTTGACATTTATCTTCGGGAAACTTGACGTTTATCCATCCGGAAATTTAGCATTTATCTTGTTATGTAAAGATAAACGTAAATCGTCGCATCTATCTCAGATAATCGTAAGCGGACTGTCCGATCGCGTTTGGTCCCTTTCGGGCTGTCTCTAGGACTTCCGTTGTTTTCTACGATTTCTTCGGAAGATCTTCAATCCTTCGTAGAGTTGAGATGAGTGGTTTCTTAAGATAACCATCACTATTTCGTATGAAGAATCTATGATCTTTCTTCCCGTTGATATCTTACGAGCTTCCGAAGTGTTTCCAACGTTCTTAGTTTGGAGTAAGAATGGGAGTTTCGTACGCGGAATCTCAATGATTCGTTCCGCGAGGACTCGGGAAATACACAAAGTACAGACTTCTGACGGTCGGGGCTTAACACTCGTGCACGGAATCTTGTCGCCCGAAGACCCGAGCCAGCACAGGGCTAGCCGCCCGGCGGCTAAGGCCAGCACGGGCGCTAGCCGCCGGCGGCTATGGCCAGCACGGGGGCTAGCCGCCTGGCGGCCACGGCCAGCACGGGCGCTAGCCGCCGGCGGCCACGGCCAGCACGGGGGCTAGCCGCCCGGCGGCCACGGCTTGCACGGGCGCTAGCTGCCGCCGGCCACTGCCGGCCACTGCCAGCACGGGGGCTAGCCGCCCGGCGGCCACGGCCAGCACAGGCGCTAGCCGGCGGCGGCCACGGCTAGCACGGGGGCTAGCCGTCCGGCGGCCACGGTCAGCACGGGCGCTAGCCGCCGGCGGCCACAGCCAGCACGGGGGTTAGCCGCCTGGTGGTCACGGCCAGCACGGGTGCTAGCCGCCGGCGGCCATGGCCAGCACGGGGGCTAGCCGCCCGGCGGCTACGGCCAAGACCGGGGTCGGCTGCTCGGTTCCTTCGGTTTACGGGTGTTCGTGTTCGTTTTTCGGAGGGTTTTTCGTATGACAAATAGACTTAGCCATTGATTTCGAGATAACTGTTTTTGACCCCAACAGTGTTGGGGAAAAATATCCAAGGCCAAAGATTTCTCCAGCCTCCGAAGGGGCCACGACTTCCGGGCCCTCGCTTGGGAAGGATCCAGAGTCCTTCCTCCACTTAAAGATACAATCTCTGCTAGGAAGCTCCAAGATTCAGCATCTATCAATAGGACCCAGGGCCTAGTCTTCACGAAGAGGTACCAGGGCCTAGCCCCTGACGAGAAGAACCGGGGACCAACCCCTCGCGACATTATGGAAGTTTTCCAGCTACGGGAAAACTTCTATTTTCCGGATATGGAAGAGTTTGCCCTACCTTACGCTGACTTACATCAACTATAAAAGGGGAGCCCAAACCCTAGAACAAGGGATCGACACTTTAGAGGCTTGGAGACTAGAGAGTTAGGCGATAGAACTAGGGTTTATACACCCATAACATTGTAATCCCACATATACTCAATAATATACGTCTCTTTGCCTCGATTTCTCATCTCTAAACACATATAAATTCGTGCCTATTCACTAGTCTTCTTGTGTTATGTAGTACTTAAACGACCTTACACAAAAATACCATAACAGTTTGGCGCTAGAGGGAGGGGAGTAACTCAACTATGTGACGATGGCACAGGAAGACGATCCAACCAAGCCGAATTGACCCCGAAGGAGAAGGAGCTTCTCAGCCGGTTCGAAACTGTTAAGAGTCAAATCACCGACCTCCACAAGGCTCAGGAAACCGCACCTGCAGGTCTGGAACTTGTCCAGGAAGTTCAAAACCTAAAAGATCAACTTGGGGAACACTCCAAGCAACTTCAGCAAAGCGTCGAGAAGCTAGACGCTATGGAAGCCGAGAACCTCGCTCTCCGACGAGAGAATCAATCCCTCGGGGCAATTGGGAACAAGCGGAAACGATTCAGAACCAGAATCCGACCTATGGCTTCGCTTAACACCCCACGCGACGATGAGGAGACGAGGAGACGCCTCAACAGCCCAACGACCGATCCGGCGATCAAGAAGCAAGGGTTTATACGACGGGAAAATCCGAAGTTGGACAAAAACCCTAATTTCGGTTTTACGAAATTTCTGGAGGAAGCCGGAGGCTCGGGAATTATTTTTAGAGGGTCTCAGTATTCATCTGGAGTTTATTAAAAATATTTAGAGAATCAGAACGGGAGCGGAAAAATATTCGGGATTGATCGCGGGACGAAAATTCATCAGAAATCGCGCAAATCGACCGGGAAGCTCGAGGTGGCTTGATCCAAGATCAGTCCAGTCCAGTCCATTCAAGTCGTCAATTGGTTTTGGCTAAGTTCTCTCCGATCAACCAGCTGCTTATCGGCAAAGAACACTGTGAGTTGGTTTTGTTTGAGTTCCACTTGGAACTTAGGATAGATCGAGTCTTCATATAGATTATAGATTAGAATGATCATGTTATTGCTTGATAGAGTCCTTAGGGTTATTTCGTTTATGAATTGGAACTCAGCTTAGCACGGGCTAAGTTGTGATGGAACGAAATTAAGACTGAGTTAATAACCTGATTAGGACTAGGTCTAGGATGCATCATGTTTTCTATTCTTGCTTGTTGATTTGATTGAGTGCAGGTTCCTGTTATCTTTAAAGATAGTTTATCAGCAGGAGGCTGGACTATCTGGGTAACGGTTTAATTAAGTTATTGCTTGTTGTTTGAGGTTAGTCAGCTCTTGGTAAGGGAGTGACTAACCAGTTGATTTGTTTAGTTATGATATTGTTGTTAGTGTTGTAGAGTAGAGAGTCTTGATAGAGTCTAGGACTTTATCTTTCGGTTAGGTTCTAGATTAAGTTTGTGTTGTGTGAGTGTGCCGACAGTATGTGCGTAACCCGCCCATACTAGGCTTGTTTAGGGGTGATTAGTGTTTCCTCAGCCTCGTACCCAGCGGGTTTAAGGAAACCCCTTATTCGCTGGATCGGGAAGACTCAGAGAGACGGGATCATGGCCTAGGGCTGAGTTATTACACAACGGTGTAATGTGGCAGTGACCCAAAGGACTGTGGGCTGTCGCGCGGTGACCCGAAGGACTGTGGGCCACGGTCGGTTGAAAGTTCCTTCTTCTGGCCTTTGTGGTAGGGAGATAGGATATTGCCGATGTTGAGGAGGAACACGAAGTCACCATACCCCGGGTTAGAGTGTTGTGTTGTGTTAGAGTGTCTTTTTTAGTTAGATCGAGTCATAGTTAGATAGCATCTTCTTTTTGTGGTTGTGGTTGATTGATTTGCTTGCAGGTTTCTAACATTGAGTTCGAATTCTGGATATAGTACCAGATTAGGCTTGGTGTCTCTTTGGTTAGTGTAGACCCGAAGCTGATTGTATATTGTTTGGGTGATTGCTTGTGAAGGGTGGTGGATATTGAAGCTATGCGGTATCATTGGTTAGCCGATCATGTTCTTGTCTGATTGTTGATCGACTGGTTAATGATACTTGTATAGTCTAAGTGTCTAACACTACATGAGTATTGAACTCAGGCGTATATTTGGTTAACTAGGGATTGGTTGTTGACTTGTTTTCATGCAGGTTCCCGTTACTTGAAGTTAGATAACGACATGAGGCCATATTTAACTTGGTAACGGTTTGGTTATTTAATGATAAGATAGATTGCTTGTTTTTTTGGGTTGTCTGGGCTAGTTTCTAGGTTTGGGTAGAGGTAACCAGCTCACTGAGTAACATTAGGTTACTCACCCAACTCCGTTGTCCCTTTTTGCAGGTAGCGTTAGTGTAGGATGTCTGTGTAGCTTGGAGCTGGACGTTAGGACCACCAGAGTAGATTTGCATGCCTTTTGTAAACGGTATTTTAGATTTGCGTTAGTTGACTCGATTTTGGCGTTAGGCCGGGACTGGTCTCGATTTATATCTATGTATGAATATTTCTTTGAATTAATAAAGTATTGGTTTTATATGCGCATCATGAGTACTCTGATATGTGACTAGTCCGGTCTAACCCAATGTTAGGTCGTCGTACGGGTTGAAAAGCCTTAGGCCTCGATCTAATGGAAAACGTTAACTCTTGGTACGGGTTGCAAAGCCTTATGCCTTGAGTTAGCGGGACGAGTTAGTGGATGAACTGGTCTAAGCTGCGGAGTAAATTCTGCGACTCTGACCGGATTGTTCCTAAACCGTTATGTAGCGCTTCCGGACCATGGTGTTGGGTTGGACGGTCAGTCATGTTCTTGTTTGATTGTTGGCTGGCCGGTTGGCTTTTCATCTCCAATCCTTGGTGTTAATTAGTTCATCGGTCATGTTCTTGTTGATTGTTGGCCGGTGGATTGACCTATGTCTAGGACGGTTCGGGGGTGTTACACGTACAGTTTTAAAATCTGCGAAGTGTTTTCGGCTTATATGATCTGTCTGGGCACGAATCGAGCTACTTCCTTTACGAAGTGATGAACCAAATTTGGATTTTTTGTATATCGCGCTATGGGATCCTTGTCGGATGTAAAAGAGCCTACCCTTAGGTGGCTTGTCTGTTTAGGACGTTAGAGTTTGTTTGTTGTGATCAGCTACAACGATATGATGCCGTTTAGAAGGCGTATGAAGGTTTTAATCGAAAAACGAATGTTCGGGCACGAAGCGACGTCTCGCAGTGCTTTGAAGTTTGTTTTTCTTATGCCATAAAGGACTATGGGCTTTTAGAAATTGCGGAATGTTTCCGGGCGATAGTTTATGGTTTGTTTGGTGGATACTAGATCCATTGTTGAGGCCGTTAGGCGAATTGGTTGTGGAAAGTTTTCGAAAGTTCGGTTTTTTTCCGAAAATTGTGGGAGCGTATGAGTGTACGCACCCACTCCCCCCCTTTTTAATCGGGGGGGATAGCTGAACCCACCGGTTGGCGAGTTGCCTACGTACCTCTTTCGAGGATCAAGCCATCTCGTAGTTCTATTGTACACGTTTACGTTCTAGTGGTAGTATTTCTTAAGATGCATCGCATTCTAAGTTCTTGGGATTTTTACGTCTTGCATGTTTGCGATTTGATACGAACCTGGTCGGACGACTTTTATGATTTTGTATGGTCCTTCCCAGTTTGCCCCCAGCTTTTATGCGTTTCGTTCAGCAGTGTTTTGGAAGACTTTTCGCAAGACCAGATCACCCTCTTTGAATCTACGATGACGTACGTTCGCGTTGTAGTATTTTGCGGCGGCCTGCTGGTAATTTTGAATCCGGATGAGGGCTTGGTCGCGACGCTCGTTGATGAGATCAAGATTATCCAGTAGCATGGCATTGTTCAAGTCTTCTCGTTCGGGAAGGAATCTCCCCCGTACGCCGGGGAATTCTACTTCCGCCGGAATCATGCATTCTGCTCCGTAAACGAGAGCGAACGGAGTTTCCCCCGTTGCTCGTCTTGGAGTGGTTCGATGAGACCAAAGGACCCCTTCGAGTTCTTCTGCCCATCGTCCCTTTTTGGCTTCCAAGCGTTTTTTCAATCCGTCTAGGACAGTTTTGTTTATGGTTTCAGCCTGTCTGTTGCACTGCGGGTATCTGGGAGTAGACTTGTTAAGTCGTATTTTCCATTTTTTGCAGAATGCCTCGAATCGTGTGGAAATAAACTGAGACCCGTTGTCCGTTACGATTTCGTATGGGACGCCGTGTCTAGTTATGATGTTTTTCCAGATGAAGTTCTCGACTTTTACGTCTTTGATACTTGCGTAGGATTCTGCTTTTGTTTTGATTTGTGTAGCGGTCCGACGATGTCCATTGACCATCGCATGAAAGGGTATGGAGATGAGATAGATGAGAAGATTTCGGCGGGCTGATGAATTGTCGGAGCGTGCCACTGACACTTATCGCATTTCCGAGCGAACTTCTCACAATCCTTTACCATAGTTGGCCAGTAGAATCTGTGGCGTTTTATTTTTGTTGCGAGAGACCTTCCGCCGGAGTGGTTTCCGTACGATCCGGAATGAACCTCTTCCATGATTTTTCTCGCCTTTTCTCCTTCCGCGCAAGTCATGAGAGGTCCGGAGAATCGCCATTTGTAGATTTCGCCTTCCACGGTTACGTATCGTGCTGCCTGAATTTTTATTTTCCGAGCTGCCCATTTCTCCGCAGGTAGGGTACCATCTATGATGTAGGCTTGGATGGGTTCTAGCCAGGGAGTGTCCCAGCCATAGTCTGTTTGGTCTGCCTCGTTCTCCGGCTGATCTTCGTTTTCTTCTGCGCCTTCGATCTGTGTTCTGATCAGGTTGGCGATTACCGGCGGTCCGATGCTCGGATGCTCTATGAATTCGACGGGGATTATTCTTTTAAGCCCTGGATCTGAACTTGAGGCGAGAGCGGCTAAAGCGACAGCTTGGACGTTTTCTGAGCGGGGAATCCTGGTTAGTGCAAATTGCTGAAAGTCGTGGGCCAAGTCTTGGACGACCTTCAAATATGCGTTCATCCTTTCATCCCTTGCTTCGTATTCTCCGCTGAATTGGTTTGCGACTAACTGAGAGTCGCAATAAGCGTGGATATTTTGAATCTTCAGCCCATGGGCCAGTCGTAGGCCCGCAATTAGCGCCTCATATTCTGCCTCGTTGTTTGATGCACGGAAATCCAAGCGGAATGATTGCTCGAGGATTTCCCCTGTCGGCGAGGTGAGTCGGACCCCGATTCCGGATCCTTGCTTGGATGAGGATCCGTCCACATAGAGATCCCATGTTGAACCAGGCTCCTCGTTAGTCAAGTCCGTCGTGGATAATTCTACCAAGAAGTCCGTCGTCAGGATCCTTGCTTTGGACGATATTCGATATCTTACTCGCTTAGTTCGATTGCCCATTTCGCGAGTGTACCAGACTGGCTTGGACTGTGTAGAATCATCCGTAACGGGAAAGTGGTAAGTACCACGATGGTATGAGATTGGAAATACGGTCTAAGCTTTCTCGCCGAGGTTATGACAGCGAGTGCCAATTTTTCCTTTAGCGGATACCGAGTTTTGGCATCTAGTAATGTTTTACTGATGTAGAAAACTGGTTTCTGTTCCCCGAATTCTTCTTGAATCAGGACGCCACTGACTGCTGACGCGGATACTGCGATGTAGAGGAACAAGGGCTCTCCGACTACGGGTTTTGCGAGGATAGGAGGGGTGGCCAGATACTGCTTCAGCTGTTGGAAAGCTTTCTCGCAATCTTCTGACCACTCGAACTTTTTTTCCCCTTGAAGGTTTCGTAGAATGGGAGACACTTATCCGTGGAGCGCGAGATGAATCGGTTCAAGGCTGCGACTCGTCCGGTCAGCCTTTGGACTTCTCGCTTGGTCCTCGGGGAGGCCATTTCTATCAGTGCGTTGATTTGTTTCGGATTGGCCTCTATTCCGTGGAATGTTACGAGGTACCCGAGAAATTCTCCCGACGCCACAGCGAATCTGCATTTTGTTGGATTGAGTTTCATGTTGTGCTGGTTCAATCTCTCAAAGCATTCCTCTAGGTGGACTACGTGGCCGCGTTCGTCAAGAGATTTAACCAACATATTGTCGATATATACCTCCATGATTTTTCCGAGTTGCTTGGCAAACATCCGATTGACGAGCCGCTGATACGTGGCGCCGGCGTTCTTAAGACCGAAAGGCATTACTTTGTAGCAATAGGTTCCTCGGTCGGTAATGAACCCTATCTACGCGTCCATGAATGATAGGAGTTCGTTTCCTGCGGTTGCTTTGACCAGACGGTTGATGTGCGGAAGCGGAAAACAATCCTTCGGGCATGCTTTGTTGAGATCAGTAAAGTCAACGCACACTCGCCATTTCCCGTTCTTCTTCTTGATGACGACGGGATTGGCGAGCCAGTCGGGATATCTTACTTCTGTTATTGACCCAACTTTGAGGAGTCTTTCGACTTCCTCATTAACCGCAGTTGCCCGTTCGGGGCCTAGCTTTCGCCTCTTTTGTTTTACGGGTTTATGAGTTGGATCGATGTTGAGTTCGTGACATGTTATGTTGATGTCGATTCCCGGCATATCTTCTGCAGCCCAAGCGAACGTGTTAAGATTCTTCTTGAGACATGCGATGAGTTCTGCTTTCAACGGATCGCGGAGATTGGCTCCAATCTCCACGCACCGCTCTGGGTTAGTCTCGTCGAGGCAGAACGAAATTACTAGTTCACAAGTGGGCTCACGTTTCCCTTCTAGGGCTTCAGCTCTTCGCGATTGCCAGAGGATTTTTGGAGGGTCCTGTGATGCTGGTTCGTGGGTCTCTTGCTTTTTCAGGTTAGTTTCGGGCTCAGAGTTTTTTCGTTTTAACCCAGTGGCCAAGCATACTTGCGGCACTTTACGATCCCCTTGTATTGTTTCAACTCTGAGGAGGGTCAGAAATTTGAGGCATAGATGGAAAGTCGAGGGGATTGCTTGCATGGAGTTTAACCACGGAGTCCCGACGATCGCGTTATATGCTGTTGGACCGTCGACAACCAAAAATTCCACCCTCTTCGTGACGCTCCCGGCTCTGACTGAGAGATCGACTGAGCCGAGGATCATTGTGATGTTTCCCGAGAGTCCGATTACTGGATTGGGGTCGTCCGTGATCGTGCTTAGGTTGATTCTCATTCTCTCGAGAGTGTTTTTATATATAATATTTGTCGAGCATCCGGTGTCGACCAATATTCTCGCTACGTCGATGTCCCTGGATCGTAAGTCTGATAACGAGGAGTTTGTCGTGAGGTGTGGCTTGACCAGCCGTTGCTCTGTCCCCGAATGACACGATGTTGCGGACAGGTGATGTGGCCATGCTGTTGTTACCAATCGTAAGTTTTTGAGTAAGATAATCCGACCCCCCTTCCTTCTAGCGCCAAAATGTGGGAACCAAAATTCGCACTGTCGATTTTAGTTAAATAAATCGGAGGAAAACTAAGTAAACCTAGTTTTCCCTGAAGGCTCGGATTCTCTGCGACAACCAAACGAAATTGATAGAATAAAGCAACGTAGCGGAAAAACTGCACTAAGTCGTTTTACGATAAGTTGAATACAATATTCTTCCGAAAACGGGAAGTAGAGAAATGCTGAAGCGGAAAACGACGGAAATATAGGAGACAAAACGTTCTAAGTCTTGCTCCGCTAGTCTAACCTCCTAAGTTCTAAGTTCCCTAAGCTAGCAGGAATTCTCTAAATCCCTAGATTTCGGATTTGCTCTCTCTCTTAATGATTTTCGCTCTGCCTTTTCTTCTCTCTCAAAGTTCTTCTATATACTCCTTCTTATGACGGTATATTCTCCTTTTGGGCCGTGAAGCGGGCTTTTTCCATTTTCGTCGGCCTTCATGTTTATCAGGAAACTTGACATTTATCTTCGGGAAACTTGACGTTTATCCATACGGAAATTTAGCATTTATCTTGTTATGTAAAGATAAACGTAAATCGTCGCATCTATCTCAGATAATTGTAAGCGGACTGTCCGATCGCGTTTGGTCCCTTTCGGGCTGTCTCTAAGACTTCCGTTGTTTTCTACGATTTCTTCGGAAGATCTTCAATCCTTCGTAGAGTTGAGATGAGTGGTTTCTTAAGATAACCATCACTGTTTCGTATGAAGAATCTATGATCTTTCTTCCCGTTGACATCTTACGAGCTTCCGAAGTGTTTCCAACGGTCTTAGTTTGGAGTAAGAACGGGAGTTTCGTACGCGGAATCTCAACGATTCGTTCGCGAGGACTCGGGAAATACGCAAAGTACAGACTTTTGACGGCCGGGGCCTAGGACTCGTGCACGGAATCTTGTCGCCCGAAGACCCGAGCCAGCACAGGGCTAGCCGCCCGGCGGCCAAGGCCAGCACGGGCGCTAGCCGCCGGCGGCTACGGCCTGCACGGGGGCTAGCCGCCCAGCGGCCACGGCCAGCACTGGCGCTAGCCGCCGGCAGCCACGACCAGCACGGGGGCTAGCCGCCCGGCGGCCACGGCCTGCACGGGCGCTTGCTGTCGCCGGCTACTGCCAGCACGGGGGCTAGCCGCCCGGCGGCCACGGCCAGCACAGGCGCTAGCCGGCGGCGGCCACGGCCAGCACGGGGGGTAGCCGCCCGGCGGCCACGGCCAGC
Source organism: Hirschfeldia incana (assembly GCA_026261945.1). Taxonomy (NCBI): domain Eukaryota; kingdom Viridiplantae; phylum Streptophyta; class Magnoliopsida; order Brassicales; family Brassicaceae; genus Hirschfeldia; species Hirschfeldia incana. The sequence continues at coordinate 123,834 of JABCMI010000063.1, forward strand.
ACGGGCGCTAGCCGCCGGCGGCCACGGCCAGCACGGGGGTTAGCCGCCCGGTGGTCACGGGCTGCACGGGCGCTAGCCGCCGGCGGCCATGGCCAGCACGGGGGCTAGCCGCCCGGCGGCTACGGCCAAGACCAGGGTCGGCTGCTCGGTTCCTTCGGATTACGGGTGTTCGTGTTCGTTTTTCGGAGGGTTTTTCGTATGACAAATAGACTTAGCCATTAATTTCGAGATAACCGTTTTGACCCCAACAGTGTTGGGGAAAAATATCCAAGGCCAAAGATTTCTCCAGCCTCCGAAGGGGCCACGACTTCCGGGCCCTCGCTTGGAAAGGATCCAGGGTCCTTCCTCCACTTAAAGATACAATCTCTGCTAGGAAGCTCCAAGATTCAGCATCTATCAATAGGACCCAGGGCCTAGTCTTCACGAAGAGGTACCAGGGCCTAGCCCCTGACGAGAAGAACCGGGGACCAATCCCTCGCGACATTATGGAAGTTTTCCAGCTACGGGAAAACTTCTATTTTCCGGATATGGAAGAGTTCGCCCTACCTTACGCCGACACATCAACTATAAAAGGGGAGCCCAAACCCTAGAACAAGGGATCGACACTTTAGAGACTTGGAGACTAGAGAGTTAGGCGATAGAACTAGGGTTTATACACCCATAACATTGTAATCCCACATATACTCAATAATATACGTCTCTTTGCCTCGATTTCTCATCTCTAAACACATTTAAATTTGTGCCTATTCACTAGTCTTTTTGTGTTCTGTAGTACTTAAACGACCTTACACAAAAATACCATAACAGTTTGGCGCTAGAGGGAGGGGAGTAACTCAACTACGTGACGATGGCACATGAAGACGATTCCAACCAAGCCGAATTGACCCCGAAGGAGAAGGAGCTTCTCAGCCGGTTCGAAACTGTTCAGAGTCAAATCACCGACCTCCACAAGGCTCAGGAAACCGCACCTGCAGGTCTGGAACTTGTCCAGGAAGTTCAAAACCTAAAAGATCAACTTGGGGAACACTCCAAGCAACTTCAGCAAAGCGTCGAGAAGCTAGACGCTATGGAAGCCGAGAACCTCGCTCTCCGACGAGAGAATCAATCCCTCAGGGCAATTGGGAACAAGCAGAAACGATTCAGAACTAGAATCCGACCTATGGCTTCGCTTAACACCCCACGCGACGACGAGGAGATGCCTCAACAGCCCAACGACGGATCCGGCGATCAAGAAGCTACTTGAGACGCAACCCGAGAAGAAGAGGATGACAACTCTGATACGGAGGACGAAGAATACTCACCTGACCATCCCGAGATCTCGGATCCAGCTCTAGCCGCCTACCTAGAGAAGGTGGTATCCGAAAGATTCGGCACCATCCAATCCATGGTGGAAAGGCTCCCCGGAGTAGCTCCCCCTATCTGGAGAAGCGATCCTAGGTCATACTTTGACACACCATTCGTGAAAGAGATCGCTACAGTCGAGATGCCTCGCAAATTCTCCTTCCCGAGCATTAAGATGAATGAAGGAACCGGGGATCCTGACAACCACATCGCCCAGTACAAGCAACGCATGATAGCAATGGCTATCCCAAAAGAAGCAAGGGAGGCTACCATGTGCAAGAGTTTCGGATCAACCATGACCGGTTCTGCCCTTCAATGGTATATCAATCTCCCCACAGGATCCATCGCATCCTTCGCCGCCCTCAGCGACAAGTTCGTGGAACAATTCGCCAGCAGCCGCCATCTGGAGAAGAGATCAGATGACCTCTACGAGGTTCAGCAATACAGGAACGAGTCCTTGCGTTCCTACATAACTCGTTTCAACCAGGAGAAGGTCTCTATTCCCGAATGCAACGCCGATACAGCCGTCTCAGCCTTCAAGAAGGGCCTGCTTCCGGAGGGAGAGCTCTACAAGGAGCTAACGAAGTATAGATGCGGAGACATGGCGGATGTGCTATCCCGCGCCTGGGCCCAAGTGAGATGGGAAGAAGACGTCGTGAGCAGGGCCAAGGTCTCCTCCAAATACGATCAGAAGTCCTCCAGGTCCTCGAAGGACGAGCGTGATGAGGCCATCCGACCTCGACCTTCCCGAGAATCTACCAACCAGAGCAGGGGCAGATACCAACATCGTCCTCTACCCCGATCCGAGGGAATGATGGTTTCTACTTGGCCCAGTATCTCTTATCTCGCGGTATCTAAACCAGAGCTCATCGGAGTCTTGAGACAGATGGGCCCACAAGTTAAGTGGCCTCCTAAAATGAGGTCCCCTGACGTCAACCGGAATCCTAAAAGGTGGTGTGGGTTCCATAACGATCATGGTCACACCACTGAAGACTGTATAGCCTTGAGGCTGGAAGTCGCTGAACTTCTCAAGAAGGGCTATCTGAGAAATTCCTTTCAGATAAAGCAAAGGACCTCCTAAATAGAGAAGGTCCCGCTCTCCCCAACGATGCTGTTCCTGCAGTACCCCCGCAGCAAGAGCGAGTGATCCACGTCATCTTAGGAGGATCAGCAAGAGCGAGTGATTTTGGCCGCAGCCAAAAGGAGCAACCGCAACGCTAGAAACGGTCAGGAGACCGAGGTTCCCAAGCGCCCACTCTTGGGAACGGATGAGATTAGCTTCACCGCAAAGGACCAAGAGAACTCTAGGTCCTGCTACCAAACTACCTTGAAGGAAAAGACCCAAGCCTTATAGCAATTACAGAAGCAACCTCTAGTTCCTCACCCCGAAGAACCCGAGGTTGAAGACATGGATGAGGTCCCCCTGGTAGAAGGGAACTCAGAACGAGACCTCAAAATAGGCTCCAAACTGCCGAAAGACCTGAGGCGAAGGTTGATCGACTTCCTAAGGTCCAACTCCGTCGCATGGTCCCATGAAGAAATGCCAGGGATCGACCCCGATATCATCATGCACCAACTCCAAGTGGATCCCGAGCATCCTCCGGTCAGACAGAAAAGGAGGAAGTTCACTCCTGAAAGGGATGAAATCATTAACGAGGAGGTAAAGAACCTGCTCGACGCGGGATTCATAAGAGAGGTACAGTATTCCGACTGGCTCGCTAATGTGGTGGTTGTAAAAAATAAGAACGGAAAATGGAGTCTTTGCATCGACTTCACGGACCTCAACAAGTCCTGTCCAAAGGATCCATTCCCTTTGCCTCATATAGACAAGCTGGTCGATGCTACTGCCGGACATAAACTAATGAGCTTCATGGATGCCTTCTCGGGATACAACCAAATCCTGATGCACCCAGATGATCAGGAGAAGATGTCCTTCATGACCTCCAGGGGCATTTACTGCTATAAGGTCATGCCGTTCGGACTGAAAAACTCTGGATTCACCTATCAGAGGCTAGTCAACACGATGTTCGCCGATCAGATAGGCCAGACCATGGAAGTTTACATCGACGACATGCTGGTAAAGTCCCTGGACTCGGAAGATCATATCTCGCATCTTCAGCAAGCATTCGCCACCTTAAGAAGATACAACATGAAGCTCAACCCCTCTAAATGTTCATTCGGAGTAAGCTCCGGGAAGTTTTTGGGATACATAGTCACTCACAGGGGCATAGAAGCGAATCCAGAGCAAATAAGGGCCATCCAGGCGATTTCTCCCCCTCGGAATGTCAAGGAGGTTCAAAAACTGACAGGGAGAATGGCAGCCCTCAGCAGGTTCATCCCAGGCTTTCCGACAAGTCCCATGCCTTCTTTGAAACGCTTAAGAGTCCCAAGGACTTTAAGTGGACAGAAAAGTGCGAAACTGCGTTATCTGACCTCAAGGCCTATCTTACTACTCCACCACTCCTATCTAAACCTCTGGAAGGAGAGGTCTTAATGCTCTACCTAGCCGTTTCCGAGCATGCAGTTAGCGCGGTCCTTGTATGAGAGGAAGGGAGGAGACAACACCCCATATACTACGTTAGCAAGTCCATGCTAGACGCAGAGACTCGTTACAGCCAACTGGAGAAGCTAGCCCTCGCCCTAGTAGTCGCAGCCCGGAAAGTACGTCCCTACTTCCAGGCCCATCAAGTCGTGGTAGTCACTTCGTTCCCCATCAAAGCGGTCCTTCATAAACCCGAGGTGTTAGGACGATTGGCAAAATGGGCCGTAGAGTTGGGGGAATATGACGTGGTCTTTCGCCCATCTACCGCCATAAAATCTCAGGTCCTAGCCGACTTCGTGGCAAAATTCTCTCCTCCCATGCTTCCAGACCCAAATGTAGAAGCTACACTCCGGGGAAAGGAAGCGGAGAAAGGCCAATGGACCCTGCACGTGGATGGTTCCAGTAACGTGAGAGGTGCAGGAGTAGGACTTGTCCTAACCGTCCCCACGGGAGATTCGGCCTCGAGAGCTGTACGTTGCAACTTCAAAGCAACCAACAACAAAACTGAATACGAGGCTTTGATAGCAGGTCTAGCGTTAGCTAGAGAAATGGGAGTGGAAGACATCCAGGTCTTCAGTGACTCGCAGCTCATCATCAGCCAAGTCCAAGGGGATTATCAAGCCAAAGACCCAAAAATGATCAGATACCTATCGGTGGCCAAACGTCTCCTAGAGCGATTCGAAAGCTATAAACTTACTCAGATACCTAGAGAGCAAAATTCCCAAGCTGATGCTCTAGCAAACCTAGGTTCCGCCTTGGAAACTAAGGAACATATCAGTATCCCCTTGTTGGTCCTGCAATGGCCAGCAACTGAGAGAAAGGCAGAACCAGAAGAAGTAGCAGTAGTAGACGAAGGAGAAACTTGGATGACCCCTATCACTAACTATCTGAGGAACGACGTCCTACCCGAAAATCGAGATGAGAGCCGCAAGATCAAGAGGCAAGCAGCCAGGTACTGCATCTCGGAAGGAAAGTTATATAGAAGATCCTTCTCAGGACCCTATCTACGATGTCTAACCCCCAAAGAAGTTGCACGAATACTAGAAGAGCTCCACGACGGGGAATGTGGTTCCCACTCCAGTGGACGGAGCCTGGTTCTCAGAGCAAGGAGGGCCGGTTACTATTGGCCCACTATGGCGAAGGACTTCCTCAAACAGGCTAAAACCTACAGCCAATGCCAGAAACACGCCCCAATCTCCAACTTACCACCAGAGAACCTAAAATCCCTAAGCTCCCATTGGCCTTTTCGTAAATGGGGCATGGACATCGTGGGAAAATTCCCTATGGCGCCAGGGCAAAAGGTCTTCCTCCTAGTAATGACCGATTACTTCACGAAATGGGTAGAAACCAAAGCCTTGGCGAAAATCACGGACCTCCAGATCAGGAAATTCATCTGGACGAACATAATCACCCGCTTCGGAGCACCTCAGGAGATTGTCACCGACAATGGGCCTCAATTTACCAGCAACGACTTCCAAGACTTCTGCAAAGAATGGGACATCAAGCTCTCATACTCGGCACCAAGACACCCCCAGTCGAACGGATAAGCAGAGTCAACCAACAAAACAATGGTGAACATGCTCAAGAAGCGTTTGGAGAAGGCTCATGGGCGATGGGCAGAAGAGTTACATGGAGTTCTATGTGCCTATCGGACAACTCCGAAGACAGCTACCCAAGAAACCCCTTTCTCACTCGTCTATGGCACCGAATCAGCAATACCCACCGAGGTGCACGTTAAGACCACAATCTCCAACATCTTAACTCCAAAGGAGAACGACGAGCTGATGTACCTAAGTCTAGACCTACTAGACGAAAAAAGAGAAGCAGCCCGCCTAACGAATGCGTCATAACAAATAAAAGTAGCCAAGCGTTACAACAAGAATGTGAGATCCAGAACCTTCCAAGAAGGAGACTGGGTCCTAAGGCGAGTCTGCAACCATACGAGAGACAAATCAGCCGGAAAACTCACCCTCGGATGGGAGGGGCCCTATCAGGTAATAGGGGTGCAAGGGGCAGGAGCCTATAAGCTGCAAGAGACAACAAAGGCAAGGTCCAACCCAACTGCTGGAACGCCTTGCACCTCAAATTCTACCATTTCTAAAAGCAAGATCTTCGGATTAAACTTTATATATACTATTATACTATATATTTAAGTATTTTGGTCTTCCTACTCCTATGTATAACGAGAACGTCTTGGACTAGGCTTATAAAATACATTTTGTTTCGACTAAAGGGAGTTAAAGGAATACCAATATACTTAAAGGGGCATATTAGCTGGATCGGAATATACTTAAAGGAATACCTTAGGGACCTCAGATCTTAGCTAGCCCCCTAGCTGGTGAGGCTACTCACCATAGGTGCAGACAAATATGGAAGGGGTCTGATCAGCCCTGTATCGATGTCTGCACGATAGGGCCCCGTGTAAAGGCATATAGCCAAGAATTATGCGGGGACCACGTACTAATGCTACCCCAAACCCTCGTTAAAAACGCTATGAGCTAAACACACGCAGGGGGCATAACGTACACGGCCAAGTACTGTAATCAGATTCAGGCGGCTGATATGCAGGGAGCAAAGTGCAAATAACCGGTCAAACAATTTAATACCTATCCCGACGTGGAAGGTAGTGTGTCTGGGTTGAAGCCGCCTTGCGGGGGGGCCCACCCCAGACCACAGTAAGTCTGAGAGTGACCTTTATGCAGAAAGGTAGAGTGCAGCATTGAGATTTTCGAGAATGGCATATGCCCACGGGTAGCACAGTACGACTTCTCAATTTAGATCGAGAGTGGCGCGCCTCCGGGCAGCAGAGAGCGATCAAAAAGACTCCCCAAAAGCATAAAAAGTCCAAGACCTTCGGGTCCAAAGACCTCCAGTCCAAAGACTTTCGGGTCCAAAGACCTTCGGGTCCAAAGACCTTCGGATCCAAAGACCTTCGGGTCCGAAGACCTTCGGGTCCGAAGACCTTCGGGTCCGAAGACCTTCGGGTCCGAAGACCTTCGGGTCCGAAGACCTTCGGGTCCGAAGACCTTCGGGTCCGAAGACCTTCGGGTCCGAAGACCTTCAGGGTTCCTTAAGACCTAAGGGTCCAAAGAACCTCAGGGTTCCTTAAGACCTAAGGGTCCAAAGAACATCAGGGTTCTTTAAGAACTAAGGGTCCAAAAAACCTCAGGATTCCTTGAGACTTAAATGTCCAAAGAACCTCGGGGTTCCTTAAGACCTAAGGGTCCAAAGAACCTCAGGGTTCCTTAAGACCTAAGGGTCCAAAGAACCTCAGGGTTCCTTAAGACCTACGGATCCAAAGAACCTCAGGGTTCGTTAAGACCTAAGGGTCCAAAGAACCTCAGGGTTCCTTAAGACCTAAGGGTCCAAAGAACCTCAGGGTTCCTTAAGACCTAAGGGTCCAAAGAACCTCAAGGTTCCTTAAGACCTTAGGGTCCAAAGAACCTCAAGATTCCTTAGACCTAAGGGTCCAAATAATCCCAAGGTTCTTCAACATCCGAGTCAAGAACCTCAAGGCTCATAACATCCTCAGGATCTCGGATCTCTCAAGATCCAATGTTGCCATCACGGTCCAAGGCCTCCGGGTCTAAAATGATTCTAGGTTCCTTGGAACCTTCGGAGCCATCGAAACCAATAGGCCTTTAAGGAATCTCCGGATTCGTAAAGATCACCTAAAAGAATCAGAGACCTACGAGTCCAAAAGACCCTCGAGATCAAAGACTTAAAAAGTCCTGATACCAACTTCGGAAAATAACCAAAGATCTCAGGATCCTAAGGTATTAAACTCAAGGTTCGGAATATCCCCCAAACCGTGGCTCCAAGACCCACAGGCTAATCGAAACCCCCGGGTTCAAAAGAAGGCCTCAGGGCTCAGGTAAGGAACCTAAGGGTTCTAGGTCTTAAGGACTTTCGAGTTCGAGGGTCCGAGAACCTAAGGGTTCGAACCAGGCTAGAACTCACTAGCTCCCAGCAACGATCTTACATCCCTAAAACTATAACTCATGTTTTACAAACCGGATTACAAGATCTAATGCTTTGATATTTTCAGTTCCTTGATCTAATCATTTGACAGGACTCATGTCCTAGACGATGACTCCCCAGAAGGGTTATGGTCGGCCTTCGGCCCATAACCCCAAACTGCAAATCAAAAATCAAGCGAAACCTAGAATGGTGTCTACGAAAGACGAAGCAGAAGCAAAAACCAATAGATATTATTATTAAGAGTTCTTATTCGAAAGGAAGAAAGCCACTAAAAATCCAAAAGAAAGACGACAACATAAAGCAAGAAAAACATAAGTATTGCGAGTTGATCAGAGGTGTGGCCCCCAGGGAAAAAGAGGGAAAGCACCAAGTCCACCCACTACAAGATAAATGCGTTTTAATAGCAGACCAGGATAGCGTTTTTTCGCTTTCTGCTATGGTTGACATATCCGTTAGTTTTAAATAGCGTTTGTAATTTTGGAAACGCTACGATAGAGCGGCATAACTGGAAACGCTATGATAGTAAACATTTAATAGCACATAAAATAATAAACGCTATAATAGTGAACTTTTTGAATCCCTAAGCCCTAAACAAATTTTTGAACCCTACTCTAAAAACAAAATTTAAACAAAATACATTAATAATCTTTATAATATTTTAGAACTTAAACTCCAAATCTTGAAATATAAAATTATAAACTTAAATATTTTAAATTTTAACACCAAACCTATATACATTAAATCCAAACTCTATATCATACATAATCTCTAAATCTAAAATTATACACTTCATATTTGATAGTTCTAAATTTTCAATATTAAAACCAAAACAAATTCATTATATGTATACTCACAGAATTTCAACACAAAACCTTTAAATTATTTTTTACCAAAAAAAAACTTAAACATTTAAACCCTAAACAAACACAGTAAACTTAAAACCTTAAAATTTGAATTCTATTTGTTTTAACATAAACACAAACTACCAAATCATTTTTTTTCTTTAATCATATAACCATAAATTAAAATGCAAGAAAATCATTTCAAATCTTATATATAATTATTTTAAGTTAGACATTTTTAAATAGTTATAAATAAATGAAAATATAATTTTCATTAGTTTCTTTTAGGCCTTTGATTGATTTTGATCCAAAGGCTCAAAACTACTCTTTGGTGATCTTTCTCCTTCTTTTTTATTGGTCCATTCTTCAAAATTTAGATTAATATTTCTGACCATTGATTACATATAATCTAATGGTTAAAAATCAACCCCCTTTATTTCTCTTCCTTTGTACTCTATCGATCTCTTTCATTCACAAATCTGAGAATTTTCAGTTTCACAATCCTCATCTCTCTCACACACACATCTCCTTTCTCTGTATCACTCTCCTCATCTTTCTCACACCACACAAATATTGTCCAACGTCAAGCCTCTCTCCATCACACAAGATGCTTTAGATCTGTCTACACTCATCGGTACTCTCCCTCTCTCCCTCTCTCGTTCTCTCTCTGTCTGTCTGTTCTCTCTCTCTCCGTCTGTCTCGCTCTGTCTCTGTATCTCTTTCTCTCTATCTCTCTTTCTTTCTGTATGTCTATCTTTCTCTCTGTATTGCTCTCTCTCTGTTTCTGTTGAAACTAATATTTTTTGCTCTAGGTATATGAGGTCGTGAGCAGAGATACTGCTGTGGCCGTGAGCAGAATGACGAATGAAAGACTTCGCGGGCGAGGATCAGAAGAAGAAGACGCCGTCTTGGTGGTCAAGCGTGGTGGCTACATCACTCAGTCATCCTGAAGAAGCTTGATGGAGGTGGTTTCACGTGGTGGTTGAAGGCGGCGGCTGAATTAGAAGGAGATAGGTTTTGTTATTAGGTTTAGAGGCTTAGGTTTAGTTTCTGTTTTTTTTTTGTTTAGCATGGTTTAGTTTTTTTTTGGTTTAGCTTAGTTTAGTTTGTATCCCGGTTAACTAATTTTGATATATAAAAATTTTAAAATATATTTATTTGTATTTTTTGTTTTTATTTTTATTTTTATTTTTTAACTGTACAAACAATAGCAGAAAAAATATGCTATCAAAGAATAATTAATTGCAAATAGAAAAGCGCTATCGTATCGGAAGAAAAGATAGCAGTGCTAAAAACCGCTATCTAAAGTGCTTGACCTATTATCACAGGCGATGATACAGCGTTTCATAAACCGCTATCGTATCAATAGATAGCGTTTTTCGTCCGCTGATAAAAGCCATTTTTCTTGTAGTGACCATCAATGCTCTCCGAATTCCGGATGGGACCTCCAACAGGTCCCCATCTGCAGGATCCTCCAAACAGCCCACGTTGGCCGACACCCCTTGCCGACCACTCTCTCACAAGATCCCAGCGAGCTTGCTCCCGAGCCCTTTGCACGATCAGAGCCTGGTTAGAGACCACTTCCCGAAGCTGCCTCCGAAGAAAAAGGATATCTTCATGCGGAGGAACACGCCGACCTAAGCTAGGAAACCTATTCCCACTAGCATCCCTCGGAGCCAAAGAAGCCATTGCCGAAGGGATAGAAGGAGACGAAGTGCGAGGTCTTCTCCTCTGAGGCCTAGCCCTGCAATATTCTTCGTACACTGACAATATTGAAGCCGTAGGGATCCCGCCTAGAAAATCAAGACATCACCGAGTTACGACTATGGCAGAGAGAAAAAGTGAGAAAGAACTTCATTACCCCAAATATGGCTATGACGCAGCGATATCAGATGCATTAAAAACAGAATCCAGCGAAAGCGTCTGGGAATGCCTTGCGCCAATTTCGCCAAAGTCTCACCAGCCTGGACAACTGGTCGAGCCACCTATGCAAAAACCCAAGATAAATCAGTAGACACGATACTCACATCTGGGAAGATAGAAACAACTTACCCACTGACCGCCAGAAGCAAGGATAGCTAGGAACTCTGTTGACCTTCATGAACACGTACCTCCTATCCCAGGAATCGTTCGTAGGAAAGCTACCACGAATTCCCCGAGGAGGCTCATCTACTAGAGGTTCACCATCACGGGACCATATCTGGTAGAAGCCTTTCTTGCTCGACAAGGGAACAAAGGAGTAAGAGTATAAAACTTCTGACAATCCAAAAGGAATACTGTGAAGTTCTCCTAACACCTGGACAGCCATCAAAGTACGTCATGTAGCAGGCGTAAACTGCGAAGGGGAACATCAGAAGTATGATGCCACTTCCGCAATCAAAGAAGGGATCCCTCCTCCAAAGCCAGCCTCTAAATAAGCCTCAAAGATGGCTATCTCACCCCTTCCCCCGTCAGGAGCTCGTTCAAACTCTCCCGCACACCTGACCCCCATCGTGTCGGGCAAGGAATACCTACGGCGGATCTCCATCAAGTCCTCCTTCTTGATGTCAGATTTCGGGCCGTCTCGTCTCTGCTCAAGGCATCGAAGGAGTAAAAGCGACGTGGGCGAGTAGGAGCCATAGGAACCCCTTCATCGTCTACTCCCGAGACCACGCTAGGCGCCAGGACCGGAGAATCAAAAGGGTTACCAAACAAGCAACGAGGCCTGGCATGTCCCCCAACACCAGGGGCAGGGAACGATTTCATGAAGGTTGGATCGTTCGACATCTGCTTCGGCAAAGAAGATATGGTAAAGTCTAGGTTCGTGCCATCCAAGGGCATCGGAGCATCCAAATATATATCCGGGATGACTTTCCATTTTTGCTGCACAAATGAAAAGAGGAAAAAGGGAAAGGCTAGAAAATTGGGAAGATGGCCATAAATCTTCGTTCGGAAAATTTCCAAAAAAGCAAAATTGCCTCCGAAGTATTCCGCCGACCTAGCACCTTCGCGATCAGGCCGCGACCCCTATTTTTCTTAAAGCCCATTCCGTCCAAACGATTATGTCTCAAGCCTCATTTCGGGTTGTAACAAGGTTTTTAGCCCTTCTCCTGCTTGAAGAAATGACACCAAGATCCAAGACTACATGTTATCCCTTGATTCCTACGAAGCAATCAAGGAATAAGGGGCAAACTGTTGGGGAAAAATATCCAAGGCCAAAGATTTCTCCAACCTCCAAAGGGGCCACGACTTTCGGGCCCTCGCTTGGGAAGGATCCAGGGTCCTTACTCCACTTAAAGATACAATCTCTGCTAGGAAGCTCCAAGATTCAGCATCTATCAATAGGACCCAGGGCCTAGCCCCTGCCGAGAAGAACCGGGGACCGACCCCTCGCGACATTATGGAAGTTTTCCATCTACGGGAAAACTTCTATTTTCCGGATATGGAAGAGTTCGCCCTACCTTACGCCGACTTACATCAACTATAAAAGGGGAGCCCAAACCCTAGAACAAGGGATCGACACTTTAGAGGTTTAGAGACTAGAGAGTTAGGCGATAGAACTAGGGTTTATACACCCATAACATTGTAATCCCACATATACTCAATAATATACGTCTCTTTGCCTCAATTTCTCTTCTCTAAACACATATATTAATTCATGCCTATTCACTAGTCTTCTTGTGTTCCGTAGTACTTAAACGACCCTACACAAAAATACCATAACAGAAGGGATAGAAGGAGACGAAGCGTGAGGTCTTCTCCTCTAAGGCCTAACCCTGCAATATTCCTCATACATTGACAATATTGAAGCCGTCGGGATCCCACCTGAAAAATCAAGACATCACTTAGTTACGACTATGGCAGAGAGAAAAAGTAAGAAAGAACTTCATTACCCCAAATACGGCTGTGACGCAGCGATATCGGATGCATCAAAAACAGAATCCAGCGAAAGCGCCTGGGAATACCTTCCGCCAATTTCGCCAAAGTCTCACCAGCTTGGACAACTGGTCAAGCCACCTCTGCAAAAACCCAAAATAAATCAGTAGACACGATACTCATATCTGGGGAGATACTCATATCTGGGGAGATAAAAACAACTTACCCACTGGACACCAGAAGTAAGGATAGCTAGGAACGCCATCGACCTTCATGAACACATATCTCCTATCCCAGGAATCGTTCGTAGGGAAGCTACCACGAATACCCCGAGGAGGCTCGTCTACTAGAGGTTCACCATCACGGGACCATATCTGATAGAAGCCTTTCTTGCTCGACAAGGGAACAAAGGAGTAAGAGTACAGAACTTCGGATAATCCAAAGGGAATACTGTGGAGTTCCCCTAACAACTGAACAGTCATCAAAGTGCACCATGTAGCGGGTGTGAAATGTGAAGGGGAACATCCGAAGTACGATGCCACTTCCACAATCAAAGAAGGGATACCTCCTCTAAAACCGGCCTCTAAATAGACCTTAAAGATGGCTATCTCGCCCCTTCCACCGCCAGGAGCTCGTTCAAACTCTCCTGCACATCGTATCCCCATCGTATCGGGCAAGGAATACCTACGACGGATCTCCATCAAATCCTCTTTCTTGATGTCAGACTTCGGGCTGTCTTCATCCTCGTTCAAGGCGTCGAAGGAGCAAAAGCGACGTGGGCAAGTATGAGCCATATGAATCCCTTCATCGTCCGTTCCCGAGACCACGCAAGGCGCTAGGACTGGAGAGTCAAAGGGGTCACCAAACAAGCGACGGGGCCTGACATGTCCCCCAACACCGAGGGCAGGGAATGATATTCGGGACGTTCGACATCAGCTTCGGGTAAAGGAGATAGGGTAAAACCTAAGTTCGTGCCATCTAAGGGCATCGGAGCATCCAAATATATACCCGGAACAACTGTCTATTTTCGCCGTGTAAATGGAAAGAAGAAAATGGGAAAGGCAAGAAAATTGGGAAGATGGTCATACATCCCCACTCGGAAAATTTCCAAAATTGTCTTCGAGATATTACGCCGACCTAGCACCTTTCCGACCAGGCCGCGATCTCTATTTTCCTTGAGGCCCATTCCGTCCGAACGATTATGTCCCAAACCTCAATTCGGGTTGCAACAAGATTACGGCCCTTCTCCTGCTTGAAAAAATGACACCGAGGTCCAAGATCACACGTTATCCCTTGATTCCTACGAAGCAATTAAGGAATAAGGGGCAAACTGTTGGGAAAAAATATCCAAGGCTAAAGATTTCTCCAGCCTCCGAAGGGGCCTCGACTTATGGGCCCTCACTTGAGAAGGATCCAGGGTCCTTCCTCTACTTAAAGATTCAACACTTGTCAATAAGATCCAGGGTCGAGTCCCCACAAAGAGGTACCAGGGCCTAGCCCCTGCCGAGAAGAACCAGGGTCCGACCCCTCGCGACATTATGGAATTTTTCCAACTACGGGAAAACTTCTATTTTTCGGATATGGAAGAGTTTGCCCTACCTTAAGCCGACATATATCAACTATAAAAGGGGAGCCCAAATCCTAGAATAAGGGATCGACATTCAGAGGCTTAGATACTAGAGAGTTAGGCGATAGAACTAGGGTTTATACACCCATAACGTTGTAATCCCACATATACTCAATAATATACGTCTCTTTGCCTCGATTTCTATTCTAAACACACATAAACTCGTACCTATTCATTAGTCTTCTTGTGTTCCGTAGTACTTAAACGACCCTACACAAAAATACCATAACAATAACCAGCTCCTGATGAATAGCCTCGACTTAATTGAGGAAAGACGAGACCAAGCCATGCTTTGCATTCAAAATTACCAACAAGCAATGGCGCGACATTATAACTCCAAAGTAAGGCCCCGACAATTCGCTGTAGGGGACCTAGTACTCAGAAAGGTGTTCGAAGGAACCAAGGAGCCATGAGCTGGGAAGTTAGGAACCGATTGGGAAGGTCCCTACCGGATTATCCACATAGTACGGCCTGGGGTCTACAAGCTCCAGAAGGTGCGAACCGGGGTACCTGAAATCCGATCGTGGAACGCCACAAATCTCAAAAGATACTATCATTAGTTACCCAAATCCCCTCAACTACGTTTTGCTTGATCCCTTGACTGGGTACGTAGGCAACACTGTCATGAGTGCTGTTGGGGAAAAATATCCAAGGCTAAAGATTTCTCCAGCCTCCGAAGGGGCCCTTGATTTCCGGACCCTTCTCCTAAGAAGGACCTAGTGTCTAACCTCTATTCGAAGGTTCCAGGGTCCAGCCCCTGCCGAAAGGGACCAAGGTCCGACCAAGGTCCGACCATCCGCAACAATATGAAAGTTTCCAAATCATGGGGAAACTTCTATCTTCGCGAATATTATGGAGTTCGCCCTACTTCAGCCGACATACATCAACTATAGAAGGGGAGCCCAAACCCTAGAACAAGGGATCGACATTCTGAGGTTTAGAGACTAGAGAGTTAGGCGATAGAACTAGGGTTCATACACCTTAAACATTGTAATCCCACATATACTCAATAAGACACGTCTCTCTGCCTCAATATTTCTTCTAAATACTTATAAACATTCAAGTCGTCTTGTGTTCCGTAGTACTTAAATGACCCTACACAAAAATACAATAACAGTTTGGCGCTAGAAGGAGGGGAGTAACTCAACTACATGATGATGACACAAGAAGACGATTCCAACTGAGCCGAACCAACCCCGAAGGAGCAGGAGCTCTTCAGCCGGCTCGAAATTCTTCAAAGCCAAATCACCGACCTTCACAAGGCTCAGGAGGCAACACCTGCAGGTCTGGAACTCGTCCAAGAAGTTCAAAACCTAAAAGATCAACTTGGAGAACACTCCAAGCAACTTCAACAGAGCGTCGAAAAGCTAGATGCTATGGAAGCCGAGAATCTTGCTCTCCGACGAGAGAATCAATCCCTCAGAGCAGTCAGGAACAAGCGAAAGCGGTTCAGAACTAGAGTTCGACCTATGGCTTCGCTCAACACCCCTCGCGACGACGAGGAAACACCACTGCAGCCTAACGTCCTAAACAATAGATCTGATAACCAAGAGGCTGATCGAGATATAACCCGGGAAGAAGAGAATGACAATTCCGACACGTACAATGAGGAATACTCACCCGATAATCCCGAGATCTCAGATCCAGTCCTAGCTGCTTACCTAGAGAAGGTGGTTTCCGAAAGATTCGGTACCATCCAGTCTATGGTGGAGAGGCTCCCCGGAGTAGCTCCCCCTATCCGAAGAAGAGACCCTAGGTCTTACTCCGACACACCCTTCGTGAAAGAGATTGCTTCAGTGGAGATGCCTCGCAGGTTCTCTTTCCAAGCATCAAGATGTACGAAGGGACTGGAGATCTCGACAATCATGTCGCTCAGTACAAGCAGCGAATGATAGCCGTGGCTATCCCCAAAGAAGCAAGGGAAGCTAACATGTGCAAAGGATTAAGATCAACTTTGACCGGTCCTGACCTCCAATGGTACATCAATCTCCCCACGGGATCCATCTCATCCTTCGCCGCCCTCAGCGACAAGTTCGTGGAACATTTCGCCAGCAGTCGTCACCTGGAGAAGAGGTCAGATGACCTCTACGAGGTCCAACAATAAAGGAACGAGTCCTTACGTACCTACATAGCCCGCTTTAACCAGGAGAAGGTCTCCATTCCCGAGTGCAACACCGACAAGGCCGTCTCAGCTTTCAAGAAAGGTCTACTCCCTGAAGGAGACCTTTACAAGGAGCTAACGAACTATAGGTGTGGGGGCATGGCCGATGTTTTGTCCCGCGCCTGGGCTCAAGTAAGATGGGAAGAAGACGTCGCGAGCAGGGCCAAGGCTTCCTCTAAACATGATCAGAAGTCCCCTAGACCTCCAAGGGACGATCGCGACGAAGCCATCCGCCCTCGACCTTCCAGAGAATCCACTAATTCGAGCCGGGGCAGATACCAGAACCGTCCTTTGCCCCGATCTGAGGGGATGATGGTGTCTACTGGCCCAGTATCTCTCATCTCGCGATATCCAAACCGGAGCTCATCAGAGTTTTGAGACAAATGGGTCCGCAGGTTAAATGGCCTCCCAAAATGAGGTCCCCCGATGCCAATCGGAGCCTCAAAAGATGGTGCGAGTTCCACAACGATCACGGCAACCCCACTGAAGATTGTATAGCCATGAGGATAGAGGTCGCCGAGCTTCTCAAGAAGGGATATCTGAGGGAATTCCTCTCGGATAAAGCAAGGTACCTCTTGAACAAGGTAGGTCCTGCTCCTCCCACGATGCTGTTCCCGCATTACCCCCACAGCAAGACCGAGTGATTCATGTCATCTCAGGAGGGTCAGAAGTAAGCGAGATCAGCAGCGCCGTGACAAAAAGGAGTACCCGCAATGCCAGAAACGGTCAAGAGGCTGAGGTTCCCAAACGCCCACTCCTGGGAACATACGAGATTAGCTTCACGGCGAAGAAGAAAGAAAGGGTCCTAGCTCCCCACCACGACGCCCTCGTCATCTCGCTGGTCATAGCCAATTGCTTGGTCAAGCTGAAACTGGTGGACAACGGAAGCTCCAGCAACATCATCTTCCACTCAGTTTACATGGATCAAGGGTTGGATCCCAAGACGCTAACCAGGAAAGCGACCCCACTCGTGGGATTCAGCGGAGAGGTGAAACAGACCGGAGGAGAGGTTCCTCTCCCAGTCTACGCTGAGGGGATAAATCAAACCACTAAGTTCCTAGTTGTTGACTGTCCGTCATCCTACAACGTAATACTAGGAAGACCCTGGATCCACGACATGGGAGCCGTACCATCAACCCTCCATCAATTGGTAAAATTCCCCACACCCTGGGGCATTAAGGTCCTCAAGGGAGATCAGGAAAACTCTATGTCTTGTTACCAGACCACCCTGAAGGGAAAGACCCAGACCTTATAGCAATTACAGAAGCAACCTCTAGTTCCTCACACCGAAGAACCGGAGGTTGAAGGGATGGATGAGGTCCCCCAGGTGGAAGGGAACTCAGAACGGAATCTCAAAATAGGCTTAAAACTTTCGAAGGACCTGAGACGAAGATTGATCGACTTCCTAAGGTCCAACTCCGATTGCTTCGCATGGTTCCATGAGGACATGCCCGGGATCGACCCTGATATCATCATGCACCAACTTCAAGTGGATCCAAAGCATCTCCCGGTCAGACAGAAAAGGAGGAAGTTTGCTCCTGAAAAGGACGAAATCATTAACGAGGAAGTAAAGAACATGCTCGACGCAGGATTCATAACAGAGGTACAGTATCCCGACTGCCTTGCTAATGTGGTAGTTGTAAGGAAAAAGAACGGAAAGTGGAGAGTTTGCATCGATTTTACGGACGTCAACAAGTCATGTCCGAAGGATCCCTTACCTTTGCCTCACATAGACAAGCTAGTTGATGCCACTGCCGAACATCAACTAATGAGCTTCATGGATGCCTTCTCCGGATACAACCAAATCCTAATGCATCCTGATGACCAGGAGAAGACATCTTTCATGACCTCCAGGGGCATCTATTGCTACAAGGTTATACCCTTCGGGTTAAAGAACGCCGGATCCACCTACCAGAGACTGGTCAACATGATGTTTGCCGATCAAATAGGCCATACCATGGAAGTCTACATCGACGACATGCTGGTGAAGTCCTTGGACTCCGAAGATCATATCTCGCACCTTCAACAGGCGTTCACCACCCTAAGAAGGTACAATATGAAGCTCAACCCTTCCAAATGTTCGTTCGGAGTAAGCTCTGGGAAATTCTTGGGGTACATAGTCACTCACAGGGGCATAGAAGCGAATCCGGAGCAGATAAGGGCCATCCAGGCAATACCTTCCCCTCGCAACGTCAAGGAGGTTCAAAAACTGACAGGAAGAATGGAAGCCCTCAGCAGATTCATCTCCAGGCTCTCCATCAAATCCCATGCCTCTTTGAAACGGTAAAGAACCCCAAGGACTTCAAATGGACAGAAAAGTGCGAAACCACATTATCTGACCTCAAGGCCTATCTCTCTACTCCACCACTCCTATCCAAACCCCTGGAAGAAGAGGTCTTATTGCTCTATCTAGCCATATCCAAGCATGCGGTTAGCGCGATCCTTGTAAGAGAGGAAGAGAGGAAACATCACCATATATACTACGTTAGCAACACTATGCTAGACGCAGAGACTCGCTACAGCCATCTAGAGAAGTTGGCCCTCGCCCTAGTCGTAGAAGCTCGAAAATTACGCCCCTACTTCCAGGCTCATCAAGTCGTGGTAGTCACTTCGTTCCCTATTAAAGCGGTCCTTCATAAGCCCGAGGTGTCGGGACGATTAGCAAAATGGGCCATAGAATTGGGGGAGTACGACGTGGTCTTTCGCCTAGCTACCGCCATCAAGTCCTAGGTTCTTGCCGACTTCGTGGCTGAATTCTCTCCCTCCATGCTTCCAGACCTGGATCAAGAAGCTACGCACCATGGAAAAGAGGCGGAGAAAGGTCAATGGACCTTACATGTTGACGGTTCCAGCAACGTGAGAGGTGCAGGAGTAGGATTAGTCCTAACTTCCCCCACAGGAGAGTCAGCTTCGAGGCCGTACGTTGTAACTTCAAAGCAACCAACAATGAAGCCGAATACGAAGCTCTAATAGCAGGTCCGGCGTTAGCTAGACAAATGGGAGTGGAGGACATCCAGGTCTTCAGCGACTCACAGCTCATCCT
The DNA here is from genome assembly GCA_026261945.1 of Hirschfeldia incana. Taxonomy (NCBI): domain Eukaryota; kingdom Viridiplantae; phylum Streptophyta; class Magnoliopsida; order Brassicales; family Brassicaceae; genus Hirschfeldia; species Hirschfeldia incana. The sequence continues at coordinate 143,226 of JABCMI010000063.1, forward strand.
CAGCCAAGTCCAAGGAGATTACCAAGCCAAGGACCCGAGTATGATCAGATACCTATCGGTAGCCAAACGCCTGCTTGACCAATTTGAAAACTGCAAACTTACAAAGATCCCAGGGAACAAAACTCCCAAGCCAATCAAAACTGCAAACTTACTCAGTTCCGCCTTGGAAACTAAGGATCGCATGAGTATCCCTTTGTTGGTCCTACAATGACCAGCAACCGAGAAAGAGGCAGAACCAGAGGAAATAGCAGTAGTAGACGAAGGGGAAACCTGGATGACTCCCATCACCAACTATCTAAGGAACGACGTCCTACCCGAAAATCGAGATGAAAGCCGCAAGATCAAGAGACAAGCAACCATATAATGCATCTCAGAACGAAAACTATATAGGAGATCCTTCTCAGGACCCTACCTTTGATGTCTAACCCCCAAAGAAGCCGCACGAATACTAGAAGAGCTCCATGAAGGTTAATGTGGTTCCATTCGAGTGGTTGAAGTCTGGTACTCAGAGCAAGGAGGGCCGACTACTATTGGCCGACCATGGCGAAGGACTCCCTTAAGCAGGCTAAAACCAGCAGCCAATTCCAGAAACACGCTCCGATCTCCAATTTACCACCAGAGAACCTCAAATCCCTAAGCTCCCCTTGGCGTTTTCGCAAATGGGGCATGGGCATCGTGGGGAAATTCACTATGGCGCCGGGGCAAAAGGAATTTCTCCTAGTGATGACCGACTACTTTACGAAGTGGGTAGAAGCCAAAGCCCTGGCAAAGATCACAGATCTCCAGATCAGAAAATTCATCTGGACGAACATAATTACCCGCTTCGGAGCACCTCAGGAGATTGTCACCGACAATGGACCCCAATTTACCAGCAACGACTTCAAGGACTTCTGCAAAGAATGGGACATCAGACTCTCATATTCAGCACCGCGACATCCCCAATCGAACGTACAAGCAGAGTCAACAAACAAAACGGTGGTAAATATGCTCAAGAAACGCTTAGAGTAGGCTCACGGACGATGGGCAGAGGAATTACACAGAGTTCTCTGGGCCTATCGGACAACTCCGAAGACGGGCTACCCAAGAAACCCCTTTCTCACTCGTCTACGGCACCGAATCAGTGATACCCACTGAGGTGCACGTTAAGACCACGATCTCCAACATCCTAACTCCAAAAGAGAATGACGAGCTGATGTACCTAAGTCTAGACCTACTAGACGAAAAAAGAGAAGCAGCCCGCCTTAAGAACACATCGTACCAAATAAAAGTAGCCAAGAGTTACAACAAAAAGGTGAGATCCAGAACCTTCCAAGAAAGAGATTGGGTCCTAAGGCGAGTCTGCAACCACACGAGGGACAAATCAGCCGGAAAACTCGCCCCCGGATGGGAGGGCCCTTACTAGGTAATAGGGGTGCAAGGGCCAGGAGCCTATAAGCTTCAAGACAGTAAAGGCAAGGTCCAACCCAACTGCTAGAATGCCTTGCACCTCAAATTCTACCATTTCTAAAAGTGAGATCTTCGGATCAAGCTTTATATATACTACTATACTATATATTTAAGTATTTTGGTTTTCCTACTCCTATGTATAACGAGAACGTCTTTGGACTAGGCTTATAAAATACACTTGGTTTCGAATAAAAGGAGTTAAGGGAATACCAATATACTTAAAGGGGCATACTAGCCGGATCGAGACCTTAAGGACCCCAGATCTTAGTTAGCCCCCTAGCTGGTGAGACTACTCACCTAAGGTGTAGACAGATATAGGAGGAGTCTGATCAGCCCTGCATTGATGTCTGCAGAACAGGGCCCCGCATAAAGGCCTATAGCCAAGAGTTATGCGGGGACCACGTACTAAATGCTACCCAAACCCTCGTTAAAAATGCCACGAGCTAAACACACGCATGGGGCATAACGTACACGGCCAAGTACTGTAATCAGATTCTGGCGGCTGATATGAAGGGAGCAAAGTGCAAAAAACCGGTTAAGCACAAACAATTTAACACCTATCCTGACGTGGAAGGTAGTGTGATTTCTCAATTTAGATCGAGAGTGGCGTGCCTCCGGGCAGCAGAGGGCGATCAAAAAGACTCCCCAAAAGCATAAAAGTCCAAAGAACCTCAGGGTTCCACAGACCTAAGGGTCCACAGACCTACGAGTCCAAAGAACCTCAGGGTTCCACAGACCTAAGGGTCCATAGATCTCAGGATCCACAGACCTAAGGGTCCAAAGATCTCAGGATCCAGAGACTTAAGGGTCCAAAGAACCTCAGGGTTCCACAGACCTAAGGGTCCAAAGATCTCAGGATCCACAGACCTAAGGGTCCAAAGAACCTCAGGGTTCCACAGACCTAAGGGTCCAAAGACCTCAGGATCTAGAGACCTAAGGGTCCAAAGATATCAGGATCCACAGATTTAAGGGTCCAAAGAACCTCAGGGTTCCACAGACCTAAGGGTCCAAAGATCTTAGGATCCACAGACCTAAGGGTCAAAGAACCTCAGGGTTCCACAGACCTAAGGGTCCAAAGATCTCAGGATCCACATACCTAAGGGTCCAAAGAACCTCAGGGTTCCACAGACCTAAGGGTCCAAAGACCTCAGGGTCCACAGACCTAAGGGTCCAAAGAACCTCAGAGTTCCACAAGACCCAGGGTCCGAAGAACCCCAGGATTCTGTAAGACTTTAAGGTCTGCAGCCTCCGGGTCAGGAACCTCAAGGTTCAATACAACCCCAAGGTCTCAAATCTCTCATGATTCAATGTTGCCATCACGGTCTAGAACCTCCGGGTTCAAAATGGTTCTAGGTTCTTTGGAACCCTCAGGTCCATCAAATCCAATAGGCCTTTAAGGAATCCCCGGATTCGTAAACATCACCTAAAAGAATCAAAGGCTTTCAAGTCTAAAAGACCCTCGGGATCAAGGATTTCAAAAATCCTGATACCAACCTCGGAGAACTACCAAAGATCTTAGGATCCAAAGGTATTAAACCCCAGTTTCAGGATATCCCCTAAGAGTAAAACCAAGGTCCCACGATCCATAGGCTAACCAAAACCTCAGGGTTCAATAGACAAACGTCCGGGTTCAAAAACGGCCTCAGGGCCTAGGTAAGGAATCTAAGGGTTATAGATCCCAAGAACTTCCGAGTTCAAGGGTCCGAGAACCTCATGGTTCGAATCAAGCTGAAACTCTCTAGTTCCCAGCAACAATCTTACATTCCTAAAACTAAAACTCAAGTTTTTAAGACTGGATTACAAGATCTAATGCTTTGTCAAATGATTTCAGGTCTTGACCTAGTCATTAACATGATTCAGGTCCTAGACGATGACTTCTTGTAGGGCTTGATCCCTCCCACAAGTCATCTAACCATCAAGGCATTCTTCCGCTGCAAAGACATCTGGAAACACCCTTAGATAAGGATCCAAGTCCCCTTAAAGATTTCCAAAACAGCAGCATCAAGAAGGCCACTGGATCTTTGACCCAATCAACTTTCATGAGGGTTATGGTCAGCCTTCGGCCCATAACCCAAACTACAAAATCTCCCTACCTTAAAAATCAAGATCAAGCAGATAGAAGACCTCAAAGGGCCATAAGTTTTAACGAAAAAAAAGGGGCACGAAGGCCCAAGTCTGAAAATAAAAGCCCCAAAGGGCGGAAATGCAACAACAGCCCATCGGGCTTAAGAGTTCAACAAAAAGATCAAAGGGAGAGAGTTCAGGCCTCGGGGGCAGCAGCCGGATCATCCAAGGGAGAAGGAGGATCCGCCTCAGTAACTTCCTTCACAGGGACAAACAGCTCATCATCAAACGAGGGAGGAGGCAGCCCACACAGCTTAGCCTCGGACTCCCTCACTAGCTTATAGCGTTCAAACTCCATCGCCGGATCCCACTTGTCGGTCTGCCCCTTAAGCCAATCCCTCATCACTTCCCAGCTAGCCACCATCTTGGCTCCACTCACCGCCATTGCCTTCTCGTCCTCATAAAGAACCTTCTCAGCCTTCAACTCCTCCAGCTCTCCCCGAACCGCATCCAGCTTAGACGTTAGGACAACATGCTCCGTAGCCGCGTTTTCCTCCAGCTCCTGCGATTTTTTCAGCATGAGCTGAAGAGACTTAAGCTCCTTCCCCTGTGCCAAAGCTTTATCCTTCTCCTCTCGGAGCCTAGCTTTCAGAGCCTTAATCTCCTTAGCAGCGTCTTCGTTCACCATGTCCTTGAGGTGATGAACCTGAGATATAAGATGCAAAAACACACTACCATAATCACTACAGTGCGCGACTAAGTTAAAATAATGGAGAAGATGCGGTGACATACCTGAAGGAGATCAAATTGGACAGACGAGATGGCTTTGGGGATGTCATCAGCAAGAAGATAGCAGGCACTTCCCGGGAAAACCCTGGTGGAAAGATCAGTCAACACCGGCTTCAGGTCAACACCAGAAACCGTGGGAGTTGAAGAACGAGTCCTCCTCTTGGAAACTGTGGGGACCGGAGTGCTGGACCCTTTACGCTTAAGGCTCCCAGTGATCTGAATGTCGTTATCCCCTGAAACAACGGCCTCTAGAGGAGGCTTCTTTTCTGAAAGATTCTCTACAGCCCTCTTGAAAGAATCCATGGAGCCGTCTCGTGAAGGTCCAGACATGTTACCTATAAAGAAAAATTCGCAAGATCAGTAAGCGAGTGACGAGATAAAAGAAGACACGATAAACTCACCCCAAATACTACAGCGACTTAGAACTTCTCGACTGACAAGGAAAGTAACTTGGCGACGCTCCGCTGGAAGTGTTAGGGAAAAATAATCCATGAGAAGATTTCCCCAGCTTCCGGCTTCCAGGTTCCAGCATCTGCTTCCAGGGTCTGACTTCTGCCTGGGTCCGACCCCTGCCTCTGAGTAAAAAGGAAAACTTCAAGATATGGTAAATATTCATATTTATCATATTATGGTTAGATATCCTTAAATCCAAGAGAAGAAAGATGAAGTATTCCAAGACATCAAGCCGCCTTTAATAAAATTGGAAATATTCTATTATCCAAGGATAGATGGAATATTTCCAAATCTTGGAGAGGAGGCACGACCTATACTATAAATATAAGGTTAATAAACCCTAGAAAGAGAGAACAACCTGTTTATAGACAGAGAGAACAAGTTCTACAGTCGTCCATGCAATATTTCAGACCTAGAGGACCTTCCTATTCGATACACCGGTGATAGGCTGATCCCGACGATATCTATCAGCTAGATTGGGCTCTATACTCATTGCTGCATCTCCAATATAGAAGAAGATATCCATCTACAGAAGACAAAAACCCCACGGTCAATTCGACGGCTACCGAGGCAAGAATTGACCTAAAAGACTATCTCCACCGACATATCTATGGAGGACGAATCCCTGGGATTACAACCAACAAGTTGGCGTCCTATGCTCGTGGCAGCATGCCTACAACTCTACATATTCATCCAGGCAACGATCTCCAGCTCATCAGCAGGGACACTCAATGCTCCATGAAGCATACCGAAGCTCCATGCTCACTGCAGCATCCCAACGATCCCACCATCTATTCCAGCCATGTGCCTTCTACAATAGATGACTTCTATCAACTACAGAGCCACGTGCTCCTAAGGCTCCGCGCCTCCATCAGGCTCTGCGCCTCCTAAGGCTCTACGCCTCCATCAGGCTCCGCGCCTCCATCAGGCACCGTGCTTCCATAAGGCTTTACGCTTCCATCAGGCTCCGCGCTTCCATCAGGCTCCGCGCCTCCATAAGGCTACGCGCCTCCATCAGGCTCCACACCTCCATCAGACTCCGCGCTTCCATCAGGCTCTGCGCTTCCATCAGGCTCCGCGCCTCCATCAGGCTCCGCACCTCTACTAGGCCACGTGCCCATCTAGGCTATACGCCCCCAATATATGAACTACGAATGGCTTGATCCCCTTCCGAGGGTTATGTAGGCAATCCTCACTGTAGGATGCAGCTATAAATCTCCACGACCTAGGACCTAGAAGACACCTTCAGAACCATAAACCATCTACAATACATCGTGAAGACCTTGCGGCCATTATTATTGACCATATGGACCTTGCCATACACAGGCAGCCCCTGCCTAAAGACCAATGTCCCTTACTAGAACGAAGGCCTTGACGATATATACTGGCCCATACCTGTAACACCCCCGAACCGTACTAGGTCGGACTAACCCGGGACGATCCGGAAGCGTTACAAGGGTTGACAGTACCGCAGTCGTACCAGTTAAAACTTCAAAACAAATTCAAAGTCTCGACCAGTCCGACCACTGTACCGTCACTCTCAACCTCGGCCTAAGGCTTGCCAACCCGTACCTCGGTCAAGAGTTGTGTTAAGTTCGGACTAAACTCAAATATCAGCGTTCTACGGGGATTTTATTAAAACAAACATAATTTTATTTATTTTACAAAGTCGGGAACTCGACTAAAGTCCTTGAAGATAAACGCAGCAGAAAATAAAAATAAAAACAAACGAGTCAACGGGTACCCATGAAAAACAAAACGAGTGAAAACATCAACATCTTGCGTCTTGCAAACAACAACGGAAATCTACGCCTGGCCTCGTCCTCCGCACCCCGCAAACGCCCAATCCCCTAAGGTTACCTGCATAGTAGAAGAGAGAATGAGTAATCGAAATTACTCAGTGGGTTCCCAAAAACAAAGACAACAACTACCCCCTTCAGCCCATGCTCAAACAACAAGAGCAACACAACAAAGCAATGAAATAACAACAACAGAAATTTAAATATGCAATGCGAGAAAATAAACATGAATGCAATGCAAAAACTTAAACATGAATTCAATGCAACTACTCTACACCCAAGCCCCACCACCGAGGCTTAACTACAAAACTAAGACTCGATCTAGACTCAATCCTAGACTCAAATAAAAACAAAAACACTCAAAGGATGGCGCAAAACGCAACATATCCCGGGATCCCTCACAACATAGAGCCCTAACTCTCCCAACCGAACACTCCCGATCACAAACACATAAGTCACATGATCGGAAAACATCATCTCTGAGAATTGGGCATCTCCCAATCTAACTCGGGCCGCATCGTCATGCAGCGCTCGTCCATGGGCGCGACCCACTTCACGTGACAAGCCATGGAGAGAAGGTCACTCTACCACTGGAGAATTGGGTATCGCCCAATCTAACTCCGAGATGGCCATGCACTTTAGTCTAGATGCAACACAACGCATCAAAACAATCACCAAGCGTGAGGGAGCTCCACCTCTAACCTCCACGCACAACTAGACTAAATGCATAACATATCCCACACTCGCCCTAGCCTAGACAAAACAAAAAGACACTAGCATGAGGGGGCAAAGCCACAAACCTCGATGCAACCCTAAGCCTAGACTCAACCTAAAACAACTAAGCGAGCTACACACTACGACTACCCGGCAAAAGAGAGAGTTTCACTCAAATCTCTTTGCAACCCCAAACTACACTACAATGCATAAGCTTATGATCTACATGAGAGAGTGACACTCAAATCTACATGCTTCACAACAACTACTCATAAGCTAAAACTAAACAAATAAATGAATGCATGCAACTAACAACCTAACAACACAATGCATGCCTAACATAACATCACCCTAGATGATTCTGTTCATCACTCAAGGACATACAATGCACAAATAAAACTAATGCATGCAAGAAAGTAAACACTCAAGTATGGGGACTACCAATCTCCCATACACACACACACAAATAATCATAACCACAAATGTGGTTACAACACAAGAACTAAAACGTTTCTTGCTCTTTCACCTGCACACACACACGGTTAGGACACACAACACAACCAGGGAAACCCACCTAAGACTGCAACACACGCAAAAGAACTCCAAAAGCAAAAGACCTAAGGGTTAACACTAAAACCGATCAAAAAGAGGCTAAAGGCTAAGAGGGAAAAGGGAACCTACAAACGATCAACTAAGGTCTTACCACCACTCCTAGCTCTCCACAACTGATCCTACAGCAAGGATCAAGCCACGCAAAAGCCTTCCACACTCACCTCACACACTCAAAAATTTTATCGGTTTTAAGCTATTTTCTCTCTCTAGAACAAACCATAAAGTCGACTGAGAGAGAAAGCTCAGGGGTTTCTAAACTTGAAAAATGCATCCTAAGGGTCATATTTATAGCCAAAGGGAGGGATGGGAGCACATGAAACATGTTCACACACTTGTCACCATTTTAAACTCGAAATTCATGCATGTGGGTAAATACACTTAATCAAATATTTTTCTTCTGAGCTTCTGTAAGATCACTTACTTTACTTTGAAGTTAAATTGTACCAAATCTCGGATTTAAACTTGGTCGGCAAGTTACTTTGCCACATAACCCATTTTTAAGGCTTAATGAGCTATTTGCAAACACATGGTAAACCTACTCCTTAGGTTTGTTCCCCATTATTCCTGTAGACTCCATGAGGTGCTGAATTGACCAATGCATGCTCTCCTTCGTGCCTGACGTGATTCCACTCCAATTAATTTTTCTTCATGAAGGGCTTTTTGCCACTTTTGGTTAATGGACTGCTCAACTTACTCCAGGCTTCAAATGATTACTCCAGATTGATCCACTACTTCATTTGGGTCCTAAATGAACCCTAGATGTCGAGGTTTTGATGTAGAAATCCATTTCTCCAGCCCATAACTTCTCCACCATTTTTAGCCCATTTCGGGTGAAAAATGGGTCTTCATGTTTGCTTGATCTCTAGATGTCTTTTGCCCCTGATTTCTTCACTCAAAAATCACTTGATTATTCCACACCTTTTCCAGGTTTGAAGGAATTTTTCTCCTACATGTGGCATGCTCCTATTGGTTGCTCGGAAGTGGAAAATGGACCAATAAGGTACTTTCTCTCTCCTTTGACTTTGGTTGACTTTGACTTCTGAGTTGACCACTTTCAAAACATGAGGAAATGTGTAAAACATTCCTTTGAACTCATTTCTCATATTTGTAGATCTTCATTTGGCTTCCTTAGCTTTCCTCTAGCTCGTTTTGACCATATCGACCAAAACTGTTTTTCTCCGGATTATCTTTGTTATGTCTTGGCTAGACTCTCCAATATGTCTTCAAATACCTTAAATAAGGTTTCTAGGTTGACGCCTTAACTCCTTGATTTATATTGATCACCTTTGTCTTCATGCTGCTACCGAACCTCTGATGTAGACTAACTCCGGTACGGCTCTTCGACTACTTCCTTGTGCTCTCGAACAAACTTGATTCTGACTCGATCAAATGTCTTCTCCTATATCAACTTGATGATTGAGATTAAGTCTTGTCTCAGTTGCTGACTTTGGAAATCTTCCATGCTCGACCATCACCGTTTCGTAGCTTAACTTCTAGCTCCTCGAACCATTTCTACTTCTGCTCGATCGTTCTTCAAAATTCCTCGATCGAACCTCCATAAACATCTTCATACACCTTTCCACTATGGTTGCTGGATGATTCCACGCCGTTGACTTTACGTTGACTTGTCATCTAAGGTCAGGGTTATTACATTCTCCCCTCCTTAAAATGAATTCGTCCCCGAATTTACAAGTTACGCCGAACTTTCTGCTACCACCTTTTGTTGGCTACTTTAACTCTTCATTGTCTTCTAGCTTCTTTGATTATACTTTGATCATTGATAGTCTTCTTCCTTTCTTCTTCCTTTGCTCCGATTCTCTTTGATATCACCATTTCTTTACTGCTTCAGCTTCCTTGATTGGCTCCTTGGCTTTCTGTCGTTGATGTCGTTATACGCTCTCACTGACTTCTTCTTCCTTTGTACTCCAGCTGCTACTGTTCGATACTTCATCTTCTGGCTTCACCATTTGATTCAAAGATCTTCTACCACCCATGTATATAAATAAATCCTTCTACCACAATTTACTCACATCATGACTGCTCCTTGCGGTACGATCAACTCAACTGCTTCATTCTTGTCTCCCCTCCTTAGGAAACAACTCCATCTTGATCTTCTGCATTACGTCTTTTCTTCGTCTAGGTTTTCTCTGTTTGGGCTTCACCATGACATCTTCTTGGTTTAATTTTCATCTTGACATCTCTTCTCTGATTCTTCGGCTTCTGGGCTTCTTCATTATCTTCATTTCCTCAAGACATCACTATTTCAAACATCATACACTCTGGTCTTCACGCTTCGGTTACTGCCTTCACGCTTCTTCATTAACTCGATCATTGACGACTATGAACTTTCACACCGACGACTCTGAACCGTTGCACTGACGACTCTGAACTGTTGTACACTTGCTGCTGATCTTCATCACTGTTGCCTTTGATTCTAGATCTTCCCACACATGCATAAATCTTATTGGTGACACTGTGTCAAGGCTCATGTCTTTCCAACACCATCAACACTCATTACACATCTCAACTTATGGCTATAAATAAGGATCGGCTTCCTAAATTCTAGGGATTATCTAACCTAAACTAACAAGGCTTCTAAACTAACCTAACTACCACAGCCTAGCAAGGGTTACTCTCTAACCGCACTTACTACAAGGACACACCGTCCACAACAAGGTTGCACACGCAACGCTCAACAACACAAAACTAAACAAGCAAGCAAAGCAAAGCAAAGCAAAGCAAAGCAACGAAACTACAACTACAACACCCAAGAGAAAGGATCAGCGCCCACTTACCTTAGCCGCCACGAGAACCCCAATCAGGACTCCTAGTAAGGTCAAGGTCTCTAAGGTTTGATCCTCCTGTTGTAGATGAGGCTGATCGAGCAGGGCTGGCAGGAGGAACAACGGAGATGGGTACGGCTCTGGTCACGTTGGTCATTGGACAACCTGCGACGAAGTGTCCACGCGTCTCACATGAGCTGCAAATCAGATATGCGCTCAAGTCTGGCTGACTCCTAATCCTTGTGCAAGCTCGAGTATGATGATCATCCGCTCCACACACATTGCATTCTTCTCTGGTTGGAATGTTGCGAGAGTCTTGAACATTTGATGTTGGTCTTCTACTAGTACCTCCTTTTTCCACTTGTCCACGTAGAACTCCATTTGGTATGGTCCTTCCATTCGGAGTACTCTCCATTATCTGAACATCTCTTGCGATCTCCGGTTGAACTTCCATGTCTACTTCCCTTGCTCCAGCTCCGGCTTCAGGATTTGTTGGCGGTGACTCCATTGGCATTGGTGAATAGTGATACTCATAGTATGTATCAAAAGACTGTCCAATACTCTCCAAACTGAAATCAAGAGATCCTCCAAGTGAAAATGCTGGACTCCAAGCTGGCATCGGAATCCACGGACTGCCCTCACGAGAACTGATGTCAATGATGTTGACGGTGACGGTGCTGTCTGATGAGATCTCAATGACTTCTGGCGCTGGTGGTTCAATGATCTCCACGTCGGACGAGCTGATGTCCATTGCTTCCCAATATTCATTGCCATAACCATACTGGTAGTTGAATGAGTCGGATGCTTGCGGAATTGCTCCTATTCCTGCGAAAAAGTTCATGCCTTCCAGATGTTCCGATTCTTCTTCAACTTCTTCAAGTACTTCAGCTTCTTCAAACTCAGATGATCCAGTCTCATGCGAACTCTCAGTGCTCTCGACCACATTCTCATCTTCAAAGTTAGAATCAGACGATGACTCGCTGGATGAGCTCGATTCACTTGATCCATCATAGCCGGCTGCTCCAGACACTTGTCCAATCCTCCGTAACCGTACCACATTCCTCATCCTCGATCCACTCCCAACCTGTCGATTGCCTGCACCAGAAACTACAACACAAGGTAAAAGGGTAAGGTCCTAAATTCCCAAAACTGATCTAACATACCTAATCCTAATCCTAAGCAGAGGACGTGCCAGTTCCCTAATGTTGTTGTTTGCGACTCCTTTTGACTCGATAAAACATTTGAAAACCCGTAAACGAAAGTAATGGTATCTCAACCAATGCTCTGATACCACCATTTGTAACACCCCCGAACCGTACTAGGTCGGACTAACCCGGGACGATCTGGAAGCGTTACAAGGGTTGACAGTACCGCAGTCGTACCAGTTAAAACTTCAAAACAAATTCAAAGTCTCGACCAGTCCGACCACTGTACCGTCCCTCTCAACCTCGGCCTAAGGCTTGCCAACCCGTACCTCGGTCAAGAGTTGTGTTAAGTTCGGACTAAACTCAAATATCAGCATTCTACGGGGATTTTATTAAAACAAACATAATTTTATTTATTTTACAAAGTCGGGAACTCGACTAAAGTCCTTGAAAATAAACGCAGCAGAAAATAAAAATAAAAACTAACGAGTCAACAGGTACCCATGAAAAACAAAACGAGTGAAAACATCAACATCTTGCGCCTTGCAAACAACAACGGAAATCTACGCCTGGCCTCGTCCTACGCACCCCACAAACGCCCAATCCCCTAAGGTTACCTGCATAGTAGAAGAGGGAATGAGTAATCGAAATTACTCAGTGAGTTCTCAAAAACAAAGACAACAACTACCCCCTTCAGCCCATGCTCAAACAACAAGAGCAACACAACAAAGCAATGAAATAATAACAATAGAAATTTAAATATGCAATGCGAGAAAATAAACATGAATGCAATGCAAAAACTTAAACATGAATTCAATGCAACTACTCTACACCCAAGCCCCACCACCGAGGCTTAACTACAAAACTAAGACTCGATCTAGACTCAATCCTAGACTCAAATAAAAACAAAAACAATCAAAGGATGGCGCCACACGCAACACATCCCGGGATCCCTCACAACATAGAGCCCTAACTCTCCCAACTTAACACTCCCGATCACAAACACATAAGTCACATGATCGGAAAACATCATCTCTGAGAATTGGGCATCTCCCAATCTAACTCGGGCCGCATCGTCATGCAGCGCTCGTCCATGGGCGCGACCCACTTCATGTGACAAGCCATGGAGAGAAGGTCACTCTACCAGTGGAGAATTGGGTATCGCCCAATCTAACTCCGAGATAGCCATGCACTTTAGTCTAGATGCAACACAACACATCAAAACAATCACCAAGCGTGAGGGAGCTCCACCTCTAACCTCCACGCACAACTAGACTAAATGCATAACATATCCCACACTCGCCCTAGCCTAGAAAAAACAAAAAGACACTAGCATGAGGGGGCAAAGCCACAAACCTCGATGCAACCCTAAGCCTAGACTCAACCTAAAACAACTAAGCGTGCTACACACTACTACTACCCGGCAAAAAAGAGAGTTTCACTCAAATCTCTTTGCAACCCCAAACTACACTACAATGCATAAGCTTATGATCTACATGAGAGAGTGACACTCAAATCTACATGCTTCACAACAACTACTCATAAGCTAAAACTAAACAAATAAATGAATGCATGCAACTAACAACCTAACAACACAATGCATGCCTAACATAACATCACCCTAGATGATTATGTTCATCACTCAAGGACATACAATGCACAATAAAACTAATGCATGCAAGAAAGTAAACACTCCAGTATGGGGACTACCAATCTCCCATACACACACACACAAATAATCATAACCACAAATGTGGTTACAATACAAGAACTAAAACGTTTCTTGCTCTTTCACCTGCACACACACACGCTTAGGAAACACAACACAACCAGGGAAACCCACCTAAGACTGCAACACACGCAAAATAACTCCAAAAGCAAAAGACCTAAGGGTTATCACTAAAACCGATCAAAAAGAGGCTAAAGGCTAAGAGGGAAAAGGGAACCTACAAACGATCAACTAAGGTCTTACCACCACTCCTAGCTCTCCACAACAGATCCTAGAGCAAGGATCAAGCCACGCAAAAGCCTTCCACACTCACCTCACACACTCAAAAATTTTATCGGTTTTAAGCTATTTTCTCTCTCTAGAACAAACCATAAGGTCGACTGAGAGAGAAATCTCAGGGGTTTCTAAACTTGAAAAATGCATCCTAAGGGTCATATTTATAGCCAAAGGGAGGGATGGGAGCACATGACACATGTTCACACACTTGTCACCATTTTAAACTCGAAATTCATGCATGTGGGTAAATACACTTAATCAAATATTTTTCTTCTGAGCTTCTGGAAGATCACTTACTTTACCTTGAAGATCAAGTGTACCAAATATCGGATTTAAAATTGGTCGGCAAGTTACTTTGCCACATAACCCATTTTTAAGGCTTAAATGAGCTATTTGCAAAACACATGGTAAACCTACTCCTTAGGTTTGTTCCCCATTATTCCTGTAGACTCCATGAGGTGCTGAATTGACCAATGAATGCTCTCCTTCGTGCCTGACGTGATTCCACTCCAATTAATTCTTCTTCATGAAGGGCTTTTTGCCACTTTTGGTTAATGGACTGCTCCACTTACTCCAGGCTTCAAATTATTACTCCAGATTGATCCACTACTTCATTTGGGTCCTAAATGAACCTTAGATGTCGAGGTTTTGATGTAGAAATCCATTTCTCCAGCCCATAACTTCTCCACCATTTTTAGCCCATTTCGGGTGAAAAATGGGTCTTCATGTTTGCTTGATCTCTAGATGTCTTTTGCCCCTGATTTCTTCACTCAAAAATCACTTCATTTATTCCACACCTTGTCCAGGTTTGAAGGAATTTTTTCTCCTACACGTGGCATGCTCCTATTGGTTGCTCGGAAGTGGAAAATGGACTAATAAGGTACTTTCTCTCTCCTTTGACTTTGGTTGACTTTGACTTCTGAGTTGACCACTTTCAAAACATGAGGAAATGTGTAAAACATTCCTTTGAACTCCTTTCTCATATTTGTAGATCTTCATTTGGCTTCCTTAGCTCTCCTCTAGCTCGTTTTGACCATATCGACCAAAACTGCTTTTCTCCGGATTATCTTTGTTATGTCTTGGCTAGACTCTCCAATATGTCTTCAAATACCTTAAATAAGGTTTCTTGGTTGACTCCTTAACTCCTTGATTTATATTGATCACCTTTGTCTTCAAGCTGCTACCGAACCTCTGATGTAGACTAACTCCGGTACGGCTCTTCGACTACTTCCTTGTGCTCTCGAACAAACTTGATTCTGACTCGATCAAATGTCTTCTCCTATATCAACTTGATGATTGAGATTAAGTGTTGTCTCAGTTGCTGACTTTGGAAATCCTCCATGCTCGACCATCACCGTTCCGTAGCTTAACTTCTAGTCCTCGAACCATTTCTACTTCTGCTCGATCGTTCTTCAAAATTCCTCGATCGAACCTCCATAAACATCTTCATACACCTTTCCACTATGGTTGCTGGATGATTCCACGCCGTTGACTTTACGTTGACTTGTCATCTAAGGTCAGGGTTATTACAATACCCTTATGGCAGTATCCTAAAAGCAGGGTCTCTTGGTTCATCAACCACTGAAGTAGGAGAAAACACTACGACTACTTGTCTCCTTCCTCCTATCATTCCGTAGGCTGAGCACGAATCGCTTGTACCAGAAAATACCCTAACAGTTTGGCGCTAGAAGGAGGGGCAGTCCTAAACTATGTGACGATGGTGATAGGCGGAAGAGATATTTCATTTATTCCTGCAAAAGGTCTCCATCCCAACCACCTGGGGGCAAGGAACAACTTCTTCTCATCGCATCCGCGGCCCACATGGCTGGAAACACCTCTCCTACAAAGGGTGGCACCATGCTAACAGCAGCAGCAAGGTTCTATGAAGGAACTACCTATGAGATCCTGCTATTCCTTACAGATCTCGGACCTAAACCACAAATCAGTCTCCTATGGTCTCTGGTTCTTGCTGGTTCCAGGTCCTAACCAAAGACCCGACCTCTACAGTCTTTGGTCCTTGCTGGTTCCTGGTCTTGATCAAAAATCCGACCGCTACAGTCCTTGGTCCTTGATTATTCCTGGTCTTAATCAAAGATCCGACCTCTATAGTCTTTGGTCCCTGCGGGCTCCAAGTCTTAACCCCCAAATCAGACCCCTGTAACCTTTGGCACCTACTAGTTGCAGGTCCCAACCAGGAATCAGGTCCTTATAGTCTCTGGTCCCTGCTAATTCTGAGTCTCCAAAGAAAATCAGGCCTCTACAAACTTGGAGTTGACAACCCCGAACTAGGAGCAGTCCTCATCAACATCAAATATCAACGGGCAGCCCACTGGCAACAATGTAGCACGATCTAGACACTAGGAACGCGTCTACTCCACCCCATGTGACGAGGAGAAAGGTACTCAAGAAGGGCACAATGCCTTCCATGCGAGTTGACACATTGACGAATCCCAAAGGAGGAGCCAGAAGAAGAGTTCCCAGGAATACTGCACGCATACCGTGTGACCACTAAGAGGTAACAATGGAACCACCTTTCTTTCTAGGTCCTAGAATCTAGGTGGTAGAATAGCTAGAGAACGCCTTTTAAGTATTCGGTGAATTCCACGGAGTTCCTGTGGAAAACCTACGAACCAACCAAAAGCATGAGGAACCTTGCCCAAGTACTGGGCAAACCGCCGCTTTGCCTCCTACCAAGGGTCCAGAGGAAAAGCTAGTTCAGCATCAAGGTTTGATGGTCGTCGTATCATCTACTCATTCGGAACTGAGTAAAGAAGTAGGATAACTCCCGTTCCTGCTACTACTCAGCCAAAAGCGACATCCGAACTTCCAGGTTATGGATCCCAGCTTCCAGACTCTGGACTCAGGTCCTAATCTAGGTTCCGGGTCTACAACTATTCACCGTACAAGAAAGCAAGCTCCAATCATCTTACTACCTCTTTTCCTAGTGATGTACCTTGATATGGTTCTAAAGGAAGCTAAAGCCATGTGCCTCTCAAGAATTCCAGAGGCCACATGTCTTCTTGAACCTCTAAAAGAAGACATGATCACGAGAAAAGCTGGGGCAAAATGAGATGAGCGTTAACCCAAGTGGCAACACGCATCAACAAGTCTCGTTGGCTTGCCCACAACAAGGAGGATCCAAGACAAAGCGACAAGCCGTTAAGTGACATCCAGAAAACGGTGAGAGTGACTCATCCGAGTGGGAGCAGAGAGCAGCTAGGAGAAGTCACAACACGACACCTACGAAACGGAGAGATCCGATGAACAGGAGCAAAGCAATATGCCCGAAAGGTCAACATCAAGAATGGATTAACCACGTCCTAGTCTGCAGTAGAAGACGCTAATGCATGCAAGGAAGCATTCCAGCTGGGTAAACCCTTGCTATCCAAACAAAGGGTCATGCTCCAGACCTGTCCATTCCTGCCTTGGGTCAATTTTTACCCAGACCCCGCAATCCAAGCTCAAGGACGACTCAGTTTTTCTAATTCACCTCTGATGCAGCGGACGATAGGGGTGAACGGTCGATCTAAGAATTTAGGGTTCTTCGAGACATGTTCTTGGATCGATTAAGGGTTTCTTTCGATAGCTCCTTAAGACCAACTTCTTGCTTGATAAATTTAATCAAATCAAAAAAGGCGACTCGAAATAGATGAATTGAATCAAATCTAGAACAAGAAATAAAGCAAAAGCTATGTTTTTAATTATCAAAAGTCTGAATACAATATTAGGCCTAGACGACTATATATAAGAAAGCCATAAAAACCCTAAAACAATAATAGTAATAATCTAAATCTTTAATAAATAAATAATAAAATATTTAGAAATATTCCAAATATTTATCTGCATCATTCTCTCCGGATTGGAGAAGATTCGTCCTCGAATCTTGATCGTAGTCTTCGAATCCAAAACGTTTTCCAAAAAAAACTCTTCCTCGAATCTTCACTAGCATGTTTTGCACGAGTTTTGCACGGATCTGTTTGCAACTTGAATCTTCACAAATCCGTTTTTGCACAAAATATGCACGCAGGAGATTATCAATATACTGGAAAAAATCTTCATCAACACGATTTTGCCCTAACTTTGCACGGAACTCATCCTGCATGAACTTTGCACGGATTTGATTATTCTTGAAATCTTCTGGATTGAGGATCTTCTGGGTTCGTGTTCAGTCGGCTATGACTGACAAGTCCAACCGCCTTGTCAATCGCATATGTGACTACATAACCAGGCGTGACCAAGTGGAGAAGGAGAGTAACTTGCTCGGACAAGCAACCGGGACGCGGAAATGTCTTGAAATGATCAGAGAGGAGAAGTTGGGCATCACCCAAGATCTTATTGACGTGTTTACCGGTCAAGAGGCTGTGCATACAGCTGAAATCGCTCGGCTAGGTGGAGTAGCTCCGCTGTTCGACGAAGACCTGATGCTTTCTCCGCTCGTTTTTCCGTCAAGGTTTGTTAACGAAGCGTTCATGGCTTCCCTGGACCCTTATGGGTCGAATGATGATTTGATCGGAACCGAGACGGCTTCTCAGCTTCAGACTCCTTCAAACACTGTGGAAGGTGGGTTGACTGGCCAATCGGTGGAGGAACCTGCTAGCACCGTCCTTCCCTCTGAGAGTTTGGTCTCGATTCGAGGGAGGAGCAAGTTGAGGAAGCACAAGTCCGAGTTCAAGATGTCTGTCCTGAGGGAGTTGTTGCGCCTGATGTTGGAGTCGAGGGCGATGCAGTCGAGGTCTCGGATTCCTCTTCCGGGGAGAGTGAAAGGAGCGGAGACGATGAGAGTGGGGATTCCCCTTCTCCTTTACTTGTCAGGACTGGGGAGTCTCCTAAAGGACAAGGTAGAACGGTTTTACCCGACAAGCCTCCTACTGTGGAGCCAATCGACCAGGATGGTCCTTCCGAAAGAGCTGGAGAGGAGAAAGAGGCTGAAGGTGAGGGAGAGATGCGTCCTGCTTCAGACGATTCTCTTGAGGATGCTTCCGACGTAACTGAAAAGGGCCAGGTCGTGGGACCGTCCGTGGTCGTTTCCGAAGGCGTTCCAGATCCTGCTATTCCGAAGGAGCCTTCCGCTTGATTGTTGGCTTTGTTGTTGTAACCCTATTTGCTTTTAAGGACTTTGTTTTTGTTATAGGGACCTTTATTGTTTTTTTCCTTTGTAGGATTATCTCCTTTGTCTCGGATATGCTACTTTTGTGCTTTCAATTTCATGATCTTTTGCCATGAAATGTGACTAAGAACATGATGAATTCCTTTTGAGCTTGCTAAGTTGCATCGCTGACATATTAGGTGCTTCCCGTGTGAAGTCAAATTTCTAATGAACATTGTCTAACTTGGGAGACTAAGGAGTCAGCATATATTCTTGAAAGAGGAAGGTTCCAGATCTAACGATATGTGGGTTACAAGTTTAGTTGGCCAGACATTCACTCGTTTTTCCCAATCGATTACCCGGATTCGACTTTCCAGCCGGTTGCTTGTGGCGAGGACGTGGGCGTCGTCCGGCTGATTGGTCCCTCAACCGAGTGTTTGATCAGGACACGGCGGGCTAGGGGTGCGAGTATCTGTGTATGGATATCACCTTGGTCTTATTGACCTCAACAAAGTTTTGACTTTAGTGTTGTTACAGCTGGACCGGTTAAGGCTGCCTACGTACCTCGGAAGAGGATCAAGCCGTTCGTAGTTCGATTTACCCGAGTAAAAGTGGCTGTTTTAAGGCGCATTTACTCGGACGAGTAGAAATGACGCTAGGGTGCATCTACTCGTTTTTTTTTTTTTTTTTTTGAACATGGAAGTGATTGTTATCATCCGTGTCAGTTCTATTCGGACGAGTAAAGATAAGCGACCATTTACTTGACCGTTGCTCTACTGCTTTACGAGTAGTATCGACGCAGGTGCATCGAGTTCCAAGCTCTTGGAACGGCTTCTCCTCGCGATGTTTGGAGTCGGTAGACGCCGGGTTTTATGACTTTGACGATCTTGTAAGGTCCTTCCCACCGCGCGCCTAACTATCCTGCGTTAGGCTCCTTTGTGTTCTCGAATACTTCGTGTATGACAAGGTCACCGAGTTCCAGCGGTCGCGCTCTTACTTTCTTGTTGTAGTAGCGTTCGATCTAGTGCTGATAGTTTTGGATCCTGAGCAAGGCTTGGTCACGTGTTTCTTCAATTTCATCAAGTGCGTTAAGGAGCATATCTTCGTTGAGCTCAATGTGCTGGGGCATCTTGGAACGTCGGAGACTAGTGACGTTTACTTCAGCTGGAGCCATGGCTTCAACTCCGTATGCAAGAGAGAAAGGTGTAGATTTAGTCAGCCCCCGAGGTGTTGTGCGATGGCTCCAGAGGACTCCGTCGAGTTCATCCGCCATGTGGCCTTTTTTCAGGTCCAGACGCTTCTTGATGCCATCCATGATGGGCTTGTTTGACGACTCGGCTTGACCGTTTCCTTGCGGGTATCGAGGGGTGGAAGGACTTACTACAGAACTTTTTGAAGTTTCCAGACATGAACTGCGAACCGTTGTCAGTCACGATCTCGTACGGGAGACCGTAGCGGCAAATGATGTTCTTCTGACAAAGCCGCGAACCTCTTTGTCCGTTACATGTGCGAACGCTTCAGCCTCAATCCATTTTGTGAAGTAATCTGTAAGGTTCAAGATGAAGCGACGCTGGTGGGAATAGATCATGGGACCGATGATATCCATGGCCCAACGCATGAATGGGTACGGCGGAGTGGACGTCTGTAGCAGCTCTGTGGGACAATGGATAGTCGGAGCGTGACGCTGGCACTTGTCGCATCTGCGGGCGTAAGACTCGCAGTCTTTGTTTATAATCGGCCAGAAGAACCGTTGACTTCTGACTTTGAGCGCTAGTGCTCGTCCGCCTGAATTGTTACCGCCAGCACCTTCGTGTACTTCTGCTAGGACTTGTCGGATCTCGTCGCCATGAATGCATCGGAGGGCGACCTTACTTGCGTTGTAACGAAAGAGGTCTCCTTCAATGAGTGCATAGTACCGTTTGTGAGATAGTTGATATACCATGATTTTGACCCACTTTTACTCATGGTATTTATATGATTTTACTATATATATATATATATATATATATATATATATATATATATATATATATATATATATCTATGTTTTTGGAGTCTTTTAGGTATGTTTTCAGGTTCAAGGGCATTTTGGAGTAAAATGACGTTTTAGGTGCCATTTGGAGCTTAAAGGAGAGTTTTCCCGAGATGACTTAAAGATCAGACATCAAAGTCGATATCTAAAGATACATATCGATCGATACACATTCCGTGTAATCGATCGATGATGCATTTGAAGAAATGACGACGAGATACTCCATCGATCGATGTACTTGTTATGGTATTTTTGTGTAGGGTCGTTTTAGTACTACAGAACACAGGAAGACTGAAATATTTGTAAGTGTTTATGTGTGTTAAGAATAGAAATCGAGGCAAAGAGACTGTTATTATTGAGTGATTTCGGGATTACAACGTTAGGTATGTATAAACTCTGTTCTATCGCCTAACTCTCTAGTCTCTAAGCCCCAAAGTGTCGATCCCTTGTTCTAGGGTTTGGGTTCCCCTTTTATAGTTGATATAAGTCGGCTGAAGTAGGGCGGTCTTCGCAATATTCTTGAATATATTACTTTCCCCTCGGTTTAGGAAACTTCTATATTTGTGCGGAGGATCGGATCCTTGGTCCTTTTGGCAAGGGCTAGGCCTTGGTTTCTCGTCGCGGGGACTGGACCCTGGATATTATTAATGGAGATTGGATCCTAGTGCCTCCCAGTGGAGATTGGTTCTTTGAGTAGAGGAAGGACCCTAGGTCCCTTCCAAACGAGGGTCCGGAAGTCAAGGCTCCTTCGGAGGCTGGAGATTTCTTTAGCCCTGGATATTTTTCCCCAACAGTTTGCCCCTTATTCCTTGATTGCTTCGTAGGGATCAAGGGATAACATGTAGTCTTGGATCTTGGTACCATTTCTTCAAGCATGAGAAGGGTTTTATCCATAATTCGATTCCAGAGTCCGAGGCGTAACAGCTTGGCTGGAATGCTGACTTGGAAACTTTTGATTCGAAGTTTTAAAGATCGATCTGAACGAGTCTCGCTGATTTGGATTCTCTTTCCTTTTCGGGGGCTATAATCTCGAAAGATCCGGGGAGCGGGCTGATTCGATTTTCAAGTCCTGCCTCGGAGACCGTAGGATTTTTTTTTTTGAATTTGGCGACTTTCCCGAGGTAGTGTCTAACAGCTGTTTCCTCCTTCCGATAATAAATATGTGCTCCGGATTTTCGATTGCCTTCATCGTTTCCACCTTTTCTTAGTCTTCTAAAAGTGCATTCAGATTTTTCTTCTTCTTCTTTTGTTGCAATGGCAGAGACGAGGGATTCGGGGAAGAGGATTGAGTCTAGATCATCTAGATCTGGCAGCCCTCAGGATCTCCGAGCGTTTGTGCCCTTGCCGTTTGTACCTCTCGGGTCTCCGCTGGTATGTCCTCCTTCGTTGATTGGAGAGGATGAATACGTGACCTTCGGAGAAAATACGCGCTCCCTTCTTCCGTTGTTCTCCATATTCCTGAGCCATCGGAACGTGCTTCCGGCGGTATGCCCGAAGAGATTGCTATTAACGAAGCTTTCTTTGAGTCAGGTTTCAGAGGTGACGTGCCGATGTTGATTGCAAACCTTTGCAACTATTTTTATATCTCGTCGTCCCAGCTTAATCCTCCAGCTTGGCGTATCCTCGTGGCGATCCAGAATTTGGGTGATGACGAGAATTTGATCTTGGGGGTTAATGAAGTTCTCTTCGCTTATCACTTAGCTCCAATTAATGGTAACGAAGGGCGTTTCCATCTCCGTCCTTGTGTGGGTCTTCCCATAGTTGAGGAGCTACCAAAACCCGATCGCAAGGGGCTGGCCTTCGAGAAAAGGTGGCCCGAAAAATATGTTTTCATGACCCTTCCTGGATCCTTTTACCGATGGAACTTCATAGGTGAGGAACGTTTCTGCTAGTTGTAGTCGAATTTTGCTTATCTCTCTTTGGTTTTTTTGCAGAGGGAACTCGTCCTGCTCCCGCCGATGGAAAGGATAACGTTCTTCGTGCAGGGCAGGTTCCTGTCGAGCAACGTCTAGTGACTCATCTTCTTAGCCCAGAGGTGTTACGCCGTAGCAAACTATGGGGTAATTCTTTCTTCTTAGAATATATTGGATCTTTTATTGTTGGGTTGATCGTATGAGCTTTGTGGTTAGGGGGTATGATGGAGGAGGATTCGGAGGATCCAGTAACTTCTTTCAAGAGGGCCGCCGATGCGATCTCAGCTAGGAAGGGTTTACCTAAAGAGGAGGTGGTTGGTAGAGGAGGTGCGACTATTGGAGGTAAGCGCAGGTTGATAGAAATTGAGGGTATTTCCTCAGGTCGGGATCGTGGATCGAGGGAGGACTCGAGTCCGATGAGCCAACAACCACCATCGAGCAGACGTTCGCATGGAGGGTTATCGACAGTTTTAAATAACTTGAATGAGAGCGTATTCTCCAAGATGCAGGTCCTTTTTTCGGATAAGAGTTCTTTAGAGGCAGCGCGGCAGATTCAGAGCGGGCTTCTTCAGGTAGATAACAATTTTCTCGTTTCTCGTTTTGAACCCTTGGTTCACGTTTCCTTTCCATACAGGTCCTTTCGCAGCTATATCACTTGAAAGACTGGATGGCGAAGGAGGGCATTAATCGAGACAAGATGGCGGAACTGTCCAGACAGTTATCCCGTGAGAAGGATAGACGAGTAGCTACGGAATTGGAACTTCGGGACTTGCGGGATAAGGTCCGGGCCATCGAGGGTTCGGTAGAGACGGCTTCGGCTGAATCCCTTTGGCTGAGTCGAGAGAAGCAAGAATTAGAGGAAGGCGTCGCAGGGCTTCGATCTAAGGTGGTGGTTTCAAGGAATGAGAAGATCATGGCCGTGAGTGGGGCAAGGATGGTTGCCCGCTGGCAGGTAATGAGGGATTATCTGAAGGGACAGACTGATAAGTGGGACTTCGTGTTGGCGTTTGAACGTTACAAGATGGTGAAGGAGTCGGAGGCTAAACTTCGTGGGTTGCCTCCTCCTTCGTATGATGATGAACCGCTTATCCCCGTGAAGAAGACTGCTGAGGTGGATCCTCCTGCTCCCGTGGATGATCCAGCTGCTGCCCCTGAGGCCTAAATTCTCTCTCTTATTTGAACTCTTGAGCCGATGGGCTATTGTTGCATTTCCGCCCTTCGAGGTTTTATTTCAGACTTGGGCCTTCGTGCCTTTTTTGTTTAAGACTTATGGCCCTTCGTTGTCTTTATCTATTTCCTTTGTGCATCTGTATTTTGTAGACATCACTCGAGGTTTTGCTTGGTTGTTGATTTGGGGTTGAGGTTATGGGCCGAAGGCCGACCATAACTCTTACGAGGAGTCATTGTCTAGGACCTGAGTCATGTTAGTGATTAGATCGAAGACCTAAAAATGCCGAAGCATTAGACCTTGTAGTCCTGTTCGTAAAACGCGAGTTTTAGTTTTAGGGATGTAAGATCATCGCTGGGAACTAGTGGGTTCCAGTCTGGTTTGAACCCTTAGGTTCTCGGACCCTCGAACTTGGAGGCTCTTAGGGTCTAGATCCCTTAGGTTCCTTACCTGGGCCCTGAGGCCTTACTTTGAACCCTTGGAGTTCTACCCATTGAATCTTGAAGTCTTAGGAACCTTTAGGTTTTTTGGACCCTTAGGTCTATGGAACCCTGAGGTTCTCTGGACCCTTGGGTCTTAGGAACCTTGAGGTTCTCTGGACCCTTAGGTCTATGGAACCCTGAGGTTCTCTGGACCCTTAGGTCTATGGAACCATGAGGTTCTCTGGATCCTTAGGTCTATGGAACCCTGAGGTTATGTGGATCCTTAGGTCTTAGGAACCTTGAGGTTTTTTGGACCCTTGGGTCTATGGAACCCTGAGATTCTCTGGATCCTTAGGTCTATGGAACCCTGAGGTTATCTGGACCCTTAGGTCTTAGGAACCTTGAGGTTCTTTGGACCCTTAGGTCTATGGAACCCTGAGATTCTCTAGACCCTTAGGTCTATCGAACCATGAGTTTCTCTGGACCCTTAGGTCTATGGAACCTTGAGGTTCTTCGGACCCTTAGGTCTTGGGACACGAAGGTCTTTGGACCCTTAGGTCTTAGGAACCTTGAGGTTCTTTGGACCCTTAGGTCTTGGGACCCGAAGGTCTTTGGACCCGAAGGTCTTTGGACCCGAAGGTCTTTGGACCCGAAGGTCTTTGTACCCGAAGGTCTCTAGACCCGAAGGTCTTTGGACCCGAAGGTCTCTGGACCCGAAGGTCTCTGGACCCGAAGGTCTCTGGACCCGAAGGTCTATGGACCCGAAGGTCTCTGGACCCGAAGGTCTCTGGACCCGAAGGTCTCTGGGCCCGAAGGTCTCTGGAACCGAAGGTCTTTGGACCCGAAGGTCTTTGGACCCGAAGGTCTTTGGACCCGAAGGTCTTTGGACCCGAAGGTCTCTGGGCCCGAAGGTCTCTGGAACCAAAGGTCTTTGGACCCGAAGGTCTTTGGACCCGAAGGTCTTTGGACCCGAAGGTCTTTGGACCCGAAGGTCTTTGGACCCGAAGGTCTTTGGACCCGAAGGTCTTTGGACCCGAAGGTCTTTGGACCCGAAGGTCTTTGGACCCGAAGGTCTGTGGACCCGAAGGTCTTTGAACTCGAAGGTCTTTGGATCTGAAGGTCTCTGGACCCGAAGGTCTTTGGATCCGAAGGTCTTTGGACCCAAAGGTCTCTGGACTTTTATGCTTTTGGGGAGTCTTTTTGATCGCTCTCTGCTGCCCGGAGGCGCGCCACTCTCGATCTAAATTGAGAAGTCGCACTGTGCTACCCGTGGGCATAGGCCATTCTCGAAAATCTGAATGCTGCACTCTAGCTTTCTGCAGAAAGGTCACTCTCAGACTTACTGTGGTCTGGGGTGGGTCCCCCTGCAAGGTTCTTTCAACCCAGACAGACTACCTTCCACGTCTGGATAGGTATTAAATTGTTTGTGCTTAACCGGTTATTTGCACTTTGCTCACTGCATATCAGCCACCAGAATCTGATTACAGTACTTGGCCGTGTACGTCATGTCCCCAGCGTGCCTTTAGCTTGTAGCGTTTTTCACGAGGGTTTGAGTGGCACTAGTACGTGGTCCCCGCATAATTCTTGGCTATAGGCCTTTACGCGGGGCCCTATCGCGCAGACATCGGCTCAGGGCTGATCAGACCCCTTCCATATTTGTCTGCACCTATGGTGAGTAGCCTCACCAGCTAAGGGGCTAGCTAAGATCTGAGGTCCCGAAGGTCCCGATCCAGCTAATATGCCCCTTTAAGTATATTGGTGTTCTCTTACCTCCCTTTAGTCGAAAACAAATGTATTTTATAAGCTTAGTCCAAAGACGTTCTCGTTATACATGGGAGTAGGAAAACCAAAATATTTAAATATATAATAGTATATATAGAGTTTGATCCGAAGATCTTGCCTTTAGAAATGATATAATTTGAGGTGCAAGGCGTTCCAGCAGTTGGGTTGGACCTTGGATGTGCTGTCTTGCAGCTTATAGGCTCCTGCCCCTTGCACCCCTATTACCTTATAGGGCCCCTCCCATCCGGGGGCGAGTTTTCCGGCTGATTTGTCTTTCGTGTGATTACAGACTCGCCTTAGGACCCAGTCTCCTTCTTGAAAGGTTCTGGATCTCACCTTCTTGTTGTAACTCTTGGCTACCTTCATTTGGTACGATGCGTTCCTCAGGCGGGCTGGTTCTCTTTTCTCGTCTAGGAAGTCTAGGCTTAGGTACATCATCTCATCGTTCTCCTTGGGAGTTAGGATGTTGGAGATCGTGGTCTTAACATGCACCTCGGTTGGTATTGCTGACTCGGTGCCATAGAAGAGTGAGAAAGGGGTTTCTTGGGTAGCTGTTTTCGGAGTTGTCCGATAGGCCCAGAGGACTCCATATAACTCTTCTGCCCATCGCCCATGAGCCTTCTCTAAGCGCTTTTTGAGCATGTTCACCACCGTTTTGTTGGTTGACTCTGCTTGTCCGTTCGACTGGGGGTGTCTCGGTGCTGAATATGAGAGTTTTATATCCCATTCTTTGCAGAAGTCTTGGAAGTCGTTGCTGGTAAATTGGGGTCCATTGTCGGTGACAATCTCCTGAGGTGCTCCGTAGCGGGTTATTATGTTTGTCCAGATGAACTTCCTGATCTGGAGATCCGTGATTTTCGCCAAGGCTTTGGCTTCTACCCACATCGTGAAGTAATCGGTCATTACTAGGAGGAAAACCTTTTGCCCTGGCGCCATTGGGAATTTCCCCACGATGTCCATGCCCCATTTGCGAAAGGGCTAAGGGGAGCTCGGGGATTTCAGGTTCTCTGGTGGTAAGTTGGAGATTGGAGCGTGTTTCTGGCATTGGCTACAGGTTTTAGCATGTTTGAAAAAGTCCTTCGCCATAGTGGGCCAATAATAACCGGCCCTCCTTGTCCTGAGAACCAGGCTTCGTCCGCTGGAATGTGAACCGCATTTCCCATCGTGGAGTTCTTCCAATATTTGTGCGGCTTCTCTAGGGGATAGGCATCGTAGATAGGGCCCTGAGAAGGACCTTCTATATAGCTTTCCCTCCGAAATGCAGTACATGGCTGCTTGTCTCTTGATCTTCCGGCTCTCCTCTTGGTTTTCAGGTAGGACATCGTTTCTAAGATAGTTGGTGATAGGGGTCATCCAGGTTTCTCCTTCGTCTACTACTGCCACTTCTTCTGGTTCTGCCTCTTTCTGGGTTGCTGGCCATTGTAAGACCAACAAGGGGATACTCATATGTTCCTTAGTTTCCAATGCGGAACCTAGGTTTGCTAGAGCATCGGCTTGGGAATTTTGTTCCCTAGGTATCTGAGTAAGCTTGCAGTTTGTGAATTGGTCTAAAAGACGTTTGGCCACCGATAGGAACCTGACCAAGCTCGGGTCCTTGGCTTGATAATCCCCTTGAACTTGGCTGATGATGAGCTGCGAGTCACTGAAGACCTGGATGTCTTCTACTCCCATTTCTCTAGCTAACGCTAGACCTGCTATCAAAGCCTCGTATTCTGCCTCGTTGTTGGTTGCTTTGAAGTTGTAACGTACAGCCCTTGAGGCCGAATCTCCTGTAAGGGAGGTTAGAACCAGTCCTACTCCTGCACCTCTTACGTTGCTGGAACCGTCCACGTGTAGGGTCCATTGACCTTCCTCTGCTTCTTTTCCCTGGAGTGTAGCCTCTAGATCTGGGTCTGGAAGTGTAGAGGGAGAGAATTCAGCCACGAAATCGGCTAGGACCTGGGATTTGATAGCGGCGGCTGGGCGAAAGATCACGTCATACTCTCCCAACTCTATGGCCCATTTCGCCAACCGTCCTGATACCTCGGGTTTATGAAGGACCGCTTTGATGGGAAATGAAGTGACCACCACGACTTGATGGGACTGGAAGTAGGGGCGTAACTTCTTGGCCGCGACCACCAGGGCGAGGGCTAGTTTCTCCAGTTGGCTGTAGCGAGTTTCTGCGTCTAGCATGGACTTGCTAACGTAGTATATGGGGTGCTGCCTTTTCTCTTCCTCTCTTACGAGGACCGCGCTAACTGCGTGCTCGGACACAACTAGGTAGAGCAGTAAGGTTTCTCCTTCCAAGGGTTTAGATAGGAGTGGTGGAGTAGTGAGGTAGGCCTTGAGGTCGGATAGCGCGGCTTCGCACTTCTTTGTCCACTTCAAATCCTTGGGGTTCTTTAATGTTTCAAAGAAGGCGTGGAACTTGTCGGAAAGCCTGGAGATGAACCTGCTGAGGGCTGCCATTCTCCCTGTCAGTTTTTGAACCTCCTTGACATTTCGTGGGGGAGGAATCGCCTGGATGGCCCTTATTTGCTCCGGATTTGCTTCTATGCCCCTGTGGGTGACTATGTATCCCAAAAACTTCCCAGAGCTTACTCCGGATGAGCATTTAGAGGGGTTGAGCTTCATATTGTATTTCCTCAAGGTGGCGAATGCTTGCTGAAGATGCGAGATATGATCTTCCGAGTCTAGGGATTTTACCAGCATGTCGTCGATGTAGACTTCCATGGTCTGGCCTATCTGATCGGCAAACATAGTGTTGACTAGTCTCTGATAGGTGGATCCAGCGTTCTTCAGACCAAACGGCATGACCTTATAGCAGTAGATGCCCCTGGAGGTAATGAAGGACGTCTTTTCTTGATCGTCGGGATGCATTAGGATTTGGTTGTATCCCGAGAAGGCATCCATGAAGCTCATTAGTTGGTGCCCAGCAGTAGCATCAACCAGCTTGTCTATATGAGGCAAGAGGAATGGATCCTTTGGACAGGACTTGTTGAGGTCCGTGAAATCGATGAACACTCTCCACTTTCTGTTTTTCTTTTTCACAACCACCACATTGGCGAGCCAGTCGGGATACTTTACCTCTCTTA
Source organism: Hirschfeldia incana (assembly GCA_026261945.1). Taxonomy (NCBI): domain Eukaryota; kingdom Viridiplantae; phylum Streptophyta; class Magnoliopsida; order Brassicales; family Brassicaceae; genus Hirschfeldia; species Hirschfeldia incana. The sequence continues at coordinate 172,513 of JABCMI010000063.1, forward strand.
TGAACCCTGCGTCGAGCAGGTTCTTTACCTCTTCGTTAATGATTTCGTCCCTTTCGGGAGCAAACTTCCTTCTCTTTTTTTCTGACCGGAGGATGCTCGGGATTCACTTGGAGCTGGTGCATGATGACATCGGTGTCGATTCCGGGCATGTCTTGGTGGGACCATGCAAAGCAATCGGAGTTGGATCTTAGGAAGTCGATCAACCTTCGCCTCAAATCTTTCGGCAGTTTGGAGCCTGTCTTGAGGTTCCATTCCGAGTTCCCTTCTACCAGGGGGACCTCATCCATGTCTTCAACCTCGGGTTCTTCAGCGTGAGGAACTAGAGGTTGCTTCTGTAATTGCTATAAGACTTGGGTCTTTAGCTTCAAGGTAGTTTGGTAGCAGGACCTGGAATTCTCTTGGTCCCCTCTGATGACCTTCACGCCCTAGGGGGTAGGAAATTTCACCAATTGATGAAGGGTTGATGGCACGGCTCCCATGTCGTGGATCCAGGGTCTCCCTAGTATCACATTGTAGGATGACGGACAGTCGACGACCAAGAACTTGGTGGTCTGATTTATCCCCTCGGCGTAGACTGGGAGGAGGACTTCTCCTTCGGTTTGCTTCACCTCTCCACTGAATCCCACGAGCGGGGTTGCTTTCCTGGTTAGTGTCTTAGGGTCTAGCCCTAAGTCCATGTAGGCCGAATGGAAGATGATGTTGCTGGAGCTTCCGTTGTCCACCACTATCCGCTTAACCAAGCAATTGGCTATAACTAGCAAAATGACGAGGGCATCATGATGGGGAACGAGGACCCGTTCCTGCTCCTTCGCAGTGAAGCTGATCTCATCCGTCCCCAAGAGTGGGCGCTTGGGAACCTCGGTCTCTTGACCATTCCTAGCATTACGAGTAGTCGTTTTGGCTGCGGCGCTGCTGATTCCGCTTACTTCTGATCCTCTTGAGATGACGTGGATCACTCGCTCTTGTGGCGGAGATGACGTGGATCACTCGCTCTTGGGGAGAGCGGGACCTTCTCTGTTGAGGAGGTCCTTTGCTTTGTCCGAGAGGAACTACCTTAGGTAACCCTTCTTAAGAAGTTCGGCTACTTCCAGCCTCAAGGCTATACAGTCTTCAGTGGTGTGACCGTGATCATTGTGGAACCCACACCATCTTTTAGGGTTCCGGATAGCGTCAGGGGACCTCATTTTAGGTGGCCACTTAACTTCTGGGCCCATATGTCTCAAGACTCCGATGAACTCTGGTTTGGATATTACGAGGTGGGAGATACTGGGCCAAGTAGAAACCATCATTCCTTCGGATCGAGGTAGAGGGCGATATTGATATCTGCCCCTGCTCTGGTTGGTGGATTCTGGGAAGGACGAGATCGGATGGTTTCCTCACGTTCGTCCTTCGAAGGCCTGGAGGGCTTCTTATCGTATTTGGAGGAGACCTTGGCCCTGCTCACGACGTCTTCTTCCCACCTTACTTGGGCCCAGGCGCGGGATAGCACATCCGCCATGTCTCCGCATCTGTACTTCGTTAGTTCCTTGTATAGCTCTCCTTCCGGAAGCAGACCCTTCTTGAAGGCTGAGACTGCTGTATCGGCGTTGCATTCGGGTATAAAGACCTTCTCTTGGTTGAAATGAGCTATGTAGGAACGTAGGGACTCGTTTCTGTATTGTTGGATCTCGTAAAGGTCATCCGATCTCTTCTCCAGATGGCGGCTGCTGGCGAATTGTTCCACGAACTTGTCGCTGAGGGCGGCGAAAGATGCTATGGATCCCGTGGGGAGGTTGATATACCATTGGAGGGCAGGACCGGTTAGGGTTAATCCGAAACCCTTGCACATGGTGGCCTCCCTTGCTTCTTTTGGAATAGCCACGGCTATCATGCGTTGCTTATACTGGGCGATATGATTGTCAGGATCTCCGGTTCCCTCATACATCTTAATGCTCGGGAAAGAGAATTTGCGAGGCATATCGACTGAAGCAATCTCCTTCACAAAAGGTGTGTCGGAGTATGACCTGGGATCGCTTCTCCGGATAGGGGGAGCTACTCCGGGGAGCCTTTCCACCATGGATTGGATGGTGCCGAATCTTTCGGATACCACCTTCTCTAGGTAGGCGGCTAGAGCTGGATCTGAGATCTCGGGATGGTCAGGTGAATATTCTTCGTCCTCTGCATCGGAGTCGTCCTCTTCTTCTTCCCGGGTTGCGTCTCGAGTGGCTTCTTGACCGCCGGGTCCGTCGTCAGGCTGTTGTGGCGTCTCCTCGTCGTCATGTGGAGTGTTGAGCAAAGCCATAGGTCGGACTCTGGTTCTGAACTGTTTCCGCTTGTTTCCAATTGCCCTGAGGGATTGGTTTTCTCGTCGGAGAGTGAGGTTTTCGGCTTCCATAGTGTCTAGCTTCTCGACGCTTTGCTGAAGCTGCTTGGAGTGTTCCCCAAGTTGATCTTTTAGGTTCTGAACTTCCTGGACGAGTTCCAGACCTGCAGGTGCGGTTTCCCGAGCCTTATGAAGGTCGGTTATTTGACTCTGAAGGGTTTCGAATCGGCTTAGAAGCTTCTTCTCCTTCGGGGTCAATTCAGCTTGGTTGGAATCGTCTTCCTGTGCCATCGTCACGTAGTTGAGTTACTCCCCTCCTTCTAGCGCCAAACTGTTATGGTATTTTTGTGTAGGGTCATTTTAATACTACGGACCACATGAAGACTCAAATATTTGTAAGTGTTTATGTGTGTTAAGAATAGAAATCGAGGCAAAGAGACTGTTATTATTGAGTGATTTCGGGATTACAACATTAGGTATGTATAAACTCTAGTTCTATCGCCTAACTCTCTAGTCTCTAAGCCCCAAAGTGTCGATCCCTTGTTCTAGGGTTTGGGTTCCCCTTTTATAGTTGATATAAGTCGGCTGAAGTAGGGCGGTCTTCGCAATATTCTTGAATATATTACTTTCCCCTCGGTTTAGGAAACTTCTTTATTTCTGCGGAGGATCGGATCCTTGGTCCTTTCGGCAGGGGCTAGGCCTTGGTTCCTCGTCGCGGGGACTGGACCCTGGATATTATTAATGGAGATCGGATCCTAGTGCCTCCCAGTGGAGATTGGTTCTTTGAGTAGAGGAAGGACCTTGGGTCCCTTCCAAACGAGGGCCCGGATGTCAAGGACCCTTCGGAGGCTTGAGAAATCTTTAGCCCTGGATATTTTTCCCCAACAGTAATCATTGTACCATCGATCGATATCAAGCGTGCAGAAGAAGGAAGAATTTTCTAATCGACTTGAAGCCCAAGTTATCCCAATATTACTATAATGCCCCTGACGAGTTTTTAACCTAATTGAACTCAGTATTTATACCTTTGCCAATGTGTTTTTGCAAAGTAAGCTTTTACAACATATCATTGTTCTAGTATTTCTTAATTATCAATAAAGTATTCTTTTCATCTTAATTCTGTTATCATCAAAGGTTATAAGATTATAGGTTTAGAAGAAAGATACAAATAAATTTGTTATCACGAGGAACTTGATTGTTCGGTCTTCTAAATGAATCTCTATTATTACCTTGATGCTATGAATCACTCAGTCATGTCTGAGTAGATTCCTTTGTTAGATTTATGGTTCAAATAGTTATGAGGGATTAGCCCCAACTATAGATTGTTGAGTTGTATACTCATTATCCTGATGAACCCTAAAGCTTATTCTAGAGTAGCTAACTAGAATATGATCTTGGAAGTGATTTAATCCGTAAATCATTCTCCTGACATCATCTTGCATAAGCTAAGATCCTCTAGAGATAAGCGAGAGCCGATCTATGATCTTGGTGAACACATATTCAATTTGATCTAGAGCTATATCGATCAATACTCAAATAGAGTAATCAATCGACGACACACATATCGATCAATACAAGCTGTCAAACATCGATCGATATTGTCGGCAGACAGATCAATAGACGAGTCTAGTAACGACAGTTATTAGGCAAATCTAAAGAGTTTAAGTTCTCTAGTATATGCAAGCAACTCATTAAAACATCTATAGCATTATAATCCTGAATTAACTGAATATTAACCTTGAATCTAACTACTTTCTCTTAATACTTACAACTCTAAATCATTCTCTTGAGCAACTAGACATTGCTCACAACTGCAATTTACATTTAACCCATTTCAACCTAGCTTAGTCACTAAGGATTACTATCTTTTCGCTCCCCGTGAAATCGATCCCTAAGTACTACATCTGAACCTCTTATTTGAGAGAATAATTCACTCCTAGGGTAATTTGAGTGAGACCAAATTTGGCGCCGTTGCCGGGGAGCTAAGATCGCCATTAGATTTAATCTGATTAGGTCTAGGTTATTTAATTTCTGCTAAATCACCTTCTGACGCTAAATTTTTTTCTTGTTTTTCAGGTACATGTCCTGCAATACCAGAAGCAACAAGAATTATCAACTTGTGTACTCAGAAGACCCCCACAATTTGGAGCGTAGCATCCACAAGAACTTACGTTCCACATCGATCGACATTAACCCTCCTTTGTCGACCGATACCCCGACATCGATCGACATCAACAACAGTTCGTCGACCGATACTTGTCTACCACAGTCGACCGAGACACCTTCTTTGTCGACCGATACTCGCCACACTTCATTGCTCGACCACCACTTGTCGACCGATACTCCTCATCCGACATCGATCGATATTAATCACATAACATCGATCGATACCACCCGACGAGTCATGATAGCGCCTATTATTCTCAGAACCGATGAGAATGGAGACCTGCGTGATCAAGATGGTCACCTGCGTAACGCAGCAGGTCAGAAGCTGAATGCTCAAAAGGAAATCATTCCTGAGCAAGACACTACAGACTTCATCCAACCTGCAGATGAAGCCAACAGAGCTAGAACCTTGGCTGATTACAACCGTCAAGATCAGTTCTATACCAACCGATCAGCCATCCGCCTTCCTGCCATTCAGAGAGGAGATTTTGAGCTCAAGCCGCAGTACTACGGCCTCGTAGGACAGATACCCTTATGTGGGTTATCCCATGAGCATCCTATGGACCATCTGGAAAGGTACGAAGATATTATATCTTCCATCAAAGCTAACAGAGTCCCTGCAGACTACTTTTTCTGCAAGCTTTTCAAATACTCTCTATCAGGAGAAGCTTTGCAGTGGCTGCGACAACTACCACCAGGTTCTCTCACTACCTGAAAGGACATCAAAAACGCATTCCTGCGTAACTTCTTTGATGAGTCACGTGCTGAGGACTGGAGAACGAAAATTGCTACATTCACTCAGGAACCTGGCGAATCATTCAAGGATACCTGGAACCGATTAAAGTCCTACCAGCGCGACTGCCCACATCATGGATTCAACAACGTGCAACTACTCTGCACCTTCTACAGAAGCATCGCTCTGAAGTATCAGATGGCTCTGGATACTGCTAGTGAAGGAAATTTCAGCACAAGGAATCCACAAGACGCTGTGAAGTTAATTGATAACTTAGCTTTAAGTAACAGCACGAAGAACACTGTCAAGGGTAAATCTGTATCATTCCTTGGGAAGGAACAAATTAATGAGTTCCAATCACAGCTGGACAATGTTCAGAGGCTACTTAACAAGCAGATTTGCTCAGTTGAGGATGCAGAAACCGCAGAGGAATATATAGACGAAGATGTGAACTGGATCAGTGGAGCTGGATTTCAGAGATCTGGAAACCAAGGAGGAAACATGAACTTCTCAGGACAGATGAGCAACTACAGTTCACAGAAACCTTCCTACAACAGCAGCAATTCCAACAACAACAGGAGTTACGGAAACTCATTCTACACCAATCCACCTCCACCCACCCAGGAAAGCAAACTAGAAGAAATGCTGGAAGGAGTTCTAGAGACTCAGCAGAAGCTCCAGGTGGATTTCAATGGGAAGATTGACTCTGTCTACACTACCCTGAACTCAAAGCTTGATACTTTGAATACCTATGTGAAGAAAGTGGAGACTCAGGTCGTTCAGACATGAGAGGCTTTGAAGAAACAAGAGGCTTTGGCAAGAGCACCAGGAGAGCCTACTACTAACCACCACGTCAATGCTATCATAGATGATGATTTTTGGGAGGAAGTTAACAGGATAAGCTGCACAATTCGACAGATGAAGACTCGCCCGAAGCCGGATTCGCTCCATATCGATCGACATCATCAGCTCGACATCGATCGATATCACCAAAAGCGAAACGATCGATAAACCTTGATGAATATCGATCGATAGACTTCGAGGAACCCTCCAACGAGTGCAACTCGATCAAGATCATGTCACATGAAGCCTTTGCAGCCAAACACACACAACCGCCCACCCGTATGGACGTCGACCGAACTTCAGACCCCATCGATCGATACAGAGACCTTTCCATCGACCGATCCGGAGATACCAGTATTGACCGACACACTGCTGTTGCCATCGATCGATATACTATACCTCACCGCCGAGTGCAACTACCAAAGATCGATGTAGCACGACTTAATGCACTCCGGGAGCAGTCCAAACTTTACAAATCCCTTCCTACAGCCATATTGAAGAAACCCACAGACATCATTGAACCCATGGAGCCAGAAAAGGAAAACCTAGGAAGAGTTCTACGAAAAAGGAAAGAGAAGATTGCCAACCACCTTAAAAGGGGAGCTAATGAAGCAGAGATGGAAAACTTCAGAAAACGAGTTCTAAGGATCCCTGCAGAGAAACCCTTTGAAGAAGCCTACTTTTCACACAGATTGTGGATGTTCTTCAGAGAAACCAAAGAGACAGAAGAAGACATCAAGAGGATGTTTCACCAAGTTCGTGATAGCTTGAAGAAGAGGATCACACTGACAAAGAGGAGCGATCCAGGGAAGTTCACAGTACCATGTTCCATCAGGGGCATTGAATTCCCTCGTGCCCTATGTGATACAGGATCAGGAGTCAGCATCATACCCAAGATCATGGCAGAACACATACGTCTGAAGATAGAGCCTACTGATGAGACATTCATCTTTGTGGATTGTTATCAAAAGAACTCTGGAGGCATAGTTCGAAATCTTGAGGTACAGATTGGAGATGCCATCATCCCTACAGACTTCCACGTCCTGGATGTCAAGCTAAACTTCAAAACATCCCTACTGCTTGGAAGAGCAATCTTAGCCACCGTCGGAGCCGTTTGTGACCTAAAGTTCAACAAGCTTTGCCTAACCCTGATAGATTCCACCACCCTCTATGATCCATGTCATCAAGTTACCAAGGAAGGAGACCACAAACATCGTAGCAGCATGCTTTTGTTCCCACGAGTACGATTCCATGGCTGAGTACGAAACCGATCCGGTCACATCGACCGATGAGAGTAACATCCCATCGCCCGATACCCATGCAAACACATCGACCGACGTAGCCAACACCACATCGATCGATAGACAGCCCTTTTGGAAGAACAACGCTGAAACCTTGGCATCGACTGACAGACTAATTGTGGAGTTCCCAGATAGAGATTTCGAGCCAGCTAGCTCGGAACCGGACGACTACATACCTTTAGAAGAGGAATACGATGAAGATTACGATGAAGAACGAGCTACAGAGTACAGATTCATTCATGAAGAAGAAGACAGACACACTTCCCACACCTTCAGATTCAACGCATCGACCGATAGAGGCCAGCCTTCATCGACCGATATGCCACCAAGAAGATCGTTCAAACGACCCTATCAACCATCAAGCGATCCTATCGACTTTATATCCATTTACACACCACGTGATCTCACTCAACTTTCCCTAGGAGTGAATTACTCTCTGAAATAAGAGGTTAAGATGTAGTACTTAGGGATCGATTTCACGGGGAGCGAAGGAACACAAAAGATAGTAATCCTTAGTGACTAAGCTAGGTTGAAATGGTTTAAATGTAAATTGCAGTTGTGAGCAATGTCTAGTTGCTCAAGAGAATGATTTAGAGTTGTAAGTATCAAGAGAAAGTAGTTAGATTCAAGGTTACTATTCAGTTAATTCAGGATTATAATGCTATAGATGTTTTAATGAGTTGCTTGCATATACTAAAAACTTCAACTCTTTAGATTTGCCTAATAACTGTCGTTACTAGACTCGTCTATTGATCTGTCCGCCGACAATATCGATCGATGTTTGACAGCTTGTATCGATCGATATGTGTGTTGTCGATCGATTACTCTATTTGAGTATCGATCGATATAGCTCTAGATCGAATCGAATATGTGTTCACCAAGATCATAGACCGGCTCTCGCTTATCCTTAGAGGATCTTAGCTTATGCAAGATGATGTCAGGAGAATGATTTATGGATTAAATCACTTCCAAGATCATATTCTAGTTAGCTACTCTAGAATAAGCTTTAGGGTTCATCAGGATAATGAGTATACAACTCAACAGTCTATAGTTGGGGCTAATCCCTCATAACTATTTGAACCCTAAATCTAACAAAGGAATCTACTCGGGAGAGTCTTCATCTGTCGAATTGTGCAGCTTATCCTGGTTAAGCTACACAATTCGACAGATGAAGACTCGCCCGAGTAGATTCCTTTGTTAGATTTAGGGTTCAAATAGTTATGAGGGATTAGCCCCAACTATAGACTGTTGAGTTGTATACTCATTATCCTGATGAAACCTAAAGCTTATTCTAGAGTAGCTAACTAGAATATGATCTTGGAAGTGATTTAATCCATAAATCATTCTCCTGACATCATCTTGCATAAGCTAAAATCCTCTAGGGATAAGCGAGAGCCGGTCTATGATCTTGGTGAACACATATTCAATTCGATCTAAAGCTATATCGATCGATACTCAAATAGAGTAATCGATCGACGACACACATATCGATCGATACAAGCTGTCAAACATGGATCGATATTATCGGCAGACAGATCAATAGACGAGTCTAGTAACGACAGTTATTAGGCAAATCTAAAGAGTTGAAGTTCTCTAGTATATGCAAGCAACTCATTAAAACATCCATAGCATTATAATCCTGAATTAACTGAATAGTAACCTTGAATCTAACTACTTTCTCTTAATACTTACAACTCTAAATCATTCTCTTGAGCAACTAGACATTGCTCACAACTGCAATTTACATTTAACCCATTTCAACCTAGCTTAGTCACTAAGGATTACTATCTTTTGTGTTCCTTCGCTCCCCGTGAAATCGATCCCTAAGTACTACATTTGAACCTCTTATTTGAGAGAGTAATTCACTCCTAGGGTAATTTGAGCTAGATCAATAGTCTGGCTTCCCACTTCTCACTTGGCAAGGTGCCGTTTGTGAGATAATTGATGAATTCTAGTCGCCAATCTTCGGTTTGCCTCATGGGGTCGTTGAGAACGGCGACTACGGGGGATGGCTCTACTAGCAGGTTGATACTCGGCTCTTCAATGCGGTGGATCAGAATAGTCCGCTTCACTTGATCTCGTAGCTTGCTTCCTAGCGCGGCTAAGGCGTCAGCGCACGCTTTGTTGCCATACGGTACTTTAGTAAGCTCGAAAAATTTGAACTCCTTGGCCAGTTCTTGAACCACGTGGAGGTAAACGTCCATGCGGTCGTTACGCGCATCATAGTCGCCGTTGAACTGACTGGCGACTATCTGTGAGTCGCAATAGGCGCTCAAACGTTTGGTGTTGACTGCCTTAGCGAGACGTAGGCCGGCTATTAGTGAATCGTACTCTGCTTCGTTGTTCGACGCTTGGAACCTGAAGCTGAACGGTTAACGTATTAGTTCACCAGTTGGGGATTGGAGTTGTACACCAGCGCCAGAACCCTTGTTGGCTGAAGACCCATCAACGTGCAATATCCAGTTTTGGCTTGGAAGTTGTAGATCCTGTTCTAGCTCTGGTGCTAACTCGATGAGGAAATCGGCTAGGACCTGAGCCTTTGCTTCTGTGTGGTTCTTGTAGGTGATGTCGAACTCACGGAGTTCGACGGCCCACTTAGTTAGTCGACCAGCTCGGTTGGTGTTCTGGAGGACCGTTCAGAGAGGTTGGTCAGTGAGTACTTCAACGGAATGTGACTGGAAGTACAGGCGCAACTTCCGAGCGGCTTCAACTACAGTAAGTGCCATTTTCTCGAGAGTCGGAAAGCGCGTCTGTGGACCTGTCATGCATCTACTCGTGTAAAATATTGGTTTTTACTCGCCCATGTCTTCTTTAATGAGGAAGCTGATAATCGCGGCGCTAGATACGGCGATGTATAGTGACAAGACTTCTCCTTCCTCGGGTTTAGCTAGAACGGGTGGGGTTGTGAGGTACTTCTTGATCTGGCAGAATGCCTCCTCGCAAGCCTCATCCCAGATAAACTTCTTATTTCCTTAGCAGAAGGTCATAGAAAGGGAGGCACTTGTCGGTCGACCTGGAGATGAATCGATTCAGGGCTACGATGCGCCCTGTGAGCTGCTGGACCTCGCGACTGGTCTTCGGGCTTGGTAGATTGACTACGGAGGATATCTGTTTTTGGTTGGCCTCGACCCCCCGCTGGGTGAAAATGTACCCGAGAAACTCGCCGGAAGAGATTTCGAACGTGCATTTCGCTGGGTTAAGCTTCATCCCATACTTGTTGAGTACCTCGAAGCAGTCGCGCAGGTGGCTAAGATGATCTTTGGCATGTAGCGAGTTGACTAGCATATCAGGAATATAAACTTCCATGGTTTTACCTAGCTTGTCTGCGAACATCAGGTTGACGAATCGCTGGTAAGTGGCTCATGCGTTCTTCAAACCGAAAGGCATGACTTTGTAGCAGAACGTGCCTCGATCCATGATGAAAGCTGTCTTCTCGCGATCGTCAGGGTGCATCATAATCTGGTTGTAGCCGGAGAACGCGTCCATGAAAGTGAGCATTTCATTCCCTGCAGTCGACTCGACTAGGCGATCGATGCTGGGAAGCGGGTAGCTATCCTTCGGGCAGGCTTTGTTAAGATCAGTGAAGTCGACGCAGACGCGTGACTTCCCGTTCTTCTTCTTAACGACGACCGGGTTGGCTAGCCATTCAGGATAGCGGACTTGGGTGATGGAGCCTGCCTTGAGTAGTCGCTCGACTTCTTCGTTCACTGCTTTCGTCCTGTCCGGTCCGAGCTTGCGTTTCTTCTGACGGATAGGCTTGAACGTCAGATCAACATTAAGCTCGTGTGTAGTAATAGCAGGATCGATTCCCTTCATATCTGTCATAGACCAAGCAAAAGTCGCTACATTCTCCTTAAGGAAGGAGAGGAGTGCCTGTTGGACGTCGTCGGCTAAGTACGCACCGATGCGCACTGTCTTGCTCGAGTCTGAATCGTCGACTGGCATCTCTAAGACTTCTTTCTTATGAGGGGAGGCTTGGGCTATCGATGGAGTAATGGAGTTGACAAGAGACGAGGAGCGTTGCAGCTTGACGTTTGCGATCAAAAGATCTCGTGCGGCTTGCTGGTCCCCCCGGATAGTCTTGATTGTACCGTCAACTCCAGGAAATTTGATGCACTGGTGATAAGTAGATGGGATTGCTTGCATTGAATGTATCCAAGGAGTACCGAGGATGACGTGGTAAGGCACAATGTTGCTCACGACAGCGAACTTGACCGATCTGGTAACTCCGCATGCACAGACTGGAAGACGGATTGTACCAAGTATTATTTCTGAAGAACCATTAAAGCCGGTGAGAGTCCTTGAAGAAGGCTTGATGCTGGCCAAGTCGATCTCCATGTTCTCGAGCGTCGCTCGAAAGATCACGTCGACAGAACTTCCTGTATCAACGAGTACTTTGGTGACGTCGTACTCTCCTATCGCCAAAACGACTAGCAACGGGTCGTTTTGAGGGACATGGATCCCGTGCAAGTCGTCGGACGAAAAGCTGATTTTGGGGTGGCTCGGTGGCTTCGTGGGCCAGCGTCTTGATGTCGTGGCTTGTCGGCGGTAATATTTGACGGAACGGACAGAGTCGCCACAGGGAGGCGAACCTCCCATGATAACATTTAGTCGTGGACGTAGCGTTGCCTTTTTAGTATCGAGGAACGCGCGAAGGTCTGTTGAGACATCCTGGTCGTCCGGCTTGGTTGGTTCTTAAGGTGCGGAGGCAGTCGACTGTTCTAGCCGCCGTCGAAGGTCTGTCGGTTTTGAACGATTGAGCTGGACACATAAGTCGACCGAGCTAGCATTGAGTTTTGCTCTTAGGTCGGTGACGGTTTCTTGGACCTGAGAAGGAGCCACTGCTTCCTCAGCCGCGCCGCTTACGCGTCTCGATTTGCTGACGTTGAGTTTGAGGCGCAGGTCATCGCCGTTAAGTCCGCTGGTTGCTGTCGCCTTGCGTTTAAGGATGCTCCTCAAATCGTCAGTTGGTGGCGCACGGTCACCTTTGTCGTCAGATGACTCGGACAGCTGAGAACGTATCACCTCGATACGTTGGCGATTTGCTGGTTGCTTCTCATCCGCAGAAGAGGCTTTGTTATCCGCATCGTCAGCAGGTTTGTCGTCTCCGCGGCTTTGCTCGCCTTTCTTGCCGCCCGACTTACGCTGCGCTCGCTTCTCTTTGTTTTTAAACCAGCTCTTGCCCGACTTTGGTTTGGGCTTGGGGGGCGTGATCTTAAAATCTCCGCTCTCCACTGACGATAGGAACTGAGCGTACAACATCTTGCACTCGGTGGTATCGTGGCCCTTGACGTCGTGGAACTTGCAGTGCTTCGAGAGATCTGTCCCCTTTGAGGGTCCAGCAGCGGCTAGGGGCATGGATTGAGCTGCGCAGCAGGACTGGAAGTGGTTGTTGCTGTGGCAGTTTCGCGGTTGTACACGTTCCATGGCTCATTGCGTACTGTGAAAATCATAACGGGCATGATGTTCTCATCAACGACGAACATGAGTCCGTTCTTTGAGTTACACTCTTTTCACCAGGAGCGTGTTGACGTGGTTCTGCTTTTGCATCTGCGGCTTTAGTCGCTCCGAGTTTTGCTGCGCTCTGCTTTCCCATGATTGCTTTGGTGTCTTCTTCCATGCGGATGAAGTTGTGAGAACGAGCAATCGCGTCTTGTAGTGACGTAGAGGGGCTTCGGTAGAGGTTGTCCCAAAACTTGGAGTCGACTTTGAGGGTATTCATCAAGGCGTCGACGGCGATGTGATCATGAATGTCGATCTTTGAGACGACCGACTTGAAGCGCTCCATGTACTCGCAAAGACTTTGGTCCTTCGGCTGTTTGAGGTTCCAGAGACTAGAGGCTGTTGCTTCTCCCTTGGCGAACATGATATAGGTCTTGAGAAAAGCCGACGAGAGTTTCCTGAAGCTGCTAATCGAGTCCTCTGCTAGCCCTGAGAACCATGTTAAAGCCTGGTCGTGGAGCGCCTCTACGAACAACTGACAGTAGGCGGCATCCCTGAGAACCATGTTAAAGCCTGGTCGGGTAGCCTTGCTCGACAGGGTCTCTGCCGGCCTTGTACTGCGGGAGGTGCAACTTCTCGATCTTGCGGAAGTTGACGTTGGTCAGCGCGCTGGAAAACGGGGTGCGCTCAGTAGAGGCGAGGACGTTTTCGATCTGCGGGGCTGCGCTGGTGACCTTGTGTATCGTGGAGCTCATTTGCTGAAAGTTGAGTTTGAGCTCGGCGATATTTCGTATCGTCGTGAGATCCGCACCGACGTTAGGAGTCTCAAAGGCTTGAGCGTCGTTAGGTTCTTACTTTTCAGAGGCTTGGTCGACTACCGGCACGGTAGGGTTTGTGTTGAAGAGTTGGCGTCGTGACTAGGGAAGCAAGTTGCGCTTGAGTCGCCTTATGGATCTCGTCTAGCTGCACGAAGTGCGCCATGATGGAGCTCATGAAGTCAAGCGGAAGAGGTGGTGCAGGGGGAGGGGTTGGAGTGGGCTCCTCTCTGGAGGCACCGGAGCCGTTTTCGCCTTCAGGCATGAGTAGATCTGAGTTAACGTTACTTTGTTCTCGTCCCCACGGTGGGCGCCAATTGTTGATACCAAGAACGGGTTGAGAACAATATAGAAGTCAGTGGGACAAACAAAGACGTTTTATTAGATCTGGAAGGTGAGTTTACAAGGTTGAACAAGAGAACAAGGAAACATTAAGCGGAAAATGAGATCTACTATGGTGAAAACGCTAGATCTAGCCGCTCAGTATGTGTGTAAAGTTCAGGATCCCTTTTTCGTTGCTGCCCTCGTTCCTTTTATAGAAGACGGTCTAGTTGTTCGCCATATTCTTCTCGAGCCTTAGTCGGCCTGCTTGATGCGCTTATTCGTCGGTCCCTTTGGGCCCCTTTTAGCCGTTTTAGCTTATCAGGCTCCAAAGTCGGGTCGCCTAAACGAGTCGAGCTTCCTCATTTGATGGGCCTTGTAGAGGGGTGCAACCCATCTTCTACATCTGTGAACTTGGGTTGTAGTTGCTTCTCTGTCCTGAGAAGTTCATATTTCCTCCTGGAATTCCAGATCTCTGAAATCCTGCTCCACTGATCATGTTCACATCTTCCTCCGTGTGTTCCTCTCCAGCTGCAGTTTATGCATCCTCAACTGAGCAAATCTGCTTGTTTAGTAACTTCTGAACATTGTCCAGCTGGCCCTGGAATTCATTAATATGTTCCTTCCCAAGGAATGATGCAGATTTCGCCTTGACAGTGTTCTTCGTGCTGTTGTTTGAAGCTAAGTTAACGATTAACTTCACAGCGTCTTATGGATTTCTTGTGCTGAAGTTTCCTTCACTAGCTGTATCAAGAGCCATCTGATACTTCAAAGCGATGCCTCTGTAGAAGGTGCAGAGTAGTTGCACATTGTTGAATCCATGGTGTGGGCAGTCGCGCTGGTAGGATTTGAATCTGTTCCAGGTGTCCTTGAATGACTCTCCAGGATCCTAAGTGAATGTAGCGATCTTCCTCCTCTAGTCTTCAGCACGTGAATCATCAAAGAAGTTACGCAGGAATACGTTTTTGATGTCCTTCCAGGTAGTGAGAGAACCTGGTGGTAGTTGCCTCAGCCATTGCAAAGCTTCTCCTGACAGAGAGTATTTGAAAAGCTTGCAGAGAAGGTAGTCTTCAGGGACTCCATTGGCTTTAATGGCGGATATTAGATCCTCGAACCTCTCTAGATGGTCCATATGATGCTCATAGGATAACCCACATAAGGGTATATGTCCCACAAGTGTGTAGTACTGCGGCTTGAGCTCGAAATCTCCTCTCTGAATGGCAGGAGGGCGGATGGCTGATCGGTTGGTATATAACTGATCTGGACGGTTGTAGTCAGCCAAGGTTCAAGCTCTGTTACCTTCATCTACAGGTTGGATGAAGTCTGTAGTTGCAGTGTCTTGCTCATGAATGATTTCCTTTTGAGCATTCAGCTTCTGACCTGCTGCGTTACGCAGGTGACCATCTTGATCACGCAGGTCTCCATTCTCATCGGTTGTGAGAATGATAAGCGCTACCATGATTCGGCGGGTAGTATGGATCGATGTAATGTGATTAATATCGATCGATGTCGGATGAAAGGTCTCGATCGACGAACTATTGTTGATGTCGATCGATGGGGCGGTGCGAGTATCGGTCGACAAAGAAGTTGTCTAGGTCGACTGTGGTAGGTGAGTATCGTTCGACAAGGAGTAGTTGATGTCGATCGATGTGGAACGTAAGTTCTTGCGTATCGAACGTTCCAAGCTGTGGGCATGCACCTGAAAAAGACAAGAAATTTTTTTTTGCGTCAGAAGATGATTAAGCAGTAATAAATAACCTAGACCAAATCAGATTAAATCTAATGGCGATCTTAGCTCCCCGAAAACGGCGCCAAATTTGATATCACTCAAATTACCCAAAGGAGTTAATTACTCTCTTAAATAAGAGGTTCAGATGTAGTATTTAGGGATCGAATCACGGGGAGCGAAGGAACACAAAAGATTATAATCTTTAGAGACTAAGCTAGGTTGAAATAGTTTTAAATGTAAATTGCAGTTGTGAGCAATGATAAGTTGCTCAAGAGAATGGTTTTATGTTGTAAGTAATAAGAGAGGGTAGTTAGATTCAAGGTTACTATTCAGTTAGTTCAGGATTATAATGCTATAGATGTTTTAATGAGTTGCTTGCATATACTAAAGAACTTCAATTCTTAGATCTGTCTAATATCTATCGTTTATTAGACTCGTCTATTGATCTGTCTGCCGGCAATATCGATCGATCTTTGACAGCTTGTATTGATCGATATGTTTGTCGTCGATCGATTACTCTATTTGAGTGTCGATCGATATAACTCTAGATCGAATTGAATATATGTTCACCAAGATCATAGACCGGCTCTCGCTTAACCCTAGAGGATCTCAGCTTATACAAGATGATGTCTGGAGAGTGATTTATGAATTAAATCATTTCCAATATCATATTCTAGTTAGCTACTCTAGAATAAGCATTAGGGTTCATCAGGATAATGAGTATACAACTCAACAATCTACAGTTGGGCTAATCCCTCATAACTATCTGAACCCTAAATCTAACAAAGGAATCTACTTAGACATGGCTGAGTGATTCATAGCATCAAGGTAATAATAGAGATTCATTTAGAAGACTGAACACTCAAGTTCCTCTTGATAACAAATCTCTTTTATCTTTCTTCTAAGATTAGAATTCGATAACCTTTGATGAAACAAAAATGAGATGAAAAGAATACTTTAGATTTCTTAATGAAAAGTACTTAGAACAAGACAAGTAAAAGAACTAGAAAAGTATTGAAAGCAATAGAAGCACACTTTGCCAAAACACATAGGAAAAGGTATAAATAATAAGTTCAATTAGGTTAAAAACTCGTCGGAGGCATTATTGTAATAAAGAGAGATCTTGGGCTTCAAGTCGATTGAGAATATTATTCCTTCTTATGCACGCTCGATATCGATCGATAGTACTAGGCGTACATCGATCGATGGAGTATCTCGTCATCATTTCTTCGGATGCGTCATCGATCGATTACACAGAATGTGTATCGATCGATATGTATCTCTGGATATCGATCTTGACATCTGATCTTATAGTCATCTCGGGAAAACTCTCCTTTAAGCTCCATAATGGCACCTAAAACGTCACTTTACTCCAAAATACCCTTGAACCTGAAAACATACCTAAAAGACTCCAAAACATATATATATATATATATAGTAAAATCATAGAAATACCATGGGTAAAAGTGGGTCAAAATCATGGTATATCAGGTAGCCTCCTCCGGGAACTCTGTACATCTGACCCTGAAGCTAATAACCGGCTTCTGATAGACAGCCTCGACCTAATCGAGGAAAGACGAGACCGAGCCTTGCTTTGCATTCAAAACTTTCAACAAGCAATGGCCCGACATTACAACTCAAAGGTCAGGCCCCGAGAATTCGCTGTTGGTGACCTAGTTCTTAGGAAACTCTTCGAAGGTACCAAAGAGCCCGACGCTGGAAAGTTAGGGGCCAATTGGGAAGGTCCCTACCGGATCATCCACGTGGTACGACCTGGCGTCTACAGGCTCCGGAAGATACAAACCGGGGTATCTGAAATTCGATCGTAGAACGCCACAAACCTCAAGAGATACTATCATTAGATACCTAAAAACCTTGAACTATGTTAGGCTTGATCCCTTGACTGGGTACGTAGGCAACTCCGTCATGAGTGCAGCCCCATTCTTTTTTCAACATTCTTTTCACTTAAGCAAAGGGGACATATGTGTAATCAAAAACAGATAGCCCAAAACAATTATTGTACGACTATTCCAACATTATGTATTCTAAAAAGTTTGTTATCAATAAAACAATCGTCTTCGACATTTCAAGTTTTTCAACACCAAAGGTCTTAAAAATCCTTCGAATAAAGTCAGGTCCCCATAAACCGAACCTAAGGTCTTAAAATCCTTAGGAACCATCAAGGTCTTAAAATCCTTCGAATAAATTCAGGTTTCCATGAATCTGAACCTAAGGTCTCAAAAATCCTTAGCAACCCTGGAGGTCTTGAAATCCTTCAAACAAATTCAAATTCAACAAACCTAAGGTCTTAAAATCCTAAGGAATCATCAAGGTCTTAAAATCCTAAGAAATCATCAAGGTCTTAAAATCCTTCAAGCAAGTTCACCACTTCGTAAATCTAAACCTAAAGTCCTAAAACCCTTAGTAACCTCAAAAGTTGAAAATCCTCTAAACGAATCCAGGTTCCTGAAATCTCGAGCTAATCTAAAGCCTGATTCCAACAAGTCATTAGATACAATATCGAGTGATCGAAGCAAGTTAAGTAACTTAAAAGAAATAACCGAGTTTGAAATAAAACCAAGGTTTAAAAGCCTCCTCAGGTTAACAAAGGTTCAAAAGGATCCTAGCGTAAGAAAAGGTTTAAAGGCCTCCTCAGGCCATAAGTCTTAGAAAAGCAAATGAAACAAAGCGCATCGGGCAGAAGTCTTAAGAAACAATAAGATAGATCAGAAGAGCCTCAGCTCTTAACCCTCCACGGCTCCGGAACCTGCTTCAGCATCCTTATCCTCCTCAACAGGATCATCACCTTGAGCAGGAGCCTCCACATCCGCTTCCTTGTCAACACCTTCTAGGATTGTCTCGACCGGAGCTGAATTAGGATGCATCACACCTAAGTTAGAACCATACTCTCCGGAAAATGCCGGATTAAACATGTTAACCTCAAAAGTACCTGAGCTCTCTGAGAATTGAGGAAGGGGGAGCTTGCTAACTGAGAAATCAAAGACCTGAGCCTTCTCACAGGCAGCAGATCTGAAGATCCTTCAGAAGCTCAGTATTCGCCTGAAGCTCTTGAGCATAGATCTGAAGATCGGTTTCCTCCTTCTTCTTGATAAATTTCTCCTTAACAGAGGTGAGGATATTGTTGTAAACGTCAGCTACCTCCCTCTATCCTCTCCTAACAGCAAGCTTCACCTCAGATTCCTTGTTCCTCTGGCTGTCATGAGATGAAGCAATTAGCTCTCGAACTTGATGCTCAGCTATCTTACGAGCACCATCCAAATCATTGATCTTCAGGCCCTTCACCTGGATGTCGATAGCCTGACTTTCAATCTTCCCCTGCTGAGCATCAGCCTTAAGACCAAGCCTCCCGACGTCGGCTTGGAGCTCAAAGACCTGAGCACGAGGCTGGTCGAGCTCTATCTTGGTGGTCTTGAATAGCTCGGTAACCTGAGCTAATTCTCCAGCATCAGGGGCATCACGCATGGTCTCCTCAAACTTCAGCTGAGCTCTGTTAACAGCTCCAGCTAACTACAAGGATGAAAACAGTAAGATAATAAGCATCACCATAAAAATAGCAAACCGAGAAAGGCCAAAAATCACATACCTGACCCATGTGATGAGCTATTTCGACATATTCCTCCTTGTTGGTCAAATTATTGATCGAAGGCACGGAGCATCCTGTCCTCTTCATGTGCCTCATCAGTGTTTCTAAACCCCAGGGGTCTTCCAGGATCGATTCGGGCTTCTAGTGGGTAAAGTTCCAACCAACGGTTCCTCCCCTGGAAGATGAGGAAGAAGACCTAGAAGGTCTATCTACCAAATCAGTTCGGGACCTCTTGTTCCTCGGAGGCTCAATCTCAATAGGATCTTTAGCCGTCTAAGGATCAGTCTCAGTTATCGGAACCTCAGGACGAGGGGTAACCTCCGAGACTCTCGGTTCAGCGGGATTGACCTCCTTAGTAGGAATGGAGGCTCCATCATCAAGAACTGCCTTCAACGAGTTGAGGAAGGATCCACCCTGATTCTTTTCGCTACCCCGCGAGGCGCTGGCAGTCACGGTAGGTATACCCCTGGTTCGGAAGGACGGTTTAAGAGGCATCTTGGTCGCTTGAGTCTTCTCGGTCTCAGAAGTGCTAGCTCCCGTCGATATTGACACAACCGAGTTACCTTCAGAAACTAGATAAAAAAACCCATACACATGAAGAATCAAATCTAGATACGAACAACAAAAAAAATCACAGTTTGAAGGCTACCTTCTAAATCTTCAACCGAGATTGGATTGAGGAACCTGGCGTTGTACCGGTCAGGGAATCTAGCAGATCCAATGCGAGAAGTAGTAAAAGATGCCCAAGTACCGAACTTTGCTGCAGCTTCCGAAAAAGAGCTCTGGTATGCTTGCCGGAGAGCTTAGGAGGTTCCTCGATATATGCATACGAAATCAAGAGTTTAGCAGGTAACGATAAACAACGATAAGTGAAACACGTCCCTAAAAGTCCTAACCAGATATATCAGACCAAGTAACAGAGAGGGCACGGCCCACAGGCACCGTTGTAGGATCAATCTTGACATAAAAATACTTCTTCCTCCAATCATCATCACTACCAGTGAATTTAAAAATACCAAACCTAGGGAGACAAGGGAGATAGTAGGTTCCGCTACCACCTTCCTTAGAAGAGCTCTCCTTTATCGTATAAAGGCTCATCAGCTCAGTAAGCCCAATGACGACCACTTCCTCCTTGGTCCTGGTGGTAAAGCCATTCACCACTCGGATAACCAAAGGGCAGAGCTGAGAGAGAGCCAACTGATAATGATCAAGGAGATCTAACAGGAGGTCTGGAAGCGGGAATCTAAGGTGACACTTAAAGATGTATTTCTCATGAATACAAAACCAACCCTCCGGGGCGGTTTCGGGGGTTTCATCGGGTTTACAAGCCCTGGCCAATTCCTTCTGACCATGGGCTTGAACCATAAGACTAACCACGTTATGTCCCTTCAGCAGAGAAGGAGAATGAGGTCCCGAAGGAGCGCTCCCGCTGGAGCCGTCCTTCTTCTTCATTCTCTTGGAGACCCTTGCAGCTATCGAGTCTTTAGCCTTCTTCTTGTCTCTTGTTGGGGTCAAAATCGGTCAAAACAAAATCGATGTCCGAAAAGTTCGGACAAAATACGAAAGATGTTAGAGAAGCATTAGGAGAATAAGCTTCATTCTAAAGAACTCGGAAACATGTTAAGACATTCCGGAATCAATGATTGGAAACCTTCTCTACACGATAAAAATCTCCGAGAAGTTAAAAGAACGCAAAAAACTCGCACGAGCCGAAGAAAACGAGCGACGATCCTGGGCCTCCTCTAGGCGCCGGGCGCCTAGCGCCCATGCTGCCTCTAGGCGCAAACCAAACTCCTTTTCTTTCTCCTAACCTTCGAAAAACCCGTATGACGTCGACGGATGGAAGAACGTCGTGGAAAACGGCAATGGTTATCTGAAAACACCATTTACCGCATAAAAAAGCCAAAGATCTCCCGATGTCCAAGTAAAAGAGTTCTCTCGCGGAAATCGTAAAAATAACGGAAATCCGAGATACGGATCAACGGGGACCAAAACGATCGGATAACCATTTTACGATTTTCTAAAGAAGATTGATACGAAAGTTTACATTTATCTTCCTAGACAGGATAAATGTCAAATTTCCAAAGGATAAACATCAAGTTTCCAAAAAGATAAATGTCAAGTTTCCCGATAAACATGAAGTCCGACGAAAATGGAAAAAGCCCAGCTCACGCTGGCCCGTCGGAAATAGACCGTCATATGGGAGTATATAAGCAAGTCTAGGAGCAGAGGAAGGGGGATCCAAAAATCACAAGAAAAACCACTCTCAGAGCAATTTAGAACTTAGACGTTTATTTCCTTTTTAGCGAGCTGCGACTCAATTAGGTTAGATCTAGGGTTTTGAGACTAGCGACGATCGACAGCTCTTACGGCCGCGATCTCGACCTGTTGTTCCAACGCTCTCCACGAATTCGGAAATAAAATTCTTTCTTTTTGCTCTCTTTATTTTACGCATTTATTTTCAACTTAGCCTGTTCTAACTTTGTCGTGCGTGGCCCAGCAGATAGCCGTGATCCTCGGGGAAATCTAGGTCAACTTAGTTTTCCTACGTTTTTACTTAACTAAAATCGACAGTGCGAATTTCGGTTCCCACAGTTTGGCGCTAGAAGGAAGGGGACACGGAATTATCTTTCTCGCAACTACGCACGCTCAGTTAAACATGACTGCTAACGCGGAAAAAGACAAGCAAACACACGACGGACCAGCCGCCGATGCCAACGCTGAGAAGACACCCGCTGGAAACGTATCGACGGTCACTGCCGAGGCAAACACCGCGATGCTGGACCAGGTGAAGGAACTGTTCGCCACCGCCCAGAAACGGTCGGAAGAACAGGAGAAGCTAATGGCTTCGCTCGCTAAACAGGTCAGCACCTTAACAGCGAAAAGCAAACTCCCGCGCGGATCCACCAAGGTGAGGCGTGTCAGGAGACTTGACTTCGAAACTTCCGGAGACAAAGAAAAAGACGCCCATAGAGAATCCCCGGAACTCATCCCTGACGATACTACTCAGGTGGGGCAGAAGAAAACGACGGATAAACTTCCACCTTCCGCGAGGGAAAACGAAGGAGTCGACGTCGAAAGAATCGATTTGGATATCAGCGACCAATCGGATCCGTCCGACGAAGACGCCGACGTCCACCACAGAAGGACCCGAAGTCAATCGGCTCGACTGGCGGCAGCCTTCGAGAAACCGATGACGGAAGAAGAGGAAGACCTCTACTGGTCAGAGCAAGAGAGGCTAGCCGAAGACCAGACCCGGGCCTATCGCAGCCAGCGTAGACAGAGAAGCGCAAACGGCGCCAATGAGATCCATGATCTACGCGAGTACATCGCAAAGACTGCAGCCGAGGTGAAAGCAGTAAAATCGCAGATTCACCACGCAACCAGTACTGCTCCCGAGATCGACCTGCTCCTCGAAGAATCGAGGAAGACTCCGTTCACATCTCGAATCACGGACGCACGAGTTTCGGATCCCGGAAAAATAAAACTTCCCACCTACGACGGAACCACAGACCCGAAGGCGCACCTGCAATCCTTTCAGATTGCAATGGCCAGGTCTAAACTTCCAGAGCGGGAAAAAGACGTCGGCTGCTGTCTCCTGTTCGTCGAGAACCTCAGAGGTGCTGCGCTCGAGTGGTTCTCACGCTTGAAAAGGAACTCCATCGGAAGCTTTCGCCAACTAGCTTCAGCCTTTCTGAAGCAGTTTTCCATGTTCATGGACAGGGAAACTTCCGATGTAGACCTTTGGAGCCTCATTCAAAAGGAAGACGAGCCGCTCCGCGACTACATTAAGAGGTTCAAACTCGTAATGTCCAGGGTAACAGGCCTCAGCGATAGAGTCGCCATCGACGCCCTGAGGAAAAACCTCTGGTACAAGTCGAAATTCCGAAAGTGGATTTCTCTGGAAAGACCGCGCACCATCCAGGACACTCTCCACAAAGCAACGGATTTCATCATCATGGAAGAAGAGATGAAAGTCCTGGCGCAAAAGCACGGACCGCAGAAAGCGTCCGGTAAGAAGAAAACCTCACGTAACGACAAGTACGTCCATCACAAGGGGGAAGACTTCCAAGGCGAGCATAATTACGCCGTCAACTCCGAGCAAGGGAGGACCGCCGGAAACACTTGGATGCGGAACTCGTACAAGGACAACTCCAGCTGCGAGTTTCACCAGACGAGAGGTCACTCTACCGCCAATTGCAAAGTTCTCGGCGCTAGACTCATTACAAAGCTGCTCGCCGGTGAACTAGCAACGGTAAGAAGCGTGAAAGACCTGCTCTTAGATTCCGACCGTCCGCCAAAGACCGACGGAGCCAATCCCGAAAATAACGCTCCTGGAACTCAATCGGGCAAAAAACGCGGACGAAGGCAAGATGGCGAAGGAAACAACAGCAATCGCCAGAGGATCAACATGGTCATCGGAGGATCGCACTTCTACCAGGACTCTGTTTTGTCGATCAAAGCCTATGGGCGGAAAGCCGAAACTGGTCCCGGATGGTGCCCAGAAGACGACGTTCCCAATCACGCGATCATCTTCGAAAAGCAGGATACGGCCGGACTCGACAAACCCCACTACGATCCTCTGGTCATCGACTTGGTGATCCAAGATCTCGAAGTCGGCCGCATCCTCATCGACACAGGAAGCACGGTCAACATCATGTTCCGCGACACTCTCCAAAGGATGAACATACCCCTCGGAGAAGTCATCCCAGAACCGAGACCGTTGACTGGATTCTCGGGCGTCACCTCCATGACCCTCGGAAAGATCAGGCTCCCAGTCATGGCAAAAGAGGTCACAAAGATCGTCGAATTCGCGGTGGTGGATAACCCGGCTATCTACAACGCCATAATGGGGACTCCTTGGATAAACGCCATGAAGGCAGTCCCATCCACTTACCATCTCAGCGTCAAGTTTCCAACACCGACTGGAACGGCGGTAATCTGGGGAAGCCAAAAACAGTCGCGACTCTGCTTCCTGGCTGAACACAAATTGCGCAGCAATCGGAACGCCCCAGCGGCTAACCCGAAGCGAACTAAGAAGCATCCGAGTATCTCTGAGAACTCGGAAAAAGACGACTCGGATTTATCCAAAAAGGCCATGACTCAGGGTGATAAGCTAACCCTCGAGTCCATCGCCGACGGAACGGATGATCCAACTCCTGACGCGGCCGCCGACTTAGCTAAAACAGTCGAGGCGCCGGAAGTCGTGGAGTAATAACATCCGCGATATAAGCAGAACTACGAGACGGCTTGATCCTCGCAAGAGGTACGTAGGCAGCTCGTCGAAACCCGACGAGTTCAGCTATCCCCCCACCAAAAAGGGGGGGGGGGGGAGATGGGAACGAATAATCTTTTATTCCCGCAAAAACTATTCTCTACATATATTCAACATCCTTGAAGCTTTTTACAGTCTTAAATTCGAATTGCTTATCAAAAGCACCAATACTACGGAAAACGAAAATCGTATCTTTAAGGAACGCGAGACGTCGCAAGTTCCTGACTAGTTTCGATTCTCTACTCTCCTCCAAAAAATTCTGTCAAACAGTCTTTCCGCGACTCTAAAAACCCCATTCAGTCGATTGGCCCCGACGGAAAAACATAGAAACGTTTCACTTAAATCAAATTCGTAGTCTGGCTTCCAATGAAGTCCTTTCACATCCGACAAGGATATCATAGCGCGCTATACAAGAAATCCAAATTTTGGTTAGCTCTTCGTAAAGGAAGTAGCTCGACTCGTACCCAAACGAATCGTATAAGCCGATAAGCACTTCGCGGATTCCAAAACGGTACGAGTCAGGTCGAAATCGCAAACAAGCAAAACGAAAAGCCGATTAGTCATCGCATAGCTTCAGTCCGAAACTAGACCTAGGTCTTGCCCTAAACCCAGCCTTGCTGGTATCTAAAACATCTCATAGGCATAAGTATCCAGCATACGAGATCCCAAAACTTGCCTCTTATCGCTTATAAACCTAACGTTCGCTACAAAGTAACCTGCAGGTTAAGCGACAAAAAAGAGCTAGAATACGAAGTGACTACGCGTATTCAAGGTCCTCTACACTTGGCGAAAGTATAAATCAAGACGCATAATTCATAAAGCATTCATAATAAGGATTTAAAGGCCACCAACGGCTGATTCTGAAAAACATAAAGTCACGCAACCTCCTAAAAGGTCGCAACACATACAAACGGCCCACTTGGCTTATTACAAATTATAATCAAACGCAAGACAATCAGAAAAAGTAATCCCATACGAGGAATCGGGCTGGTCGACCTCTTCGCCCCCATCACCTGCATTCGCGTCCGCACCGGCATCCGCTGTATCTTC
Organism: Hirschfeldia incana; assembly: GCA_026261945.1. Taxonomy (NCBI): domain Eukaryota; kingdom Viridiplantae; phylum Streptophyta; class Magnoliopsida; order Brassicales; family Brassicaceae; genus Hirschfeldia; species Hirschfeldia incana. The sequence goes on from JABCMI010000063.1 coordinate 198,094, forward strand.
CGAGACTTGAATAGGATTCCACAATTCCCGAATTCTTCCTTCGATCGGATGAACAGAGGATTCGGCGTTAGCACATATTCTCATCAAACCATCCATCGCGGCAAGTTCGCTGGAAAGTGAGAAACCCTCACGCTGCACCTTGTGAAGAGTGCCCACCGAACCACGACACTCGCGAAAATCACCTACGAAGTCCTGAGCCTCTTTGTACGCCTCAAATTCGGTAGAAAAGATTTCCGCCCGTCGATTCATTTCGGCGGCCGCTCTTCTCCGTCCTCTCCTCTCTGCACGGACGAGGGCTCGAGCCTGGACCTCGGCTTGCCGACGGTTTCGCTCCTCAACTTCCGACCGATACTTGGCAAACTCCCTTTCGGTCTCCTCCACTTTGAAGCGGGCCAATCGAGCAGTGCGGAAACTCCCGTCAATCGACGCATTCCATACTCTCACGGCCTGCATAAAAATCGAGATCAAGCAAAAGGACAGGAAGAATCTGCTTAAGTATCGGAAACAAACCTCGTTGACCAAACGAGCGCCTTCCGCCGTCACCTTATCCCTTTCCTCGTTGTCCAAAGACTCGTCACGAGTAAAAGCCGGAGGGAGCTCATCAAAGAAGTCGTTTGGAGGAGGATTCGGACCGGAAGCACCCCCGCTCTCCGCGACAAAGTCAGGATCGTACCTTGACGGATCGTTGTTTTCCGACGAGGCCTCAAAAGCGATCCCTTTGCCCTTCAAAGATTTCCCCCTTCGCCTCGAAGGAGCAAATACAAAAGATCCATCATTGATGAGAGGTCGCGTACCGCCTCGCGATCGGTGAAGCGCGACCGCCTTCCGAATCCGGTCGAGATCGAAAGAATCCCAGAAACAGGCCCTCGACCTGAATATGTCTCTCTTGACGGAAAGATCGGAAGGGACGTGCGTAAGACACATGTTCTCTACAATAAAGAAATGCGCATATACATTCAGAGCTCGCCATTCTCTTTAAAAAAAAAAAAAAAAAAAAAAAAAAAAAAAAAAATTGCGATAATCTTACCACGTCGGTACAACCATTCCGTCGGGAATAGATGAAGAAAGCTCTCTTCGACAGACTCTCCATCTATCCTCACGAAAAAGAATCGATTAACGAAGTCCTTAACATTCGAGGTAAGCCCACAAATTACCGAGTGATCAGTCCTCGATTTCATGGCAAATATTCCATTGGTTTTCACGCTCTTGGAAAGCCACAACCCTTCGAAGTCCGAAGGGCTGAGATCCATTCCTAACTCGTAACTTAGAATCACGACGCCAAGCCAGCTCTCTAGAGCCGGCACGTTCAACTGGCTGATTGAGATTCCGAAACGATCGAGAGCTTGGACAATGACCCCAGGGATCGGGAACCATAATCGACATTGCGTCAGGAATGCCTCGTAGCAAGTAAAGTAACCCTCCGGAGGGCGCTCCGGACTCTCATCCCCAAGGGGAATGCGAAACACGACTTTCTCCGGAACGTTATAGAACTTTCGAAGAACCTCAAGATATTCGAGAGATACCTCGCTCGGCGAATCAGCTTCCACACGCGCCTTCACAGGACGCCGGGGAATCGGAATCACAGGAAGAGGGGGATCGGAACCAAAGACGGCGTCACAGTACGCGTCCCTCTCAACCTCTGAAACCTCGGGCTTCGGAGCTTCCTCCTCGGCGTGGAAATTGCCCGAAGCAGGGCGAGACTGTCTCCTCGAAGATTTTGACCTTGAAGTCATTCTTTTCTTGAAAATAGAGAGAGAATCTTTGAGGGAGAAATTGACTTAGGATTCTTGGGTGAAGTAAGAATGGTAAAGGATTCACAAGCCTTTATAGGCATGAAATTTTACTATTTACCCCGACCTTCGGCACGATTTCGTCTCCATACTTTCCTCACAAACCATACAGCAAGCTAGGACCTACGACCGCAACGGCTCCTAGCTAGCTGGGGGGCTAACTGTTGGGGTCAAAATCGGTCAAGACGAAATCGATGTCCGAAAAGTTCGGACAAAATACGAAAGATGTTAGAGAAGCATTAGGAGAATAAGCTTCATTCTAAAGAACTCGGAAACATGTTAAGACATTCCGGAATCAATGATTGGAAACCTTCTCTAAACGATAAAAATCTCCGAGAAGTTAAAAGAACGCAAAAAACTCGCACGAGCCGAAGAAAACGAGCGACGATCCTAGCGCCGGGTGCCTAGCGCCCGTGCTGCCTCTAGGCGCCGGGCGCCTAGTTCCCGAAGCCGCCTCTAGGCGCCGGGCGCCTAGCGCCCGTGCTGCCTCTAGGCGCCGGGCGCCTAGCGCCCGTGCTGCCTCTAGGCGCCGGGCGCCTAGCGCCCGTGCTGCCTCTAGGCGTCGGGCGCCTAGCGCCCGTGCTGCCTCTAGGCGCCGGGCGCCTAGCGCCCGTGCTGCCTCTAGGCGGCGGGCGCCTAGCGCCCGTGCTGCCTCTAGGCGCCGGGCGCCTAGCGCCCGTGCTGCCTCTAGGCGCCGGGCGCCTAGCGCCCGAAGCTGCCTCTAGGCGCCGGGCGCCTAGCGCCCGTGCTGCCTCTAGGCGTCGGGCGCCTAGCGCCCGTGCTGCCTCTAGGCGCCGGGCGCCTAGCGCCCGTGCTGCCTCTAGGCGCCGGGCGCCTAGCGCCCGCGCTGCCTCTAGGCGCCGGGCGCCTAGCGCCCGTGCTGCCTCTAGGCGCCGGGCGCCTAGCGCCCGTGCTGCCTCTAGGCGCCGGGCGCCTAGCGCCCGTGCTGCCTCTAGGCGCCGGGCGCCTAGCGCCCGAAGCTGCCTCTAGGCGCCGGGCGCCTAGCGCCCGTGCTGCCTCTAGGCGCCGGGCGCCTAGCGCCCGTGGCTGCCTCTAGGCGCCGGGCGCCTAGCGCCCGTGCTGCCTCTAGGCGCCGGGCGCCTAGCGCCATGCTAGCTCGAGTTATCGGATGGCTAGTTTTCGTGCGATAGTTCCAAACTCTCAAACCGCCAGAAATCGAAGATTTGCGACTTTCTGAAATCCCGCAAACCAAACTCCTTTTCTTTCTCCTAACCTTCGAAAAACCCGTATGACGTCGACGGATGGAAGAACGTCGTGGAAAACGGCAATGGTTATCTGAAAACACCATTTACCGCATAAAAAAGCCAAAGATCTCCCGATGTCCAAGTAAAAGAGTTCTCTCGCGGAAATCGTAAAAATAACGGAAATCCGAGATACGGATCAACGGGGACCAAAACGATCGGATAACCATTTTACGATTTTCTAAAGAAGATTGATACGAAAGTTTACATTTATCTTCCTAGACAGGATAAATGTCAAATTTCCAAAGGATAAACATCAAGTTTCCAAAAAGATAAATGTCAAGTTTCCCGATAAACATGAAGTCCGACGAAAATGGAAAAAGCCCAGCTCACGCTGGCCCGTCGGAAATAGACCGTCATATGGGAGTATATAAGCAAGTCTAGGAGCAGAGGAAGGGGGATCCAAAAATCACAAGAAAAACCACTCTCAGAGCAATTTAGAACTTAGGCGTTTATTTCCTTTTTAGCGAGCTGCGACTCAATTAGGTTAGATCTAGGGTTTTGAGACTAGCGACGATCGACAGCTCTTACGGCCGCGATCTCGACCTGTTGTTCCAACGCTCTCCACGAATTCGGAAATAAAATTCTTTCTTTTTGCTCTCTTTATTTTACGCATTTATTTTCAACTTAGCCTGTTCTAACTTTGTCGTGCGTGGCCCAGCAGATAGCCGTGATCCTCGGGGAAATCTAGGTCAACTTAGTTTTCCTACGTTTTTACTTAACTAAAATCGACAGTGCGAATTTCGGTTCCCACATCTCTTTTCATCTTCTCCACGATCTCTTGTTTAACCTTCATTAAACGGACACCATAGGGGGAGATTCCAGTCTCTCTAGAACCTTCTTGTGGTAGATCCATAGTAGGAAAAGATAAGGAAAATCGGAAAGACGAGAGAGGGAAAAGGTGAAGCAAGCTAATGAAATATCTTAGGAACTAGGAATTCTAAGAAAATCGCTGAGGAACAATGGTGAAAATCGAAGAATGAAAGTAAAAAAAAAAAGAAAACGCAGTAAAATAAATGGGTGGATGAGAAGTTACCTTGGAAACCGAGTGGAGACGTGGAGAAGATGGACAGTAGCAGTTAATGCTCACAACTTTATATCCCATCAAGTCTCGAAAATCGGAGCAAATATTTCAAATCCCTTTTATCTGAACCGTCGATCCCCAAAAGAATAATCTTAGCCGTCCGATTATGTGAAGAATATCTTCGATCAAGATAGCTCGCAATCATTATCTCAACGAAAAAAGTTGAGATCCGGCGGCTAGGTTTAGCTTCCGAGATAAGGAATCTTATCTCGAAAGATGGGGGCAACTGTTGAGCCCGAATATGGCCCGCTAGCTAATGATAATATCTGAACAAGTATTGGGCTGCGATAGAAGCTAAAGACGAAGCCGAAGGCTGTTAGCTGAGAGCAACCCTCGAAGAGGTCACGGAAAAGAGGCATCTCACATCACAAAGGAAGAGGCGCAGGACCCGGTAAAAGAGAAGCTGTTACAAATCCTCAACTTACGGAGGAGATCTCGGAGGCAAGTTAGCAACGATCAGAGGTAGCCTGCAGCTATTTAAAGACGAAGTCGGTCAAAGAAGAAGGAAAAACCCTAATTCGCACAAGTTCTTCACATTTCTTATTATCTTTGTAATCTTCATAAACAAATATCTTTTGTAATATATTTTACCCAAATTATCAATACAAAGCATATTCATTCTTCAAGTTCCTCACGGGATTCAGCCCACACTATCTTTCTTTATCTAGACCTGATCTAAAACCAGGAGGTGAGTTTAGTCCCTCACAACGACTGCTCGATGTCCATCGGATCATTAGTATACTTAATGATTGACATTGTTCTACTGATCATTCTACTTCCCATCAACAATCATATCAGTGGTCTGGATTCTCAAGGGACGTGGATAAAGAATGAAGTCAAAGCCATTCAAAGACAGCTTGCAGCAAAGGAATCAGTACTAGCATCGATCGATGGACCACGATCGACGTTGCTCAGCACTTGTGTTTCAGCATCGACCGTCAGACACCTGATTTCATCGATCGACGCCGCACGTACACCAAAGAAAACGCAGTTGTTACCTATGAACATGGAGGAACTGAACATGGAATTATAGGAACTATCCGCCTACGCCTATGAAAAGATAGGACGACACGCATTCCACATCGAAACCGTTCAAGAAAGATTGAAGTACATCTCAGATGCAGTAATCAAATTAGATGAGAGATGGACCAGAAATGATGAAGCCACAAGAAGCTTCATAGCAGCCTGGTCCAGGATGAGCAGAGATGACGTGGATGCTTGTTTTCCAACAAGTAGCTGCCTTGCTTTCAACTAGCCACATACCTCCACAATCAAGCTAAATGACTATAACAAAGCGCTGAGTGGGAGGCAACCCATTGTTAGATACTTTTTATTTATATTTTATGCATTAGTAGTTTTTACTTTCGTTTTGTTTTTCTATAAGTTTTAAGAGACCAAAGTAGGAGATGATCACACATTGACCGCAGAAGACGAGTCGACATCGGTCGACATTACACCCAGCTCGACGATCGATGCATACTTATGAATGTCGATCGATATGTACACAAGATTATTACCTCATTATCTCCGACTTTGTTACACTGGGACAGTGTAATTTAAGTCTGGGGAGAGTTTACTGATATGGTTTATTTTGATTCTTAGTATAAAAAGATTTTTAATAAACTATGCTTAGCTATGTCAAAAGGGACTATGATCATTTGGTTTTTACTTGATATTCTAAACATTTTTTAGCACCATTTTAGATTTACTGATTGCAGATAGTACCAAGATGTTTAAGTGGATCAACCTGTCATTTATATAAACTTGCTTTGAATGTTTGAAGGAACCGAAGGTGACCTCCAACACTAAACCTGACACAACTGCTTGTCTTGGGGCTTCGTATACATGGGATCAGATACTTGAGACAAGTCTGGAAGGTAAAGCCTTGAGTAGATTTATTTATCATTTTTTCTCTCTCTGCATTTCGTAGTTAGTTCTAGTTGTGTATTTCTTTAAAAAAACACAAAAAAAAACAAAAAACTGAAAAATCATACTAAAACAGGATTTAGGATTTAGTTAGGTAGAATCTGAACATGACTTGGTTGGTACAACCATTAAGGCTTGATTCATAAAGATTCCAAAATGGAATTCGAACGGGACTTGGAGGCGACAATCTTCAAGGTTTGCTTCGCAAAGAATTACAGGAAATAGGTCAAAAAGAAGTGAACAGGGCTTGGTAGCAACAACTATTAAGTCTTGATTCATGGAAGCATGTCCAATCTTGGTCATTGATCCTGCAGTGGAAGCAGACTTTGACTCAAGAGAGAAACTAGAGAGAGAGAAAATATGAAATAACTTTTACCTGCAGATCCAGATACTTGTCTAAAAGTCCTTGAATCATGTGATCGATACTCCCAAGGTAAAACCTGCACTTTATTATTTATGTTAAGAAATTAGGTTAGTAGAGGGGTATGTCAGACAGCATATGTTGAGTTGTGGACTAGATGAATTTGGTTGCTAAGCTAGGATATTGCATAGTGTGCTTATGTAGTTAGGATATTTAGATGTGGTTTAAGGAAATGAAGATGATTTCTATGTTTCAAAACCTGTGAGTCCCTATTATTTTCAAACCTCTTTCAAAGAGATTTCTGGCAAGTTGATGTACCTTGGATTTTACCCGTTTTCATCCAAGATATATATATATATATATATATATAAATGTTTTTATACTATTACTATTATGTATTCTACTCTATTGGGTATGTTTTCAGGTTCAGGAGTTGCTTGGAGTAAAGTGATGATTATGGAGCATTTAGGAGCTTAAAAGAGATTTCATCCGAGTTGGTTATTTGAGGTCGATACGGAGTGGAAGATATCGAGCAATGCACATCCTGTGACGTCGATCGATGTCGAGACGCGATATGAAGAGACTCTAAACCAGTTGACGCTAAACCCAAGGATTCACCAAATGACGAGATTACCCATGACAAGTTTTTAACCTAGTAGAGATATACTTAATACTGCCAATTGTGTTTTACGGCAGAAGAACTTTTTCAGACTTTTATTCTTTACACCTTGTTCTTGATACTTTGTTCTCTATCTCTATCTATGTCGTTTTCTTATTTGATTTCTGTTATGAATTGCTTAGCTATGTCTGAGTAGTTCTTCTATTAGATCCAAGGTTCAAATAGGTTAGAGGGATTAGCCCCAAACTATAGATCTGCTAGGTTGTGATATGAATTGTTAGATTGTTTCTAATGCTTATTCTAGCCTTGCTAACTAGGACTTGAATATAGGATATTGCATGTACCAAGCATCCTTGGGCATCCTTGGGCATCAATATGTGATTTATTTTTTTAAATGGACCTTCCCTGAAAAATCATATTTCATTTTATCTTAATAGAATTTATTGAATAGAACATCATAACAAATCTAGCCTATAATCATGTTGGATCTAAGACACCAATTTGAAAAACAAAATCTGTTACAATATATACAAAATGATTTATATTCCATAAAAATCTTAATATTCTTTATACATCAGAAAAAATACTCATATTGTATCCTATATATATTATAAGAAAAAAAAAAGTTTATGTAATTATAAAAAAAAATATAGTAATATTATCAACAATTATAATATGATATATAGTTATATAGTATATGATTCATAAAACTAATTTATTATTTCTTTTTTCATGAACGATAAAGTGAATCTTTCTTAATAACATTTTATAATCCGTACTATTTTATTTATTACATAAAAATATTCTCATTGTATCTCCTATATCATAAATATGGCTATAAAATTAACTATTTAATATATACAATAAAATAAATTATGAAATATGTAAATGAAAGCATATCAAAACCAAAACTAGGAAAATTTTATTTTTTCTATCAGCGCATATATATATATATATATGTGTGTGTGTGTGTGTGTGTGTGTGTGTGTTAATATATACGAACAATAGAAATTGTATTCTTTAGAAACAAATATAGTTGAAAAATAGTATGTTTATATTTATCTAACATATCCATTTAGTTTTCAACGTCAATAACACATTTTATCAACAAATATAATTTACAAAAATTAAAATAAACCATCATTATCAAAAATAAAAAATAAAAATAACATCCGCACAGTTGTGCGGGTTGAGATCTAGTGTTTTTGTTAATACACAAATGGAAATAATTTATACTCCTTCGTAGTATAACTTTAATTTATTAACCCCAAAATTTATATATTGAATGAACAAGCATAAAACTTAATTAATCATATGTATAACAGTAATTTACTGAGATATAAGAAGTTGTTTCTATCAATTTCTCTCTAACCTCTCTCTAAGAACTTCTAAATCGGAATTTGCGTTTCCTGTGGCTGGAGGCTTTGTGTCACCGGGTACCAACTTTCTTTTGTTTTTGTTTCTCTTGTGTAATAGATCTTCGCTTGGTGATTACTCTTTATTCCCGATGGCGATTTCTTTTTCCTTTTGTGGATTTTGGTGTGATGGATTCAATTAATCAGAACTGGTTTCACTCTTATCTTCTTATGGTTTAATTGAATGAAAATAAAGTTTTAAAAAGTTTCAATCTTTCGCAGCTCTGCAACTTAATCCCATCAGTTATTTGTTTGGATACTTAGTTCATCGTTTCCACTGAACATCCTTTTATGAAGCCTTAAATTGGCACTTCAGGGTAAAGCTTCTCTGGCAAAGGATGATTGAGTATTTTCGGGTCTCTTAGATCTTCTTGAAGAAGATTTAGATGAGTTGGCGTTTTGATAACGGTCAAACAAAAGATATATCTTCAATTGATCGAAGTTTCCCCCAGTTGAATTAATTAATGATGAATCAAGATCATTCAACCAATTAATTGAGGTTGAGCGAAAGGTCCTTTGGCGTCAAGGTTATAATCAAGATGTTTAACAGAGAGATTTCCCAGAAAAATATCTTGGAGATTCAAGAGATGCAACGACGGAGAAAGCAATTCGAGCAACGGTGCAGAGACTTCCGACAGCGAGGCTTCAAAGCGGTGACTAAGCCAACCGCTAGATGCATGACAGACACGTATTGAGAAGGATGATTTCCAGATAGCACATGAATCAAACACTTGGCCGGAAGCTTCTCGAGTTTCTTTTGTTTTGGACTTTAATCTGTAAGCTTGATGCTATATTGTAAACAATGCCCATTGGGCATAGTTAATGAAATTAAAAGTTGACAAAAAAAACAGTAATTTACTAACCCTACAGAATTTGACTTATATAAATACATAATCATTAAAAAGGAACAATGCTAGATGAACTTGTAAAATCAAATCTGCGAGAGTATATACATAAATCATAAGAATATAATAAATGTTAAACTTGTAACCAATCTACATTTAGATGTAATATAAAATCATACAAAATTACAAACTTACAATAACAACGGAAGAAAATGAGTAATATGGCCAAGGAAGAAAATGATAACAACATTGATTGTGAAGTTATACTGTCTTTGTTTATTATTTTCTAATCGTATTGAAAATGTAAATATAGTTTTTCCGGAATTTGTGTTATAATAAAAAGAGACATAATAATGGATATAAACCTTAAATATAATTTTGACGGAATTTGTGTCATAATAAATAGAGGTCAAGCTTGTACTTGTCTAAATCTTTGTGTCAGACGTTAAGGATATTTTGCGTCCCAGTCCAACACGAAATATACCTTTGACCTCTTATGTCACTCCATGAACATTTTTCTAATTTGACCTTCCTTTAAGTTTATTAGTGTATCCAGCTTCTTTTTCCCAAATTGAAGTTCATTCATATGCAAAATACCGTTTTCATACAAAATCTGGCGGCAATTAGAATCCACACATAGATGACTAAAACTCATATAATAGTGACTTAAGAACAAAAAATAAAATATAAAAACTAAATCGATATTAGCACCAAAAACACAATTATCATCCACACAATAGCCACATTAGAACAACTAGCAACTTTTAGAAAATAGAAATTGCCAATGGTTGGAACTACCGATGCTGCCTATAGCCTGCCACCCTCCACTTCTACACCCAATCCACACTTATCGGTGGTGCCTCGCCCACCAAACAATAAAACCAAGACCCGAAAGCTTCAAAAACTTGACAAGGAGAACCCCTGCTCAGTCCACACGCCTTGGATACATAAACGCTCAAGCTCTAAGAAATAATCTCACCAAAAACCATGAGGATAAAATCTTGCCAACTGAATCTCTCCAACAGTTACATGAGAAGAACCAAACGACAAGCAACCAAAGAACATATAACCCATAAAACAAAACTGCTAAGTCACAACCATCAAGACGCATATACCTATGGCCCAAATCGATCAAGACTCACAAACTGAAGGTTACAAGAGCCCTATCAAAACGAAAATCACTATAGCAGAAGGAGCAAAGACGGGTTAAATGCAACCACCATTATGACAATACCCCTCTGGGAACCGAAATTCGCACCGTCGATTTTGATAAGCAAATCGGAGGAAAGCTAAGTAAACCTAACTTTCCCTAAAGGTCCGGATTCTCTGCGACAACCAAAAGATTATGAGTTGAAAATTGACATTTTTGGCTAAGAATATTTCATTGCGGAAATCCACATCACCTTTGATTGGTGATCTCGAACGTGATGTCGGGGAGACCGTGAGTTCGTTGCTCAATGTGAAGAAAGAGAAGAACATATGTCCTCGAAAATCTGTCGTCTTCAACAGAAGATTCAGGTTTTGAGGAGGCTGTGCGATGACAAATCGGCTTTCGTTTTGCCTGTTTGTGATTTTAACCTGATTCGGACCATTTTAAAATCTACGATGTGTTATCGGCTTATATGATCTGTCTGGGTACGAATCGAGCTACTTCCTTTACGAAGTGCTAAACCAAAATTTGGATTTCTTGTATAGCGCACTATGGGATCCTTGTCAAATGTAAGAGAGCCTACCCTTAGGTGGCTTGTCTGTTTAGGACGTTAGAGTTCGTTTATTGTGATCAGCAACAAAGAAATTATGCCGTTTAGAAGGCATACGAAGTTTTTATCGAAAAATGATTGTTCGAGCACGAAGCGACGTCTCGCAGTGCGGTGAACAGATTTTTCTTATGCCATAGCGGATTATGGGCTTTTTGAGACCGCAGAATGTTTCTGGGCGATAGTTTATGATTTATTTGGTGGATACTGGATCCATTGGTTTACGATTGTCCTTAATGGTGATGCCGAATTCAGGTTCGGGATTTATGGAAAGGCGTAGTTGGCCGAGGGCCGAATAGCGTTCGTCGAGATAGACATGCAAATCTTAGCGGAGTTTTCCGAGTTATGGGTGATGGCTTTTTTAAACTATTTTCCACTTTAGGTTTCAGTTATACGAAAGTAATGGATGACCGGTTTCATGGAGATAGAAAATCGCAGATAGTTAAAGTAGCTCAGTTTCCGTGGGTTACACAGGAAATTTTTCCGCTTTGATTTCGTCTTTTGGCGAAAGTTGCTTCGAGTTACTCATGGAGTTTTCCGAAGGTTATTTTGTTAATTTTGTAGCTCACCGTCGTGCTATTAGTCTGACGTTCTAGTCGCGAGTTTGCAACAAGAGATGGCGTAGAGTTTTCAAGACTATGTTTGTAACGGTTTGGCTATGTTGTTATGCGGCTAGCGTTTTACACGAATCTTAGAGTGTCGTTTGCCTTTTGAAAAGAATTTTTTCTTTAGGAAGCGGAATGAGTATGCGTAAATGGACCGTCCGTTCGTGTTTGGTCCCTTTCGGGCCTTTTTCGGACTTCCGTCGTTTCTACCATTTCCTCGAAAGAATACTCATGTCTCGATATCGAGTTTTTCGGAAGATCTCCGGACCTTCGTATAGTTGAGATGAATGGTGTTTTAAGATAATCATCTCTGTTTTATACAAAGAATTTAAGATCTTTCCATCCGTTGATATCTACGGGTTTCCGAAGTCTTCCCGACGATCTTGGTTTGAATTAAGAACTGGAGTTTTGTACGCAGAATCTTAACGATTCGTACTGCGAGGCCTTGGGAAAGACGCAAAGTACGATTTCTAGCGGCCTGGAGCCTAAAACCTACGCACGGGGGCTAGCCACCCGACGCCTAGAACTCGGGCATGGGGGCTAGCCGCCCAGGTGGCCAAAGCCAGCACGGGGGCTAGCCCCCCGGCGGCCAAGGCCAGCACGGGGGCTAGCCGCCTGGCAGCCAGAGCCAGCACGGGGGCTAGCCGCCCGGCGGCCAGGGCCAGCACGGGGGCTAGCCGCCCGGCGGCCAGGGCCAGCACGAGGGCTAGCCGCCCGGCGCCTGCGTCTCGGCGAGGGCTTCGATCTTGATCGTTTTATGGGTCCTCACAGTTTGAGAGAACGGGTTCTTTGAAGTTTCAAGGCAGATTCCTTGGCGTTCGGCCAGTCCAAGCTTAGATCAATTCCCGTGACTTCTGTGTACTTTCATATGGTCGTGTCATCTCAGCTACGGACCTAATGTATCTCGGTTCGTCTTGATTGTATCATCGAAGTTTTACGACTAAATCTGAGACGGCTGGTTTTCTCGTAAAGTGTATCGTGTAAAACAAGAACGATCGATTTTAACATAGGTTCTTTAAGCTATATGACTTGTTTTATGGAAAGTCTACGCATGATAAATATTTTTAGCCGTTGATTTCGAGACAACCGTTTTTGACACCAACACCCTCACCGAAATGGAACGAGTGAGGCTCCACTCCTCCATAATGAACCAACTTTGATAGGGCGTAGTTGATCTTAAAAATAATATATAAAATTTTTAAAAAAAATATTTTGAGAAGTGAAAAATTAAAATCATGTAATTATAAACAGTTTTTAAGTGATGTAAATTAAAATATAATAAAATTGAATAGTTTTCAACATAAATGAGTGAAAGTAGTTAATTATAATATTCTTTGGTTTTAAGGTTTGACAGCATATATTGTAGTATTGTATGTATTGCTAGGGTTAAATTTTGGAAAGCTTGGATGATGTTTTAAAACAGTAAATTTTTACCTATATGTGTTTATTTTAGTGTATAGTAAACACTTTTTATTTTTAATTTGATTTTTTTTAAAGTGTTTAGTTAGTTAATTTAGTTTAGGAGTTACGTTTAGGGTATATACGACTTAATTTTAAGTATTCTATTGAATTATTACAGTTGGACGACTTATATTAAAGTCGTCCAAATATTCCCGCCTATTTTTTTAAAAAAAATATTTTTTCACTTAAATATTATTTTATTCAAAGGTAAATCTACTAATTTTAGAGGTAAATCCACTAATTTTGAAGGTTTTTCATCACATCTTTTTTATATTCCACTCATTTAAAGACAAATCTACTAATTTTAAAAATGTATTTTATGTGTTTTATAAAGGTATATTTATCTAATCTTCCACTTATTTTTTCAGTTTTAAGCCATTTGAACGTTTTATAGATATGAAAGTTTTTCAGATCTGGAGTTGAATATGCAGATTTTTCTGATCTGAAAGACTTATGGGACGACTTACCTAGAAGTCGTCTCACTACTAGAAAAAGTGGTATTGATAGCATAAAATCATAGCATTGTTTCCAGACTGCTATGAATGATCAACTTTTTTATTTTAGTTTGTATTAATAGCATTTAGTTAATGTTATTATAAAAAATAGAGTCTTTTCCGCGCTTCGCGCGGATTATTTGCTCAATTTGTTACAATTATGTCATATAATTAACCATATAATTTAAAATTGATATTAAAATTGCTATATACCTAATTTAGAATCAAATTTACAAATGAAATATATATTTATATTAACTCAGAAAAATGTGTTTATCGGAAGTAATAAAATTATTAGTCATAATTGCATATTAGCAAGAGGCCCGATCTGGAAATAGTCCAATAATGCATTGACATTGCTTTTTAAAATTTTGGAAATTTTATAATGTAGTCATTAATTATATATAAAAAATTTACTAAATCTTTTAAAATGTTTGAAAAGAAAATTTACGTACTATTCATAGTCTCTTTAATATTCCATCGACATGTTTCTTGAATAGTTGATCCAAATGGAATGACACATATTATTATTTAAAAATTAGTAGTTTTAATATCAATTTGTACATTCAGAATAGTAAAAATAAAGATTAACTGAACTGATTTATGATTAAATATTTTTTAATTTTCCGCAAACATTACTTTCCCTAATTTTGTATTCTTTCCGATATATGATATGCTATAATCAAAATAGAATATAGTATCAATAATGTCAGAATTAAATATTATAATTTGATTTTTACACTAAAAATCAAAGATTAACTGCATTTATTTATGATTAAACTATTCTTTTATTTTCACAAACATTATTAATTTTCTCCAATTTTGTATATTTTCAATTTTCTCCGTATATGATATACTATTATTAAAACATAATATAATATCAGAAATGATAGAATTAAATATTATAATTGTGAATTTTTAAACTATATATTTTTTTAATATTATTTGTTTTTTGTGTTTCAGAAAAAAATATTATTTGTTTAGTTCAGTTTTCTATTTAATATGTTTTGCTCCAATGTAATTCATATCTCACAATTTTCTCTAATTTGTTGTAAAATATGAGTTGTTGAATAAATAAATATGTCCAGGATGTTTTTTAAATAGTGTTATGTATTAGGAAATACAAAAATGGAGTGGCGTAATTTGATAAGTGAGCCTTCAAATATATTCTGTAAATTCGACCAAACTGTAGTCTTTGATAAGTTAGATGTCATTCTAGATGTTTCCTGATTTTCTACAAATTAGCTCGAATGTGACTTTTTACTATTCGGTCTGGTTTAAAAAAAAAACTAGATTCTGACCCGTCCTTGAAAGGACGGGTATTTTTTTTGTTGTTTTTCAGTATAAATATTGATAATTATTCTTTTCAATTATACTATGCTTTTTTTTCCGCGCTACGCGCGGATCATTTCTCTTTAAGTTTATTTTCCATTTTATTACTATTTAAATTATTTTGTTATATTTTCTATATTTAATTTATTTTTTATTATATAATAGTTTTTTAAAAAAAAAATATTTTATATTCTTCTAATGTATTTATCATTGTATCACACTATCAAAAATTAAGAACTTCCTTTTCTACTAATTTAAAACTATGATAAACTATGTAACCTAAATTATTTTAAATTTTGTGTTGATAAGTTATTTTACTTATATGTATTTTATTTATTATGTTATAAGAAAATGAAAATTTTTCAAATTAAGTATCAAGAAAGATTTATAAATTTGATTTGCAACTTAGTATTTACTGGTTTTATTAGTATGTGTCTTAATTAATTTTTTATTATCTTTAATAGTCAGTGGTATATTGAAATTATGTTGTTTTCTGGCTAATCAACTGTAGTAATTTTTCAGAACTGTTTACATTGTTTTGTTCATTGGCAACCAAAAAAGATATGAGCATAAATTTTATAAATATTTTTAATAATTATTTTATTCCCTTTGTAAATGTAAATTCGGATAAATGCATAAAATTGAATTCTATTTATCTTAAATCTTGAAATACATTGGACTCAAAAAAAAAAAAATTTCATTGGACTCAAATCTAAATAAGCAAAGAAACATATGTTTTCCAGTTAAAATCATTGAGGTTTTAGATTTTACAGCTTGCCTCGGCACAAACCCTAATCATTCCCACAATATTCTATAATTTGTATCAGTTTAAGTTCTTATATATTTGTTTGTGAACACATACATATCTTAAAAACTGTTATAAAACAAAACAAAATTTGGTAATTATAAACTCACTAATTTACTGATGTTCAGGACTTTTAATAATATAACATGTTAAATTAGTGGTAGAATGGTATAAGCCACTGGACTTCTAATACTTTTATTTAACGCTTTACAGTTGTGCACACATATTAAAAATATATAATTTAATATTTTCTAAAAAATAACATTAAACGGTAATTCATTCAACACATAATAATATGTAAAATATAAAATGTTACATAGCATAAAAGAATAAAATTTTAAATTGAAAAATAGAAATGACTTGTATGTGTATATATTATTGTTCAGTGCTGAAATATTATGCAAATATAAAAATATTACATTGAGGATTTTATATCCGACAATGCTACTTAATTTATGAAAGTTCATGTCTCTCCACTAATCTACATAATTTTTTTTTTCTTCTTGGATATGAAATTGGACTTATGGTGTAAAATTATAGATGAACCAGTATTTACCCCATGATAAAATAACTTTCACTTATGGATATATAATTTTGTTCCTATTGGATTAAAGAAGCATCCGTTTCTGGTGTGGAATACTTATGTTGTTCATGCTTAATTTTTATGGATTTTAAACATGTATAAATGGTTTGGTCAGCTTGTAAGAGATTACTATGTGTTTTGTTTTTCTTTCTAGTATAAATAAATTTTACAGTAAACAATTTAATTACTTTTCTATTTAATTTAAACTTTAAAATGCACTGTTTAATAATATGCCATAAAAACATTTATTACACTTAACATATATTACTTTGTAAGAAAAAACACTTAACATATATTAAAATTTAAATTACTTTTCTATTTAATATGCATATTGTATCTGTGGTATAAACTAATATGCAACTTCTAATTTCATTTATAAAGACGTGAAGACTCAACAAAATCACAAATATTAAAGATGTTTTTGATCAAGTAATAAAGAACTTGGTCGTGGCTTTTGCTGCCTCAGAGATTAATCTGTCTCTTTCCTTCAAAGCCATAACCTGCAATTCAACAGAAATATCAGAACAGGTTGTAGATTTGCTGATAAATCTGAGGTACATAGAGAACAGCACATCGAACCCAGCTCCAGCGGCAAAAACTGAGTAAGATGCTCTGAAATCGCTTTGCATGATCTGAGTGTAGAGTGTATTGCTGTTTGTTTGTGTTGATGATCACTGCCCATTAACAAAGACAGAAGGTTCCTCTTGTAGAGGTCTCTCTCCTTAGCTTTTCGGTCTGTGTCTTGTTTATTTGGTGAAGGCTTGAGCCTGGTTCTTCAGGAATAAACAGTTGTTTAAATATGAGAACACAAACTACTCAAAATGTAGAAAGCGAAATCAGATTTTACCTCGTGTGCTAGTGCTATAACCGGTGTTAATGCTTCACGGTCAAATCTGCTTAAATGGAAGATGAGAAACCCTTTTAACACCGAGTCAAATCGTAAACAAAAGACATTAAACCTTGGTGAGAAATTCAAGATAAGCGGTGAGAGCTGCCTCCATTTTGCTGAATATTTTGAATTCAGAAGTAATCCAAAGAGGATCAGCATTGCTATTTAAGGAGAACTGAGCATGACCATTCAATCTCACATAGAAATCTGGATCCACAAAATTCTACACCAGATCCAAAACCGTCTTCCTAATTCATGTTTCAAGTTAAGAATAGAGGAAACTTACATCGAGTGGTCGATGTAATCAGTGATATCACTACCTCGAGCTGTTCACGGAGCCGTTTGTGAACATCCTTTTGTAGCCTTAAAACTTATGTGATCTCAACGCTCCTAATAAAGAAAGAGTGAAAAAATAAGTGAATACTTCCTCTTGACTCATCTAGACTTCCATTCACAGAAAATAAAAATGCTCAGATTAGTTCACGTTATAAACATTCCTCTTGACTCATTCAGACTTCCATTCACAGAAAAATAAAAATGCTCAGATTAGCAACATACCTTATATAATCAACATGAAAGGGATCATGAGTACTTCCCGTGAGTGATTGTTAAACCTGAACACACTGCATAACCCAATATCCACAGCCATCAGAACCAACCAATAATAATTGTCAGAACAATTTTGTATATATAAATTCAATCAAAAATCAAATCATATAATCGATATAAATCACAAAGTATTATATACTACCACGATTCCCGTCGATTTAGCAGACTTCATGGTTATAGTGTGGTCTCTTTCTGTGGAGGTTTCTGTTTTTGTCTGGATTTAGGTTTAAAAGTAGAGATTTATATAAGAGAATAAAGGGGAGATGGAACGAAACCATAAAGAAAGGATTGAAGAACATAATTGATTGATCAGTAGTGGGGTCTGTATTCTGTAACGACGATTACGGGAAGGAAAGAGGAAGTGGAAAGCGTCGTACTAATTGATGCTTAGAAGATGATGTATTTGGCAGCTAGGTTTTATATGGGCCAATGGCCATGATTTAATTTTTGGAGACCACACGGGAAGCCAAATTACTCGACTAAATTGTTGTGATGTGGCAAAACACTGTCTTTTGATTGGTTTGAATTTCCAATCTTACGTGACTATCTTAAAAATGCTTCATTTGTTGCTTTTAGTATAGTATACTATGGGTTGGCCCGCCCTGCGGGCGGATAATTTACAATAAAATTATTTTAGTTTTATAAACATTTGAAAAATACTTTAAACTTGACTTTATAAATATAATTTTTTTCTAATAACATATGTAAATTTGATTAAATTTTGTTGGTTTGAGTTGAAAGAACACATATTTTTTTAATTTATTTTACTTTGATAAAGTTAAAGAAATATAAATTTAGTAAGAATAACCAATACATTTTTAAGTGTTCAAATTATGAATTTACACTAATTAATTTGGAAGATTGTAGGAATTGTCACAGGTTTTTTTACTTTGTGTTCATGTTTTGGTGAGATTAAGACATGTTTGTTTGATTTTTCAAAGGATCATGGACCTCATTTTGTCCCATATGTATTTCATATAACTTTTTTGTAACATAAAAATGTATATCATAAAACTATGTTATTAATTTGGAAGGCCAATGTGTTGTCACATAACCGGTGCTACATAAACATATTTTCCAGATTTTTCATCTCTCGTTGATCATTTGTAAACCTAAACTTCCTGATATATAATGTTAGGTTGTTGGTTTTTTATGTGCATCAGTTTTGATGACATGTATAAATATTTTTGGGGAGAAGCTGTTAGAGGCGCAGGTGTGAAATAGGCTGCTTTAACATTTATCCATAGTTAATAATAGTTGTTTTGGGTTATGAGCGGGTTGAGAAGTTAAAACTGTATGTTACACTGTTTTTTAAGGTTTAATATTTATCTGATGGGAGTTACTAAGGAAGAAGGTAGGCGGTCTGTCACCTTGTGAAGTGTTATCAGTGTGATCATAGTTAGGTAATCTATCACAGGGGAAATTAGAAATAGAGCTGGCGATTTAGCTTATATCTGAAAGTTTAGCAGATATTTTAATACAATAACAAAACAATTATTTAGTTAAAACAATGCATTCACATCAAGATCTCTTTTTCGATCAAATCACAAACGTTGTTTCCTCTCCCCTATATTCCAAAAGCCCAGCTCCTTTCACAACGCATCTTGCAGAAAATCAATTAACTATTCTCCAATATAAGTATCTGATTTTTGCCTAGCTAATCAATGTCTACTAATTTGCAGTGCACTTCATAATTGTAATTTTTGAAGAGATCTCCTAAACGGATAATTTTCTGAAGGAAACTAAAAAAGAAATAATTTTCCATTGCTTCAAACCCTTTAACATACCAGTTTTCCACGCAAAAACATGAAAAGAAAGGTTGAGCATTTGAGCCTCCAAGAACTATTGCTGTGAATAAAAAATAATTTAATAGTGAAAACAGATTAGATGTGCTATGTACTCTAACCAGTTATTGGTAAGCTGTGGTGGGCAATGGAACCTACAGTATCACCTTCTCATCCTAGAGTCTCCATTCTGTTAAATCAGTTTTAAGAAATTTAGCAAATCATCACAACAAACCTGAATATAAGGTAGCATGCTATAACTTGGGACTTGGAGCAGTAAATAAGAGAAACTATAATATAATATAAACTTGTACGAAACATATTCATCAATGTTCCATCATCTCTAGATTCAGGTGGTCACTCATCCGTCCAACAATCCAAAATTGACTACTTGGTTGATTATATTGATCTTCACAGTCTCTTGTGATATAAGAAGCTTACATAACACATGACTTATAATCCCTTACACTCCATTCCTTCGGGTTCTTGTGTATATATTGTGCTTTGCTTTGCGGTTTATACAGTAAATGATACTGAAAAAAAAGAAACCTACTGTAAATTTCAGGGCCAACAGAATATAACTTGTTGAAAGGGGATACTTATGATCAAGCTAAAGAGAATCACTTTGAACAATCTGAAGAGACTAATTCACGTAACATGTAGAGAAGAAGATAACTTAAAAAGAGCTTATCTTCACCTTAGCTGAAATTCTCCTGCAGATCTCGTGCTCCAAATTCTTGTTACCATCAAATTCTCTGCAACACAATATAAGTAAGTGAATTGTCAACAGATGTACTGGACATAAAAAAAATGAAATCGTTATAAGCTAGAGATCAGACGGAGTAGTCTGCAACCTGCATATATATATCAAGTAATATGAAATGATTGTTCCTTCTGGTAAGCGGTTACATCGTACCTACTAAGCTCATACGTATCTCCCTCCTTAAGAAGTTACCTAAATACGTTAAGCTGATGGACCGTCACAGAGGCTTGGATGAGAGATGCCTGTAGGAGTAGGAGATGTAAACCAAAATTCACGAACCTTAGTAACATGATCATCAAAGCTGGATTGTCTGTGTTTCATAGTTGTATTATATATGTGTTTTTGATGGCCATTACTTCACATTGTAATTATCGAAGATATGTATTGACTCGTACGACTATTGAGATGATGTTTGAAACTAACCTGGTAATTGGGTGTACGTATTAGCAACATAAGTTACTCATATTTGCAGAACATGAAGATCTCCGTAGGTAAAGGGTCGTTTGTTTCCATAATCTCGAGGAAAGTGGTTTGGTCCGAGACCGGTACTGCCGTCAGTTTGAAGTACTGATTATTTGTAGCGACGTCGAATACACGGAGCTCAAAAACCCATCCTTCTCCAAGATGCTTAATTAGAGTGGACTACGTACAGAATGAGACAATCAAACGTTAGCATCATAACTATCTCCAGTGATCTAAAGACATACCAGATTCGTAGGAAAGAAATACCTTCTCGTCCAACAAAACCATATCAACGGCCATTACTCAACACCTTTGTGACAACCCGTCCCGTGGAACACTCATCCATGGACCCCTAGGCTCACAGCGCTGCAGCGCACCGACCCCAACCCCTCCATTATGAGATCTCATTATCTCCATAATTAGGTTGTTGGTGAGACTCGAACCCAGGTCCTCACCCTTTAACAGCATTCTCACAGGACAAGCTGTCACCAATTGATTCAATTGGTGACAGCTTGTCCTGTGAGAATGTTGTTAAAGGATGAGGACCTGGGTTCGAGTCTCACCAACAACCTAATTATGGAGATAATGAGATCTCATAATGGAGGGGTTGGGGTCGGTGCGTTGCAGCGCTGTGAGCCTAGGGGTCCATGGATGAGTGTTCCACGGGACGGGTTGTCACAATAAAAAGTCGACTTTTTATGTGACAACCCGTCCCGTACGTCGGACCCCAGGTTCACAGCGCTGCAGCGCACCGACCCCAACCCCTCCATTATGAGATCTCACTATCTCCATAATTAGGTTGTTGGCGAGACTCGAACCCAGGTCCTCACCCTTTAACAGCATTCCCACAGGACAAGCTGTCACCAATTGACCTGCAGATCAATTGGTGACAGCTTGTCCTGTGAGAATGCTGTTAAAGGGTGAGGACCTGGGTTCGAGTCCCACCAACAACCTAATTATGGAGATAGTGAGATCTCATAATGGAGGGGTTGGGGTCGGTGCGCTGCAGCGCTGTGAGCCTAGGGGTCCATGGATGAGTGTTCCACGGGACGGGTTGTCACAATAAAAAGTCGACTTTTTATGTGACAACCAGTCCTGTACGTCGGACCCCAGGTTCACAGCGCTGCAGCGCACCGACCCCAACCCCTCCATTATGAGATCTCACTATCTCCATAATTAGGTTGTTGGCGAGACTCGAACCCAGGTCCTCACCCTTTAACAGCATTCCCACAGGACAAGCTGTCACCAATTGAACTGCAGGTCAATTGGTGACAGCTTGTCCTGTGGGAATGCTGTTAAAGGGTGAGGACCTGGGTTCGAGTCTCGCCAATAACCTAATTATGGAGATAGTGAGATCTCATAATGGAGGGGTTGGGGCCGGTGCGCTGCAGCGCTGTGAACCTGGGGTCCGACGTACAGGACGGGTTGTCACAACCTTTTTCATATTCTTTGCTTCCCAAAAGATGAAGGAGCCGGGTGACAACAGTCTCCTTAAAACGTCTAACCCTCCGCTCAGACAGAAAAAAATTGAGGATTAACCATGGTTTCAGAGACTCTGGGCCTCTGGCAGATAGAATGGTGTGAAAGAATAAACCGAGACGGTAAGATTTGCAGAGACTACTCGTTTGGGTTCATATATATAATGATTGGGTTTGGTTACGAAGGAAAGGTCCGAAGGGAAGCTGGATGGATGAGAAAGCGATTGATTTGTTTGACTGAATATCATCATGAAAATCAAGTCATTAATTAATAAAAAAGGTGTCAATGCGAAGTTGAGACGTTAATTAATAAAGAAGGCCCCAATGCGAAGTTGAGACGTTTCGGAGAGGTGATCATCGTGTTCGACCTCTGCAAATCGTTGGCGGAGGTTACTAAGAAAAAAAACGGAAGAAGAAAGGTAACATAACTGAGCCTGAAGCAAATATTTAGAAATCAAACAGAAAACAAAAGCCCAAATAAATAACCAAAACCCAACTCGAATACATCAGCGAATGAAAAAACCGAACATCTCGAATTGGTTTGAAAAGATTAGGACAGCTGTCACAAAATGCCCTATGCACAATGATGAGGTGGAGGGCTGAGAAGCCAGCCCAAGTCTACTTTATTATAATAGATAAATTGTGATATGATCAAGTTTCAATTATGCGATTTTGTTATAGTGTGTACAGAATGACAAAATTTAAAATGCATCATACAGTCGTTTTATGTTTATAAATAATTTAAACAATAGTTGAATCCAAAATTCGTACTTGGACTTATATATAATTTTAAAAGAATTATAAATTATATAAAATATTGCTAAACATATAAAGTGGCCAATCATATTTTTGTTTAAGTCTTATCCTCGTGTAGTTACAAAATTCAAATTCTAATATCAACCTTATAAAATTATTGTAGGCTTTAATTTATGCTATTGATATTCAAAAATTATGAAATGTGAAATTGATTATATAAAACATCCCCTATATATTAAAAGAGAAGTCACTTTAGTGATTTCTGACACGTGTCGCTCATACAGAGCTTCTCATAAAGATTGTTATAATTTCATTGGTCGATGGTTTTCGATTTTCTTCTTTTCTTTTTTATTTTCTTTAATTCATCGATCCCACTATAATAGGAAAGTACCATTAAATACTAATTGCAAATAAAATATAATTTAATGACCAATTAACATCATTTTCCAAATGACTTACATAATATTATTAATAACTATTTATGGTAACCAATTGTCAAAAATATGGTATATAAAATCATTTTATCAATTCAAATAAATATAATATTTTCCAAATGACTTACATAATATTATTAATAACTATTTATGGTAACTAATTGTCGAAAGTATGGTATATAAAATCATTTTATCAATTCAAATAAATATAATATTTTCCAAATGACTTACATAATATTATTAATCACTATTTATGGTAACTAATTGTCGAAAGTATGATATATAAAGTCACTTTATCAATTCAAATAAATATAATATTTTCCAAATGACTTACATAATATTATTAATAACTATTTATGGTAACTAATTGTCGAAAGTATGATATATAAAGTCATTTTATCAATTCAAATAAATATAATATTTTCCAAATGACTTACATAATATTATTAATAACTATTTATGATAACTAATTGTCGAAAGTATGATATCTAAAGTCATTTTATCAATTCAAATAAATATTTTGGTTTATTATTTTATGTAGTTTATAGATATATAAGAATATATAAAGTCATTTTATCAATTCAAATATTTTTTTAATTCCTCGATCCCCCTATAAAAGGAAAGTACTATTGAATACTAATTGAAAAGGAAAAAATAATTTAATCCCCCTATTAACATTACTTGCACAAGAATATTAGTTAATACATGTAACAATTAGTTTCCTTATTACAAATAAATTATTTGCGTAAGAATTATGTTACCTTATTTAAAATGCGCAAGTTAATAAAGTTAATAAGAGGATAACTTGCATTCACACAAATAAATGAGGCAAGTCATTATGAATAAAATACGCTATATATATACTAACTTGGGCATCAAGGGTATGTATTAACTACACTAATTTAAGATTGTAATTGAAAAAGATTTTCCCTGCGATATTATATTCCTATAGTACCATATATATTTGAAAGATATGTAAACTATCACCAACTATTTATATTTTAAAATATTTTACTTGACCAATACTCTAGGGATTTCCTTAACAAATATTGTATATTCCAAAACAAATATTTGAGAGACATTTCTGGAGCATCGACAAACTTAATGCTATATACAACCACAGGAGCATCGACAAACTTAATGCTATATACAACCACAACTAACCTAAATTTTCTCACCTCTATGCCAAGCAAAAAATAGATTTTCGAAATTGTCTTCTATATTGCAGATCATTCATATTCGTTATATGTTTTTGTTTGATCAGTTTATAACTGATGTGTCTGTGTGTTTTTCTCTTTTTGGTTACAGAGAATCCGTAGATGCTGGAAGGAAGTTTCATGGCAAGGACAAGATTATACACAAATGATAAGATGTTCGAGAGATTTGTCTATTTTTTAGTATATGTGTTAAGTTTTGATTTTTGCTTCTTACCTTGGTGATTTGGTCTCTTCCTTAAGCAGTTGTCTATTTTCTTTCTACTTGGTCTCTTCCTTAAGCAGTTCTTTCTCCCAAGGAACGGTAGTATTATGATATAAAATTTGTCACTTCTAAAACTATGTACTTCTTAGTCCATAATTTGACTCTGTTTATGTCCGCACAGGGTGCGGGCCGGTCATCTAGTAAACATTTAATTAGTTAACATATTTGGATCATAACTAATTTATTTAGAAACATGGGCTAGATTCTGAGCCGTCCTTGAAATGAGGAGTATTTTTTTGTTGTTTTTTCAATATAAAGATTGATAATTTTCATTTTAACTATATAATAGCCAATTTATTTAGAAACGTGGGCTAGATTCTAACCCGTCCTTGAAATGACGAATATTTTTTGTTGTTTTTTCAATATAAAGATTGATAATTTTTCGTTTTAAGTATATAAACTGTCAGATGATCAAGTTACAATTATGCGGATTTTTTATAGTGTATACGTATGACGAAATTTAAAATACAACATACAACGGTTTTATGTTTGTAAATAAGTTAAGTAATAGTTGTATCTGAAATCCGTACTTGGGATATTATATAATTTTAATTTTCGTCTAATTACAAAATTTTAATTTCTAATATCAACTTTAACAGATTTTAATTTCTGTTATTGGATTTAAAAAGTATATGGGATATGAAATTGATTATATAAAAACATAACTCATTTAATTATGACATATTGAAATAAACCCAATAAACCAAAAGACCACTATACTATTAATGACTTTTATTTTTTAGTCATATCATTAAGGACAATTTTGAGAAAATGTAATATTTCATTAAGGGTATAAATCAAGAATGTTCCCGTTTTAATAGTATTGATTAAGATAAGGATCCTTGAAGAGCTCACAATCCATCAACGACCACTGAGAATAGCCTTTGACGTTCAAACCTTTCATGCTGTGGGATACCGAATCTTAAGAGTCCTTGCAATTGTGGAAGTTACCTGAGGAATGAAGCATTGCTTCAATGTTTGAGCTCAGATACTTAATTGTCTTCATGTCCTCAAGTCATGAGCTTTGAGGAGTCATCTGACCTGTTAGTGAAGAATCATTGACCGGAGATAGAGCTACATACATGAACCGAACTGAAGTAAAGAGAAAAACTATACTGCCGTTTTCTGTGCGATTTATATAGGAGAGTTACCGCTGTATACAGATGTGTTTGTTGCATACTCCACGGTGTATTTATATACTGAGATAAGAAAAATCACCAAACATCAATCACTCTATGTCTTTTAATTGATCACATATGTAAAATATTATGAACCTCATTCTTGAACTTTGTGTTTCCAAACGCTGCAAGGCAAACAGAAGCAATCAGTGAGCCACCTCTATAGCTTTAATAAATCCCACAGAATCATATAGATTACGGATCAGTTCCACAGCCATTTCAACAATGGTGAACTAATCATGGAAATTTTGTTTAAGAGAGGAGACTTATCCCTGACGTAAGGTGCTATTATCACTCCTCCGTTCACCCTTAACTTGTTCCGACTCACTCATCCTCTGCAAAAGCGGATAATATAGACCCAAGTCCAACTATGTTCTTCATCGTTTCAGGATTCTCGAAGATTTTTCAACTGGAAGAGAGCATCAACAGGTAGTGTTAATCCATCTTCATAAACGTACCCTGAAGATTTTTCAATCAGATTGCACGGCTTCAGATCCAGCAGTATTTTTGTCATCGCCAAACTTATCATAAGATTCTGTCATCTCTGCATGTTCATCAATGACAGGACACCATTTTCATTTAGCTAAGCTTTTGATATAGCAAAATTAATATGAGACTTAACTTTAGTCACCATTCTGGATACAGTAAAACTAATGGTTAGCTATGTCTCAAATGTCATCTTCTCCTAGTGAGTTCCCTTTCAATCTCCCTAAAGTTCGAAGGACCTGTAACAATGAAACCGAGTTAGCTTAAGCATGTGATGTATGCATAAACAAATGCTAATCTGAAACTAATACTTCCAACTAATCTAATCAGTTTTCATGTTCTGAAACAATTACTTGTTATAACCCAAAAACACTTACTTGTTATAACCCAAAAACACTTTCTTCAATATATATCTCTTGCTGGAGAAAGTTCGTCTGATGGCTTAACGTGTCCACTCTCTTCATCCTTATCTACTATTTGCAGCACATTTCCTATGTACACTGGTGTCAATATTGTCCAGACATACATCCTGAAAACAAAACAAACAATGGTAAGAGAACCTATAAAGCACACTGGGGATAAGTTTTACAACAACTTTAAGTACTTGACACCTTCACATCTTTATCTCTAACAAATTCTACAAATCTACCATCAGCATCAAAGTATCTTTCTTCTTTCTTTCAGTATAGACTAAAAGCGTCAATATGGATCCTACATTTCGTGCATTTTCCACCATTCCACAATGAGAAAGTTGCATCAGCATGGTCCCAATCATGACAGAATCGAGTTGTCAAAATAGACATACTTCTTCAAGGTCAGTAGCGGAGTAGCCCTATTCGTTTCATCACCTCTGCTTTCAGCCGCAGCGTTCAAAAAATACGGCAAAGGGAGACAAAGAAAAAAAACAGAATTGAAAGCCAAAAGAACATCGATTGAATTTTGGAGATATAAAAAAAATTGACGCCAGTGAAGCTGAATTTTCCGCGTTCGTTTTGTTTGTTGCTAGCTACCGCATCATCTGGAAATAAAGTCGATGGTGCTTCACCGGCGTTGTATGTTGCCGTGCGAAGGCTTAATTACTGATGCTACTGCTAGACGCAGGGGTGATGAAACTAACAGGGCTAGTGACAAAAGAAGAAAAAAAAGACAAAAGGATTGCGGAAATCGTACCTCATAAGCCTACTCAGCGTCATCTCCATAGCTTCAGATTCTTCAATGGAGACTTTTCGGGTTTGTTTCGAAGTAAGTCTTGATTGATGAAGAGGATAAAACGGAGTTCAAGAGATGAAGTGGAAGAGTCGGACAAATTACTCTTGGAGCTTCAAACAAACAGAGTTTCTCGACATGGTTGAGGTGGGCCAAATGATAATTTTAACAGAGTTCACACGAAAGCCCAATTTAACTAACGGATGATTACGTGGCTAAAGTTGAGATCCTTACTGGTTGATTTAAATGTCCTACGTGGACAGTTTTATAGGGCTCTATATTCCCCTTTTATTACTTGTTTGATTTAGTGAACGGAAATAAAAATTAACTAGTTCCGCCTTTATTTAGTGAAAATTGAACTGGCGCTAAAGACATAAAAGTTTCCCACTTTACAATAATACTTGAGATACTTCAGGGTAAAATTAAAGAGTTACGATACAGAGTTGAAAAAAAAAACAGATTCCCTTTCTCCACATCTCTCTCTCTTGTGAACTCTCCTCCATCGTGACTGTTCTCCAGTCAGTTTCTTCATGAATTCCACTGGATAAACCTCCAATCTTCGTGGACCACGGCCAGCTGAGCTAAATCATGGGTACTTTGTCTTCTTAGTTCTTTTCTAGGGTTTGAAATTGGGGGTGTTTTTAGGTTAGGGTTTCAATTTGTCTTGATTATCACTTTTTGGGTCTAGGGTTACGATTTGATTGATTCTTCTGTAACAATTTTTCTAGGCTCTGCCTTATTCTCAGCTCATGCTGGCGGTCACATCTGATGCATTCCTATACTTTTCTCCGTTCAGAGACACGAGACAGAGATACAGAACAGATGGAGAGAAGAGAGACAAGAGGATAAGAGATGAGGGGGAGGAAGAGAACAAGAACAAGTCGACGGCCAGATCTCTGTGCGAGCAATGGCAACGTCTGGTGGGTTTTCAGGAGCTATTGTCTCTTCATTCTTCACTAAGACGCTTCAGCTTCAAACCCATCTCCCAAACTCCATTCCTTTTCTCCTCTTTCCCAGGTCTCTCTCTTTTCTCTTTTATTTCCAGCTTCTCCAAGCAAACTGAGTCACAGTGTAATCTCTTGAATGTGTGATACATACGATGCAGTCCATCCTCCTATTCTGTTTCAGTACAAGAGGAAGGGCCGTAAGGAGTAAAGGCTTTATGAGAAAGGATTTTGGCCCAGTAGTGTTGGTACTATGTGATATACCATGATTTTGACCCACTTTTACTCATGGTATTTATATGATTTTACTATATATATCTATGTTTTGGAGTCTTTTAGGTATGTTTTCAGGTTCAAGGGCATTTTGGAGTAAAGTGACGTTTTAGGTGCCATTTGGAGCTTAAAGGAGAGTTTTCCCGAGATGACTTGAAGATCAGACATCGAGGTCGATATCCGGAGTTACATATCGATCGATACACACTTCGTGTAATCGATCGATGACGCATTTGAAGAAATGACGACGAGATACTCCATCGATCGATGTACACATAGTACCATCGATCGATATCAAGCGTGCAGAAGAAGGAAGAATATTCTCAATCGACTTGAAGCCCAAGATGTCTCAATATTACTATAATGCCCCTGACGAGTTTTTAACCTAATTGTACTCAATATTTATACTTTTGCCTATGTGTTTTGGCAAAGTAAGCTTTTACAACATATCATTGTTCTAGTACTTCTTACTTATCAATAAAGTATTCTTTTCATCTTAATTCTGTTCTCATCTAAGGTTATAGGATTCTAAGTTTAGAAGAAAGATACAAAGAGATTTGTTATCACGAGGAACTTGATTGTTCGGTCTTCTAAATGAATCTCTATTATTACCTAGATGCTTTGAATCACTCAGTCATGTCTGAGTAGATTCCATTGTTAGATTTAGGGTTCAAATAGTTATGAAGGATTAGCCCCAACTATGGACTGTTGAGTTGTATACTCATTATCCCGATGAACCGTAATGCTTATTCTAGAATAGCTAACTAGAATATGATCTTGGAATTGATTTAATCCATAAATCAGTCTCCTGACATCATCTTGAATAAGCTAAGATCCTTTAGGGATAAGCGAGAGCCGGTCTATGATCTTGGTTAACATATATTCGATTCGATCTAGAGCTATATCGATCGATACTCAAATAGAGTAATCGATCGACGACACACATATCGATCGATACAAGCTGTCAAACATCGATCGATATTATCGGCAGACAGATCAATAGACGAGACTAATAACGACAGTAATTAGCCAAATCTAAAGAGTCAAAGTTCTTTAGTATATGCAAGCAACTCATTAAAACATCCATAGCATTATAATCCTGAACTAGCTGAATAGTAACCTTAAATCTAACTATTTATCTTATTACTTACAACCCTCAAACATTCTCTTGAGCAATTAATCATTGCTCACAACTGCAATTTATATTTAAAACCATTTCAGCCTAGCTTAGTCACTAAGGATTACTATTTTTTGTGTTCCTTCGCTCCCCGTGAAATCGATCCCTAAGTACTACATCTGAACCTCAAATTTGGCGCCGTTGCCGGGGAGCTAAGATCGCCATTAGATTTAATCTGATTAGGTCTAGATTATTTAAATTTCTGCTAAATCACCTTCTGACGCAAAAAAAAAAATTTCTTGATTTTCAGGTACATGTCCAGCAATACCAGAAGCAACAAGAATCATCAACTTGTGTACTCAGAAGACCCCAACAGCTTAGAACGTAACATCCGCAAGAACTTACGTTCCACATCGATCGACATAACCTCTACCTTGTCGACCGATACACCCACATCGATCGACATCAACACCCGTTTGTCGACCGATACTACTCTACCACAATCGACCGAGACACTTTCTCTGTTGACCGATACTCGCCGCACTTCATCGCTCGACAACCGACCGTCGACCGATACTCTTCATCCGACATCGATCAATATAGATCACCTAACATCGATCGATACTACCCGACGAGCCATGGTAGCGCCTATTATTCTCAGAACCGATGAGAATGGAGACCTGCGTGATCAAGATGGTCACCTGCGTAGCGCAGCAGGTCAGAAGCTGAATGCTCAAAAAGAAATCATTCCTGAGCAAGACACTACAGACTTCATCCAACCTGCAGATGAAGCCAACGGAGCTAGAACCGTGGCTGATTACAACCGTCCAGATCAGTTCTATACCAACCGATCAGCCATCCGCCCTCCTGTTATTCAGAGAGGAGATTTCGAGCTCAAGCCGCAGTACTACGGTCTCGTAGGACAGATACCCTTCTGTGGGTTATCTCATGAGCATCCTATGGATCATCTGGAAAGATACAAAGATATTATATCTTCCATCAAAGCCAACGGAGTTCCTGAAGACTATCTTTTCTGCAAGCTTTTCAAATACTCTCTATTAGGAGAAGCTTTGCAGTGGCTGCGACAACTACCACCAGGTTCCCTCACTACCTGGAAGGACATCAAAAACGCATTCCTGCGTAACTTCTTTGATGAGTCACGTGCTGAGGACTGGAGAAGGAAAATTGCTCCATTCACTCAGGAACCTGGAGAATCTTTCAAGGATACCTGGAACAGATTCAAGTCCTACCAGCGCGACTGCCTACATCATGGATACAACAACGTGCAACTACTCTGCACCTTCTACAGAGGCATCGCTCTAAAATATCAAATGGCTCTGGACACTGCTAGTGAAGGAAATTTCAGCACAAGGAATCCACATGACGCTGTGAAGTTAATTGATAACTTGGCTTCAAGCAACATCACGAAAAATATCGTCAAAGCAAAATCTGTCTCATTCCTTGGGAAGGAACAGATTAGTGAATTTCAATCACAGCTGGATAATGTTCAGAAGCTGCTTAACAAGCAGATTTGCTCAGTTGAGGATGCAGAAACCGCAGAGG
Organism: Hirschfeldia incana; assembly: GCA_026261945.1. Classification (NCBI taxonomy): domain Eukaryota; kingdom Viridiplantae; phylum Streptophyta; class Magnoliopsida; order Brassicales; family Brassicaceae; genus Hirschfeldia; species Hirschfeldia incana. The sequence goes on from JABCMI010000063.1 coordinate 229,854, forward strand.
ATCAAGTAGACGAAGATGTAAACTGGATCAGTGGAGCTGAATTTCAGAGATCTTGAAACCAAGGAGGAAACATAAACTTCTCAGGACAGAGAAGCAACTACAGTTCGCAGAAACCTTCCTACAATAGCAACAACCCCAACAACAACAGGAGTTACGGAAACTCATTTTACACCAATCCACCCCCACCCACCCAGGAAAACAAGCTAGAAGAAATGCTAGAAAGAGTTCTACAGACACAACAAAAACTCCAGGTGGATTTCAACGGGAAGATTGACTCTGTCTACACTACTCTGAATTCAAAGCTTGATACTTTGAATACCTATGTGAAGAAGGTGGAGACTCAAGTAGTTCAGACACGAGAGGCTTTGAAGAAACAAGAAGCCTTGGCAAGAGCACCAGGAGAGCCTACTACTCACCACCACGTCAATGCCATCATAGATGATGATTTCTGGGAGGAAGTTCCCCAGGATAAACTGCAAAATTTGACAGATGAAGCCTCGCCCGAAGCCGGATTTGATTCATATCGATCGACATCATCAGCTCGACATCGATCGATATCACCAAAAGCAAAGCGATCGATAAACTTTGACGAGTATCGATCGATAGACTTCGAAGAACCCTCCAACGAGTGCAATTCAATCAAAATCATGTCACACGAATCCTTTGCAGGCAAACACCCACGACCACCCACCGGTATGGACATCAACCGATCTTCGGACCCCATCGATCGATACAGAGACCTTTCCATCGACCGATCCGGAGACACCAATATCGACCGACACACAGCAGTCGCCATCAATCGATATACTATCCCCCACCGCCGAGTGCAACTACCCAAAATCGATGTAGCACGACTTAATGCACTCCGGGAGCAGTCCAAACTTTCCAAATCCCTTCGTACAGCCATATTAAAGAAACCCACGGACATCATTGAACCCATGGAGCCAGAAAAGGAAAACCTAGGAAGAGTCTTACGAAAAAGGAAAGAGAAGATTGCAAAGCACCTTAAAAGGGGAGCTAATGAAGTAGAGATGGAAAACTTCAGGAAACGAGTTCTAAGGATCCCTGCAGAGAAACCCTTTGAAGAAGCCTACTTTTCTCACAGATTGTGGATGTTCTTCAGAGAAACCAAGGAGACAGAAGAAGACATCAAGAGGATGTTTCACCATGTTCGTGACAGCTTGAAGAAGAGGATCACACTACCAAAGAAGAGCGATCCAGGGAAGTTAGCAGTACCATGTTCCATCAGGGGCATTGAATTCCCTCGTGCCTTATGTGATACAGGATCAGGAGTCAGCATCATACCTAAGATCATGGCAGATCACTTACATCTGAAGATAGAACCTACTGATGAGACATTCAACTTTGTGGATTGTTCTCAACAGAACTCTGGAGGCATAATTCGAAATCTTGAGGTACAGATTGGAGATGCCATCATCCCTACAGACTTCCACGTCCTGGATGTCAAGCTAAACTTCAAAACATCCCTACTACTTGGAAGAGCTTTCCTAGCCACCGTCGGAGCCGTTTGTGACCTAAAGTTCAACAAGCTCAGCCTAACCCTAATAGATTCCACCACCCTCTATGATCCCGTCCAGGTCATCAAGTTACCAGCCAAGGAGACCACAAAAGTCGTAGCAGCTTGTTTCTGTTCCCATGAGTACGATTCCATGGCTGAGTACAAAACCAATCCGATTACATCGACCGATGAGAGCAACATCCCATCGCCCGATACCCATACCATCTCATCTACCGACGTAGCTAACACGACATCGATCGATAGACAGCCCTTTTGGAGGAACAACGCCGAAACCCTAGCATCAACAGACAGGCCTATTGTGGAGTTTCCAAATAGAGATTTCGAGCCAGCTACTTCAGAACCGGACGACTACATACCTTTAGAGGAAGAATATGATGAAGATTACAAGGAAGAACGAGCTACAGAGTACAGATTCATTCGTGAAGAAGAAGATGGACACACTTCCCACACCTTCAGATTCAACGCATCGACCGATGTAAGCAAGCCTTCATCGACCGATATGCCATCAAGACGATCACTAAAACGACCCTATCAACCATCAAGCGATCCTATCGACTTTATATCCATTTACACACCATCTAAGGATATAAGAGACGGAGACTACTCAATTGGAAGTTGGGCAAGCGACTACAATGAGAGTTTTGCAGTAGAGGCAATTCCACTGCAATATGCAATTCAACCTGAGGAAGTCCCATCGACCGATACGTTTCAACAACAATCGATCGACAACCGTCAGCCAACATCGACCGATGCACCTGATACAGCATCGCCCGATACGACCACTACACCATCCGAGGTACAAATAAATAATATTGATTTTGGTTATCTAACTCCGGATGAGTTTGGTATTTTCAGAGATCCAGAAGGCAATGCACCAGCAATGGATGGGAGAATCATCCCAATCACAAAGAAGGACATAGGAGACATCCTTCAAACCGTCAATGGATCCATAAACCTCTTCAAACAACTACCTCACCATCAGCACATCAGCACAACCACAGTATCCAACCAAGACGGAGCTATAGCTGATCATCCCATCATGAAGGATTCAGAATTTCAGCACATATCGATCGATAGACACAACCATATATCGTTCGATATGCACCGTGATATGGGCAGACGAGCTTTCAAAGATGGAATTCGACGCTTCTTATGGGAGAAGAAGGACGAATTTGGAGTTTTCAGAGATGAATCTGGGTATGCCAGAGGAGTCAATGGAGACATCATCCATGTTTCAAAGGAAGCCATAGAGGAGTTACTTAACAGAGATCACTATTTGATTGGTCTTGCTTTTGCTTACCCATACATGCAGACCACTTCAACAGAGCAGAACCTACAGAGAAGCTCTACACAGAAGCTGAAGTCCAAGAAAAGATCTATGAGGCTACAAGTCCTTACATCTGGGAAACCTCTTACTTTCCATATGAAATCGAGAAAGCCCGATCAGAACTCCAATCTGAAATCAACTGGATTCAGAGCGCTTATGATCTTCAACAGCAGAAGAAAGACACCCTAGAAGAAGAAGTATCCACTCTCCGTTCGAAGTTGGAAACCTACAGGAAGCCATCGACCGACGCTGGACACACACCATCGACCGATGCAAATCCTACACCGTCGACCCGATGCAGACCAACGCACATCGAACGATAGACGTTTGCAGAACACCTACAGAAAAGAAGAAATCACTAATCTCATCTGCAACATCTATCACGACATCAAACGAGAAGAAGCAACCACCACCAAGGATCTGGAAGACAAATATCAGCAGCTCAGCAACAACTTCACCTCATTCAAGGAACGCACATCAACAATGGCAGATACCATGGATCACATCACCAAGGCTCTACACCACACACACCAAACGATGAAATCCTTCTACACCAGCAAAAAGAAAATAACTGATGAGATGATCCCACCAATGGAAAATCGACTACAAGAGGTTGAAGATACATTGAGAGAACTCTGCGAGGACTACAGACGCACAGCATCGACCGATATGACACCTCGTCCATCGCCCGATATGAACTCCAGCGAGTTCTGCACCAAAGCTGATTTGGAGAAGACAGTTCAAGATCTCTTCACCATGATCCAAGAGGTTGGAGATTCTTCCTACCAAAGCTTTGAGGAACTATAGTTTCCTGTGCAAAGCGACGTCAAGAGCATGGAGTACACTATAGAGAACATCCAGAAGGAAATCAAGACCATCTCCAGACAACTCGCGGATAGACCAGCACTATTAGCATCGACCGATATACCAGACAGGACATCGACCGACAGACCTACACCAGTGTCGATCGATATGGACTACCCGAGATCGATCGATAGGCTCATGGTACGAAGGAGAACATTTGAGAGACTCAATGACATACAAGAAGAACTCGGTGATCTATCCCAACACACCTATCCAACATTTCGAAACCACCAGTTCCACATTGAGAGCAATGCAGAAGATCTAGAACGTCTGCGCAACGAGGTCAGTGAATTAAGGGAGAAACTAACCAGAGGAGATAAAGCCACAAGAAGCTTCTTCACCACTTGGTTTGGAGAGAAACATGGAGAGAACACGGATGAGGCTTGCTATGAAGCAAGTGTCATGAACTCACCTCACTAGCCTCAACACTACCATAGTCAAGCTAAAAGACTATAATAAAGCGCTGAGTGGGAGGCAACCCACTATTAGGTATTTTCTTACTTAGTTAAATCTGATTTATGTTTTTATTTTTCGTTTTTCGTTTTTGTTTTTAAGTTTTTCAGATTATAGACGATTACCATCCCTATCGAAAGATACGATCATGTCGACATCGCTCGACATATTCCTTTCCTTATCGATCGACATAGACGACTCACTATCGCTCGATACGTAACCACGGTCAGGTATATCGTTCTAATTTTCGATATCAGTACATTCCTTATGATTTATTTATACCCTAATCCGACTATTATACACTGAGGACAGTGTATGATTTAAGTCTGGGGGGAGATTACTGATGCTACCTTACCTTTTTGATTTCACCAAAATGTTTTCAAAATTGGTTTTATTGAGTCAAAAAAGGGACTAGGATATTTTTCAAAAATTTTCTTTTTTATCTAACCACTCTTTAGCACCATTCTTAGATCTGTTGATTGCAGAAAGTACTATAGATGCTAAAGTGGATCAACTGTCACCTACAACAATACTTCTCATGATTGTTTGGAAGAACCAAAGCTGATCTCCAACCTAACCTGACAATCTATTGCTTGTCTTGGGGCTTGGTATACAAGGGATCGGAATCCTCCTGCAAGTCTGGAAGGTAATAGTCTGTGTAGCTTTTGATTCCCTTCCCTCTCTCTCTTCAGCATCCTAAGGAAAGAGAGAAATTATTTGTATAAAGATGTGATATGATATCTTGAGAAGTAGAGGGGTAGGAGTGATTCCTGCGACCCCATTATTCTACTTTAAAAGATTGATCAAAGCGAGGGGCATGATTGATTCATGTAACCCCACTATTCGCTTATTCAAAAGTATGTGTTATTAAGTCAATGAGATAACGCAAAGATAGCCTTTGTGGCAATCAGTGTTCATCAAAATTTGAAACTATGAGGATCCAGAGAAGAGAGATAAAAGGGGGAAGAAAAGGATTAGAGAAGACTTGCCTGTGTGTTCAGAAACTTGCTTGAGTTGAGTCCATGTGTTTCTTGATCGATATCCCCAAGGTAAAGCCTGCATTTTTATTTTTATGCATAAATGAGATCAGTAGAGGGGATAGACAGACATGATTGTTAAGATATTTGGTTAGGAGATTTAGTTGCTAAGCTAGGATATGGCATAGTGTACTCATGTGATTAATAGGCATAAGATGTGGCTTGCAACAAAGTAGAGGTGATGATCCTAAAGTTAAGATTTAAATTGAGTCCCTGCTATTTTCAAACTTCTTTCTAAGACTACCTGTGTGTTTGCTTGAGGACAAGCAAAAGGTTAAGTCTGGAGGAGTTGATATACCATGATTTTGACACACTTTTACTCATGGTATTTATATGATTTTACTATATATATCTATGTTTTGGAGTCTTTTAGGTATGTTTTCAGGTTCAAGGGCATTTTGGAGTAAAGTGACGTTTTAGGTGCCATTTGGAGCTTAAAAGAGAGTTTTCCCGAGATGACTTGAAGATCAGACATCGAGGTCGATATCCAGAGTTACATATCGATTGATACACACTTCGTGTAATCGATCGATGACGCATTTGAAGAAATGACGACGAGATACTCCATCGATCGATGTACACATAGTACCATCGATCGATATCAAGCGTGCAGAAGAAGGAAGAATATTCTCAATCGACTTGAAGCCCAAGATGTCTCAATATTACTATAATGCCCCTGACGAGTTTTTAACCTAATTGTACTCAATATTTATACCTTTACCTATGTGTTTTGGTAAAGTAAGCTTTTACAACATATCATTGTTCTAGTACTTCTTACTTATCAATAAAGTATTCTTTTCATCTTAATTCTGTTCTCATCTAAGGTTATAGGATTCTAAGTTTGGAAGAAAGATACAAAGAGATTTGTTATCACGAGGAACTTGATTGTTCGGTCTTCTAAATGAATCTATATTATTACCTAGATGCTTTGAATCACTCAGTCATGTCTGAGTAGATTCCATTGTTAGATTTAGGGTTCAAATAGTTATGAGGGATTAGCCCCAACTATGGACTGTTGAGTTGTATACTCACTATCCTGATGAACCCTAATGCTTATTCTAGAATAGATAACTAGAATATGATCTTGGAATTGATTTAATCCATAAATCAGTCTCCTGACATCATCTTGAATAAGCTAAGATCCTCTAAGGATAAGCGAGAGCCGGTCTATGATCTTGGTGAACATATATTCGATTCGATCTAGAGCTATATCGATCGATACTCAAATAGAGTAATCGATCGACGACACACATATCGATCGATACAAGCTGTCAAACATCGATCGATATTGTTGGCAGACAGATCAATAGACGAGACTAATAACGACAGTTATTAGCCAAATCTAAAGAGTCGAAGTTCTTTAGTATATGCAAGCAACTCATTAAAACATCCATAGCATTATAATCCTGAACTAGCTGAATAGTAACCTTAAATCTAACTATTTCTCTTATTACTTACAACCCTCAAACATTCTCTTGAGCAATTAATCATTGCTCACAACTGCAATTTATATTTAAAACCATTTCAACCTAGCTTAGTCACTAAGGATTACTATCTTTTGTGTTCCTTCGCTCCCCGTGAAATCGATCCCTAAGTACTACATCTTAACCTCTTATTTGAGAGAGTAATTCACTCATAGGGTAATTTGAGTGAGATCACTATGTGGGTGTCATCTAGAAGGAGAATAACGGTTTGATGGATAGGGTGCTGAGTCATCGACAAGAGCACGTGATCAAGGCTCACGTAGTTGAGGAGGTTGCTTTATCATCAGGTGCTAGCGAGTAGTATAAGAAGAGAGAGTATGACGTTAAGATGCTTTATCCAGTATTTTGTCAAGTAGTCATTAAAACGGAGAGGAGTAGTCCAAAGAAAAACTCGTTGTTATTACTTTTCATCAATAAAAAAGTTGGGATTTCCTTTGATCTTGTCTTTTTTACACGTTTAGATACATCCAAACTATGTCAAATTGGTATCAGAGCCCTCGATTCCGGGAAGATGCCACCAAAACGAGTCGATTATGAGGTTACCATGGAGCAGATGCAACAACAAGCAGATCGGATCTCACACATTGAGAAGGATCTGACCCGTTTGGAACCGTTGGAGCAGTCGGTTACGGTGATCCAGAAACAGTTAGCGGCCATGTACGCGAGCTGGAAACTAAAGCAGCAGGAGAAGAACGACGCGAAGCTCAAAGCCCGTGAGTTGGAGAAGGGCAAAGCTCACCAAACAGAGTGCTCTGCCTCCATACCCTTAACCGGAGGAAGAGTCGACTTTGACGGAGAGCAACATGGATCTGTGACGTTGACACCGTCACCGTACCATGTTTACGATGAGGGGTTTTATGGTCATGGATCTCAAACCCATGGACCGGGACCGTACGAAGATCAGCGTCTTTGGCGACACCCGCAGCTGACGCATCGCCTGGAGCTTCATACGTTCGATGGTACGGATGCCGAGAGTTGGGTCCTTCGCGTCGAGGAGTAATTCGACTTGGGGGAGCTGTCGGAGACTGACAAACTCCGTGCGGTCCGCGTCTATTTCACCGGAGAGGCGTTGATGTGGTACCGGTGGGAACGTGGGCGAAACCCATTTCGGAACTGGGGTCACTTGAAATATCGAGTGCTCCAGCAGTATGCGATGATCCACGATCGAACCCCTGGAGAGAGGTTGTTGAAGATTCAACAGGACTGTTCGGTGCAGGATTTCAATCGCAATTTCATGGGTTTGGCTTCAAACGCTCTCGACATACCTAACCATGTGTTGGAGATGGCGTACTCTAACGGGCTAAGATACAAACTTCATGCGGGGATGATGATGTTTGAGCCGCAAAACCTTGACCAGATGATGCGTATGGCGAAGAAAGTTGAGCTTTGGCATGAGGAGGAAGACGATGTGGTAGCTCGTACTCCCAAGCCCATTACCGGAGGCCCACAACATCAGGCTAAGCCCGTTAGCAAGACACAGATCCAAGCCCAAACTCAAACCAAACCCACTACCCAAACAACACCGGCGACAACAACGCAAAAGGGAACCGGAGTTAAGGCACAGAACGCTCACGGTCGCTTGAAGCCTCTGTTCCGACGTCTGACACCGGCAGAGGTAGAGCGGTGGAAGGTGGAGGGTCTCTGCTTCAAGTGCGACGAGAAATTTCACCCCAATCACCCGTGTGCGAAACCACAGCTGACGGTGCTCATCCTCCATGAAAATGGCGAAGAAGAGGTGTTGGAGGAACCCTGTGAGTTGGTGACGAACACCGACAGAGCTGAAGCGATGGTGGTTGAAGTATCGTTCAACTCTGTTATGGGTCTCACCTCCTCGAAAACAATGAAACTTAAAGAGATTCTTCACGGGAAGAACGTGATTGTGCTAATCGACTACGGCGCCTCCCACAACTTTGTCTCCAACAAGTTGGTACAAGAGTTGGGGCTGGTGCAGAGCTCTACGGCGTCCTATGGAGTGTTAGTCGCCGGAGGAGTTAACGTGGATAGCAGTGGGATAGTGAAGAACCTCAGACTACAACTACCCTCGTGTGAAGTTGTGTCGAACTTCCTTCCACTGGAGCTGGGTATCGCCGACGTCATTCTCGGTGTTAAGTGGCTGAATACTTTGGGAGAGGTGTTAGTCAACTGGCTGTTACAAACAATGAAGTTTCAGCTGGGAGATAAGATGATCACCATACAAGGCGATTTGTGTCTTCACACGGAGAGAGTTTCCCTTAAAACCCTGTGGAAGACACTGAGTCCGGAGGATGAGGGAGTGTTAGTGGAGTATGGAGGGGTGCAGCAGAGTGTGTTCGCCGTACCTGTCACTACTCCGGGGGGATGGGAAGAGCTCCTGGAGCATTTCTCACAGGTCTTTGAGGAACCCCAGGGTCTACCACCTTCACGAGGGAAGGAGCACGGAATTACATTGGAAGCAGGTGCTAAACCTGTTAGCGTAAGACCCTTTCGGTACCCACACATACAGAAGACCGAGATTGAACGATAGATAGCTTCAATGCTTGCAGCTGGCATCATCCAGGAGAGTGGGAGCCCTTTCTCCAGCCCAGTACTGCTGGTGAAGAAGAAGGATGGTAGTTAGAGATTTTGCGTGGATTATAGGGCTCTCAACCGCGTCACAGTGGCTGACAAATACCCAATTCCGATGATCGATCAGCTGCTGGACGAGTTACATGGTGCCATGATCTTTTCTAAGCTAGATCTGCGTTCAGATTACCACCAGATACTCGTTAAGAAGGAGGATGTGCCCAATACCACATTTCGTACTCACGACGGACACTACGAGTTCCTGGTGATGCCGTTCGGATTATCCAATGCGCCAGCTACGTTCCAATCACTCATGAATTAGGTCTTCTGGCCGTATCTCATGAAGTTTGTCTTGGTATTCTTCGACGACATCCTGATTTATAGCAAGACCAGAGAGGAACATGCGGAGCATCTGAAGATAGTGTTGTCTGTGTTGAAGTAGCAACAACGCAAATCACAAGAAATACACCTTTGGAAGTGATCAAGTGGAGTACTTGGGTCACATCATTTCAGGTAAAGGAGTTGCGGTCGATGATGAGAAGATCAGAGCAATGCTACGCTGGCCTATACCTAAGAATGTGAAGCAGCTGAGAGGTTTCTTGGGCCTCACAGGCTACTACAGGAAGTATGTGAAGGATTATGGTAGTATAGCACAGCCATTGACAGTGCAACTTCGAAAAGACCAGTTCGAGTGGGGGGAGAAGGCGACTGGGGCTTTCACGCTCTGCAGACAGAGATGACTACTGTTCCTGTAATCGCAATGCTTGACTTCACAGAGACCTTCGTGATTGAGTCAGACGCATCAGGGACAGGCCTGGGAGCGGTCCTGATGCAACACAACGGACCCATTGCGTACTATAGCCAGGTACTGACAGAGAGATAGAAACTCAAGTCAGTTTAAGAGCGCGAGTTGATGGCCATTGTCTTTGCCGTCATTATTTGCTAGGGAGGAGGTTCATTGTTCGAACAGATCAGAAGAGTTTGAGGTTTCTGATGGAGCAGAGGGAGGTCAACTTGGAGTACCAAAAGTGGTTGACTAAGCTGCTGGGGTTCGAGTTTGAGATCATCTACAAGCCGGGTTTGGAAAACAAGGCTGCGGATGCTCTGTCTCGAGTGGTTGGAGCTCACGAGCTCTATGCTGTGTCTGTAAGTACGGTTCTCCAACTGGAAGAAGTAGCAAGTGAGGTCGATAAGGATCAGGGTTACAGACTTTGATAGCTGAGTTAAAACAGGAGCCGTCTTCACACCCTGACTTCTCGTTTGTTCAAGGGCGTTTACTCCGAGCAGGGAAGCTGGTAATTTCAAAAACCTCTTCTCTGACCGGAGTGATCATGTCGGAATATCATGATGGGAAAATGGGAGGTCATGGTGGGGTGGTCAAAACACAGAAGAGGATTGCGGAGCTGTTTTATTGGGATGGGATGCTGACTGATATCAGAAGGTTTGTAGCAGCATGTGCAACCTGTCAACGTCAGAAATACTCGACTTTGGCTCCTGGAGGTCTGCTACAACCTCTCCCTATTCCGGAGCAGGTATGGGAAGACATATCTATGGACTTTGTTGAGGGATTGCCACGTTCAAGAGGAGTAAACACCATAATGGTGGTGGTTGATCGTCTCACTAAGTCCAGTCACTTCATCAGTTTAAGCCATTCGTTCTCTGCTACGGATATGGCGTTGGTGTTCACAAAGGAGATGGTACGTTTGCATGGGTTTCCGAGAACAATAGTGTCTGACCATGACAAGATATTCATGAGCTCATTTTGGAAGGACTTGTTTCGTCTCTCGGGACAAAGCTTTGCTTCAGCACCGCGTATCATCCACAGTCGGATGATCAAACGGAGGTCACTAACCGTAGTATGGAGACATACCTTCACTGCTTTGCTAGTGACAAGCCAAAGACTTGGGTTACTTATCTCTTGTGGGCGGAATTCAGCTACAACACTGCTTTCCACTCAACACTCAGGATGACTCCATTCCGTGCTCTCTATGGTCGTGACCCTCCAACTTGGGTAAAGTTTGAGAATGGTTCTACTTCAAACGCTTGAGTCCCAGTTGAAGGATCGTGATGCAGCATTGAAATTGCTCAGGGAACATCCGCACAGGGCTCAACAATTGATGAAAGAGCGGGATGAGTCCTTACAGACAGCGCTCTCTAGCCAAACGATTGAATGAGAAGTTGTCTACGAGGTTTTACGGTCCGTTTGAGGTGGAGAAGAGGGTGGGTGCGGTGGCATACAAACTTAAGCTTCCTGCTGAGGCGAAGATTCACCCGACTTTCCACTTATCGCAGCTGGAGAAGGCAATAGGTGAGATCACTGAGGTTCTACCACTGCCTAAACAACTCAACAGTGAAGGAGAACTACTAGTGACACCAGTGAAAGTGATGGCATTTCTAGTTACCAGCGGGTCTGGTCAGAAAGAAGTGTTGGTTAAATGGCAGGACCTTCCTGACCATGATTCTACTTGGGAGTGGGTTTCAGCTATGAAGAAACGTTTTCCAGACTTTGACCTTGATGACAAGGTCAATTTCGAAGGCGACGGTATTGATACGTACGATGCAGTCCATCCTCCTATTCTGTTTCAGTACAAGAGGAAGGGCCGTAAGGAGTAAAGGCTTTATGAGAAAGGAGTTTGGCCCAATAGTGTTGGTACTATGTGGGTGTCATCTAGAAGGAGAATAACGGCTCGATGGATAGGGTGCTGAGTCATCGACAAGAGCACGTGATCAAGGCTCACGTAGTTGAGGAGGTTTCTTTATCATCAGGTGCTAGCGAGTAGTATAAGAAGAGAGAGTAGGACGTTAAGATGCTTTATCCAGTATTTTGTTAAGTAGTCATTAAAACGGAGAGGAGTATTCCAAAGAAAAACTTGTTGTTATTACTTTTCATCAATAAAAAGTTGGGATTTCCTTTGATCTTGTCTCTTTTACACGTTTAGATACATCCATAGTGTATCAATGTGATTTAGACTAAGCTGTAACTGAAAGTTGAATCTTTCTCTCTTGTTTGTGTTGGTGTTTAGAAAAACTGGGTTTCATGCAGAAGATTCGAAATCAAAGCAAGGACAGCAGCTTCTAAAACCATAGAAGTCAAAGTAGACAGGCCTTTGTGTCTGTCTCTTTGACAGAAGCAAGGCAGTGAATGCAATGGCTGTGCCTTGTACATTTATGTTTGCAGGTACGTATCTGTCTTTCAATGATAAAATCTAGAGTTTATGGTAATTGTACTTAAAGAGAATCGAAGAGAATAGGTTCATTCATGGATGTTAGGAACAGAAAGAGTTTCCATCTTTTTAATTTTGTGAAAGTTACATCCAAAGAGTTATGTCTTTAAATTGTCAGTAGAGTTGTCTTTAAATTGTCTTCTAAACAGAAATGTGGTTTTCTCTTTCCAGATTGTTAGAATGTTGGAGACCGTTGAAAGAAAGAAAGCCTGCAACTACCCCACGGCTTTTCTGCTTGTATTGCAGAAAAATCAAATCGCAGTCTTAGAAGAGCTATGAACAGAAAGGGTAAAGTCTTGATACTTGTCGTGTCCAAAAGTAAGGCATCACCAACTGTATCTCTGCAGACAGCCAAAGAGTGATTGATTTCTTTTGATATTTCATGTTTTTGACAATGGATAACTAGTTTTATTGGTAGCTATACGTTCACAGATACCCAAGTGATATCTCCAATGGATTGGGAAGAGTATGTTGCTGAAATAGCAACTGACATGCTGAGGAAACATAGCCTTAAAAGGTCGTATTTTAGTAAATCATTTAGTTTTACCGTTTATTGATTTAAACATCCCTTGATATAATCATCATCTCGTGTGATTCTTCAGTATGTTTCAGGTGCCCGGGATGGTATATGAGCTGCTAGTTAATTGCATTCCACCAGAAGTCACATTCAAGGTTATAAACAAAACCACAATTCTATTGTTCGTGTCCCTTTATTTTTCCTTTTTACACATAGTTTATACTTTTACAGAGACTTCTTAAAGAATTATTGAGGAAACTGGACTCAGAGCTAAAGCTTGAAGTCTCCCACTGAGCCGCATATTATGTAAGATTATTTGTATACCACTCATCCGTCTCAACATATGTACTCTCATTCGAGACTGAACTGTCTTCATTATACATTTAGGTAGTGATAACAAGAGGAAGCTTTGTTTTACTATTTATGAGTTTCAGTTGAGGCAGAGAAGGAAACAGCTGGATATTTGTTACTAGCCGAGACTACCAAAGAGAAGCCTTTTATTGCCACGGTAAGTACACAGCTTGATGATGTATTCCTCAACTTATACACAAGTGCCAATGATTAATAAGTTGGGTGTTTCTCGGATGTGAAATTGAGTATCTAAAACCAAGATTTTCTTAACGTGCTGGTATGTCTCCGTTTAGAGTTTTTTTTTGTTCTTAGCTTTGTTTTGGTTAAAGATGGAGTTGATCTCGTCACCTGATTTCTACCTTTTCTTCATCAATGTAAATTGAAAGATATGAGACTTTCTTACTTTGTGGTTTCTTAGCTCTCTCTAGTTGGCAAGCTTAACTTATGTTTGAATGTTTGTTTTGCTAGCTTGGTCAGATATTGAAAAGATGATCTACTTGATGGGAATGATCATTCGGAGTAGCTCAATCATTCCTGTAATCAGGGAAGCTACGTTTAGATGCCTCGTTTGTGGTTACTTCTCTAACCATATTATCGATGATAGATGTAATTTGACCACTTGGATTTTTCTCTCTCTCTTTATAATGGCGGCATAGTTTATTTCTCATAGTGCTTGCTTTCTTGTTAGGGAAAAAATGAGCCTCCTCAGATCCTGCCGGAGTTAATGACTCACTTCCGGTCAGTTCGTCTACTTTTTTGTCTTGGTAAAAATTGAAACTTTGGTTGTTTGATGATGTGAGTTTTGTTTCGGTTTTGGTTCAGAGACACGAGACAGATATATAACAAATGGAGAGAAGAGAGACAAGAGAAGAGAGACAAGATGCGTCTCAAGGAATGTACATTTTATCAAGGCCAAGAAGAAGCTCAAGATTTTGATTTAGTTCCCATGTTTTCTATAGTTTTCATATTTAGTTCATATTGTGTAAAGTTCATACGAAATTACACAATGATACTCGATGAAACAAATCTTAGGTTACTCACCTTACATGACCCAATACAATTTCAAATGCACCCTTTATTCACTCGCATATATGAAACCCCCAACAGTGTTTGGGTTTTGATTTGCAGCGTTAAAAGGCTAACTTAACCTTAGGTCAATATGAACTGATATTTTTCATGTCTAACTCATCTAGTTGTGTAATATATCATTTCCTAACACTTACTTTCACCGAAACTTCAAATTGTGATGTCAAATATTCTAAGCTTGTTAGTTATGTCTAAGCAAAACCTGCCATTCAAAACCTTACATGTGACCACGCGTCTTGAAAGATTCTACTTATAAAGTGTTAATTAACATTCTCAATGGCGAATGCAACATGCATGAACACAATTGCAGCAAAGCATGTTAGAAATCATTCACCCTTTGTAAGATCGTAGACAAACTAAACTAAAATAAATATGTTACCACATTCTTTATGTAACGTTGCAACCATATTTGCAGCTCCAGTTTCTTCAACTTATAAACCTTATCCTCAAACTCAAACAAAAAAGAGGCAGTATTATAAACAAATCAGAAGTCTTTTGATTGCTAATTCGAATTTGAGCCTCCAATTCTTACTCTTTGGATTTTGGCGATCTCTCGTAGACACATGGGTAGGAATAAAACCAGAAATAAAAAATAATCAGAACAAGGTTAGAAATGTCTGAGTCAAAATATACGGATGGAAGTATGTTGTTAACTGGTATGGATTTTGTATATATGTTGGCTCTGCTTCGGTTACACGTTAAGCTTGCATCATGTAGTGCATTTCTTAAATTTTCATAATATTTCAGTCAATCGACATAAGCAGATGAACATTATTTTTGCTTTATACAAACCTCTGGCTATCTTTACATTTCTCTTTCAAACTTTATAAATTATTTGCCTTATGTTGATGACACATGTTAATAGTTGAATTTTATCTATTTTTGATCGTCTCTGTATGTTAAAAAAAGAGGAAATACTACACATTATGAATTTATGATACTGTTGCAGACTCTGCTTTGTTTTTGATGTTTTTTTTTTGGACAAAGGTTTTCTCTGTTTTGTTTTGATGTTTGTTTTGAGGTTTTTTTTTTGATGATTACCTTCATCAGTTTCCAATTATATATTTATACCACACATTATTAGTCGTGCTGTAATCAAAGAATATGTTTCACAAAAGGAACCGATAAATCATCTTCTTATAAGTTACAGATAACATAATTATCCTGAATGCTTCAGTTCTAAGAGAGCTTAAGGAAGCTACTCATTTCCATCACGGAATAACAATAATTTTGTATGGTTATTGACTTAAATAGAAGGAAGCATTTTCAAAGAGAAGAAAAAGAGCACATACTAATTAATTAATATTATAAGATAGCTTCTCATTATATTTTATCATCCAAAATAAAAATAATAAGATAAAACCTATTACAAGGCATTTATTGGTTTACTCGCTCGTACGTATCGTCATCATAGCAGTTGATTAATTATAGAAGAAACAGTCGTTTCTATGGGAAGAAACATATTCCTTTGATCATCGTGTGGACAAGAGGCTGATGGGGGAACACCATTGGCCAGCAATCTTCGGTTAAACCTTCCAAAACGTCACAACAACCATGCTTAAGGTGGCTAAAATCCCAACGTAATATGGCAGTTATGGCATCAGCGCATCCTTCGACACTTTTGATTGTCTTGAGACATTCTGCAGGACTAAAGAATGAATCTTTTCCTGCACTCAAAGGCGAAACACTTAGTATCAAGAATAATATAGAGAAAACTTGAACATTTCTGTTCAAAGCCAACATATTTTTGGTTATGTTTTCACAAGATATAAAACAAAAAAAGATGAAAGTTCTTTATAGAAGAGTATGTTTGCAGAAGATATAAAATGATGATTTATATAGAAGAAGATTTTAAGTATCTCAAGACAGTTTGGTAGGTAAAATTACCCAACTTTGTTGCACCCATTCGTAACTGTTTTTAATAGAAACTACTCACGTGAAGAAAGTTCATTTTTGTGGGGTTTTTTGAGCAAATAATCATTTATGAGTTTTATATGACAAAAATTCTTTTCAGAATATATTTTATTATTAATTATAAATCACAACTGTAAGATTCTGATGAACAGAAAATGGAATAACTTACGTCTGAAATTTCATGTTTGTTATATTCCATATGTGTTTTGACTTTTAATGTTTCTAAGAGACTTATATTAAAATTAAAATTTTGCTTTGAAAAGATATATATATATATATATATATATATATATATATATATATATATATATTTATTTGTTTATGTGTCCATGTATATTTTTATAGTTAATATATAATGGTAGATTGCAAAGTTTGAGAAGTTAATTGCGTTTACTGACTTTTATTGATTTGAAATTATCAAAAAAATATTAAATCATAAAAAATATAATATTACTTACAAAAATCTAATATCTCTTTTAATATGCATTAAACACACACAAATACATACCTATAGAAGCATAGATAACATTTTACAACTGTAACGTGTTCCTCGAGGAACCATTTTTTCCTTATTATGTTTGCACAAGATATAACTAAAACTAAGACAATTGAAAGTTCTTTAGATGATTATTTTGCACGAGATATAAAATGATGATTTATGTAGGAGTAGACTTTAGTGATCTCAAGACATTTTGGTTGGTAAAATTACCCAACTTTGTTTTACCCATTCGTAACTGTTTTATTAGACACTACGCATGGACGTGAACAAATATCATTTTGTGGTGTTTTTGAGCGAATATTCATTTATGTGTTTATATGAAAAAATTCCTTTCAGAATATATTTACTAATTCTAGACCAAATTTTAGTGAGTTAAACAATAACCTCCCGTTTACGATTCTATTCTTTTCTTTTTCATAGTAATATGATTTCGAAATATATTTAGAAGAATTTCTAATGAATCTATTAAATCGTTGAAAGCCAGTAGGAATTTCCGAAATATCGATAACAATTTTTGTGGTTTAGACTTCTTCTCCAAGTGACTCATTGACGAAATTTTGTACCTATCAAAGATGAAACATGTAATGTTTATTGGTTTCACTACGACACTAAATGATGACTGTTTATATTTTCTTTTCTGTTGTTCCAGTTTTCTTTTAGATGTAAGTTCTAAGTTATTATATTTATTAAAACAAATTAGCTTGTCGTACTGGTTATAGTTATCATTTGACTTTTAATCTATTAAAACAGAGTCCTATTTGAAATCTACCTAAGACCGGCTCAATATATTTATGGATCCTTGAGCAAAAAAAATTTTTGACTCTTAAAACTTAAATTTTATTAAATTTATCACTAAAACTATATGAAAAATACATATAAAATAAGCTAGGCCCCTATAATTCATGTTTTCTAAAAAATATATATTTTATTTTAAATACAAATATGTATATATTCAAAAATCAGGACCCCAAATTATTATAAGACGGGAGAGACATGAAATTGGATCCGGGGCGGTCGCACCTATTGTCCCCCCCCCCCCCTCCCCTTAGAGCCGGCCCTGAGTCTACCATGGCATACTTTTCTCGGACCTATTCAACATGTTATCATTTAATATACAACATCTTCTTAGACAATAATTTTTATGATGGCCGATATTTAAACTAAACCGATCTGTTGTTGCCTTTGATATCGTACATGTTGTTTTGATTAGACGGTTAAGTTTCACTTTCAAATAACCATGAACATTATTAATGTAATAAAGATATACAATAATTTTTTTTGACATCGAAAAGTTATTCTATTACTCAGACTTGAAGTCTATTACTCAGACTTGAAGTGGTATGGGTAACCAGACCGGAATAGAGCAACCAATAAAATAAAGATCTCTACGTAAGGATATATCAGTCTTAGCAAGAAAATCTGAAAACTGATTTTGGGCTTGTGGAACATGGGTGATGTTGAAGTCCGGGAAGCAAATCTTCAGTGTCTCTATCCTCTCCAATTTTGTTGCGAAGCTCGGCCAGGCTTGAGGTTCCTTGATCATTGCAATCAGCTATTTGCAGTCTGTCACAAAGTTCTGGCAGGAAGAGTGTTGAAGCATGTTCTCCATCGCCCATCGCAAATCTTCTACTTCCGAGTGCGAAGCTGATTCACGTCTAACTAGATTTCGTGTCCCCATCAGTTATGCTTGTCCATCATTGTCCTTCCAAACCCATCCACATCCACTAAACTGTGCAGTAGCCGTCCAAGATCCATCTACCAAGCAGATGTTATTACCCAAACGTAGGACTTGGGGATTCACATTAATGTTCCCCTGTACCACAGGTGGTATCGCCTCATTTGCATTAAATCATGCTTGGCATTCACTTTCTGCATATCTAACCAGCTCCAGTGGATCTCTATCTATCCCTCTAAACATTTTATCAATTCGAGACTTCCATATATACCAAATTATCCAAGGATAAAGATCTCTGTCTTGTTCAGGTTCAATGATGATATTCTTCCTCCAGAATAGATAGTCCATATTAGCATAGATGCTCGGTCTTGGGAATATATTTGGGCTCGTCGGGGTTGCTGATAGGGTCCATGCTTGAAGAGCTGGTGGGCATTCAAATATGGCATGAGTTACTGATTCCTCTAGCTCTCCACATCTTGGGCAGTAGTTATCACATCTCATGTTACGCCTTACTAAGTTTCTCGTTACTGCCACATAGCCAGTCAACAGTTGCCATATAAGATGACAAATCTTGCTGGGCGCTTTTATCTTCCAAGCAAAGGCTTGAAGTTTCGCAACACTTGGCTCCACCACTTCCTTGTCTCCTGATCTTAATATGTTTTGGTAAACCCAATATCCAATTTTAACTGTTTAATGACCATTTTTGGTGTAGCTCCAGTAGTGTGTATCGCGGCGGTGGCCTAAGCTGATGGCTAAGCTCCTCACTAAAGGTATGTCATCAGGATGAACATAATTTTCCAGTAATCCAATGTCCCATTCTTTCGTAGCCTGATCAATGAGATCACTTACTCTCATATTCATATTCATCACTGGTGCGACATGAATAGCTGGCCTAGCAGGCGTTGTTGGAATCCACGGATCCTCCCAGGCTCTTACTTCATAACCAGAATGAATCTTCTTCCGGAGTCCCAAAAGTAATAACTCTCTTGCTGCAGAAATGCTAGTCCACACATAAAATGGGTTGCTTACTGATTCTACTCACAACGGTGTACTCAGTCTGTAATATCTTCCCTTCAAAACTCTAGCAACCAGCGAATCAGGATCTTGAACTAACCTCCATAGTTGTTTTGCCAAGAGTGCCAGATGGAATTCATGGATCATACATAAACCAATTCCACCTTCTTCTCTAGGTAAACAAACTTTTTCCCACTTTGCCCAGTGTATTCCTCTTTTTGGTGGGTGTGAACTCCATCAGAATTGAGCTAGCACTTGCAAGATTTTCACAAATCTCCAATGGGAGCAGGAGAGTGGACATGACATACGTTGGGAGCGCAAGTAGAATGGACTTTATAAGCACTTCTTTGCCTCCTTTTGATAACCATCTACATGTCCATCCATTCACTCTATGCATCAGATTATCCTTTAGGAAAGCAAAGAGCTTGCATTTCGATCCACTAATGTCTTCAGGGATTCCTAAGTAAGTTCTTATCCTTCCCTCGTTCTGAATTTCAAATACATCTTTAATCTCTTGTTTGTTGACTGCATTGATCCTCTTATCAAAGAGTAAGGAAGATTTATCAAAATACTTTATGTGACCGATAGTAGGGCCATTTTATTATTAACGTCTCAAATTAGATTTATAGTAGATATCATCACATCAACGATTTATACCGATTCTTTTAGTCTACACTTCTAATAAAATATGCATAGCAACCAACTATTTATAACATCTGTTATATTTCTATTGCTGACCATTAACCAAATAAACAATCTTTTATACTATAAAGCAGAAGTAAGTTGACGATTATCTGTTTGACATCTGTCCTTTACCATTTTGTATTTACAAATTATTAGTTTTTATAAATTGTATTAGTTGCTCAAAGAAATATTAACAACTCATAAACCGCTTAGCGGTTACATACTGCACAAAGCAAACAAAACATGAGCCTAGGCCTGTGACAACCCGTCCCGTGGACCTCACTGTCCCATAGACCTCAGGCTCACAGCGCTGCAGCGCACCGACCCCAACCCCTCCATTATGAGATCTCACTATCTCCATAATTAGGTTGTTGGTGAGACTCGAACCCATGTCCTCACCCTTTAACAGCATTCCCACGGGACAAGCTGTCACCAATTGAACTGCAGGTCAATTGGTGACAGCTTGTCCTGTGGGAATGCTGTTAAAGGGTGAGGACCTGGGTTCGAGTCTCACCAACAACCTAATTATGGAGATAGTGAGATCTCATAATGGAGGGGTTGGGGTCGGTGCGCTGCAGCGCTGTGAGCCTGAGGTCTATGGGACAGTGAGGTCCACGGGACGGGTTGTCACATAAAAGTCGACTTCCCGATAGGTCACCCATCCTTCCACTACTCCAGCTCAAGCACGCTTAACTCTGGAGTTCTTTCAGGATGTGCTCCGGAAAAGGTAAGTCAACTTTGGTGATATAGGTAGCCAAATCAATTCTCTTAAGCCTTTTCACATATCACAACTCGGGATGTTACAATTCACCCCCTCTCAAAGAATGCAACGTCCTCGTTGCGCCCCACGACAGGTCTCAAGACGCCTCTCAGGTCAGAACTGAGATGGCTAACCAGCCCTGATACCAAAATGTAACACCCGCATTTCTCATAATATAATAATAATAATAATAATATCTGAAAATCTCCATTTATTACTCCTCGTAAATGAGTCCAACATCATAATCCAGTAAATATCCATAAATATCCATAAATCCAAAAAGTAGAATAAATACTGAAAATATCGATAAAGCATAAATCTGCAAGTCTGAAAAATAGATAAGTAAAACTCCCAAAAGCACCAGTCCGATGTCAATCACTCATGCCCGTCGGTATCACCTGAAAAAGGGAAAGAAGAGGGATGAACGACAGGGGAATCGCTCAGCAAGGTATGGGATGCTAAACCGTAAAACCACTGACTCAGTACATAGCACTACGACCATGTAGGCCTAGCTCTAGCATGAAACAAACACAGTGTCTAATACACCACATAAAACATCCAATGCGCTGATAGTACATGCTACTCAATGCACCCCGCATTTCCTCATAAGGATATATGTATATCACTAGGCGTACAGTAGTCCATCTCTGCACTCCCACAATCTGCGCGTCGGCGACTGATACAAACGTCTTTGTACCCCCGCAATCTCACTGCTCGTCGGCGGCTTACACAAACGTCTTTGTGCACCCGCAATCACACTGCTCGTCGGCGACTTACACAAACGTCTTTGTGCACCCGCAATTACACTGCTCGTCGGCGGCTTACACAAACGTCTTTGTGCACCCGCAATCCACACAACCGGACATATTCATATATATACATATATAACAGTTTTAACATCACTCAATTCATTCAACCGTTGAATCATCTATTATCCTATTTCCGGTTTAACAATCAATAATAACAATAATCAAACAATATTTCAAACAGACTCGATTCACACAGACTTATCACGTTTCGAAACTAAACTTTCCATAATAGTAGTACTAAACTAGTTCGGGATTTAACGGAGTAGCCCTCACCTTAGCAACTGGCTGGAATGAACAACGGAAGATGATCAACTGAGGTCAACTGCAATACGAGAGTCAACGACTTAGGCTCAGAGTCTCAGGAAATAAAGTTTCCGAAAATGGAAACTTTCCTAAAATAGAACTTTCCTAAAATGACGGCTTTCCTAAAATAGAACTTCCCTAAAAAGATTTCTATAATAACTAGAAATAAAGAGGCGACAAACTTACTAGAAAAACCCGCTGGAGCTCGCCCGGAAATCCCACCGAAAGCTCGCCTAGAAAACTCGCCGGAAGCTCGCCGGAAAATCCCACCAGAAAAATTACTAGTGACTGGTCGTTGGATATTTCAACAACTTGTCACGCAAAGAAATACTTTGACTTGGTGAAAATAAAAAGAAATGGTGGAATCTCTTATATAGGAGAAGGGAAGAGAGTTAGGTTTTGCAAACTTTTAATGTGGGACAAAAAATAAAAAGGGAATTTTGAGTTTGAATTAAAAAGACAATGGGCCCACTCAAAAAAAATCAGGGTCGTTACAAGGCCATTTACCACTCTCACGATCTTCTTCGTTATTTTCTAGGTTGTTCCAATCATATATCTTTCACAAAATAATCACTGAAGAAACATTCCATCAATAGCAAAACAAAAGGTGAGTTTAGAGATGATAAAACCAGAGGAACTGAAATCAAAGAAGCATTAATGATTTATTAAAGACAAGAGTGAGTTATTATTAATTTTATTTATAAATAAGAACAAATTATTTTGAAATCTATTTCATTTACCAGTATTACTCGATTCTAGATTTTTGCTGATATTCTTCATGTATGGTTTATCGTCACATACTTGCCAAGTGGGGCAATGGGAGGAACATGAGGATCGCTGATGGTTGTCATTTTACCTCTTATCAGTTTCTCATTCCAGTTCATTTTCCAAAGTTCTATGTCCAGTCAAAAGTCAAGCTTAACTTTACGAGTTGTGTTTACATTTACATGTAGACAAAATTTTCAGCAAAGATTAAACCAACGTAAGAATCATCTAAAGACTGGAAAGAAATCACCAACGAAGGCTGGCTTGAAAAGAAGAAGGAATAACATCTAAAATTTCGAGTTCATAAATGCAAATGGAGTCTTTTTTTTTTTTTTGTAAACTAATGCTAATGGAGTCTTTTAACAATCCGGTGAGTTGTTTCTTTTTTAATCCTATAGTTATTCATTATTATTTTCAATTTTGGGTAAACTAATTATTATATTCAGTTTATTTCGTGGTTCTCTACAACAAGTATTCATAATACTATTATAATATTATTACCAGTACTATTTTTCAACATTGATTTTGTTTTAAAGTTTTCATGAGTTAAACAATATCAATTCAACTAAATCAATAAAAACCAAAATTGAGAAGAACTGTTGGTATATGAACGTTCTCTTTTTTTTTCGTAAACCAAATTTCAATAATTTTTATTTTTAATGGCAAGTTACAAAAATATTTTCATTCACAACTATTTATTTTTATTTTCTTATTTGATTAAATTCTAATCAGATTTTGTTTTGGGATATTAATTTTGAATTCAGAATATAATTGTATATCAAATGATACTGTGCACATGGTCAATTGTTTAAAAAGGTATTTTAGTCAATTATAATATTTTAGCTAAGATATATATAGGTATAACCAAATTTTTAATAATTTTATTTTTAATGAAAAGTTACAAAAAATATTATTATTTGCAACTATTTATTTTTTATTTTCATATTTAATTAATTTCTAATCAGATTTTGTTTTGGAGTATTATTTTTGAATTAGAATAAAATTGTATATCAAATAGTACTATGCCCATGCATGGGCCATAATCCTAGTTCTATAATAAACGATTCTTGACATGAACAAACATCATATTAATTTTGACATTCATACTAGGTAAAAAACCAATGATACGCAGCGGAATCTTATAATACAAATATATTTTTAATAACTTTATAATATTTAGATAAATAAAATATTAAACTATTTATTTATATTAAAATGATATAAGGTAATCTTGATTTACAGACATGGCTAATAAAAGTGCAAGAAATACAGATTACTAATATTTTTGATGTATTATTGTATTATCGATATGAATATTCTATTTGTTATATAATGTATGATGCTAAAGAGAGTTTTAAATATATACATATATAGGATATTTTCATATTTCTAAGTAAATTTTAACTTTATTAACAAATGTGTTACAAATGATATTTTATACTTTATTTTGAAATTACTTGAATAATTTAATTTATTTTAATGATTTTTCAGGTGAAAATAACTTATTTAATTGTACATTGATGTAAAACACCATTAAATTGAAACAGGCGGGGTCTCTAATTTTGTTCTCTAATCATCTCAAACATGATCATCCAAAGTTATTAAAATGTTTTTTAAGGGTGTTTTTTTTGCAGCGAATGAAATATTTTCTTTTTCTTTTGGTATGAATGTCAAAAAGCAACTGAACGATTGGAAAGACTGAAACCCCTAATTTTAACGTCTTATATTATATGAAACTTCGTCTGTATGCAACTTTTAGTTATGCCTTTCAATTTTATTTATCACCAGGGCCGGTCCTGGGCTAAAGCCCATAAAGCAGTGGTTTTAGGCGCCAAAATATATATATTTATTAGGGGCGGCAAAACTACAAAACCTTACCCTAGCCTAGTGGCCTCAGACCCTCTTCCCGATCAGCAGGTACCTGGTTCGAATCTGCACCCCTTAGTTTTTTAGTTAATATTTATTTTCCCTTTTCTGATATTTAGCAAAGATATATACGATTGCTACCATTTTTAACAAATCTGGTTTCTTTTCTTATGTCATTAGATAATAAATTTAATTGAAACAAATCTATTTTTTGTCAAGGAAACAAATCTAATTAATTTGTTTACTTTATTGATAAAGACAATTTTTTTTTAGTTTTCTTTTCTATCTCTTTCAGCCAATATTTGCTAGAATTTATTATTAAATTTATTAGGAATGCCTGCATCTTCTATTATGCTTTTTTATAATTTCTTCTTTATTATTTTTCTAGATTTTAAAAACTTTTGAAAGTGAAATATTGATGTTGAAGTGTTTTGCTCTATTTGATAAATATTACTTTTTACTTTCAGAATTAGTAGAAAACTTTTTTAAGAAAGAAATTTTAAAATTAACCAAATGAACAAATATAAAAATAATAAGTGATCTTTAGTATATCATTGTTTATTTTTCAATTGCATAGTAGTTAAGATAAAACACAAATAATGTTTTGATATTTATTTGTTAAACAAAATAGAGTTTTACTAATATTTGGTACTATTTTGGTTACATAATTAAAATATTATAATTTTTTTGACTATAATTAAGGGGCATAATTTTTGTGGTTTGCTTTAGGCGCCACCATAGTCCGGACCGGCACTGTTTATCACCATACCAATTAAACATTTCTAAACATGTTATTTTAAGAACGCTTAAATATACTACTCGAAAAGATGTCACATAGTCCAAAAAATTAAATAAAATGCTAGATTAAACAATTACCATACATTAGATTGAGAATTAGGAACTTGATAGATCGTGTAATGGTTTATAGTTTTTTGCTTGCTAAACCAAACCAAATCAAACCAAACGAATTGAGTTTTTGAGCTTCTTGTCTGCCTTACACGATCAATGACTTCACAGTTCACACTTTGCAGCAAACATTTCTCTTGTGACCATCTCTTTACGTTTTGAATCTTGATAACTGTTAGGAAGCCATCCTTAAACTTTGCACATTTACATGCAAAGAAACTAATTAAGAACAGCTTTTCTATAAATATAATGAGAGGCATAAACTAAGAACACCTCCTTTCTCCTTATCATGATCGACCATGATTAAAAGAAAAGGTCACTTTTATGAGTTTAGAAAAATATTATTTTTTGTTTATATTTTATATACAAAATTTTACGTTCAGATACGAAATTGAAAACCGATAATGGAACTAAAATTGGATAAAATAGCATAATATCAAGGGCTTTTTGCAAAACTAACTCAAACAGAAAACTAACATTTTTTTTAATCATTTTTTTGAGATTTTCATCCCACACCTACATTTTATCTACGAAAATGCCATTAACTTTTTTTTTTCGAAATGGCTTCTTTACTGTCTCAACCTCATCTTCTTCAAGTATTTACAATAGTGCCACTACCATGAATAGTTCAACAACCTTGTACTAACTGTTTGGAGCTTTTAATGCCATTTAATGCACGTAAATCTCTTTACACTCTCTCTGTTTCAGTTGTTATGAACTAAAACAACATTTCTTTCACTTTCTCTCCATATTCATCCAAAAAACTCAAGTTTTTGATTCAAAATATTTTATGGTTGACAGAGCCATATTTCTTTCGTTTTGACTTACGGTTTCTTTCGTCTGAGGTTTTAACGTGGGTGGTTGGAGAAGACCTTGTGTGCAAACGAAGTCATCTCACCTAGTTTAAGGTACGAATTTGAATTTTTTTTCAAGATCTGTTTGCGTTGAAGACTTACTAGTAATTCATCTGTATGTAGAAGACTTACTGATAAGTCTTCTGGTCAAACGGATGACTTAAACTAAGTCGTTCGTCTTTGTTTGATAAAAAAAAACTTCAGACGACTTATGTATAAGTCGTCTACGAGAAACGGGCTAGTTTTGCATTTGACCGAATCGTGTCAGATCTTTGACTATTTCTGGACGACTTATAATTCAGTCGTCTCTGGGAAAGTTAAAATTTCAATATTTTATTAAACTAGACGACTTACGTGTAAGTCGTCTTAGGTTAGTTTTTTAATTGAAAAATAAAACTTCATAATTTAACTTTTACCAGACGACATAATATAAAGTCGTCCCGCCAGAAAACTTAATTTAAAGTCGTCCGGGGAAAGCAAAGTCGTCCAGAATTTTTCCCAATTTTCTGGTCAAACCTTGCTTATCCTGGACGACCTTATATTAAGTCGTCTAGCTGGACGACTTTCAATTAAGTCGTCTGGAGAAAGTTAAATTTCAAGCTTTATTTTTCAATTACAAAACTAACCTAGGACGACTTACGTTTAAGTCGTCTAGTTTGAATAAAATATTGAAATTTTAACTTTCCCAGAGACGACTGAATTATAAGTCGTTCAGAAATAGTCAAAGAGCTGACACGATTCGGTCAAATGCAAAACTAGCTCGTTTCTCATAAACGACTTATATATAAGTCGTCTGGAGTTTTTTTTTTAACAAACAAAGCCGGACGACTTAGAATTAAGTCGTCCCATTTAATTTTCAATTGCAAAAGTGCCTCTTTAGACGACTTACCTTTAAGTCTTCTGGACGACTTAATTCTAAGTCGTCTGCGGCAATGTTTATTGAACTTCTTCATTTTCTCTATGTTTACTAATGTGTTTTATTTTTAATATTTGCAGATGATTTGTCAGTTACATGCATTGTATGGAGAATGGTTGTTGAGAGATTGCCGTTGAGATTTTGTGGTTGGTGATCTCAAAGGAGCAAGATTGTTTTTATTGAATGAAGATTCAACACATGCTGAACTTGTTGCAATGGCTCAAGAAGATTATAACCTGGACATGAGAATAGTGACTGTGGAGATTAGCTACTCATTACCAGCAGAAATGATGATGGCTCCAGGCAGTCCTCCCATTCATGTTACAAGTGATAGACAAGTTCGAAACTTGCTCGAGATACTCAAAACGCATAGAGTATGTCTTTGTGTATCAAGCCGCATCAATGTAGAAACAGTTTCAGAGAAAAGAGATAATGATGAAGCTGGTGAATGGGAACAAGATGTTGGTGATGATGAAGCTGGTGAATGGGAACAAGATGTTGGTGATAATGATGAAGCTCATGAATGGGAAGAAGATGTTGGTGATAATGAGTTTGTTGAAGATGAAAATCAAGATGGGGAGGAGGATGCTGATAACTCTATTGTTGGTGAAACGGATCAGAATGGTGGGGATTACAGTCTTTATGGAAAGGTTCAAGATGAGGACGAGGAAGATGATGATAATATTTGTTTTGAAGAAATCGAAAAGACATATGCTAAGACAAATGCTATTGAAGGATGAAAATCGGATGGTACCAGTATCTATGTCAACCAGAGTTTTGTTAGCAATGATGCACTGCTTTCAGAGCTGCGGTTGGCAGCAGTGAGGGGTGGGTTTTCTTTCAGAATATACAAATCAACGAAAATTCTCCTTGTGGCAACATGTCGGGTTAGCGGTTGTGGATGGAAGATCAGAGCGAGTGAAACATGGGACAAACACGTTTTGGGTAACAAAGTATGTGAAAAAACATTTATGCTCAGTGGGAGATCGAATCGCTCAGCGGAGACACTGTACTCCGAAGTATGTTGGTAGTCTTTTCATTGATCGTGTTGGAATCATTGATGGGATAACTCCGCAGCATATCACTGATGCAATGAGGAACATGTTTGGCATGACGCTTGATTACACCATTTTATACAGAGCACTGTTATATGCACAAATATTGGTGAGAGGATCAGCAGAAGAAGGGTATTCGCGTCTGGCATCATATCTCGAGCAAATCTCCATTGCAAATCATGATTCTATCACGGTTATAGAACTTGATTCTGTTAAAAGATTTAAGTATCTATTTCTCTCTTTTGGAGCTTCTATCAAAGGTTTTAAGTATCAGAGAAGGGTCATTATGGTGGATGGAACTCACCTAAGTGGAAAGTATGGAGGTGTTATGTTAGTTGCAGCCGCACAAGATG
The DNA here is from genome assembly GCA_026261945.1 of Hirschfeldia incana. Lineage (NCBI taxonomy): Eukaryota > Viridiplantae > Streptophyta > Magnoliopsida > Brassicales > Brassicaceae > Hirschfeldia > Hirschfeldia incana. Next base: position 258,651 of record JABCMI010000063.1, read on the forward strand.
GCAATTTTCAGATATTCCCATTGGCTTTTGGGATCGTGGATGCTGAAGATGAACCTTCTTGGGAATGGTTTTTCACAAAATTGGCTAGTTGTATATCCCATGACAAGCCTCTGGTGATAGTCTCCGACCGGCACGCGGCCATTAAAAGTCCGTGTGATAAGGTGTTTCCTTGGGCAACCCGAGGAATATGTTATTATCACCTTCAAGATAACATTGTCAAAAAGTTTAAAGGGAAACATTTCATGTACTTGGTGAAAGGGGCTGCTTATGCTCACACGGTTTACGATTTTGACCGGTACATGGCTGAGATACGGAGTGCAAACCCGGAACTTGCAACGTATTTGGAGAATGCCGACGCCAGCCTATGGTCAAGGGTTTATTGTAAGGGGAACATGTACAACATAAAAATAAGCAACATCGCTGAATCTATTAATTCCGCACTTAAGCGAGCAAGAGGATATATGATTCCGTTCCTGCTGGAGTTCATAAGGCAGAAGTTAAGAAAATGGTATTGGAAAAGGAGACAAGATGCTTTGAGTCTCACAACTCAACATTGCCGGGGTGTTGAATACTTGCTTGCTGTTAGAACAGAGATAGCGGATACGATGACGGTCCAACCAATTGATGGATGGCGATTCTTTGTCAAAGGTGGCAAAATAGACTGTGTGGTTGATTTGGAACATGCAAAGTGTGATTGTGGTGTCTATGGAGTGGAGAAAATACCTTGCTCTCATGCTATAGCTGCTGGAACACATGTTAGTTTGCATATCTCCACACTTGTATGTCCAGTGTACTCAAATAATTAGTTGTATGCAAGATACTCAGAGAATATATATCATATCGTGTCACAACATATTAAGGAACGAGAATGCTTTCCTCCAGACGTAAAGCATGGTCCGGGGAGACAGAAGAAATCAAGATGGCAATCTTGGTTGGAGCTATCTAGGATGAGATGACACAAACCCAGGAAGAAACACATGGCAAGGAGATGCTCAAACTACAAGGAAACTGGCCATACGAAACCATAATGTACACAACCAGTTGACTAGTTGTCCAGACGACCTAAATTTGAGTCGTCCAGTCTTGATTACCCGTCCAGACGACTTATATATAAGTCGTCCAGTGTATTTTATTTTTAGACGACCTTCTACTAAATCGTCCAGTGTATTTTATTTTTAGACTACCTTCTACTATCCCTTCAAGTGTATTTTATAAAATTTAGAAGTCCAGTGTATTTTATAAAATTTAGAAGTCGTCCAGCTGGAAGATCTTCCAGACGACTTAACTGTAAGTCGTCCATCTGGAAGACCTTCCAGACGACTTATTTGAAAGTCGTCCAGCTGGTAAACCTTCTAGACGACTTATTTGTAAGTCGTCCAAACCTTCCAGACGACTTATTTGTAAGTTGATATACCATGATTTTGATCCACTTTTACCCATGGTATATAAGCGTTTTTACATATATTTACTACAAAATAGGGTCTATTTAGAGTATTTACAGGTTCAGGTACGTTCTGGAGAAATATGGTGTTTTTGGTGTCTTTTGGAGCCTTTAAGTGCAGAATCGCGCAAACGCGTCAGATGTTTAGATATGGATGGAGACATTCCCGCGGTGCGATTGAGCTGATATTTGGACACAAGATATATCTTTGCGTTAGCTTTCCAGTGCCACCGGTTTGAGGTCAATCCATCGGTTAGATCAGAAGTTATGCCCATTTTACTGAAGAGTGGTCAGTCTGCCTCGCGAGAGAATGCTGTCGAGAAGAAGAATGTATATTGATCGATGGGAAATCACCCATATCGATCGATATGAATGTCAGGACGTGGGATGACTATGTTTCATGACCGCCAGAAGCCCTAATGCAACTCAAATTATCATAATACCCTTGGACGACCAGAAACTCTATTTATGTTATTCTAAGCCATTGTTGACGGCTACGCTTTTTTTTACACTTTCTTTGATTCATTGTTCTCTTAAGAGAGAAGGGAGGAACTCCTATCAGAGTTCTCATGGAACTCCATTGGATTTGGTTTTATATTATTTATGTTATTTCATCTATTCATCTATGATTTCTGTTACAAGTTTCATGTCTGAGTAGATCCACCTGTTAGGTTTAGGGTTCGGATAGGTTATCTGGGATTAACCCCAAATATAGAATTTCTAAGTTGTGATATTCATCAAATAGGATTGTTATTAAAGCTTGTTTCTAGAGTCGCGAACTAGAACCTTGATCCAAGGGATTGTAGAGACCAGTGAGAGCTTGTAACTCACCCTGAATCCATCCTTTTGAGCTAGGATTGATAAATACAGCGATAGCTGATTTAGTAAACCCTAGTGAACGTGTGTTCAACCCGTTCGTAAAGCTTGCTAGAAGCTTATCGATCGATAATCCAATAGATTAATCGATCGATATTGTGAAAGGTGTATCGATCGATATTCCTATAGAATCATCGATCGACACTTTCTTGTGATCAATAACCGAGTGGTTGAGATCCAAGATCTAGATATTAGACTATCTATACAACGATAGTTGTTAGATTTGTACTCCCAGTTGAGTTCTAATATATCTAGCAGCTTAGTAACCTATATCATTATAATCCTAATTACCTGAATAGAAACCCTAGATCTAGCAACCATCATTCCATAAAACAACTCCTTGCCAAGCTGAACAATTATATTGTTCAACTTGTTTACTGCTTTACTTGTTATTTACTGCTTTAAAACCTATTAGCCTAGATTAATCATATAACTATTAGATCTATTAGGTTCCATAGCTCCCCGTGAATTCGATCCCTAAGTACTACAATTGAACATCTTATTTGAGAGAGTAAATCACTACTTAGGGTAATTTGAGTGATACCAAATTTGGCGCCGTTGCCGGGGAGCTTTGATCGCCATTAGATCTTGTTTAGTTAGATTTGGTCTAGGTTTTGTTACTGTTCGAAAAAACTCATACAATTTTTTCTTCTTTTTCAGGTACATACATCTCAGTACCAGGAAGCAATGAAGAGAGGATTTCTAGGTCCTTCAAGGAAGGAGCCTGCTGGTTTATGCACGATCCGTAAGTCTAAGAGGGATGTATCGTTCGACACCCTCCAAACAGCATCGATCGATAGCGTACACCAGAAATCGATCGATAAAGCATACCATCAATCGATCGATAACCTACAAGAAGCGGTGATCGATAGAGCCAACCAACCGAAGAAAAACAGTGTTCACTCGAACACTGTTCACCCGATTACTGTTCATCCGGCTACTATTCATCGCACTGTTCATCCGGCTACTATTCACCCGAAATCGATCGATATTGTTCGTCCAGAATCGATCGATACTGTTCATCTAGGTACTGTTCATCAGGGTACTATTCACCGGAGTACTATTCATCCAGGTATTGTTCATCCTGACACTATTCATCACGATACTATTCATTCTGTATCGAAAAATATTGTTCATCACCTGTCGATCGATACTATTCATCTGATGTCGATCGATACTGTTCATCGCGGTACTGTTCACCGTGGTACTGTGCACCGATGTACTGTTCATATCGGTATTGTTAACCCGATGTTGATCGATACTGTTCATCCCATATCGATCGACACTGTTCATCACCCGTCGATCGATACTGTTCGTCCCGCATCGATCGATATTGTTCATCACACTGTTCATCGAGACACTGTTCATCGTACTGTTCATCGCGGCACTGTTCATAATACTGTTCATCCGACAGCCGACACCACTCGTGTGGAGGCAGAGAATGTCGAGGTGATTATTCTTAAAGCCGACGAGAATGGAATGTTATGTGACAAAGAAGGTCGCCCTCGCAGCAGAACTGGAAAATTTATTAATGGTGACGGTTGTGTAATCCCTGATGTGATTGCTATTGCTGAGTTGGACACCTTTGAGCTGAACCGCCAATGGTATGATTGGGGAAGTGAGCATCCTTTCAAAGGTCATCCTTATAATGATCCGAGATACCTGATCATGGAACTCGTGGAGTTAGCCTCAGCAAGCAAGCAAAATGAAGTTTCTGTAGACCACATTATCTGCAAGATTTTCCCCTATTGTTTGTTTAGAGATGCTTTTACCTGGTTCAGTCGGCTGCAGCCAAGATCTTTAACCAGCTGGGAGGACATCAAAATTGCCTTCCTCAACAAATTTCTCTATCAAGGAGTAGAAGAGCGACAGAAGAAGCTTGACGAGATGACTAAAGCTAGTATAGAGGAATTTGATTCTCGATTTGGTCATGAAAGGAGGACTGTTTACATTGAGCCAAAGAAAGAATCTGAAACCCCTACAGCTAATGTCAAGCAACCAGACATTCAGGTTCAACAGGCAGATGAGGGTACGCAGAGGAATGAACTGAACAGAGAACAACTAGTCAACCATAATATGGTTGAAGGTGATAAACATCATGGATTTGGAGAGACGAGCATAGTAGAAAAAGCTGATAAGAGTGATCCGACTTCAACATCGATCGATAGTGTTATCTCAGGATCGATCGATATCGGCACTTCCAAAACGATCGATATTAACATTTCACATCGATCGATATCTTTCGAAAATCCTGATGCTACTACTGTGAATTCGGAGAGTGGGCGTCAGAGGGCACTTAGAGACCACAACGTGCTTGAAGATTTATACGCTGAAAGATCTGCCCTGCATCGTTCACCATCCCAAAATTCTGTCTCTGAGCTTCATCCTGCATATATCTCTCTTGTGATTCAGCATCCCTTTCATGGTCTTCCTCATGAGGATGCCACTAACCACTTAGAGGCATTCGAAGATCTCGCATCAACCATCAGGTGCAATGGAGTTTCTGAAGACTACTACTTCTGCAAATTATTTCCATACTCTCTTGCTGGGGATGCAGGTCATTGGTTGAAAAAGTTACCACCAGGATCTCTCACTACTTGGAATGACATTGAATATGATTTTATCTTTAAGTTTATCTATGAACCTGAAGCAAATCTTGATATTGAGAGGAGATCTATGCTGGAATATATGGTGGAGGACGATGAACAATCTGAATCTGAAGAGATGAGCAGAAAAGAAGAGGTTGATATAAGTGACATGAGCTCAACATCGATCGACACCCTTACCTCAACATCGATCGACCCTACAACCTCCACATCGACCGACACCATGACATCAGAATCGGTCGACCTCAGCATCGATCGATCCTGACATTTGTCATCGATCGATACCGCTTGAAATCCCTGACAGTTCGAGTTGTCCTCAGGACACTGCAGACTCGACACAGCATAGCATTGATGTATCAAGTTTTTATTGTACCCCAGATGTAGAAAAAGAGATATTCATGGAAGTTATCTTGGAGCAAGAAGAATTCTTAAAGTTGGAGGATGGAGAAAAACTTGGAGATTTGGATTCAAGTAAAGAAGTTAATAGGGAATACTTCTTGGAGCTGGAGGAATGGCTTGAGAATTTGGATCAGAATTCGGAGCAGAAGCTTGATGACGAACAGAATGCTAAGAGGAAAGATTTAGAGATTTCGTCAAAGGCTAGCATCGATCGACACCAACCTGATGAGATCGATCGATACCCACTCTATGTCATCGATCGACAGTCGCCATACAACATTGATCTACATACACCCGACTGTATCGATCGACACCCACCCGATTGTATCGATCGACACCCATATTTGGATGAACTACCAGGATACATAGTTGAGATGGAACCGATTGGGGAGATAGTGCACGAGTCTGAAGCCTCACACTTTGCTGTCCCTAAACAATAGAGACCACATATATGGACAGAAGAAACTGCTGGGTTTCACAACAAAGTGAAGAGGATACATGATCCTGTGAAGATTATGGTTCCAAGTGCGGTGTTTGAAGCTGAATCTCCTATTCCACCAGATAAAAGTGTGCATTCGAGTTCTTACATTGAAGCATTTGATGATCATCAGCACGTAGCAGCTTCTCAGAGAGGGTTGAGACTTAGAGATGAAGTCAATAAAACCCTAGCAGAAGAAGCATCGATCGACACGGTTCAGACAATGTCGATCGATATGAGCACTCCACCATCAATCGACATCTACCGGATACCATCGATCGACATCTTCAATCCACCATCGATCGACACAATCACTGGTTCATCGATCGATACCAGACGAGAATCAGAGCAGAATGAGTATGAAGTGTGTGGAAATATTTTTGATGGAGATACCACCACGCGTTCAGACAAGTCTGGGGGAAAGAAGATGATAAATTGGAGGAAGAGGAAAAGAACTAGAAGAGGTTCTCAGTTATCATTGATTTCTCACTCCTCAGATGATTCCAGGACATCCAAAGGGAGATTTCACAAGTCTGTGAGAAAGAAGTGGAGAAATTGGAAGAAGCAGAAACGAACCAATGTAGGTTCTCAGTTACCATTAACTCTTTACTTCTCAGATTTTTTCAAGAAATCCAGATTGCGCAGTAGATGCTTTTCACAACCAGTTGCAAAGCTTAGAGCACTACTTACTACTGAGATGATAGACAAAGGAGGAAGAGTCTTTGGAGGAAGCTTTCACACAAGAATGATAAAGCTTCAGAGATTGGACATTGAGACTTGTTTTGGAGCATGTTCTCATTCTCATCTGGACTAAATCAGATCTCCAAAGTCAAGCTAAATGACTGTAATAGAGCGCTGAGTGGGAGGCAACCCACTGCTAGGTATGTTTTAAATTTGTTTTATTTTTATTTATTACTGATATTTTGTTTTCTAAGGATTTCTCGTAAAGAAAAAAAAAGATGAACAGTAACGACGGTACTTGTGGGAACCGAAATTCGCACCGTCAAATGTTACTAAGTAAAAGCGTAGGAAAACTAAGTTGACCTAGTTTTCCCCGAGGATCCGACTATCTGCCGGGCCACGCACGACAAAGTTAAGACAGGCTAAGTTTAGGAATAAATGCGTAAAATAAAGAGAGCAAAAAGAAAGAATCTTATTTCTAAATTCGCGGAGAGCGTTTGAACAACAGGTCGAGATCTCGGCCGCAAGAGTTGTCGATCGTCGCTAGTCTCAAAACCTAGATCTAACCTAGTTGAGTCGCAGCTCGCTAAAAAGGAAATAAAAGCCTAAGTTCTAAGTTGCTTTAGGGTGGTCTCTTTCTTCTGATTTTCGGATCCCCCTTCCTCTGCTCCTAGACTTGCTTATATACTCCCATATGACGGTCTATTCTTGATGGACTGAATCTGTCGTGAGCTGGGCTTTTTCCATTTTCGTCGGTATTCGTATTTATCGGGAAATTGGCATTTATCGTTTCGGAAATTTGACATTTATCTTTTTTGGAAGTTTGACATTTATCTTGTTATGTGAAGATAGTTGTTAAACCGTCGTATCTATCTTTTAGAAAATCGTAAACGGGTCGTCCGGTCGGGTTTGGTCCCTTTCGTGCCGTCTTCCGGACTTCCGTTGTTTTCTGCGATTCCCTTGAAAGTACACTCCTACCTGGATGTCAAGTCTCTCGGAAGATCTTCGATCCATTGTTAAGGCAAATGGTGTTTTACGATAAACGTCACCATTTTATACGAAGTCCTTCTGTCCGTTGACGTCTTACAGGCTCTCCGAAGTTCTAGAGCAGAAAAGGGAGTTGTGTTTGCGGGATTTCAGAAAGTCGCAAATACGGATTTTTGGCAACCTGTGGGCCTAGAACTTACGTACGAAGACTAACCGCCCGTCGACCCGAACCAGCATGGGGCTAGCTGCCTGGCGACCGTGGCCAGCACGAGCGCTAACCGCCGGCGGCTACGGCCAGCACGGGCTAGCCGCCCGGCAACCACGGCCAGCATGGGCGCTAGCCGGCGGCAGCTACGGCAAGCACGGGGGCTAGCCGCCTGGCGGCCACGGCAAGCACGAGCGCTAGCCGCTGGCGGCCACGGCCAGCATAGGGCTAGCCGCCCGGCGGCCACAGCCAGCACGGGCGCTAGCCGCCGGTGGCCACGGCCAGCACGGGGCTAGCCGCCCGGCGACCACGGCCAGAACGGGCGCTAGCCACCGCCAGCCACGGCCAGCACGGGGCTAGCCGCCCGGCGGCCACGGTCAGCACGGGCGCTAGCCGGCGGCGGCTACGGCCAGCGCGGGGGCTAGCCGCCCGGCGGCCACGGCCAGCACGGGCGCTAGCCGGCGGCGGCTACGGCCATCGCGGGGGCTAGCCGCCCAGCGGCCACGGCCGTGTCCGGGGTCGGCTGCTCGGTTCCTTCGGCTTGTGCGTGTTTTTGCATTCTTTTTAGTTTTCCGTAGGTTTTTCCTTGTGTAGAAAACGTTTCTAGCCGTTGATTTCAAGATGGTTAATCTCGAACTTAATATTTTCCAAGGTTTCTCGATTAACAATTAGCCTCTCGAGGTTGCTCTAACATCTTTCACGTTTTTCCGAGACTTTCAGACGTCGATTTCGTCTTGCTCTAACTCTTTATTTCTCAGATCTTTTCAGGAAATCCAGATTGCGCAGTAGATGCTTTTCACAACCAGTTGCAAAGCTTAGAGCACTACTTATTGCTAAGATGATATACAAAGGAGGAAGAGTCTTTGGAGGAAGCTTTCACACATGAATGATAAAGCTTCAGAAATTGGACATTGAGACTTGTTTTGGAGCATGTTCTCATTCTCATCTGGACTAAATCAGATCTCCAAAGTCAAGCTAAATGACTATAATAGAGCGCTGAGTGGGAGGCAACCCACTGCTAGGTATGTTTTGAATTTGTTTTATTTTTATTTATTACTGATATTTTGTTTTCTAAGGATTTCTGGTAAAAAAAAAAAAGATGAACAGTAACGACGTACTGTAGCAACGCACTGTAGCGCGACCATCGTGCGATACTGTAGAAACAACATCGGTCGATACTGTAGCATAAAAATCGATCGATACTGTAGCGGAGTCACTGTAGCTACGATTACTGTTCAGAGTTACTGTAGCTGCGACACTATTCAAAGCTAATGTAGCAGGATCACTGTTCATTAAAAGATTACTTTAGTTAATTGGTTTTATTAGTTATTGATTACTAATTTTTAGACTTTTAGTATTTTATCTATGTTAGATTATAAGAGAAGATCCAAGAAGAAGGGTTGATATACCAAGAATCGACGATGACTACGTAGCATCGGTCGACAGAGCTTCATTAGCATCGGTCAATCGCCACTTAAACTGTGTTTATCGACAGAGCAGCAAGAGTATCGATCGCCACTTAACTGTGTTTGTCGACATTCATATCATCGTCAGGTATAAATTTTCTCCTTGTTGAATATTGTCCTTATGATTTATTCTCCCACCGATCTTTGACTGTTTAACATTGATCACAATGTTATTCAATTCTGGGGGAGGTCGTACTAATATTATGATTTAGTTTGTTGTTTAGAATAGGGATCCAAGTAGACGATTACCATGATAATCGACCGATTAGAGCACGTCGATATCGATCGACAGTCCATCACTTGCATCGACCGATGGTATCTCTTTTCCATCGATCGACATCCATTCCGGTCAGGTATATCGTTTTAACTTGTGTTACATTGAGTACTTATGATTTATTTCTCTACCAATCTCCGACTGGATAACACTATTACAGTGTTATTTAAGTCTGGGGAAGGTTCTACTGATATTGTGTTTTAGTTTTGAAAAAAAAAAAAAACAGATCCAAGTAGACGGTTGCTCAGCACATCGATCGATGAGACCATGTCGATATCGATCGACATCACTTCATATCCACGATCGATTGTCCCTTCATTGTGTCGAATGACCTCTCTAGCCATCGACCGATGCGTCCATGTCGATATCACTCGACAACACTTCATCAACATCGATCGATTGTAACTTCATTGTATCGATCGATACAGAGCAGGTTATCGTTCTTACTTGTTAAATTTCGTACTTCTGCTTTATTATTTTTACCTTACCACCGAATGTGTTACACTGGGGACAGTGTAATTTAAGTCTGGGGGATTACTAACATTAATCTACTTTATGAGTCTTATTTAAAAATGTTTTCAAAAAAGTTTTTATTGAGTCGAGAAGGGGATAATGATCTAATTCGATTTATTACTTATCATCTAACCACTCTTTAGACCAATCTTAGATTTACTGACTGCAGAAGTACTACAGATACTAAAGTGGATCAACTTGTCAACTATGTTTGCACTTGCTAAGAATGTTTAAAGGAACCAAAGCTGATCTCCAACCTAATTGAGCTCAACTTTGCTTGTCTTGGGGCTTGGTATACAAGGGATCGGAATCCTCTTGCAAGTCTGGAAGGTAATAGTCTGTGTGCTTCTGATTCCCTTCCTTCTCTCTCTTCGGCATCCTAAGGAAAGAAAGAATAAATTTGTATAACGATGTGATATGATTTCTTGAGGAGTAGAGGGGTAGGAGTGATTCATGCGACCTCATTATTCTACTTTAAAAGAATGATCAGAGCGAGGAGTAGGAGTGATTCTTGCGACCCCATTATTCGCTTATTCGAAAGATATGTGTTATTAAGTCAATGAGATGATACAAAGATAGCCTTTGTGGCAATCAATGTTCATTAAAATTTGAAACTATGAGGATCCAGAGAAGAGAGAAAAAGAGGAAAGAAAAGAATCAGAGAAGACTGCATGTGTGTTCGGAACTTGCTTGAGTTGAATCCATGTGTTCCTTGATCGATACTCCCAAGGTAAAGCGTACACTTTTATTTATGTTAAGAAATGAGATCAGTAGAGGAGATTGTCAGACATGATCTGTTAAGTTGTTGACTAGGTGAATTTGGTTGCTATACTAGGATATTGTATAATGTTCTTCCAATGTTAGGATGTCTATGAATTGGTTTGCACTACTAGAGAGATGGTGACTGAGTTTTTAAAATCTCTTTGAGTCCCTGCTGTTTTCAAACCTCTTTCAAAGAGACTGTCTGTTGGTTTTGCTTGTGGACAAGCAAAAGGGTAAGTCTGAGGGAGTTGATATACCATGATTTTGACCCACTTTTACCCATGGTATATAAGCGTTTTTATATATATTTACTACAAAATAGGTTCTATTTAGAGTATTTACAGGTTCAGGTACGTTCTGGAGAAATATGGTGTTTTTGGTGTCTTTTGGAGCCTTTAAGTGCAGAATCGCGCAGATGCGTCAGATTTTTAGATATGGATAGAGACCTTCCCACGGTGCGATTGAGCTGATATTTAGACACAAGATATATCTTTGAGTTGGCTTTCCAATGCCACCGGTTTGAGGTTAATCCACAGGTTAGATCAGAAGTTATGCCCATTTTACTGAAGAGTGGTCAGTCTGCCTCGCGAGAGAAGGCTGTTGAGAAGATGAATGTATATCGATCGATGGGAAATCACCCATATCGATCGATATGAATGTCAGGACGTGGGATGACTATGTTTCATGACCGCCAGAAGCCCTAATGCAACCCAAATTACCATAATACTCTTGCACGACCAGAAATCCTATTTATGTTATTCTAAGCCATTGTTGACGGCTACGCTTTCTTTTACACTTTCTTTGATTCATTGTTCTCTTAGGGGAGAAGGGAGGAACTCCTATCAGAGTTCTCCTGGAACTCCATTGGATTTGGTTTTATATTATTTATGTTATTTCATCTATTCATCTATGATTTCTGTTACAAGTTTCATGTCTGAGTAGATCCACCTGTTAGGTTTAGGGTTCAGATAGGTTATCTGGGATTAGACCCAAATATAGAATTGCTAAGTTGTGATATTCATCAAATAGGATTGTTATTAAAGCTTGTTTCTAGAGTCGCGAACTAGAACCTTGATCCAAGGGATTGTAGAGACCAGCGAGAGCTTGTAACTCACACTGAATCCATCCTTTTGAGCTAGGATTGATAAATACAGCGATAGCTGATTTAGTAAACCCTAGTGAACGTGTGTTCAACCCGTTCGTAAAGCTTGCTAGAAGCATATCGATCGATAATCCAATAGATTAATCGATCGATATTGTGAAAGGTGTATCGATCGATATTCCTATAGAATCATCGATCGACACTTTCTTGTGATCAATAACCGAGTGGTTGAGATCCAAGATCTAGATATTAGACTATCTATACAACGATAGTTGTTAGATTTGTACTCCCATTTGAGTTATAATATATCTAGCAGCTTAGTAACCTATATCATTATAATCCTAATTACCTGAATAGAAACCCTAGATCTAGCAACCATCATTCCATAAAACAACTCCTTGCCAAGCTGAACAATTATATTGTTCAACTTGTTTACTGCTTTAAAACCTATTAGCCTAGCTTAAATATATAACTATTAGATCTAATAGGTTCCATAGCTCCTCGTGAATTCGATCCCTAAGTACTACAATTGAATCTCTTATTTGAGAGAGTAAATCACTCCTTAGGGTAATTTGAGTGATATCATAAGTCGTCCAGCTGGACGACTTAACAGATGACTTAAAGAGGAGTTCAAATACATATACAAATCAAGTTCAAATATACAAATCTATACAAAATCAAGTTCAAATATAAAGAGGAGTTCAAATACATATACAAATCGTTAGAAAATCATGTTCAAATACAAAGACAAGTTCAAAGCCATACACAAATCTAATCATACATGCCCATAAACTTATCACCATCTACATTTTCTTTCAAATGCTGATCAAGAAGCTCCGTCCATATATCCACCGCCATAGTATCCCTCGTATTCTTCGCGTTGGACCTAGCAAAGTCTTTAGAGTTAAAGGGGACTCCAAGAGCATGACATTCAATGTACTTTAGAGCGTACACGCCACAATCACCATTGTTGGTCGTGGGTATATCTTTCAGCTGTCTCTCATATGTGTATGGCACCAACCCGTATTTGACCCATATTTCGTCGGTGGTAGCGCACTCAACAAGCAGATGAGTGACCATCTCGAGAAAAGGCTGCATTATCTCATCCCATGCTTCTGCTGTCGTAGCTGAAAGTATGCTATCCCAGACGACTATGTGCCTCTTAGGGATCGATATCCAAATAGCAATCCAATGAGTGTTGTTCAAGTTCACTGGCGCATAGATATAATCAATGTCCCCCCCCCCACACCTTTTTTGATTGGCAAAATGAAGGTACTGATCCGTCATAATAATTCCACGCCCCACCATGTAAAGCTCTTCCTAAACCTTTGTGATCGGGTTCCGATAATTTGAAGAACTGATACTGGTCTCTCCAAGACTGGGAAAAGTTGTGATCCAGAAAGCACATTCGCTCGCTCTTGAAAGCTTCCGGGTTCTCCTGATACCTCTGCCTCAGCACATTAATCCAAGCATCTATATGCTGCATATAAAATAATTCAAGTTAGAAGATACCAGACGATTTTCCAGACGACTTATCTTTAATTCGTCTGGTAAATATAAGTCGTCTGGAAAGTAGTCTACTTGGACGACTTTGTAGACGACTTTCCAGACGACTTATATTTACTAGATGACTTAAAGATAAGTCGTCTGGTAAGTCGTCTACTTGGACGACTTTGTAGACGACTTTCCAGACGACATATATTTAAGTCCAGACGACAAAGATACAAGATAAGCAGAAGACTTACATAGTCTTCCAGCCATGCTCTGGCAGTCCGGAGGATGTGATACCACCAAGTTGGTGATGTGCGTGGTTTTTCATCTTGCTTAGTGAAATAATGACTGCAAACAAAAAAGCAATCAGTTTTGGTAGACTAAATCAAGCTATTATGGATAAAGCAATCACTTACGGCTCAGTTTTCAACCAATCAGCGAGTTCCTTCAACTTAGGTATGTTTACTGGCTGAAATGGATTATAGGCTGCCACTTTATCTTTTTTTTCTCTGTCGTATAAGGATATATCTGCGTGGGAGCAGGTTTCTTCGCTCGTTCACTCCTTGCACGCACAGAAGTAGTGGAGCTGTTTTGTCTAATACAACCAGGCTCGGTTCTGAAACTGGAACGCTTGATTGTGGAACTGGAACGCTTGGTACGGTGGAAGCAACGCTTGGTTGTTGATCGGTGGAAGCGAGGCTCGGTTGTTGATCGGTGGAAGCGAGGCTCGGTTGTTGATCGGTGGAAACAAGGCTCGGTTGTTGATCAGTGGAAGCGAGGCTCGGTTGTTGATCGGTGGAAGCGAGGCTCGGTTGGTCAGTGGAAGTGACAACAACAATCTCTTTGGAGGAGACACCATCTGCTTTATCCTCTGGCAAGATCTTATTTCCCGAGTTCGCCTCATCGCGAATTTCTCTCTGCAATAAAAGTTGCACACTAGTTAACCCTGGACGACTTAAATAAAAGTTGGCAGGACGTCTAGTTGACCATGAACGACTTAATTTTAAGTCGTCCATGGTCAACTAGTCGTCCAGACAACTTACATTTAAGTCGTCCAGGGTCAACTAGTCATCCAGACAACTTACATTTAAGTCGTCTGGAGAACTAGTTAACCCTGGACGACTTAATTCTTGTTGGGAGAGGATTTGATACTAACCTAGTTAAATGTAAGTCGTCCAGACGACTAGTTGACCATGGACGACTTAAATGTAAGTTGTCTAGACGACTAGTTGACCATGGACGACTTAAAATTAAGTATTATGTGGTCAACTAGTCGTCCAGACAACTTACATTTAAGTCGTCCAGGGTCAACTAGTCGTCCAGACAACTTAAGTCGTCTGGACAACTAGTTAACCCTGGACGACTTAATTCTTGTTGGGAGAGGATTTGATACTAACCTCGGATTGTTTGGCTTGAGGGGTAGTCGTTTTGGCTCGAGGGGTAGTCTGTTTCGTTTGAGGAGTAGGCTGTTTCTTTTGAGGAGTAGGCTGTTTAGTTTGAGGAGTATGCTGTTTAGTTTGAGGAGTAGGCTGTTTCTCTTGAGGGGTTGTCTGATTGGTTAGAGGTGTAAGCTGTTTGTTACTAACCCCGGTTTGTTTGCCTTGAGGGGTATCCTGATTGGTGACACCAGCCTTCTTCTCCACAGCTTCCACCCTATCGGACAACTTCCTAATCTCCTTGATGCACTTCTTAAACCCTTCTTTCATGCAGTCAACTACGTCTTTGAACATATTTTCCAACTCCTCTCTGGTCACCCAACTAGCCTCTTCTCTAGCCTCTTCACTAGCCTCTGTAGGAGCCTCTTTAGGAGCTTCTTTAGGAGCCCCTTTACGAGCTTTCTTCAAAGGTCTTGGATTGTCTTCCTCCTCCTCCATCACAAACATCTTTATCTCTTTGGCTTTCTTCGATGGAGTCACAACCTTAGGTTTTGTATAGACCTTAGTACCAGTGACTTCCCAGCAATCCATTGTCCAGTTCCACGGTCTCCGATCATACATGACTTTAATGATGTTCTCCGCGGGCAGGTCCTCAATCTCAGTGTCCCATTTTGACCACATTTCACTAATGTCCTTCTCAACAAAGTTGATCACGCGGGTCTGCAGTAAAGAGAAGAATCAAGTTAGATATTTGGAAAAAAAAAGACTAAATAGACGACTTAATTATGAGTCGTCTGGTAAGTCGTCCAGCTGGACGACCTTCCAGACAACTTATAATAAGTCGTCTTGAAAGTCGTCCAGCTAGAAGACCTTCTAGACGACTTATAATAAGTCGTATGGAAAGTCGTCCAGCTGGAAGACTTTTCAGACGACTTAATTAAGTCGTCCAGCTGGACGACCTTCCAGACGACTTATAATAAGTCGTCTACTAAGTCGTCCAACTGGAAGACTTTCCAGACGACTTATTTAAGTCGTCCGGTTAGTCGTCCAGCTGGACGACTTATAATAAGTCGTCTACTAAGTCGTCCAGCTGGAAGACTTTCCAGACGACTTTAATATAAGTCGTCTGCGCAGTCTTTTGGATTGAAGTAAATACATGTCTCAAGATAGCAGCTCTCATTGATCTGCGGTCTCTGCTGCCATCGTAAACCAGTATCGGTGGAGACGGACTGTTTGCTCTTGGACCACCAATACTAGCACCCAATTTCGGCATAGCTGTGTACACCCAGACCTGAAGAACTTGTATAAACCCATCCACGATGTAACAGCCAGTAATATCTTTGTTCCACAAAACGTCCATCAGCACCTTAAACGCGACTTTCCCCCATGGATAATTCTCAAACCGTTCTAAATCCATCATTAGCCTTGCCAGACTAGATCGTGTAGCGGTTGAAAATTTTCTCCCTCCAATGAATCCAGTGAAGATGGAAAGGTACACGAGCCGCTTGCGATCTTCCGTGGACCAATCCGCGCATCTCTTCAGTGCTGCTATTATCTGATCAGTAGTTGGCCCAGCTTCCAGATGAACTCCCAGCATCCCCCAGAAAGAAACCATCTCTTTGGTAACTTCACATTTTGGTGTCTCAAGGTCTTCGATGTACTCGCAGTTTAGACCAGTGAGGTTTTCAAACTCTAAATGTGAAAACCTCAAAGGTTCTGGACCAACGAGAGACCACATCTCATACTTCTTCTTAATGTCCAGCTTGAAACTGAGCATGTAGTGAACCAGCCTTGAAGCCCAACCAAATCCTTGCTCCTTGAACTTGATGAAACTCCCTAACTCGACTCCTTGAGCTCTTCAAATTCGTCATCAGTAAGAGCTTTCCTAAGAGCAGTATGCAACTTGTTATTATATGTATGATACGAAATGCTATTGTGGGCTTTTGGCTCTTTCCCTAATGTGTATAACCTACGGGGGAGTTCTGAAATATCCATCCTTTTTGTTTGCAAAATAATCAAAGACAACAATAGAGATATGCTAAACAAGCTAAATCTAACAAGAACACACAGAAAAGTCAGAACACAAGCTAAATCAATCACGCCTTAATTGTAACTCCAGACGACTTAGTAGACGACTTATAATTAAGTTGTCTGGAAAGTCGTCCAACAGGACGACTTAGTAGACGACCTATATTTAAGTCGTCTGGAAAGTCTTCCAACTGGACGACTTAGTAGTAGACATATAATTAAGTCGTCTGTAAAGTCTTCCTGCTGGACGACTTATATTTAAGTCGTCTACTAAGTCGTCCAGTTGGAAGACTTTCCAGACGACTTAAATTACAATTCTTACAGTAGAAAAATTAAGCGGCCCTGATTAGTAGCAGAAGGAGTACTCGTCATTGCGGTTATAGATCTGAAAAAATAAACGTGAAACAGTGAGAATGATAGAGACAATGTTTTTTGTTCATCTTTTCCTTGAGATTGATTACTTACCGGCGTTAGGGTTTACTCAGAAACGGCGCTACGGTTTACAGAGAAGAAGCGGCGGCGCTAGGGTTTAGAAGAAGCGGTGCTCTAGTGTTTAGAGGAAGCGGCGGTGAGATAGTGTTGGTGAGCACGGTGGCGAGGGCGACGGTTTGTTAGGAAATAGTGGAAGTGGCGGTGCTGGGGTTTTGAGGAAGTGGCGGCGCTAGGGTTAGAAGAAGCGGCGGCGAGAATGGTGTGAATGAAGTGAGATAGATAGCCGACGTTGAGAACGATGGTTTGTTCGGAAATAGTGGGAATTCGAAATCGCCTTTGATATCGCCGGTGAGAGAGAACTGTTAGGGTTTCTGAATTTCGCGAAAAATGAACAAAACAAAATCACTTTATATATTGGGTAAATAATCCGGTTAGCTTTAAAAGTACATTGGTAAAGTTTAAAGTTTGGTCCGGTTTAGACGACTTATTCTGGCTGATAATGTACATCAGACGACTAAATATTTAGTCGTCTGTTTACAAAAGACTAAATATTAAGTCGTCCCAGACCCTAAAATGAACCCATAAACTAAAATGACTAAATTAACTAACTAACCACGTTATAAAATCAAATTATACTTCAATAGTATTTACTATACATAGAAATGAACACGCTTAGGTAATTTTTAAATTTTTCAAAAACGGTTTTAATGATTTCTGAAATCTAACCCTAAGAACATATACAATACTACAACATATGTTGATGAAAGTTAAATTAAAGAATATCATGACTCACTACTTTCACTCATCTATGCTGAAAACAATTAAAATTTGTTATATCTTAATTTAAATCTCTTAAGACATATATTAATTACATAATTCTCATTTTTCACTTATCAAAATATTTTTTACAAAATTTTTAAATTATGTTTAAGAATAACTGTCCAGACGACTTTCAGTTAAGTCGTCTGGACGACTTATTTTCAAGTCGTCTGAACAAACGAATTGTGAGGGGTAGAAACGTAAAAAAAAATTATGTTTTTTTGTTTGTTCACAAGGGAATAGTTGTAATTTCAATAGCATTTTAGGTTACTTTTGCATTTGACCCAAGTTGGGGTATTCTTTTGGGTTTGACTCCAAATTTTGAGTCACACTTGGCAATTCTCCCTAATATCAAATGAGCTCTGCTCTACCGAGTTCTTGAAGCAGATCGTAGAGTTACTCTTGGCCTCTACTACGGATATTAATTACTTGGTTTTAAATTTTAATGGTGGCATTCAAGCAAACCCATCCACCGCTTTCTCATCAGTCCATATTCCCTTTCTTTGCAACCAAACTCCTGCACTTTTTATTGAACCTAAACATGCTTTCCCTACAAAAAATATGGACATTGGTAGCACCCGAAAAACGCTATCGTATTATTTTCATAGCGTTTTGAAGAACACTGTGACAGCCGCAACTATAATTGACTCCCCTTCTATCGTAACACTTTTTCGTGTAGTAAAGATATTGTAGCGTTAATCATTGGTTATACGATAGTGATTTATAGCATCTGAACTGTGATATTATGCAATCTTTCATAGGTTTTTTTTAGTGTTCTAAAATATTTTATAATAACATAAATATAATAAATATAATGCTATAACTTAAAATAAATAGTTAAATTAAGTGAAGTTAGGTTCAATATAAAAAAAAAAAAAAAAAAAAAATCACTAACTAACCAAAATCACCATCTCTCTCATTATTTCTCTTCCTATCTCTCTCTACCTTCTTACTAAAAATCTAATTTCCCACTATTTTTTGGTTATTTCACAAATAACCCCTTAATTTAAATTAATTAAAATAGATTAATTAATTAAATTTGATTACTTTAAAATACAATAATTTAAATTAAATGCAAAAATTAATTTGTAGTAAGAAGAAATTTTTATTTATTAATTAAATTTATATTACAAATAAATTAACACTAAACCAGAATTAAAAATTAAATACACCAGAACACATTAAACCAGAAAACTAATAAAACACGTTAAATTCAAACCTAATTAACAACCTAACTAAACCAAAAACCTAAATCTAAGCCGCTGATTTCTTCTCATGTCAAGGCCGTCGTCCGACTGTCATCGCTGCTGTCTCCGTCACCACAGAGCTCTGCTGTGGCCATCTTCGAGTCACATACCGCTTCTGCTACCTCCTCCTTCATCAAGTTCCTATGTCTTGTCCATTAACGGTAATCATTCCAAGGAAATTGAAAACAGGAAACTCAGTCGAAGAATCATCAATTCACGGACTAAAAGTTTAGCCCTATCACCTTCAAGTCTCTGAAATCAGGGTTTTTGATTTCCTTGAACCCAAATATCTGCGAATCGATGATGCATATGTAGGGAGCATATGTATCAGCAAACTGGAGAGAGAGAAAGGGAGAGAGAGAATAGACTACGTGGTGGTGGTCTCAGGCATTTCCGACGAGCAATTGAGAAAAAAAAAAGGAGATGTCGTGATAGAGGAAAGAGAGACTGCTTAAATCTGAGAAATCAGAAACAAGAAAAGGACGAAGAAGAAAAGAAATAAAAATAATAATCAATGTGTCTAACAGTATCCGTTGGATGAGACTTAATGAACTGTTGTGAGCCATTGATTTATTGATCCCTGCCATAAACAACTCAACCAATAGGAAAAAAGTACGAAGATAGCTAGACAAAGTGATTTGGGCCTTTTGATCTAAATCAATCAATGGCTCCAAAAACACAATAAAAATCATCTCTCTATTTATTTATAGTTATTATAAAAATTATCTAAACTTTAAATCATTTGATATCATAATTTATAATTAGAAATCTGAATTTAGTATCTGAATTTTTAAGTTGTGTGATTGACTAAATATTTAAATAATAAAATTTAGGTTCAATGTAGTTTATATATTTGTAGTGTTTGGGGTATATGAATTGGAATTATGATTTATAAAATAGAGTTTAGGGTTAAGAGTTATGGTTTTGGAAATTTGAATTAAGTATATAATTTTAGATTAGACAATGGTTTTAAACATTTTTAAAACAAAAAAAAAATATTAATGATCTATGTAAATAATGGTTTAGAGTGTTTAAAGTAGAATTTGGAGTTAATATAAACGACTTTACATTTTATTAGATAAAGTTTACTTATCACTTTTAAAATTTGGAGTTTAACTTAAAAATATTAGATTAGTGTTTAGATATACGATTTAGGAAATATATTTAAGTTTAGAGTTTATGGTATGAAATAGAATTATGGTTTATAAAATAGAGTTTAGGGTATATAACTATGGTTTGGAATCTGGAATCAAATATATAATTTGAGATTAAATTTTCAAAAATTACTAAACTTGGAGTTTTATATTTAAATTTGGAATTCAAGTTTTAAAATATTATTGTTTAAGTTTGTATTTAACATATAATATTTGAGATATGAAGTTAGGGTTTAGGGCTTGTTTAGGGTTTAAAAGTTAAGGTAAAAATGTTCTTTTTGTTTTTTTCCTAATCTATTATTAGTGTTAGATATTTTATCATATTACTTTTTGTGTTATATTTAGATTTTATTATTAAAAATTCAGGGCTTACTCAAATCTATTTATTAATTATTGATTTTAAAATCATTGACAAATATAACTTACTCCAATAAAATACGAGTAAGTCATAAAATAGCATGTAATTTCAATTAAAATTTAAAACATACAAAGTCATTACATGAAACATAACTCATAGCAAAAGACAATTGACTAAGTCGATACTCATCCATAATCCAACAGGTTCGTGTACCCTTAGGAGCACGAACAGTGCTGAAGACAAGAGTCCTTTTAACACCTATGATCGTAATGCTCCCTGACTCAACCTTACGGTGTTTACCAGTGGCCTTCCAGTAGCCAGCAACGGTGGCTCAATTCATCCAACTTCCACTAGGATACTTCTGGTCCAATGGACATAAGAAGAGCCACTCTGAGCTTGCTGTCTTCACCACACAGAAAGATCTGGATCACAGCATCATCATCACACTCTTTAAGTTATCAACATCAACACTTCACCATCACCATAGTTATCAACATCAACACATCATCATCATCATCATCATATGCATAACAGAAACATCGATGTGAATCAGAGAGCTCAAAGTAATTAAAAATCGTTCTAAGGAATCATAGGAAAGGTGGAGAAGCGGATATTACCAGGTAAATCCCATGGCTCTTACTTGCAGATGTTGACTTGACGGATCACTCTGACTTCGTCCGGCCGTTGATCTCTTGACGGAGATAGTAACGGAGTAATAAAGAGGCGAAATTGGCGACGAAAAAGGCGATCGAAGTTTCTCGTTCTCCGCTGCTCTCAACGGCAGTAGAGATGGAGTCGGAAGGGGTTCCGACGGATAGTTCATCACAGATTAATCAAGGGAAGGATCTATGGATCAAAGCAGCGAAGGGGAAGCAAGTTCTGAAAAAATACGAGTTTGAGATGTTGGTATCAGAGGGGAAGAAATCGATAGAGGTTCCAGCGGAAGTGATTGAGAAATCGAATCCACTGTGGGAAGACTTTGTGATTGCGAGGTTCTTGGAAACAGCTCTTCACGTCGCGAAGGTACACATGATTGTCAATAAGATCTGGGCATTTGGGGAAAAAAATCAGAAGCTGGATGTTTATGAAATGGATGCTCACACGATGCGGATCAGGATACCGATTGAAAAGATCAGAAACAAAGTGGTGAGGCGAGGAGTTTGGAACATTGCAGGGGTTCCGATGGTTGTATCGCATTGGGAACCAGAGGAAGATAAATCGAAGTCGGGTATCATTCCTCTTTGGGTACATGTTAAGAATGTTCCCATGAGCATGTACTCCTGGGAAGGCTTGAGTTTCATCACAAGTGCAGCTGGTGTCCCGGATCATTTGCATCCAGAAACATTAGCGTGTACAAATTTTGATGTTGCAAAGGTGTTTGTCATGGCAGATTTGAAGAAAGAGCTCCCAGGAAAAATAAACTACACTATTCAAGGGAAGGAAACTACGGTTCAGTTCACCTATCCAGGACTGCCAGCAAAATGTATCAAATGTGGAAAGTGGGGGCACTATGATACTTTTTGTAAGGGTGTGTCTGAAGATACTATCGAGAAGAGTGGGTCGGTATCACAGGGTAAGGAACTGAATTTGGAAGTACCAGTTGGTCAGAGTAGTGAAAATGGTTCAGGTATAGATGTTGATGTGGAAGTTGGGAAAAGTATTGACGAAGAGGGAGGTAAGGATAAAGGAGAAATTGTGGAGAGTATTAAAGAGGTGAATGGAGACCAGAATGAAGAATGGAGGGAAGTATCTGCGGAGAAAGTGGGAAGGAGCCCAAAATCACTAGGTCTTGATCAAGTGAAAATAATTACTCCTTCAAGGTATGAGGCATTGAGTAATGCCGATGAAAATGGGATGGAAATTGATAAAGATGAGGTGGAAGATATAGAAGAGGAAAATTTTGCTAGCGATGAAGAGTAGATTATCAACTGGTGATAGGATGAGAAGCTGGAATGGGAATAATAATGTTGCTTGTGTACTGTGTGATAAACCGCTGGAATCTGTTGAACACTTATTCTTTGAATGTGGCTACTCTGCTCAGATTTGGGAAGGTCTAATGCAAGGTATATTGTTGGATCAATACACGGTGAAATGGGAAGATTTGTTGAGTATTATAAAAGATCTGAGAAGAGGTAAGATGCAGTTGTTCCTTATAAGATGCATGTTTCAAGCAACAGTTTACATGGTTTGGAGAGAAAGAAATCGCAGAAGGCATGGTGAAACAGGGTCCCCTGCAAATCTTTTGATGAAGCTGCTTGATAAAAACATGAGGAACAAACTTACTCTGATTCAAAGAAAGGGTGATAGAGAAATTGGAGCAGGAATGCAATACTGGTTTCAAACGAGAAGCGTGTACTGAGGGAGCAAAAGGCCAATTATGGATGGGTTAAGGAAGCTGTTTACGAAGAGTTGGAATCATTTGTTCTAAGTTGAGGAAGCTAGCTGAAGGTTTGGAGTCGTTTTATAAGTTTTTGACAATCTAAAGAGCCTGGATCAAACTTGTATAGTTTTAGGATCTGGTCACTTACATATTTTTGTAAGAACAAGGGTTTTTCTTTTTGAATTAAATTTAACATTTTATTCAAAAAAAAAAAAAGATAGTAACGGAGTAACTCTTCAAAAGCAAGAACAAACCTGGAAGCACACCTGCAGTCTCTGAGCAGACACGAGACAAAACACATGATCTATCTGTAATAATTAAGATAACCATCCAACTTCAAACTCATCGCAACACAAACATAGAGAAACAGAGGAGTCTTAGTGATAAATACCTTTGATAGTTTAATCTTATGTTCTGTACAGAAACGTTGTAAGCCCTGAATTATACAATAAATTGACCAGTAAGTGACCAACTTAGAGACAATAAGTGATCAAGAATCATACAGTACTATACAGTAACTGATTTTAGTACCAAGATCATATAATAACTGCCTTTACGTTGTAATCTGCTTGCAGGAACCATGACCAAAATTTTTTGGGGACTAAATTAATGACCTGGCAGCTTATAAGTTGATGAGATAGCTCCTAAGTTGGTCGATCTCTTGTGCATCATTCATCAAAGAAAATCTTGCTAAGTAAGCTGCTGTTTTGAGAAACTCATTTCCTCAAGAGTGTCAACCAATACAACGAGAAGCAAAAAAATCAAAACTAAATGACAAACAAACAGAGTCTTTACCTGTTTCAAGCTGGAAGTGCCGAATCCAGAATATGAAGACGACATGAGTAGTTGAATAAGTGACAATTTCTCTTTAATCAGAGAAACTGCAAGAGGCTCCAAGTAACTGATAACAGTATGCTTCATCAATCAGACACTGCACAATCCTTGCTGTATTCCATCACGCACTCCCACCTGCCATAACACAATTCACTGTAATAAAGAACAAAACTTCCAATTGAAAAATCAGTGATAGAAACTTGAGTGTACCCACCACACAGTCTGATACAGGGACTCATGTCCATCTTAAACAAACAAGAAATCGAGTTTCTCCTACTCTCCAAAAGCGTAAACGAGGACGCAGATTCATAACGATCCTTCGCCACTGTGCGTCGCCGATCTCGCTGTCCTCACCGCTAAACCTCACGTTTACAGTCTTCCATCTCAGAGTTAGCAAGAAGCCCCCCTGATGAACTTATATCCTCTTCCGCCATTGACGAGTAGCATGTCTTCTTCCCCTTCAACATCTAGGGTTTCGCAGAAGCAGAGAGAATAATAGATAGGGTCTGGGACTGTTGGACAGATTGAGAACGGAAGAGGTGGGGAAACTAGCCGGAGTTGTGACGAATATGGGTTTGAGATTATCGAGTGGAAAATAATTGATTTTTTTTCTCTAGACATGAAGGAATGAAAATTTTTGTTGACAAGAAAGAAAGGACTTAGCAAGAAAAAAAAATCCTAAAAACGAAAAGTTTTAGTACCAAAGCCACAATTTCATTAAGTGTTGGCAGTTCAAAAAGTTACCCGAAAAGAAAATTGTTCTAAAATGAGTTTTTGATTTCCCGCTTAATATAAATTCTGCTTAGCATTGATTTAATGCTACGATAGAATAATGATCTGATTTTTGGCATTTTTAGTAGCAGTTGGTGAATTCGTGCTACGTATACTCCTACTAATGCTCGTATTTTTTATAGTGTTTTTTCCAAATCTCTTTTGGCTTTCATATTTTTTGCTCTTTCTAAGCCTCTTTACAGTCACGGTGAATCCTCAACTGCTTCTGTTTGAGCTCCACAGGATTTGAGTTTATTTAGCTGAGAAAAAGAAAAATTGAGTTTCTTATATTTGATGGAAACCTGGCTGATCAAAAGGCGAGAGAAAATGTCTTACATGAGTTCAATGAAACCAAACAGAAAACAGTAAGTCGATGGATCGTTTCTAACAAAACTTGAAGCTCTTTTTATTGGAACATGGAGCTTAAAAGTTTATATGCTTCGACAGGTTCTGCATATGTCTCTGAAAGCTGGGGGAGTTGTTCTGAATCTGACCGCAGCTTCAAACGCCTTCTTAATGGTGCTATGTCTCTGTAAGCTTAAGGTTAAATTCTTATCAATTATGAAGAAATGGTGATGGTGATGATATCTTCTTTGTTTTCATTGAACACTCAGGAATCAGGATCCATGGTGGGATCCGGCTATGGAAGAGGAAGGAATCATGAGAATCCATCGCAAATGACAGAAATAATTGTATGCGCCGAATATTTTTGTTATGCTATTTAGATCATATTTTAAAAAAAAATCACATATAGAGTAAAATTCACGTATAACCCATCAAACACTTTAAAAGAAAACGTTTAGCTCATGTCCTTTTTTCGTATGATGCAACCGGGTAAAAACCAAAATAGTTTCGCCCAACAAGAAAAGAGAAACATGGTTGATGACGTGATTCTAGACAACTTATCAGCACTGTTGTTATTTTTATTTGTTGGTAATTGTTTCTCACTCACTCCGCTGAGATGTTTTCTATTACAGCTAGAGGATTTTGAGAAAGAAACCTATAAATGGTGCAGAGAAATCAGATGGAACAGCCCTACTGAAATTTGTTATGTTATTTTTCAACATACTGCTTAGTCGAAGTGACAGACACATTATAAAAGAATTTACAATTTTTTTACTGAAGGGGCTAGGATGCCATGAATGAGACACTCTTATTCTATTGAACCGAAGAAGCCACTCAAGAATGTTTTACTGCATGGGCTTGGAGGCGTTGCCACACTCTTATTCTCTATGTTGTCTTGCAGATTTTCCATGTGAAGCAGTCCCTGTCACTGTGGAATAAGAGCAAACACCAGATATTTCCTGTCGTGGCTCTGATGGTCTTCCAAAATATCTGAGTCTGTCCGTGTTGAGTATATGCTGTTGAGACTGGAACTGCTGTAGCTTTAACAAATTATAAGACATCAGGCTGTATGTTTTTCCACCGGGATGATGGGTCCTCAGTAAGTCTTTTCTGGGTCTTTGACATGAGATTAACAAGTATGTTCTGCATCTCTATTATTGATGAAGTTTCTCAGTTGTAGACACTCCATCAAAGTCCACAGCTTCAAATATAAACATTATTCTCAAGCATTTGTTTCCCCACCGCAGTAGCTATCCTACACCTTTGTCTTTTGCCTAAATCTCCAAAGCTCTTCTGGAAGATGAGAAACCGTCCTAGTTAGCTATGATTATAACCGGTAAAGATAGATTCATCAAATGGTAAACTTCAGAGTGAGATACGAATCCGGAACTTGGGTTTAAAAGGTTGGCTCGCATGAAGGGAACATAGACAGTAAAGATCACCAGGTCTCCATGGAAAGGAATTATTACTCACCATGTGACCTGTAGACATAAGGCTAGCTTGTGAGCTTAGCTAAGAAAACAAGCACAATGTGGAGGCAGCCTAATCACTCCGGTGAGTAATGGATTATCATAGACTCCGACCATTTTCATAGTACTTAATCCTGATATACAGTTCTGTCTGGACACACAATCATAAGAACAACTGCAAAGTCTCCACAAGATCATAAAATAGTCTAAGAAGCTATATGCATGATCTAAATCAATAAACTAACTATATCAGAAAAAAAAAGAAAACACACTATAGGCTAATCTTTCTCTTGATCAGACAACGATCTTAGAGGCAAAACTTTGCATCCAATCTAATTGTAAATCTAGATTCCCATGAGGGAAGTTGATTTTTTAAGGATTTTCGATTGAATCTTTCCTTGTTGATTAGGCCTTCGGAGACGAAACGATTGACGGAAGGGGAGATAGCTGCAGTGGCTCGTGAGAGCGCATCCCGATCAGCGTACATAAGCAAAATGTTAAGGTCGTTCGTAACGACGACCCACTACTCCGACACACTCTATCTCCCCCAAGAAGAATGGATTGAAAGTACAATCATGCATAGTTACACAAATATATCCATAGGGAATCGAAAACATACATGGTTGATTGAGTAGAAGAAGAAGAAGTGCCAAACGTCGCAAACTGAGATGGCTTTGGAGAACGAAGAACGAAGCCCTGTCGAGATGATTTCTTTCCCGAAAGGTTAGCGTATAATGACGTGGATAAACAATATGTTTTGATTGTTTTTTTTAGTTTTTTCATTTATTGACATGAGAATCCCATAAACTTCTAAAGATCTGATGTGTCATTCTCAGGAAATAAGCTTATGTTTTTATTGTGTTGATTTCTCCAGCTAATCTTCTCACATTGATACACCGTGTCATTAGTAAAATAGACATTAATCAAACCATATTATATCTCTCTTTTTTGTCAAATCAAAGCTTATTGTATCATAAACCTTAGAAACCAAACACTTTCTAGAAAGCCTTTTGTCTAGACATAAACTGATTATCTATATATCTATCTATCTATACTAATAAAGTAGAATTTTTATCTCTTTGGGGGGGGGGGGGGGGGGGGGCGAAATTCAATGTGGCATTTTTTTTAATAATAAAAATATTTTCTCAACTTAAATTTAATGAATATTGGTATTAATTTTGAAATAAATAGGGGGGGTGTAAACTTTTCTTCGTACATGTCCAAGCGTTTATAAGAGTGTTTTGACTCGGATCTGTAACTGAACTGATAAATCTATGACCCGATAAAAATCTGGTTTGGGTTTTATTGCAGCACTGGTTGAACCAATAGATAATTTTTATTTTTACTATTTTTAGTTTAATTTATGTTTTGAAATTATTTTTTATATTCTAAATTTCTTATTAAATTTTTGAAATTTCAGTTTTATTGTCGTCTTCTTCTTCTTCTACAGTACAATTTACGTTTGCAAGAAAGGTGAGTCATGATTGTGCTTGAGCTGCATGTCCGTATAACAGACTGAAGCACAATGATACTTATTATTCCCCTACACTACAATTTACTTTTGCAAGAAAGGTAAGTAAATTATTATTATTTTTTTATTTTTTTTAAGTTAATTTATTACAAATCATTACATTTTTAATTTACAGATCAAAAAGAATAAAATCATATGAACATATGAATTACAAAATAGAGTTTGGATTGTTGAAGAAGAAAAACCTGGCGCGATTGATTATAATAATTAGAGAATGCTCTTACCGAAGAATATCCTAAAAATGATGAAATGACAAATTTAGAAAAAAAAATTATTGGTAAGTTAAACCAAAATCAGTTGATGTGATCTGGTGTTAGTTTATTTTTGATATTGACAATTTATTACAATAATATTTTAATTTTGGTTTATATTAGATTGGAAAATTTTTTGATATTTTTTAGATGTCGTAACTCTTATGTTAGAACTTTTTTAATAGTCTAAACCATTTCTTAATATTTTGTATGTACGCTTAAAATTATATATTTTTTTTCATAGCTAATATAATATTATATAATAAAACTAATTCATTTATTAATCCACAATTCATCTGCGGTTAACCCAATGATCCCGTGATTCGGTAAATCATCTGATTCAGTGTCCGGGCCGGGTTTCAAAACACTGGTTTATAGGATTTTTTGTGTTTGATGTTGACGATGGAGAATATAGCCTCTACAATTCTCCTTCTTTAACGCAATCGACGTAATCATTCATATAATCAATCCATAAATCACATTCATCCCACCATCTCCTATTGAACGCTTCTTTAGTTCCTGCTTTTTCAGTTTCATTGTATATGTATAGATGGTGTGAGAGTTCGGACGATACTCCCTTTACTTTTTCCAATTCAATCATTGTCGAATTTCTAGTTTCATTCCTCGGAGTTAAAGACAAGTCGGTGTAGACATGTTTAAACTAGGCTACAACAATTTTGGCAAGCCTGAAATGTTAAGAAATGAGAAAGATATTGGGGTTGATATGTTGTTGATTAATGGGAAGGTACACCAGTTTCTTATTTCAGTTTACCAGTTAATGATTGTTTACTTTTAAATTAGTAGTTTTCTTATGCATCATCTCCTTTCTCAAGTGGTGATTCTACATGCGTTAATCAACTTTCTCAGATTTAACAGCATTAAACATTTTTTTTGAAATAAAGCTCAGTCTATGACATGAATATTTAAGATTCAAACTAAAATAACGTTTTTTTACGAGTATTGATTTTTATTCTATTTTTATTAAATCGATTAGTAGCAACTACTTATGCTATTCTATTTTGAACTAAATAACTTCAAAAAAATAATATATTACGGTCGCTAATCATTATCAAAAAGATAAGAAAATAACATTTTTTACAGATTTTAATTTTACATATTTTTAACATATTTTCTTTAGTAAGACCATATAATAAATTATAAATTTAAGTAAGAATAAAACATACAAATCCGGCTCGTAACGCCGGAATAATACTAGTATACAATAATCATAAACCAATCAGTAACCATCACAACCTACCATTATATCCATATACCTGTTATATAATCATCTGTAATTACTTTTTCAGAATATTTACAAGAGTAGATAAAAACATATTTACTGATATTCCACAAAATAAGCCAACTATTGAAACAAATTCTTAGTTTTTAACTGAAGATTTTGTAATTTTTTTTAGTTCTGAATATATACTTGCAAAGAAATTCGTTGAGGACATTCCTTTTAAAAGCTACATATTCCAATCTGATTTTTATTTTCAAAATTTGGATAATAATAATTGTAACTGAATTGCACTCTGAATAACTACTTCCTTATCTAAAATATTACCAAACAATTGTTTACATACAATAAAAAATCATAATTAATTCAATGATATTCGTAAATAATAT
This sequence comes from Hirschfeldia incana, assembly GCA_026261945.1. Lineage (NCBI taxonomy): Eukaryota > Viridiplantae > Streptophyta > Magnoliopsida > Brassicales > Brassicaceae > Hirschfeldia > Hirschfeldia incana. The sequence continues at coordinate 288,553 of JABCMI010000063.1, forward strand.
TTGTAAACCATAATTAATCTGCCAAAATCTTAGTTAAAATTTTAAAGATTTATCATAAAATAACACATCAATAAGTTTCGTAATTAGTAATATTATATTATTATAAATAAATGTTACCTAAAAATTTATTATAAAAAAAGAAATAAAAATTATATACTATTTTAATAAATCATATGGCTATGTTCTGTATTATATAAAAATAGCAGCACTATATCAAATAAATATGAAAATTATATCAAATAGGAAAAATTAACAAAATTATATATTTTGAAATTTTTCATTTAAATAAATTATCACTCATCATTATAATTGGTTAAAATTCATAAACTATATAATACTTTTATTATGTAAAACCAAAGCAATCTAATATTTGAAGCCTTAATTAAAAAATAAAAATAAAAATTAATATGATAACATCCAAAAACTATGCTATAAAATAAATGTAATAAAATAATATCATAGATACTACTATGTATAAAATTAACCAAACAAATATGGCTATATTATTAAACCATGCAAACAGTGTATCACTGCATACATGATCTGGAAAAGGTACACCACCGGATTCCACCTATTGGGGGTGTGAACGGTTTTGTCTTTGTGTACTTTTGCTTGGCTCAATAGCCTCTCTATACTGGTTATTTTTGTTTTCATGCCTATTGGTGTATTTTAATGTTTTGTAGCAACATTATGCAGCTTTTGCCTTGGTGGCTTTATAACATTCAGAGTTAAAAAAAAAAACAGTGCAATATGTAAACATTTTCTTAAAATAATAAAATGATATTATTATGTTAAAAAATATTTTCTTAAACACAATAAAGTACTATTAATTATCATAATATTTTCTTAAACACTAAAATGATATATGTTAAAAATTATTTTCTTATACACAATATGTAACTATTAATTATCATAAACATGTTTATTTTATATAAAATAAAGAAATAAATTAAAATTTATTACATGCAAAATATATAAATTAAAGGAAAAAACATACTTTAAAAGAGGTTCTCTATTTGATTATTTTATATTATTCTTTTATTGTATCTAACTCAAAAATATATTAGTAAGTAATAAAAACTAATAACAAACTACTTGTGGGTCTTGGATGTGGAAAAAGCTTCTGAAGCTCAAGGATATTACGGCTACTTTCTTCAAGACTGACGTAAAGGATGGCACTGGCACTTACTTGTGGACAGACATATGGTGTGAGTTCCAACCACTGATACGGGCTCTCAGGAGAAGTGGGAACCCAACTGTTGGGAACTGTTCGGACAGCAAAAGTCTCTGATGCTGCAGATGCTGGAGGATGGAAATTTCAGAGGTGTAGAGGTTGACTTATGCTGGGAATTATTGAGAAAATAAACTGTGTTTCACCTCATTTGCTCAAAAAAACAAAAACTGTGTTTCACCTCCTAGATATGAGGCTGGTCCAGATAGGCCTCTCTGGAAGCAGAGTGAGGATATTTACGAAGAGGGATTTGAATCGAAAACTACTTGGGAGCAACTCCGATCAACTCATTTTGTGGTGGACTGGTTCAGCATTGTTTGGTTTCCTCAAGCTCTTCCACAAAAGGCGTTCATCACTTGGTTAGCGTGTAACAGACTGGACACGGGAGATGGACTGAGACAATTGGGCCAAATGCAGATCTGTCTATTGTGTGGAGAACCTAATGAAACACGTGATCACTTCTTCTTTCCCTGTCCTTTCACCTTTACCGTTTGGACAATGTTGATGACTCCGTTCCTAGCAGGACGCATAAACCCTGACTGGTCCATGACAGTTGCGAGACTCAGGAACAACAGACTCCCCAAGTTGGATACACAGATAATGAGGATGTCTTTCCAAGCATCGATCTATTGGATTTGGCGTGAAAGGAACGAACGTCGTCATCTTAATCCTCCTCACTCGGCAGTGTACATTGCTAGGTCTGTTCATCACAAAATGCAGAACTGACTGATAGCTCAGCACCATGGGAAGGGGATGCAGAAATAAATGAAGGACTGAGCAAATGGAATACCAGGACTGTGCTTTTTTAGATTTGTTTCTACCTTAACGTCAGAATTCTCTGGTCTCCTTCTCCCTATTTCTGTTTTTACCTTTGTTTCATCTTAACAGTAGAGCATTCTTGTGCTCGAAGCTTTTTCCATTGTTTCCTTTTCTCCTGATCCCCTAGTTTAGGATCATGAGATTGTACAAACTTTTTTTTTGTTGTTATAAGGGAAGACGATCTATTTCCCCCACGAGAAGTATCATATAGCAGCAGATGTCCACCAAAGTATGACCCCGTGCTATTTCTCCCCGAAATAAAAGTTTGAAACTTATTTTTCCACCATATTTGGTTTACTCATAATTTCTGAAAACCGACTTTAAAATCTTGAATTTCATACAATAAACTGATGGAAACTAAACCAAAACCAAAAAAATATCCGACCAAACATATTCGTGCTTTTTCCATCAAGAACCCTAAACAAAATCTGGCCTGCAATTGAAGTTTGGAGAAGAAAATGTCAGGTGGTTCTTTACTGTTTAAAAACAGTAAACCACCATAAATTGATTTACGGAGTTTTAGATTTCGATCTTCATAACTGTTGGGAAAATTTAATAGAACTTTATATTCATGGGGAAATATGTTTTGAATTTTGTTTTCAGGGAGAAATAACATGAGATCATACTTTGGTGGATATTTGGTGCTATATGATACTTCTCGTGGGGAAATAGACCGTCTTTGTTATAATGTTAACATTTCAGCAAAAAAAAAACTAATAACAGAATTAAATGCTTTAGAAAATATTATTATTAAAAATACCGAATACAAAATATAAACAATAATATTATACATATACACAATATATAACACTAAAATAGAGATTATATATTTAAAAAATTTAATAATATCAAATATATTTATAAAATAAAAATATTCGTACGGACGTTCAGGTTAAAATCTAGTTTTTAATTGTTGTTCATGATGCTTCATACTAGTTGAACATGCTATATGTGTGTGTATAAATCAATACTATTAAAAAAACATCCTATTCATTTTTAACTCGTAAATTACTCTTTTATTTACTACATATGCCACTCATTTCCAAAGGAAATCCCCAGTTTCAGTAAGGGCAATCCTGTAAGCTAATAATCCACGATTACCACAACTCTATTGGGTCTTATGTAGCTTTTTCGGTAACTGGATACTGGTTAAAAGCCTATACGTTGGTTATATGTAAATTTTGAAAGTCTTACATGAGCAACGTCCACCGGATATTATGGAGCTTTCAAAATGGCTAAAAACTTAACAATGAATTATATTGATTTTATAGTTTAGCAAATCTGGTGGGATACAATGTGGACAAGACCCTTTTCCTATTGAACCATCGGTTTATAATTACCCAAGACCCTTTTCCTATTGAAACCACTACCGTCAAAAACACTACCACGAAATAAACCTATGGCTTCTAACATCCAAATCTAAAAAGCGTAAGCTTCTAATGAGAAAGTTACATGCATTAACGATTTAAGGCCCTGAAGACTACTTGGTTTGCTCTTGGAAACAAAACGTATCAGGGGAAACCATGGAATTCATATTAGCTGATGAGAATGTAAGCACTCGTTTGTGTCAACTTATGTTTCTCAACATCGCTGATGTCTTCTTAATACTGTGATTTGTTCCTAATAATTTTCATTCCTATTGTATCATGATATATACATGCTCATAAAATTCATGCAACTATTTTTTTGAGTCTCTAAAATAGAAAAGAGATATACTTATCTTGGTAATCGTTTTTGATAATCTTAAAGTCCATATTCACTTTCACTTGGTGTTGAAGTTCGAATCATGTGTATGTACACAAAGAAGAGTCAGTGAGTAAAGATGATATCATACTCAATCAAGTTGAAAGAACAAAAAAATATCAAATAGACGTGAGTTAGTATTGAAGACAACCCCAAAACATAGTCAAAAGCCCATTGTATTGTCTTAAGCCCATATATTCTAGGGTTTCATTACAAGTAGTTGGAGTATAAATTGAGTCTGTAGAGAACGTTTCTTGTAATCTTGAGAATTGCCTTTCAAACAGCTCTCTTCCATTTACATTTTATCAAAAAATCGATGTCTTTTGATTCTTGGTGACAAACTAAAGTTCATCCGTTATTTACTTTTGCTGATGAATAAAGCTCTTTAGAGCTATTAGTTTCTCATTCTATATCTTAATCAACAATAAATATCTTGTTTTTCATTCTCCTACGGGGTATCAAAGCTTCAGTCGGTTAATCTTGCATCTTCTACAGTTCCTGCTCAAGCTAACAAGCTCATCTATGTCTTTTTAATGACCCAAGCAAAGTGGGTTTGAAGACTGATAGACCATGGATTTTCACTACAGGAAATCTGGGTAGTAATAGCGGACGGAAACCGCTATTATTCATGTTTGATAGCGTTTCTTTGTCCGCTCTGACAACGCCCGTTATAATAGGTCCGACTCTTTTTATAGCGTTTTTTCTTTGTACTATAATTAAGCATCCAACAATAGCGCATTTATGTACGCAATTGTTATTATTTATAATAACATAATATAAATGTTATTAAAACTCATTAATTTGATGATAACCATAGCAAATGTATCAAATGTTTCTTGTTATTAATTAATTTTTTAATTGTCTAGAAATTTATTAAAATATTACGAATTGATTTATTTAATTTATTATTTATTTCAAATATTTTTAACAATTAAAAATATTTTACAAAACAATAATATATTTCCTTATTTACAGAAACCATCAAAACCTATCAAACATACTATCATTCTACTACTAATAAGCCTTCACAATCATCTGTAACATCTCTGCTCTTCCACCACCACCAAGCTTCTCAACTATCTCTTTTCCCTCGCTTCTGAACCAACTCCATCCATCTCTTCTCTTCTATGTTGCTCGACTCCAATTCATCTAATGTCTCTGCCGCTAACTGCAGGTCAATACACACAAATCTGCTCAGCCCAGCAACAAACTCAGGTAAAAAAATGCAGTAAGCACAGAGTAAAACAAACAAATGTCACCGTGTCTGCGAGGTGTTAAATAACAATTCAGTAACACAGGTTCCAGGAGCACCAAAGGACTTAACCTCTGCCTTCTTCCAGTATCAAGCTCTCCATAAAGCTATCACCAAAGAAAAATAAGAAACATAAGCCATTCATATGACAATTCATAAATCAAAACCCTGGAAGACAACTCATGTCAGATTCATTAGTACCTTCGCCTTTTCATACTCCAAGAAGATAAAGTCTGAAACTTTACACAAGATAAGATCGAGGCTTCAAGCTTCTTGTAAGATGGGTTCAGTTATCTTATCTGCAACAGACATGAACAAAACAGTCAAACCTTGTTCACAATCGGACCATGTAACGAAGCTAGGAGCAAAGCAAGAAACTCACGTAGCTTTCTCGTTAAGCACAACACAGAATCTTTGCAGTTTTTTTATTTTTAAAAACAGAACAGTTTCGATGAAACTTTTACACTATTAGGAACTGGTCAAATCGAAAATCAAATCATAAACAACTCAAATTAATTTCGAAATTGTCTTAGAGTACCTTGCTTTCGAAACAAACCGAGATTGGCATTGCTAATGTGTTATCAATCATGTTTGTTTTTACTATTTTCTGGTGCAAGAAAACATGTTATATTTTCCTATGATGTAATTGAGAGAGTTTCGATATAGATGCTTCTCTCTCTCTCTCTCTCTCTCTCTCTCTCTCTCTCTCTCTCTCTCTCTCTCTCTCTCTCTCTCTCTCTCTCTCTCTCTCTCTCTCTCTCTCTCTCTCTCTGATTGGCTTCGAGACATCCCGTCCACAGTGGTATTCGCCGGTGAGGTACAGATTCCAGTGACTGCAAGATCCCTTTTGCTTCGATTCTGCGATTCTAGTGGCTGGGGTGGAAATCACCTTTTTGGCTAGTGAGGCGGAGAGATTTCAGATCTATCTGGAGGCCGACGAGGAAGAAGAAGAGAAGGAGGCCGAGGTTTGCTAGGGAGTCAAGCTTCCCTCTCTCTCTTTTTTTTCAACTCTCTCTCTCAGAAAATAATTGGAGAAAATGAAACAAAATCTGAAGCGTTGATTTGGTACGATCTAATGGTGCAGAGGATGATCCGCGTCTAACCAATAGCAAACAAGGACGAAGATAGATAGGAGATTGATTTTGGGCCTTTGATTTAAAAATCAATCAATGGTTTAGAAAGAAAACTGTACAAAATTATCTTCTTTTTTGTTTTATAATTACTGTAAATTTAATTAAACTTTAAATAATTTCATATCATAATTTAAAACTTTAAATCTATATTTTTATGTAATTTTTAAATTTTTATGATTGATTAAAAATTAAGATTTAATGTTTTATGTGATATAAATAAATATGAGGTGGGTTGGAGTTTAGGGATTGAAGTTATATTATGAATATACTTATTTCATTTATATTTTATATTTTGTATAACTTCACAATTTGGTGTAAATAAATGTTATAAATTTAAAATATTATGATTTAATCCTTTTTTGTATAGAATTTGGAATATGTATATATATATATATATATATATATATATATATATATATATATATATGTATGATATCTAATCTGAGTGTTTTAATTAAAATGTTTAAGTTAAATATTTATGTATAAAATGGAATTTAGGAAATATGGTTTAGGGTATGTTTAGGGTTTAGGGCATGTTTAGGGGTTAAAACTTAAGGATTTTTCTTTTTTGGTTTTATTATTAGTGTTGGATTTTCTTTTTATCATTTTACCCTTTGTGTTATCTTTAGATTTTATGATGAAACATTTAAAATTTAGAGCTTACTCACATTTTCTTTATTAATTATTATTTTAAAAATCATTAATAAATATAATTAACTCTAACAAAACACAAATAAATTATAAATATTTATGTGGAAGTGATATAGTTTTCCATTAAAGATTAAGAACTCACAAAGTCAATACATGAAAACATGAACTAAAAGTCAATACATGAAAACATGAAGTAAATAGCATCAAGCTCTTCTCTTCACCATCATCAAGCTATCCTTTAGTGCTCAGAACAATAAATCTTAGCATGAGCTCTGATCTCATTCAAATTACCCTAGGAGTGAATTACTCTCTCAAATAAGAGGTTCAGATGTAGTACTTAGGGATCGATTTCACTGGGAGCGAAAGAACACAAAAGATAGTAATCCTTAGTGACTAAGCTAGGTTGAAATGGTTTTAAATATAAATTACAGTTGTGAGCAACGATTAATTGCTCAAGAGAATGTTTGAGGGTTGTAAGTAATAAGAAAAATAGTTAGATTTAAGGTTACTATTCAGCTAGTTCAGGATTATAATGCTATGGATGTTTTAAATGAGTTGCTTGCATATACTAAAGAACTTCGACTCTTTAGATTTGGCTAATAATTGTCGTTATTAGTCTTGTCTATTGATCTGTCTGCCGACAATATCAATCGATGTTTGACAGCTTGTATCGATCGATATGTGTGTCGTCGATCGATTACTCTATTTGAGTATCGATCGATATAGCTCTAGATCGAATCGAATATATGTTCACCAAGATCATAGACCAGCTCTCGCTTATCCCTAGAGGATCTTAGCTTATTCAAGATGATGTCAGGAGACTGATTTATGGATTAAATCAATTCCAAGATCATATTCTAGTTAGCTATTCTAGAATAAGCATTAGGGTTCATCAGGATAATGAGTATACAACTCAACAGTCCATAGTTGGGGCTAATCCCTCATAACTATTTGAACCTTAAATCTAACAATGGAATCTACTCAGACATGACTGAGTGATTTAAAGCATCTAGGTAATAATAGAGATTCATTTAGAAGACCGAACAATCAAGTTCCTCGTGATAACAAATCTCTTTGTATCTTTCTTCTAAACTTAGAATCCTATAACCTTAGATGAGAACATAATTAAGATGAAAAGAATACTTTATTGATAAGTAAGAAGTACTAGAACAATGATATGTTGTAAAAGCTTACTTTGCCAAAACACATAGGCAAAGGTATAAATATTGAGTACAATTAGGTTAAAAACTCGTCAGGGGCATTATAGTAATATTGAGACATCTTGGGCTTCAAGTCGATTGAGAATATTCTTCCTTCTTTTGCACGCTCGATATCAATCGATGGTACTATGTGTACATCGATCGATGGAGTATCTCGTCGTCATTTCTTTAAATGTGTCATTGATCGATTACACGAAGTGTGTATCGATCGATATGTAACTCTGGATATCGACCTCGATGTCTGATCTTCAAGTCATCTCGGGAAAACTCTCCTTTAAGCTCCAAATGGTACCTAAAACGTCACTTTACTCCAAAATGCCCTTGAACCTGAAAACATACCTAAAAGACTCCAAAACATAGATATATATAGTAAGATCATATAAATACCATGAGTAAAAGTTGGTCAAAATCATGGTATATCAACTCCCCCAGACTTAACCTTTTGCTTGTCCTCAAGCAAACACACAGGTAGTCTTAGAAAGAAGTTTGAAAATAGCAGGGACTCAATTTAAATCTTAACTTTAGGATCATCACCTCTACTTTGTTGCAAGCCACATCTTATGCCTATTAATCACATGAGTACACTATGCCATATCCTAGCTTAGCAACTAAATCTCCTAACCAAATATCTTAACAATCCTGTCTGTCTATCCCCTCTACTGATCTCATTTATGCATAAAAATAAAAGTGCAGGCTTTACCTTGGGGATATCGATCAAGAAACACATGGACTCAACTCAAGCAAGTTTCTGAACACACAAGCAAGTCTTCTCTGATCCCTTTCTTCCCCCCTTTTATCTCTCTTCTCTGGATCCTCATAGTTTCAAATTTTGATGAACACTGATTGCCACAAAGGCTATCTTTGCGTTATCTCATTGAATTAGTAACACATACTTTTGAATAAGCGAATAGTGGGGTTACATGAATCAATCCTGCCCCTCTCTTTGATCAATCTTTTAAAGTAGAATAATGGGGTCACAGGAATCACTCCGACCCCTCTACTTCTCAAGATATCATATCACATCTTTATACAAATAATTTCTCTCTTTCCTTAGGATGCTGAAGAGAGAGAGGGAAGGGAATCAGAAGCACACAGACTATTACCTTCCAGACTTGCAGGAGGATTCTGATCCCTTGTATACCAAGCCCCAAGACAAGCAATAGATTGTCAGGTTAGGTTGGAGATCAGCTTTGGTTCTTCCAAACAATCATGAGAAGTATTGTTGTAGGTGACAGTTGATCCACTTTAGCATCTATAGTACTTTCTGCAATCAACAGATCTAAGAATGGTGCTAAAGAGTGGTTAGATAAAAAAGAAAATTTTTGAAAAATATCCTAGTCCCTTTCTTGACTCAATAAAACCAATTTTGAAAACATTTTGGTGAAATCAAAAAGGTAAGGTAGCATCAGTAATCTCCCCCCAGACTTAAATCATACACTGTCCTCAGTGTATAATAGTCGGATTAGGGCATAAATAAATCATAAGGAATGTACTGATATCGAAAATTAGAACGATATACCTGACCGTGGTTACGTATCGAGCGATAGTGAGTCGTCTATGTCGATCGATAAGGATAGGAATATGTCGAGCGATGTCGACAAGATCGTATCGGTCGATAGAGATGGTAATCGTCTATAATCTGAAAAACTTAAAAACAAAAACGAAAAACGAAAAATAAAAACATAAATCAGATTTAACTAAGTAAGAAAATACCTAATAGTGGGTTGCCTCCCACTCAGCGTTTTATTATAGTCTTTTAGCTTGACTATGGAAGTGTTGAGGCTAGTGAGGTGAGTTCATGACACTTGCTTCATAGCAAGCCTCATCCGTGTTCTCTCCATGTTTCTCTCCAAACCAAGTGGTGAAGAAGCTTCTTATGGCTTTATCTCCTCTGGTTAGTTTCTCCCTTAATTCACTGACCTCGTTGCGCATACGTTCTAGATCTTCTGCATTGCTCTCAATGTGGAACTGGTGGTTTCGGAATGTTGGATAGGTGTGTTGGGATAGATCACCGAGTTCTTCTTGTATGTCATTGAGTCTCTCAAATGTTCTCCTTCGTACCATGAGCCTGTCGATCGATCTCAGGTAGTCCATATCGATCGACACTGGTGTAGGTCTGTCGGTCGATGTCCTGTCTGGTATATCGGTTCGATGCTAATGGTGCTTGTCTATCCGCGAGTTGTCTGGAGATGGTCTTGATTTCCTTCTGGATGTTCTCTATAGTGTACTCCATGCACTTGACGTCGCTTTGCACTGGAAACCATAGTTCCTCAAAGCTTTGGTAGGAAGAATCTCCAACCTCTTGGATCATGGTGAAGAGATCTTGAACTGTCTTCTCCAAATCAGCTTTGGTGCAGAACTCGCTGGAGTTCATATCGGGCGATGGACGAGGTGTCATATCGGTAGATGCTGCGCGTCTGTAGTCCTCGCAGAGTTCTCTCAATGTATCTTCAACCTCTTGTAGTCGATTTTCCATTGGTGGGATCATCTCATCAGTTATTTTCTTCTTGCTGGTGTAGAAGGATTTCATCGTTTGGTGTGTGTGGTGTAGAGCCTTGGTGATGTGATCCATGGTATCTGCCATTGTTGATGTGCGTTCCTTGAATGAGGTGAAGTTGTTGCTGAGCTGCTGATATTTGTCTTCCAGATCCTTGGTGGTGGTTGCTTCTTCTCGTTTGATGTCGTGATAGATGTTGCGGATGAGATTAGTGATTTCTTCTTTGCTGTAGGTGTTCTGCAAACGTCTATCGTTCGATGTGCGTTGGTCTGCATCGGTCGACGGTGTAGGATGTCCATCGGTCGATGGTGTGTGTCCAGCGTCGGTCGATGGCTTCCTGTAGGTTTCCAACTTCGAACGGAGAGTGGATACTTCTTCTTCTAGGGTGTCTTTCTTCTGCTGTTGAAGATCATAAGCGCTCTGAATCCAGTTGATTTCAGATTGGAGTTCTGATCGGGCTTTCTCGATTTCATATGGAAAGTAAGAGGTTTCCCAGATGTAAGGACTTGTAGCCTCATAGATCTTTTCTTGGACTTCAACTTCTGTGTAGAGCTTCTCTGTAGGTTCTGCTTTGTTGAAGTGGTCTGCATGTATGGGTAAGCAAAAGCAAGACCAATCAAATAGTGATGCTCTGTTAAGTAACTCCTCTATGGCTTCCTTTGAAACATGGATGATGTCTCCATTGACTCCTCTGGCATACCCAGATTCATCTCTGAAAACTCCAAATTCGCCCTTCTTCTCCCATAAGAAGCGTCGAATTCCATCTTTGAAAGCTCGTCTGCCCATCTCATGGTGCATATCGAACGATATACGGTTGTGTCTATCGATCAATATGTGCTGAAATTCTGAATCCTTCGTGATGGGATGATCAGCTATAGCTCCGTCTTGGTTGGATACTGTGGTTGTGCTGATGTGCTGATGGTGAGGTAGTTGTTTGAAGAGGTTTATGGATTCATTGGCGGTTTGAAGGATGTCTCCTATGTCCTTCTTTGTGATTGGGATGATTCTTCCATCCATTGCTCGTGCATTGCCTTCTGGATCTTTGAAAATACCAAACTCATCCGGAGTTAGATAACCAAAATCAATATTATTTATTTGTACCTCGGATGGTGTAGTGGTCCTATCGGGCAATGCTGTATCAGGTGCATCGGTCGATGTTGGCTGACGGTTGTCGATCGATTGTTGTTGAAACGTATCGGTCGATGGGACTTCCTCAGGTTGAATTGCATATTGCAGTGGAATTGCCTCTACTGCAAAACTCTCATTGTAGTCGCTTGCCCAACTTCCAATTGAGTAGTCTCCGTCTCTTATATCCTTAGATAGACCTAATAAGATTAAATCTAATGGCGATCTTAGCTCCCCGGCAACGGCGCCAAATTTGATCTCACTCAAATTACCTTATAAGTGAATTACTCTCTCAAATAAGAGGTTCAGATGTAGTACTTAGGGATCGATTTCACGGGGAGCGAAGGAACACAAAAGATAGTAATCCTTACTGACTAAGCTAGGTTGAAATGGTTTTAAATATAAATTACAGTTGTGAGCAATGATTAATTGCTCAAGAGAATGTTTGAGGGTTGTAAGTAATAAGAGAAATAGTTAGATTTAAGGTTACTATTCAGCTAGTTCAGGATTATAATGCTATGGATGTTTTAAATGAGTTGCTTGCATATACTAAAGAACTTCGACTCTTTAGATTTGGCTAATAACTGTCGTTATTAGTCTCGTCTATTGATATGTCTGCCGACAATATCGATCGATGTTTGACAGCTTGTATCGATCGATATGTGTGTCGTCGATCGATTACTCTATTTGTGTATCGATCGATATAGCTCTAGATCAAACGAATATATGTTCACCAAGATCATAGACCGGCTCTCGCTTATCCCTTGAGGATCTTAGCTTATTCAAGATGATGTCATGAGACTGATTTATGGATTAAATCAATTCCAAGATCATATTCTAGTTAGCTATTCTAGAATAAGCATTAGGGTTCATCAGGATAATGAGTATACAACTCAACAGTCCATAGTTGGGGCTAATCCCTCATATCTATTTGAACCCTAAATCTAACAATGGAATCTACTCAGACATGACTGAGTGATTCAAAGCATCTAGGTAATAATAGATATTCATTTAGAAGACCGAACAATCAAGTTCCTCGTGATAACAAATCTCTTTGTATCTTTCTTCTTATCTTAGAATCCTATAACCTTAGATGAGAACAGAATTAAGATGAAAAGAATACTTTATTGATAAGTAAGAAGTACTAGAACAATGATATGTTGTAAAAGCTTACTTTGCCAAAACACATAGGCAAAGGTATAAATATTGAGTACAATTAGGTTAAAAACTCGTCAGGAGCATTATAGTAATATTGAGACATCTTGGGCTTCAAGTTCTTCCTTCTTCTGCACGCTCGATATCGATCGATGGTACTATGTGTACATCGATCAATGGAGTATCTCGTCTTCATTTCTTCAAATGCGTCATCGATCGATTACACGAAGTGTGTATCGATCGATATGTAACTCTGGATATCGACCTCGATGTCTGATCTTCAAGTCATCTCGGGAAAACTCTCCTTTAAGCTCCAAATGGCACCTAAAACGTCACTTTACTCCAAAATGCCCTTGAACCTGAAAACATACCTAAAAGACTCCAAAACATAGATATATATAGTAAAATCATATAAATACCATGAGTAAAAGTGGGTCAAAATCATGGTATATCAAGCTCAACGGTAATAACCATCACCAAAAGTATTCTTGTTACCTACAGCTGGACTACTATAAACCCTTACGTTTCCATAGCTTGTTGAGCTGGCAGCTTCTTATCATCCACACCAGAGCCATTAGAGCTAGCAACATACTCATCATTCCTTGTAAGTGTTGTAGAGTCTCTTGGCAAATAACTCGGTGCACCATGTGGGAACCGAAATTCGCACTGTCGGTTTTAGTTAAGTTTAAACGTAGGAAAACTAAGTTGACCTAGTTTTCCCCGAGGATCTCGGCTATCTGCTGGGCCACGCACGACAAAGTTAAGACATGCTAAGTTGAGAATAAATGCGTAAAATAAAGAGAGCAAAAAGAAAGAATCTTATTTCCGAATTCGCGGAGAGCGTTTGAACAATAGGTCGAGATCGCGGCCGTAAGAGCTGTCGATCGTCGCTAGTCTCAAAACCCTAGATCTAACCTAATTGAGTCGCAGCTCGCTAAAAAGGAAATAAAAGCTTAAGTTCTAAATTGCTCCGAGAGTAGTTTGTCTTCTTGCTTATATACTCCCATATGACGGTCTATTCTTGATAGGCCGCCGCGAGCTGGGCTTTTTCCATTTTCGTCGGCTTTCGTATTTATCGGGAAAGTTGACATTTATCCTTTTGGGAATTTGATGTTTATCCTTTTGGAAGTCTGATATTTATCTTGTTATGTGAAGATAATTGCAAACCGTCGTATCTATCCTTTAGAAAATCGTAAATAGGTTGTCCGATCGTGTTTGGTCCCTTTCGGGCCGTATCTCGGACTTCCGCTGTCTTCTACGATTCTTTGAAAGAATGCTCCTACTTGGATGTCGAACTTCTCGGAAGATCTTCGATTCTTTGCTGAGGAGAATGGTGTTTTAAGATAACCATCACTGTTTTATACAAAGTTTTTCCATCCATTGATGTCTTACGGGTTCTCCGAAAGATTGGAGTAGGAAAAGGAGTTTTGTTCGCGGGATTTCGGAAAGTCACAAAACACAGATTTCTGGCGATTTGAGAGCCTGGAACTCACGCACGAAGACTAGCCGTCCGACAACCCGAGCCAGCACGGGGCTAGCCGCCCGGCGCCTACGGCCAGCACAGGCGCTAGCCGCCCGGCGCCTACGGCCAGCACGGGCGCTAGCCGCCGGCGCCTACGGCCAGCACGGGCGCTAGCCGCCCGGCGCCTACGGCCAGCACGGGGGCTAGCCGCCCGGCGGCTACGGCCAGCACGGGGGCTAGCCGCCCGGCGGCTACGGCCAGCACGGGCGCTAGCCGCCCGGCGCCTACGGCCAGCACGGGGGCTAGCCGCCCGGCGGTTACGGCCAGCACGGGCGCTAGCCGCCCGGCGCCTACGGCCAGCACGGGCGCTAGCCGCCCGGGGCCTACGGCCAGCACGGGGGCTAGCCGCCCGGCGGCTACGGCCAGCACGGGCGCTAGCCGCCCGGCGCCTAGGGCCAGCACGGGGGCTAGCCGCCCAGCGGTTACGGCCAGCACGGGCGCTAGCCGCCCGGCGCCAACGGCCAGCACGGGGGCTAGCCGCCCGGCGGTTACGGCCAGCACGGGCGCTAGCTGCCCGGCGCCTATGGCCAGCACGGGCGCTAGCCTTCCGGCGCTTACGGCCAGCACGGGCGCTAGCCGCCCGGCGCCTACGGCCAGCACGGGCGCTAGCCGCCCGGCGCCTACGGCCAGCACGGGGGGTAGCTGCCGGCGCCTACGGGCAGCACGGGCGCTAGCCGCCCGGCGCCTACGGCCAGCACGGGGGCTAGCCGCCCGGCGGCTACGGCCAGCACGGGCGCTAGCCGCCCGGCGCCTACGGCCAGCACGGGGGCTAGCCGCCCGGCGGGTACGGCCAGCACGGGCGCTAGCCGCCCAGCGCCTACGGCCAGCACGAGGGCTAGCCGCCCGGCGCCTACGGCCAGCACGGGCGCTAGCCGCCCGGCGCCTACGGCCAGCACGGGCGCTATCCGCCCGGCGCCTACGGCCAGCACGGGCGCTAGCCGCCCGGCGCCTACGGCCAGCACGGGCGCTAGCCGCCCGGCGCCTATGGCCAGTACGGGGGCTAGCCGCCCGGCGGTTACGGCCAGCACGGGCGCTAGCCGCCCAGCGCCTACGGCCTGCACGGTCGCTAGCCGCCCGGCGCCTACGGCCTGCACGGTCGCTTCCCGGCCGGCTCCTACGGCCAGCACGGGCGCTACCCGGCCGGCTCCTACGGCCAACACGGGCGCTAGCCGCCCGGCGCCTACGGCCAGCACGGGCGCTAGCCGCCCGGCGCCTACGGCCAGCACGGGCGCTAGCCGCCCGGCGCCTACGGCCAGCACGGGCGCTAGCCGCCCGGCGCCTACGGCCAGCACGGGTGCTAGCCGCCCGGCGCCTACGGCCAGCACGGGCGCTAGCCGCCCGGCGCCTACGGCCAGCACGGGCGCTAGCCTTCCGGCGCCTACGGCCAGCACGGGGGCTAGCCGCCCGACGGCTACGGTTAGTGCGGGGTCAGTTGCTCGTTTCTTTCGGTTCGTGCGAGTATTTGCGTTCTTTTGACTTTCCGGAGATTTGTGTTGTGTGGAAAATGTTTCTAGTCGTTGATTTCGAAACGACTAATTTTAAGCTCAACATTTTCCCGAGGTTTCTTAATTGAAACTTAGTCTCTTAAAGCTTCTCTAACATCTTTCGTGTTTTTTCCGAAACTTTCAGACATCGATTTCGTCTTGACCGATTTTGACCCCAATAATTAGCCCCCCAGCTAGCTAGGAGCTGTAGGTCCTAGCTTGTGGTAAGGCCTGCGAGGAAAGTATGAAGACGGAATCATGTCGAAGGTCGGGGTGAATAGTAAAATTTTTGACTATAAAGACATGTAAATTTTTAACCATTCTTACTTCATTCCAAGAATCTTGATCATAACATCTCTCCTACAAATTCTCTCTCTACTTTTAAGAAAAGAATGTCTTCGGGATCAAAATCATCTAGGAAGCAACCTCGCTCATCTTCGGATAATTTCCATGCCGAGGAGGAAGTTCCGAAACCTGAGATCGAAGAGATTGATAGGAACGCGTATTGGGACGCCGTTTTTGGTTCTGATGCTCCTCTTTCCGTGATTCCGATCCCCCGGCGACCTCAGAGGGTGATCAAGGAAATCGATTCGCCGAGCGAAGTATCTCCTGATTATCTCGAAACTCTTCGAGAGTTTTATCAAGTTCCGAAGGGAGTCGTGTTTCGTATTTCTCATGGGAATGAGAGTTCAGAGCGCCCTCCGGAAGGTTATTTTACTTGCTACGAGGCATTCCTGACGCAGTGTCAACTGTGGTTCCCTATCCCTGGAGTTATCGTTCAGGCTCTCGACCGTTTCGGACTCGTAATTAGCCAGTTGAACGTTCCGGCTTTTGAAAGTTGGCTTGGCGTTGTAATTTTGAGTTACGAGTTAGGAATGGATCTTAGCCCTTCGGACTTCGAAGGGTTGTGGAGTTCCAAGACGACGAGCACCAATGGAATATATGCCATGAAAGCGATGACCGATTTTTCGGTAATTCGTGCTAAGGATTTCGTCGATCGTTTCTTCTTTGTGAGGATAGATGGAGAGTCTGTCGAGGAAGGCTTTCTACATCTATTCCAGACGGACTGGTTGTACCGACGTGGTAAGATTACCGCATTCTTTTTCTTAGAATCCGAAAAGCAAGCTCTGAACGTATATATATATATATATATTTTTTTTTTTTGTTCAGAGAACAGGTGTCTCGCGCATGTTCCTTCCGATCTTTCCACCAAGAGAGACATATTTAGATCAAGGGCATGTTCCTGGAATTCTTTTACTCTTGACCGGATTCGAGAGGCGGTCGCGCTTCACCGCCGAGATACGATCAAGGCGTTCCTGGTCCGAACCCGCCCCCAGGTGACTTCTTTGATGAGCTTCCTTCTGCGTTTTCTCGTGACGAGTCTTTTGACAACGAGGAGAGAGACAAGGTGACTGCAGAGGGCGCTCGTTTGGTCAACGAGGTTCGTTTCGGAGACTCGAATAAATCCCCCTTTTTTTTATTTGATCTTGACCATTTTGCAGGCCGTGAAAGTATGGAACACATCAATCGATGGAAGTTTCCGCACTGCTCGGCTGGCCCGTTTCAAAGCGGAAGAGACCGAAAGGGAATTCGCCAAGTACCGGTTGGAGTTGGAGGAGCAAAATCGTCGGCAAGCTGAGGCCCAGGCTCGAGCCCTCGTCCGTGCAGAAAGGAGAGGGCGGAGAAAAGCTGCCGCTGAGTTGAATCGAAGGGCTGAAATCTTTTCTACCGAATTCAAGGCGTACAAAGAGGCTCAGGACTTTGTAGGCGATTTTCGCGAGTGTCGTGGTTCGGTTGGTACCCTCCACAAGATGCGGCGCGAAGGTTTTTCTATTTCCAGCGAGCTTGCCGCAATGGATGGTTCGATGAGAATTTGCGCTAACGCTGAAACCTTCGTTCCTCCGATCGAAGGGAGAATTCGAGAGTTGTGGAACCCTATCCAAGTCTCGGAAGATACGGAGGATGCCGGTGCGGATGCGAATGCCGGTGACGGGGGTGAAGAGGTCCACCAGCCCGATTCCTCGTACGGAATATCCTTAACCGATTGTTATGCATTCGATTATAATTTATGATAAGCCGAGTGTGGCTGTATGTGTTGCGACCATTAAGAGGTCGCGCGACTTTATGTTTTTCGGGACTGGCCGTTGGTGGCTTTCGAATCCCTACTATGAATATTTATAAACTTTGCGTTTTGATTTATACTTTCGTCAAGTGTAGAGGGTTTGGATACGTGTAGTCACTTCGTATTCAAGCTCTTTTTTTTTGTCGCTTAATCCGTAGGTTACTTTGTAGCGAACGTTAGATTTGTTAGCGATAAGAGGCAAATTTTGGAATCTCGTATTCTGGATACTTATGCCTATGAGATGTGTTAGATACCAGCAAGGCCGGGTTTAGGGCAAGACCTAGGTCTAGTTTCGGACTGAAGCTGTGCGATGATAAATCGGCTTTTCGTTTTGCTTGTTTGCGATTTCGACCTGATTCGTACCGTTTTAGAATCTGCGAAGTGCTTATCGGCTTATATGATTCGTTTGGATACGAATCGAGCTACTTCCTTTACGAAGAGCTGACCAAAATTTGGATTTCTTGTATAGCGCGCTATGATATCCTTGTCGGATGCAAGAGGACTTCGTTAAAAGCCGGATTACGAATTTGATTGAGTGAAACGTTTCTATGTTTTTCCGTCGGGGCCAATCGACGGAAATGAATTTTAGAGTCGTGGATTAGACTGTTTGATAGAGTTTTAGAGTCGCGGATGGACTGTTTTGGAGGAAAATAGAGAATCAAGGCTTTTCGGGAACTTGCGACGTCTCGCGTTCCTTAAAGATATGATTTTTCGTTTTCCGTAACGTTTATGTGTTGAATAAGCATTTGAATTTAATACTTTATAAAAGGTTTCAAGAATGTAGAGTACATGTAAGGAGTATTTTTGCGGGAGTACAAGAGTGTTCGTTCCCATTTCCCCCCCCCCCCCCCCCCCCCTTTTTGGTGAGGGGGATAGCTGAACTCGTCGGGTTACGACGAGCTGCCTACGTACCTCTTGCGAGGATCAAGCCATCTCGTAGTTCTGTTTCTATCGCGGATGTTACTACTCCACGATTTCTGGCGCCTCAACTGTTTTAGCTAAGTCGGTGGCCGCGTTGGGAGTTAGGTAATTCGTAACGTTGGCGATGGACTCGAGGAATTTCTCGTCATCCTGAGTCATGGCCTTTTTGGACAAGTATGAGTCGTCCTTTGCCGAGTTCTCGGAGATACTCGAATGCTTCTTAGTTTGCTTCGGGTTAGCCACTAGGGCGTTCCGAAGATGCTGCGCAATTTATGTTCAGCCAGGAAGCAGAGTCGCGACTGTTTTTGGCTTCCCCAGATTACCGCCGTTCCAGTTGGTGTTGGAAACTTGACGCTGAGATGGTAAGTGGACGGAACTGCCTTCATGGCGTTTATCCAAGGAGTCCCTATTATGGCGTTATAGATGGCCGGGTTATCCACTACCGCAAACTCGACGATCTTCGTGACTTCTTTAGCCATGACTGGGAGCCTGATTTTTCCGAGAGTCATGGACGTGACGCCTGAGAATCCAGTCAATGGTCTTGGTTCTGGGATGACTTCTCCGAGGGGTATGTTCATCCTCTGCAGAGTGTCGCGGAACATGATGTTGACCGTACTTCCTGTGTTGATGAGGATGCGGCTGACTTCGAGATCCTGAATCACCAAGTCGATGACCAGGGGATCGTAGTGGGGTTTATCGAGTCCGGCCGTGTCCTGTTCCTCGTAGACAATCGTGTGATTGGGAACGTCGTCTTCTGGACACCATCCGGGATTCATTTCAGCCTTCCCGTAGGCTTTGATTGACGAAACGGAATCTTGGTAGAAGTGTGATCCTCCGATGATCATGTTGATCCTTTGGCGATTGTTGCTTTTTCCCTTGCCGTCTTGCCTCCGTCCGCGTTTTTCGCCTGACTGAGTTCCGGGGACGGTCGGAATCTAGGAACAGGTCTTTTACACTCCTAACTGCCGCTAGCTCGCCGGCGAGCAGCTTTGCAATGAGTCTTGCGCCGAGGACTTTGCAGTTGGCGGTGGAATGACCTCTCGTCTGATGGAACTCGCAGCTGGAGTTATCCTTGTACGAGTTCCGCGTCCATGTGTTTCCAGCAGTCTTTCCTTGTTCAGAATTGACGGCGTAGTTATGCTCACCTTGGACGTCTTCCCCCTCGTGATGGACATACTTGTCGTTACGAGAGGGTTTCTTCTTGCCGGACGCTTTCTGCAGTCCGTGCTTTTGCGCCAGGACTTTCATCTCTTCTTCCATGATGATGAAGTCTGTTCCCTTGTGGAGAGTGTCCTGGATGGTGTGTGGCCTCTCCAAATAAATCCACTTTCGGAACTTCGACTTGTACCATAAGTTTTTCCTTAGGGCGTCGATGGCGACTCTGTCGCTGAGGCCCGTGACCCTAGACATCACAAGTTTGAATCTTCTTATGTAGTCGCGGAGTGGTTCGTCTTCCTTTTGGACTAGACTCCATAGGTCTACGTCAGAGGTTTCTCTATCCATGAACATGAGAAATGCTTCAGAAAAGCTGAAGCAAGCTGCCGAAAATTCCCGATGGAGTTCCTCTTCAGGTGCGAGAACCACTCGAGCGCAGCTCCTCTGAGGTTCTCGACGAATAGGAGACAGCAGCCGACGTCTTTACCCCGCTCCGGGAGTTTAGACCTAGCCATTGCAATCTGGAAGGATTGCAGATGTGCCTTTGGGTCTGTGGTTCCGTCGTAGGTGGGAAGCTTTATTTTCCCGGGATCCGAGACTCGTGCGTATGTGATTCGAGAGGTGAACGGAGTCTTTCTCGATTCCTCGAGGAGCAGATCGATCTCGGGAGCAGTGCTGGTTGCGTGGTGAATCTGCGATTTTACCGCTTTCACCTCGGCTGCAGTCTTCGCGATGTACTCGCGCAAATCGTGGATCTCATTGGCGCCGTTTGCGCTCCTTTGCCTCCGTTGGCTGCGATAGGCCCGAGTCTGGTCTTCGGCCAACCTCTCTTGCTCTGACCAGTAGAGGTCTTCTTCCTCTTCTGTCATGGGTTTTTCAAAGGCTGGCGCCATTCGAGCTGACTGACTTCGGGTCCTCCTGTGGTGGACGTCGGCGTCTTCGTCGGACGGATTCGATTGATCGCTGATATCCAGGTTGATTCTTTCGACGTCGACTCCTTCGTTTTCCCTCGCGGGAGGTGGACGGTTATCCGTCGTTTTCTTCTGCCCCGCCGGAGTGGTATCGTCAGGGATGAGTTTCGGGGACTTTCTTGGGGCATCTTTTTCTTGGTCTCCGGAAATTCCGAAGTCGAGCCTCCTGACACGCCTCACCTTGGTGGATCCGCGCGGGAGTTTGCTTTTCACTGTTAAGGTACTGACATGTTTAGCGAGTGAAGCCATTAGTTTCTCTTGTTCTTCCGACCGTTTCTGGACGGTGGCAAATAGTTCTTTCACCTGGTCCAGCATCGCGGTGTTTGCCTCGGCAGTGACCGTCGATACGTTCCCGGCAGGAGTCTTCTCAGTGTTGGCATCGGCGGTTGGTCCGTCGTGCGTTTGCTTGTCTTTTTCCGCGGTAACAGTCATGCTTAACTGGGCGTGCGTAGTTGCGAGAAAGATAAATCCGTGTATCCCCCTCCTTCTAGCGCCAAACTGTGGGAACCGAAATTCGCTAAGTTGACCTAGTTTTCCCCGAGGATCCCGGCTATCTGCTGGGCCACGCACGACAAAGTTAAGACATGCTAAGTTGAGAATAAATGCGTAAAATAAAGAGAGCAAAAAGAAAGAATCTTATTTCTGAATTCGCGGAGCGCGTTGGAACAATAGGTCGAGATCGCGGCCGTAAGAGCTGTCGATCGTCGCTAGTCTCAAAACCCTAGATCTAACCTAATTGAGTCGCAGCTCGCTAAAAAGGAAATAAAAGCCTAAGTTCTAAATTGCTCCGAGAGTAGTTTGTCTTCTGATTTTCGGATCCCTTTTCCTCTGCTCCTAGCCTTGCTTATATACTCCCATATGACGGTCTATTCTTGATGGGCCGCCGCGAGCTGGGCTTTTTCCATTTTCGTCGGCTTTCGTATTTATCGGGAAAGTTGACATTTATCCTTTCGGGAATTTGATGTTTATCCTTTTGGAAGTTTGAAATTTATCTTGTTATGTGAAGATAATTGCAAGCCGTCGTATCTATCCTTTAGAAAATCGTAAATAGGTTGTCCGATCGTGTTTGGTCCCTTTCGGGCTGTATCTCGGACTTACGCTGTCTTCTACGATTCTTTGAAAGAATGCTCCTACTTGGATGTCGAACTTCTTGGAAGATCTTCGATTCTTTGCTGAGGAGAATGGTGTTTTAAGATAACCATCACTGTTTTATACAAAGTTTTTCCATCCATTGATGTCTTACGGGTTTTCCGAAAGCTTGGAGTAGGAAAAGTAGTTTTTTCGCGGGATCCCGGAAAGTCTCAAAACACGGATTTCTGGCGATTTGAGAGCCTGGTACTTACGCACGAAGACTAACCGTCCGACAACCCGAGCCAGCACGGGGCTAGCCGCCCGGCGCCTACGGCCAGCACGGGCGCTAGACGCCCGGCGCCTACGGCCAGTTCGGGCGCTAGCCGCCCGGCGCCTAAGGCCAGCACGGGCCCTGCCGCCCGGCGCCTACGGCCAGCACGGGCGCTAGCCGCCCGGCGCCTACGGCCAGCACGGGGGCTACCCGCCAGGCGCCTACGACGGGCGCTAGCCGCCCGGCGCCTACGGCCAGCACGGGGGTTTGCCGTCCGGCGCCTACGGCCAGCACGGGCGCTAGCCGCCCGGCGCCTACGGCCAGCACGGGCGCTAGCTGCCCGGCGCCTACGGCCAGCACGGGGGCTAGCCGCCCGGCGCCTACGGCCAGCACGGGGGCTAGCCGCCCGGCGGCTACGGTTAGTGCGGGGTCAGTTGCTCGTTTCTTTCGGTTCGTGCTAGTATTTGCGTTCTTTTGACTTTCCGGAGATTTTTGTTGTGTGGAAAATGTTTCTAGTCTTTGATTTCGAAACGACTAATTTTAAGCTCAACATTTTTCCGAGGTTTCTTGATTGAAACTTAATCTCTTAAAGCTTCTCTAACATCTTTCGTGTTTTTTCCGAAACTTTCGGACATCGATTTCGTCTTGACCGATTTTGACCTCAACACACCATCGCGAGAAGCTTGAGCATTATCATTATATAAGGTCGTGACTTTACCTCAAGTGAAGTGAGAATAATGATCCTCTCTAGCGCTAAGTAACCTTCCACCGTTGATAACACAACAAAAGATAGGAATCTAAGCTAAAAACGGTGTCTTTAAAATGGAGAGTAATGTTGATCGACGTTGACCTTAAGTAGAGTTCGGTTGATCAGAGGAACCCATGACCAGGGAAGGAATGATTGGTTATGTATTTTCCATTTATCAGCGAAAGCTCGAGCAGCTACGTTGAAACCCTCGAGAGTGATTTTGCCATTGTTGACGACCTCTCCACCTTAATCCATATCGGAGGAAAAACCTGATCATCAAAGCACCCAAGATCAAATCTTTACTGAAAACTGGATTGTCAAGGCACTTCCTCACCAGCTTCTTCACCCAAGTAGGCATAGTTGCCGAGGAAAGCATGCTCTGTCGCTCTGCGGGAGATTTAAAAGAATCAACTCCACAGCCTCCTAAAACCCAACAGCAAGAATCTGGTCAGCTTCGTCAAGCACCAAGTACCCAACTTCACCAAGCGCCCTGTTTACACTATCAGAAACTGATCAAATCGAATCTCTGATCTTAAAATAGCTCAGATTAATTTCGAAATTGTGCTTAACATAATCATAAACAGAAACAGATTAATCACTCTTCTAAAACCTAAACAGACAGATAACACAGATTCTACACAAGCAAACAAAGCTCTGAAACATGGAAAAACACTTGAAACACGAATGTAGAAGCCGAAAATCGAATTGAAATAACAATAATAAATAAACGGGAGATTAAGGAAAGAAACGGATAGAAAGTCGAAATGAAACCCGTATAGAAAACGTTTCATGGAGTCGAGATATGAATCTCTTTCCTTAACTCTAAATATTCGCTCCGTAGTGAGACAGAACTGTACGAATATCGAGTCCCAGGATAAAACCATGGCGACGATTCACGCTTCACTCGTGAACGCCCTAACGAAATAAAAACTCTACGAAACACTCTCGGGAATAGACTTACGCTAAAGGATTTTCTCTATTGGTTTTTTTCGATGTGAAAGAAGTTTTATAATGAAAGAGGAGGAGAGACGATATTTAAAAGAGTTGGAGACGAGCCACTTCCCGCAACAGCAGCTGCACGTGGGCGAAGATCTCGCGGAGATCGAGGGAAGTTGAGTTGCGAAACTTCCTCCCCAAGACGCTCTCTCTTATCTCATTTCTCATTTAAAAATCTGAGAGGAAAGACTGCATGACGTTTTATTTTTCTAGACAAACTCCTTGTCGTTTCAAAATAAAATGCATGTTGTTTTACCAAAATTAAATGGCAAAACTTTGAGGTTTACTTGGTCCAAAAAGAATATTCTTATTGGGCCGGAGGCCCTCCACCAAGACCCAAGACCCAAGACCCAAGCCCAAGCCCAAGCCCAAGCCCAAGCCCAAGCCCACGCCCACGCCCACGCCCACGCCCACGCCCACGCCCACGCCGAGCCGAGCCGAGCCGGCCGGACGGACGGCGGCGGCGCGCGCGTGGGGGGCGTGCCTATCCTCTCATGTGTGTCATTTGAACATGAGTTAGAGTGAGTACATATATATACTACTCCCTTGCACCATTTCTCCCCGATGTGGGACTTTCCCCACTTCTCTTCATTAACATTATGCCTCATAGGCTTTTTATTTTACTGACCCAATGGCCCATTTCGTTTTCACAATTCTGCCATTAAATAATGGCCCAACAATCCCCCACATGAATAGAAATGACTCTAAACATATGCAGACTAGACTAAATGCAGACTCGATAACCTCTAAAACTATAACTTTACTGACTAGACTTATACTAAAGACTAGACAGACAGACTTATCGAGAGTGTTTGCGAAAAATCCACTGTGTTTGAGTAGGTTGCATTTTTAAGCTTTGAACCACTCATAGTTAATATCTGTCGGGTTTACTTTACCAGAAGGTGAACATGATGTCTTGAACCAACCGGTGTTTTATGTAGACCGAGACAACAAGCATAACGCAGCTTCATTTTCTCGTAGAACTTAGTTCTCTATTGTGTTCATTGTGGCCCTGAACTATTCCTGGTTGTCATGAGTGAACTTAGAGAATATAGCCTTGCATTCATTCTCCTAAAAACGGCCCCATTTCACACTCATTAGGTGATTGACCATGAAAAGTATTGAGTAATACTCCGCTTTAGAAGCTATGGAATCATTAAAAGCTTATGCTTATCCTTCTTACATTTGTTAGCACTTATCATCTTTAGGAGCTGGGATGAGACTTTTGTGTCTCAAAGTGCTTTGGTTAGATTTTACTTGATTTTGTTTTCCCTTTGAACCTACGTCTTGGGATCTCCAGTCATGATAGATAAGGTTGCAATCAAGCATCCTCATTAGTTATAGGCTTTAAACCCATTCCTTTTGATGATTTAGCAACAACATCTCGTGGCAAACCTTTAGTAAATGGATCCGCTAGGTTGTCAGCCGATTTGATGTAGTCTATTGTGATTACACCAGTTGAGATAAGTTGTCTAATGGTTTTATGTCGTCTTCTGATGTGACGAGATTTACCATTGTAGAGATTATTCTGAGCCCGAGCTATAGCTGATTGACTATCACAATGTATGCATATAGCTGGCACAGGTTTCTCCCACATAGGAATATCTTCCAAAAAATTTCTAAGCCATTCAGCTTCTTCTGCAGCTTTGTCTAAGGCTATGAACTCAGATTCCATTGTGGATCTAGCTAGAACTGTTTGTTTGGTAGATTTCCAAGATATTGCTGCTCCTCCTAGTGTAAAAACATATCCACTTGTGGATTTTGAGTTTTTAGAATCTGATATCCAGTTAGCGTCACTGTATCCTTCTAAAACTGCTGGTTCTTTACCATAGTGAAGCCCAAAATCTTTGGTGTAGCGCACGTAATTGAGTACTCTTGTTATAGCTTTCCAGTGTGTATGACCTGGATTACTTGTATATCGACTGAGTACGTTTACTGCATGCGCTAGATCTGGTCTTGTACAATTTGTCAAGTACATGAGACTTCCGATCACACGTGCATATTCGTTTTGTGAAACTGCTTCACCTGAATTCTTTGTCAAGTGCATTTGGGGATCTAACAGAGTTTTTGCCATACTACTAGAGTAGTTTTTAAATCTCTCTAGTATTGTTTCAGCGTACTGAGATTGAGTTAAAGTAATTCCTTTTGAATTTCTTTGTACTTTAACCCCGAGAATAACGTCTGCTAATCCCAAATCTTTCATCTCAAATTTCCCTTTGAGCATGTTTTTTGTTTGATTGATTATGTCTTTATTGCTTCCAATAATGAGCATATCATCTACATATAAACATAGCAAAACATACGCATCTTTGGTAGTTTTGTAGTATATACATTTATCACATTCATTTATTTTGAAACCATTTGACATCATTGTGTTGTCAAATTTTTCGTGCCATTGTTTAGGAGCTTGTTTAAGCCCATAAAGTGACTTTACAAGTCGACATACTTTGTCTTCCTGTCCAGGAATGACAAAACCCTCAGGTTGTTTCATGTAAATTTCCTCTTCTAAATCACCATTCAGAAAAGCTGTTTTTACATCCATTTGATGGATTTCTAAATCTCTTAAAGCTGCGATTGCTATCATCAGCCTTATTGATGTTATTCTTGTTACTGGAGAATATGTATCAAAATAGTCAAGACCTTCCTTTTGTCGGAACCCTTGAACTACTAGTCTAGATTTGTATTTTCCACCAGGTTTTCGTGTCATTATCCACTTATTTCCTAATGCTTTACAGCCAGGTGGTAAATCTGTTAAATACCATGTATAATTTTGCATGATAGAATCAAATTCACTCCTAACTGCTTCGTTCCAGAACGGAGCTTCTGGTGAAGCCATGGCTTCTGCCAAAGTTTTTGGAACATTTTCTACTAGAAATGCCATTAAGAAATCATCACCAAAAGATTTTTCCTTTCGAGCTCTTTTGCTCCTTCTAGGTTCATCTTCTTTTTCATTCTCTGAAATATCGTTTGTAGAAATCTCAACATTTGTCTCAATTTCTGAGTCCTTGTTGTTGTTTCTTTCTTCTCGAGTTCGTTTAGAACCTTGTTTTTCCTTGTGAGGAAAAGTATTTTCAAAGAAAGATGCATTTCTCGATTCCATAACTGTTTGTTCATGGATGTCTGATATTTCAGATTTATGTACCAGAAATCGATAAGCATTACTATTATGTGCATATCCGATGAAGATGCAATCCACAGTTTTAGGTCCAATAGTGACCTTTTTTGGTGGCGGTACTGCAACTTTTGCCAAGCACCCCCACACTTTGAGGTATTTATACGAAGGTAAATTACCTTTCTATAATTTCTATGGAGTTTTGCCAGTTACTTTATGTGGAATTTTGTTGATGATATAGTTTGTGGTAAGCAGCGCTTCCCCCCACAGGTTCTGGGGACACCCAGATTCCTGCAACATTGCATTCATTATCTCTTTTAGAGTTCGATTCTTTCGTTCAGCAACTCCATTAGATTCTGGTGAGTAAGGAGCTGTAGTTTGATGGATTATTCCATGTTCTTTACAAAATGAATTGAATGGACCATCATACTCACCTCCTCTGTCGCTTCTAACTACCTTAATAGTTGTTTTAAGCTGATTTTCGACCTCGAGTTTAAATTCTTTGAATTTTTCTAAGGTTTCATCTTTGCTATGTAAAAGGTATACATAACAATATTTTGTGCAGTCATCTATGAAGGTCACAAAGTACTTTTTCCCACCTCTAGTTGGCATGTATTTTAAATCACATAAATCAGTGTGAATTAAATCTAGAGGTTTATTAGTTCTTTCAACACGAGGTGAGGGAGTTTTTGTGAGCTTAGCCTGTACGCATACTTCACATTTTTCTTTACTTGTTTTGCATTTAGGAATTAGATTTAAATTCATTAATCTTTGTATAGATTTGTAGTTCACATGGCCTAATCTTTCATGCCATATATTAAAAGACTCAACCAAATAAGCAACTGGCTCATTCTTATTCATTGAAACTTTCGGAGCTACAACTTTCGGAGGGACTGTCATTACATTCATCTTGACAAGTCCATCCTTAACATACCCCTTTCCCAAATACATCTCATTCTTCCTAATCACGAGCTTGTCCGCCTCAAGGGTTGCGGCGAATCCATTCTTGCTGAGCAAGGTTCCCGAGACCAGGTTCTTCCTCAAGTCAGGCACATGCTTCACATTCGTCAGAGTCACCTGACGTCCAGATGTCATCTTCAGAATCACACTGCCGCGGCCTTCAATCTTGGAGACTGCAGTGTTCCCCATGAACAGCTTCTCCTGAGTCTTGCTCTTCTGATAGGTGCTGAACATCGCCCTATCAGTGCAAATGTGGGTGGTTGCACCAGTGTCATACCACCATTCCCTGGGGTTGTTGCTTTCAACCATGTTGACCTCAGTCACCACTGCAACAAAGTCCTCCTCAGTGAGATTCGCCTGAGCCTTCTCATCTTTGATCTTTTTGCGACACTCTGAAGTCTTGTGTTCCACTTTGTGACAGTAGTGGCATTTCCCCTTGAACTTCTCCACATTCGCATTGATTTCAATGCCTTTGTTCTTGAAGTTTTTCCCAGCAGCCTTCAAGGCCAAAGCAGTTTTGGAAGGCTTCCCAGGGGAGGCGTGTGCCTTTCCTTTGCCTTTGTGCTCAGCCATGTTGACACTGTGTTCCTTAGCTGTGTTCTTGTCAGCAGCTCGGTTCCTGGATTCCGTCTGAAGCCTCATGATGAGATCCTCAAGACCCATCTTCTTCTTCTTATGCTTCAGGTAGTTCTTGAAATCAGCATAGCTTGGAGGAAGCTTTTGAATGAACATCAGAGTCGTGAATGTCTCGCAGATGGACATTCCTTCAGCAGCAATTTCATGGCAAATGAGCTGAAAAGCTTCCACCTGGTCCATGATGGGTTTTGAATCCACCATTCTGAATTCATCAAACTTTGCCACCACATACTTCTGACAGCCAGCGTCCTCGCCTCTGTACTTCTTGTCCAAGGATCTCCATAGCTCTTTCGCCGATGTCACAGTAGACTTTGTACAATGGATCAATCAGACGACCCAAAATGTATCCTTTGCAGATGAAGTCAGAATGCACCCATATGTCAACACTCGCTTGAGCATGGACATCTTCAACGGTGTAAGGGACGATGGGCTTATCCTCTTGGATGAACTTGTCCAGTTTCATCGTTGACAGGAAGAACATCATTTTCTTCTGCCACGTTTTGAAGCCTTTGCCATCAAATTTGTCAGGCATCAGTCCTTCTGTGAAGAGACTAGGCACAGCTTGAGGAGTAGCAACCACCATAGGAGCCCTTGTGGTTCCTTGAACCGAACCGGTTTGGTAAAGACCAGCACCGAAAAGGCTACGGCGGGTGGTTTCATCAATTCCCGCAGGAAGGGTAGTGGTTGTTGTTCCTGCACTGGAACCAACGTTTGTCACTCCGGTTGCATCAGCTGCAGTGACATTGAGTGGAGTAGCGGTGGTATCAATGGGGGCGTTGTTGTCGTTAGTCATTTTTCTTTCTGTAAAGAAAACATGAAAAAACGGATCAATACTCCATTCAACAAATAACATATTATTTATAATTAAAATAATAGTCTAAAATCGATTTTCATTTTTGGTATATGAACCAAATCATATCGATACAAGTCTGAAAAAACGTTTTGCAAACTCGCTTATAAGCATTCGCAGAAACCGTTTTGTGTAGACTTAGAATATTTCACAAACTCACTTAAGAAAGCGTTTGTGAAAACGATTCATATATAAACGCTTTGAATAAACAAGTATCTAAAAACGTTTCGCGGATGATGATATAACCAAACCGCAAACTGTTTATAGAAAAAATAAGAAACGTTTCGCGGATAAGCAAATAGCAAATCGCAAACTTCGTTTCAAAAAACGTGCTGAAGTTATCCAATAAAACGTTTTGCAGTAAAGCTAGAAAGCAAAACGCAAACCGTTTTGAGATAAGTAAGAAACGATTTGCGGAAATGGTAAAACCAAATCGCAAACAGCGTTCCCAAAAACCGTTTACAAACCTTTAAAACCGTTTTGATAAAAACGTTTTTCAATCCGATCAAAAGCTTTAGATAGAAAGCGATTTAGAGTTAAGATTGTAGAAGCCGAAAATCAAATTGAAATAACAATAATAAATAAACGGGAGATTAAGGAAAGAAACGGATAGAAAGTCGAAATGAAACCCGTATAGAAAACGTTTCATGGAGTCGAGATATGAATCTCTTTCCTTAACTCTAAATATTCGCTCCGTAGTGAGACAGAACTGTACGAATATCGAGTCCCAGGATAAAACCATGGCGACGATTCACGCTTCACTCGTGAACGCCCTAACGAAATAAAAACTCTACGAAACACTCTCCGGAATAGACTTACGCTAAAGGATTTTCTCTGTTGGTTTTTTCGATGTGAAAGAAGTTTTATAATGAAAGAGGAGGAGAGACGATATTTAAAAGAGTTGGAGACGAGCCACTTCCCGCAACAGCAGCTGCACGTGGGCGAAGATCTCGCGGAGATCGAGGGAAGTTGAGTTGCGAAACTTCCTCCCCAAGACGCTCTCTCTTATCTCATTTCTCATTTAAAAATCTGAGAGGAAAGACTGCATGACGTTTTATTTTTCTAGACAAACTCCTTGTCGTTTCAAAATAAAATGCATGTTGTTTTACCAAAATTAAATGGCAAAACTTTGAGGTTTACTTGGTCCAAAAAGAATATTCTTATTAGGCCGGAGGCCCTCCACCAAGACCCAAGACCCAAGACCCAAGCCCAAGCCCAAGCCCAAGCCCAAACCCAAACCCAAGCCCACGCCCACGCCCACGCCCACGCCCACGCCCACGCCGAGCCGAGCCGAGCCGGCCGGACGGACGGCGGCGGCGGCGCGCGCGTGGGGGGCGTGCCTATCCTCTCATGTGTGTCATTTGAACATGAGTTAGAGTGAGTACATATATATACTACTCCCTTGCACCATTTCTCCCCGATGTGGGACTTTCCCCACTTCTCTTCATTAACA
Source organism: Hirschfeldia incana (assembly GCA_026261945.1). Lineage (NCBI taxonomy): Eukaryota > Viridiplantae > Streptophyta > Magnoliopsida > Brassicales > Brassicaceae > Hirschfeldia > Hirschfeldia incana. The sequence goes on from JABCMI010000063.1 coordinate 319,651, forward strand.
TTATGCCTCATAGGCTTTTTATTTTACTGACCCAATGGCCCATTTCGTTTTCACATTTCTGCCATTAAATAATGGCCCAACAATCCCCCACATGAATAGAAATGACTCTAAACATATGCAGACTAGACTAAATGCAGACTCGATAACCTCTAAAACTATAACTTTACTGACTAGACTTATACTAAAGACTAGACAGACAGACTTATCGAGAGTGTTTGCGAAAAATCCACTGTGTTTGAGTAGGTTGCATTTTTAAGCTTTGAACCACTCATAGTTAATATCTGTCGGGTTTACTTTACCAGAAGGTGAACATGATGTCTTGAACCAACCGGTGTTTTATGTAGACCGAGACAACAGGCATAACGCAGCTTCATTTTCTCGTAGAACTTAGTTCTCTATTGTGTTCATTGTGGCCCTGAACTATTCCTGGTTGTCATGAGTGAACTTAGAGAATATAGCCTTGCATTCATTCTCCTAGAAACGGCCCCATTTCACACTTATTAGGTGATTGACCATGAAAAGTATTGAGTAATACTCCGCTTTAGAAGCTATGGAATCATTAAAAGCTTATGCTTATCCTTCTTACATTTGTTAGCACTTATCATCTTTAGGAGCTGGGATGAGACTTTTGTGTCTCAAAGTGCTTTGGTTAGATTTTACTTGATTTTGTTTTCCCTTTGAACTACGTCTTGGGATCTCCAGTCATGATAGGTAAGGTTGCAATCAAGCATCCTCATTAGTTATAGGCTTTAAACCCATTCCTTTTGATGATTTAGCAACAACATCTCGTGGCAAACCTTTAGTAAATGGATCCGCTAGGTTGTCAGCCGATTTGATGTAGTCTATTGTGATTACACCAGTTGAGATAAGTTGTCTAATGGTTTTATGTCGTCTTCTGATGTGACGAGATTTACCATTGTAGAGATTATTCTGAGCCCGAGCTATAGCTGATTGACTATCACAATGTATGCATATAGCTGGCACAGGTTTCTCCCACATAGGAATATCTTCCAAAAAATTTCTAAGCCATTCAGCTTCTTCTGCAGCTTTGTCTAAGGCTATGAACTCAGATTCCATTGTGGATCTAGCTAGAACTGTTTGTTTGGTAGATTTCCAAGATATTGCTGCTCCTCCTAGTGTAAAAACATATCCACTTGTGGATTTTGAGTTTTTAGAATTTGATATCCAGTTAGCGTCACTGTATCCTTCTAAAACTGCTGGTTCTTTACCATAGTGAAGCCCAAAATCTTTGGTGTAGCGCACGTAATTGAGTACTCTTGTTATAGCTTTCCAGTGTGTATGACCTGGATTACTTGTACATCGACTGAGTACGTTTACTGCATGCGCTAGATCTGGTCTTGTACAATTTGTCAAGTACATGAGACTTCCGATCACACGTGCATATTCGTTTTGTGAAACTGCTATCCAATAAAAACGTTTTGCAGTAAAGCTAGAAAGCAAAACGCAAACCGTTTTGAGATAAGTAAGAAACGATTTGCGGAAATGGTAAAACCAAATCGCAAACAGCGTTCCCAAAAACCGTTTACAAACCTTTAAAACCGTTTTGATAAAAACGTTTTTCAATCCGATCAAAAGCTTTAGATAGAAAGCGATTTAGAGTTAAGATTGTAGAAGCCGAAAATCGAATTGAAATAACAATAATAAATAAACGGGAGATTAAGGAAAGAAACGGATAGAAAGTCGAAATGAAACCCGTATAGAAAACGTTTCATGGAGTCGAGATATGAATCTCTTTCCTTAACTCTAAATATTCGCTCCGTAGTGAGACAGAACTGTACGAATATCGAGTCCCAGGATAAAACCATGGCGACGATTCACGCTTCACTCGTGAACGCCCTAACGAAATAAAAACTCTACGAAACACTCTCCGGAATAGACTTACGCTAAAGGATTTTCTCTGTTGGTTTTTTCGATGTGAAAGAAGTTTTATAATGAAAGAGGAGGAGAGACGATATTTAAAAGAGTTGGAGACGAGCCACTTCCCGCAACAGCAGCTGCACGTGGGCGAAGATCTCGCGGAGATCGAGGGAAGTTGAGTTGCGAAACTTCCTCCCCAAGACGCTCTCTCTTATCTCATTTCTCATTTAAAAATCTGAGAGGAAAGACTGCATGACGTTTTATTTTTCTAGACAAACTCCTTGTCGTTTCAAAATAAAATGCATGTTGTTTTACCAAAATTAAATGGCAAAACTTTGAGGTTTACTTGGTCCAAAAAGAATATTCTTATTGGGCCGGAGGCCCTCCACCAAGACCCAAGCCCAAGCCCAAGCCCACGCCCACGCCCACGCCGAGCCGAGCCGGCCGGACGGACGGCGGCGGCGGCGCGCGCGTGGGGGGCGTGCCTATCCTCTCATGTGTGTCATTTGAACATGAGCTAGAGTGAGTACATATATATACTACTCCCTTGCACCATTTCTCCCCGATGTGGGACTTTCCCCACTTCTCTTCATTAACATTATGCCTCATAGGCTTTTTATTTTACTGACCCAATGGCCCATTTCGTTTTCACAATTCTGCCATTAAATAATGGCCCAACAACGAATTCATCTTCTTTCTTGTAAAATCAAAACAAAATCAGAGAGAGAGAGAGAGAGAGAGAGAGAGAGAGAGAGAGAGAGAGAGAGAGAGAGAGAGAGAGAGAGAGAGAGAGAGAGAGAGAGAGAGAGAGAGAGAGAGAGAGAGAGATGGCGGATGAGAGATATGGCGATGGTGGTGACGAGCTGGTGGTGGGATAACGAGCGATAGTGTCAAAAGGAGTGGGGATGAAGCTTCAACCGAAGGTGACTAGAGATGAATCTGAGAATTTGAGGAAGTCAAGCAGACTGTTTTCATTTCTTCGTGTGGAGAAGACACAGAAAAGAAAATAAAATAAAATTAAAATTAAAAACTAAACAATTTTGTGTATAAAGCGTGGTCAAATATTAAGTATTTGATTATCGTTTGAGATATTTAATAGTTACGATAGCGTATAATTTTAGATCTGAAATGATAAGGCGCATGTACTTAATAAATTAACGCGGCTAAATTTTTTTACTTTCCCGCTCTAGTAAACATAGCGTTTTAAATTTATAAACGCTATTAAAAAACCGGTGTTGGTTTACAATAGCAGAAATGTCAAAAACCGCTATAAACTAATGCTATTAATACTCACATTTACTGTAGTGTTTACACATTTTTAATCACGGTTTATAAGTGTTTTAAATATTATTATATTATTATAGAGGTTATTTAGCATATTTATAGGTTCATCTGTGATCTGGAAGAAAGTGATGTTTTTGAGGCATTTGGGAGAAATTTAGAGGAACATCTGAGCTGACTATCGACCAGGCGTAGAGGTCGATACAGAGACATTATAGTCGATTGATGTACATCATGTACCATCGATCGATATCGAGAACGCAAAATCTCGCATTGGTTCCAGCCGACCTATAACCCAAGACTTCACCTATTTATGAGATTACCCCTGACGGGTTTTAACCTAATTATATATACTTTTCCAAAGTATTAGAGGCAAATAGAGCTTTCTTGTATTCTTATTTTTCACAGCAAAGTTTTTTTAAGATTTATAGAGTTGGAGAGAACATCCAAAGAGATATGGGATTAGAACTCCATTATTTTCTGTAAATCTATTTATGAAATTTTCTTATTACCTTGTTGTTATGAATTGCATAGCTATGTCTGAGTAGTTCTTCTTTTAGAATTAAGGTTCAAATACTATCAAAGCAGGATCCTATCCATTTTTAACCCCTACAGTACCCTTTTATTTACTACATATGCCACTCATTCCAAAGGAAAACGCCAGCTTCATTAAGGGCAATCATGTAAGCTAATACTCCATGATTACCACACTCTATTGGGTCTTATGTAGTTTTTTCGGTAACTGGATACTGGTTAAGAGCCCACACGTTGGTTAAAAGCCCACATGTTGGTCTATTTATGCATTTTTTTATTACCATGTATGAATTGCTTAGTTATGTCTGAGTAGTTCTTCTGTTAGATTTTGGGTTCAAATAGGTTTGAGGAATTAGCCCCAAACGATAGATTGCTAAGTTATGATATTCATTGATAGAATTGTCATTATTGCTTGCATTCTAGTCTAGCTAACTAGAATCATGATTTAAAGAATTGTAGGGATAAGTGATAACATATAACTTACCCTGAAACCATCATATTCAAGCTAGAAATGTTAGAGTACGGCGAAAGCCGATCTAGGCAGCCTAGCGAGCACATCCAACACGTCTAGCATTAGCGGAAGCGCGTCGATCATACTCCTATATAATAATCGACCGACGGTGCGAAAAATGTATCCAGGGAGGGACCCATGCCTTTATAGAGTGTGGCACATGCCACAGTCTGATTTATAAAACAATTATATGTATGTTGATACAAGAGAAAGTTGTCAGCTCTTTAGGTTTAAAAGATTCAATGGTGCCCCAGGTTACACATGTTCCAACCCTTGGACTTTAGATTTTCTTTTATACACTTTGTTATATTTTAATCATCATTCTCCTTTGTTTTTGCTATCTAATATAAACTATTTTATCTTCTTCCTTTTCTTTAATATAAGTTTTCCTTTTCTTTTACTTTAACAATTGTTTTTATCAAGTTTAAAATTTTCAAAACTTAAACTAAAATAAATATAGTTTTCCTTAAAATTATATATAACATATAACTAGATATTTCTTAAATTATTTGCACTATAAATTGTTTATCTTTTCTATTTGACTTATTTAAAATGAAAATAAAATTTTAAAGAATATTAAATTAAAGTAAACTAATATAATATAATTAAAAATATATAATTTTAATGAATAGTTAATAATATCATATATTTATTTATTTATAATAAATTTTATGTATAAACATTGAATATGAATATATTATGCACCATATTAAATCATTTTCTGGATTTGCACCTGGGTGTATCGATCGATTTTCCTCTAGAATCATCGATCGACACTTTCTAGTGATCCGACCTACTGCTGTAAAACCACTAGATCCGTTAACTAATGAGCTCAGTAGGCAACCACATAATGACTTGTTAAACGTGTTGAGTAATCATCTAGATTTATTGGTTCCCTATGTGAATTCAAACCCTAAGTATTACAACTGAATCTTTTATTTGAGAGAGTAAAGTCGCTATTTAGGGTAATTTGTGCACTATCAAATTTGGCGCCGTTGTCGGAGAGCTTTGATCGCCTTTAAATTTAGTCTTTAAGTCTAAGTTACTTCTTTAAAACCAGTCTCTAACAAAAAAAAAATCTTCTCTTTTTCAGGTGCATGTCCAGAAGTACCAGAAGCAACAAGGGAACACCACTGCTATTCTCATCATATCCCGCAAGCTTGGAGCGTTCAATCCGCAAAGAGATATGTTCCACATCGACCGACAGCAACTCTAGCACGTCAATCGACACTCGCCAACAACAGTCGACCGAGACACTGTCTTCATCGATAGATACTCGCCCATCCTTATCGACCGATAAGTGTCCACCCTTATCAACCAAAGACCGAAGCCACTCTTCCGTTGACCGATACATTCCACCCGACATCGACAAATACTTCACCTCAAACGTCGATCGATACTGAACCGCGAAACATGGTTGCGACTTTGATTCTTGAATGAGCTGAGAACGGAAACCTGCATGACCAGGTGGGTCATCTGCGTAATGCAGCAAGTCTCAGGATAGATACTCATGGGGCTGTAATCCCTGAGTCCAATATTGATGCTACAAGAGCTGCTAGACCTGTAGAAGAGGCTACTCTAACCAGAACGTTGACAGACTACAACCGTCCAGATCAATACTACGCCAACAGATCAATACTATGCCAACAGATCAGCCAACATGCTACTCTAAATGATTGATTTCGAGTTGAAGCCACAGTACTACACACTTGTTGGAAAGATACCCTACTGTGAGTAAGGCAATGAGCATCCTATGGACCATTTAAAGAGGTTCGTGGATCTTGTGACTGCTATCAGAATTAAAGGAGTCCTTGAAGACTACCTATTTTGCAAGCTCTTCAACTGATCACTAGCTGGAGAAGCTTCACACAGGCTTATGCAGTTACCACAAGTATCTATTACATCATGGGCTGACATCAAGAATAAGTTCTTATGTCACTTCTTTGATGAAGCACGCGCTGAGGAACTAGGAGCAAGATTGCTACATTCACACAGGAACCTGTAGAATCATTCACGGCTACCTAGACCAGATTCAAATTCTACCAGAAAGATTATCCACATCATGAATTCAATGAAGTGCAGCTGATCAGCACTTTCTTGACACAGCCAGCATGGGGAACTTCAAGTACATAAACACAAAAGAGGCTTTAAGACTCATTGAGAATTTGGCAACTAGCAATAACACCAAGAACACTGACTTCGAGAAGAAGAAATATGCAGCCATGCTTGGAGAGGAGCAGATGGATGAGGTGCAAGCAAAGTTGGACAATGTTCCCAGGCTTCTCAAGAGGCAAGTTTGTTTAGTAGAGGATGCATATGATGTAGAGACAAATGATAGAAAAGGAGTAGAAGAAGATGTGAATTACATAAGTGGCACTAGATTTCAAGGGTCTGGAAACGAGAGAGGAAACATAAACTTCAATGGACAGAGAAGCAACTTTCAGAATTCAATGTACCAGAACCCTACATCAGCAACTACAACAGCACGTTGAATGGTCGGACGCTTCGACCACTCGATGCTCATCGACCGTTTGACGCTCATCGACCGTTCGACGCTCATCTACCGCTCGTCGCTCATGGGCCGGTCAGATGGCTCGACACACGTCAACCGGTTCGACCGCTCAACGTGTGTCAACCGGTTCGACTGCTCAACGTGCGTCGACTGGTTTGACCGCTTAACATGCATCGACCGGTCTTCGGCTAATTGGTCAGTCGACGTACGTCGACTGCTCGGTCCGCTTGACTGCACGACGTGCGTCGACCGGTCGGTCGGCTCGAACAATTGATGAGTGTTGATCGGTGTTGGGGTAAAAAACCGTCATTGTTATGATATTTTTGTGTAGGGTCGTTTTAGTACTACAGAACACTGGAAGACTAATAAATTTCGAGTATTTGTATGTGTTTAGAGAAGAGGAACTGAGGCAAAGAGATGTATTATTGAGTGATTTTGGGATTACAACGTCTTAGGTGTATAAACCCTAGTTCTATCGCCTAACTCTCTAAACTCTAAGCCTCAAAGTGTCGATCCCCCTTTCTCCAGGGTTTGGGTTCCCTTTTTATAGTTGGCATAAGCCGGTCAATCTGGGCGGCCTTCGTAATATTCGCGAATATATTACTTTCCCCTCGTTTTGGGAAACTTCCATATTCTTGCGGAGACTCGGATCCTTGGTCCTTCCGGTAGGGGCTAGGCCTTGGTTCCTCGTCACGGGGACTGGATTCTGGATGTTGTTAGGTGGAGCTAAGATCCTAGTGCCCGTTGAGAGAGAATGGTCCTTTGAGGAGAAGAGGGACACTGGGTCCTTTCCAAACGAGGCCCCGGAAGTCAAGGCCCCTTCGGAGGCTGGAGAAATCTTTAGCCCTGGATATTTTTCCCCAACACTTTGCCCCTTATTCCTTGATTGCTTCGTAGGAATCAAGGGATAACATGTAGTCTTGGATCTTGGCACCATTTCTTCAAGCAGGAGAAGGGTTTTATCCATAATGTGACTCCGGAATCTGAGGCGTAATAATTTGGCTGGAATGACGACCTGGAATATCTTTGATTCGAAATTTTCTTTAAAAATCGATCTGAACGAGTCTTGCTGATTTGGATTCTCTTTCGTTTTCGGGAGCTGTAATCTCGGAAGATCCGGGGAGCGGGCTAATTTGATTTTTAAATCCTGCTTCGGAGGTCGTAGGATTATTTGAATTTAGCGGCTTTCCCGAGGTAGTGTCTAACGGCTCTTTCTTTCCCTGATAAATATGTGCTCCGGATTTTCGATTGCTTTCATTGCTTCCTCCTTTTCTTAGTCTTCTAGAATTGCATTCAGATTTTTCTTCTTTTATTACAATGGCAGAGACGAGAGATTCAGGGAAGAGGGCAGAGTCTAGATCGTCTAGATCTGGCAGCCCTCAGGATCCTTGAGCATCTATGCCGTTCATACCTCTCGGATCCCCACTGGTGTGCCCTGCTTTGTTGATTGGGGAGGATGAAGTACGTGACCTCCGGAGAAAATATGCACTCCCTTCTTCCATTGCTCTCCGCATTCCTGAGCCGTCGGAGCGTGCTTCCGGCAGTATGCCCGAGGAGATTGCCATTTACGAAGCTTTCTTCGAATCGGGTTTCAGAGGCGACGTACCGTCGTTGGTTGCGAATCTTTGCGACTATTTTCATATCTCGCCATCCCAACTTAATCCTCCAGCTTGGCGCATTCTCACAGCGATCCAGAATCTGGGTGACGAAGAGAATTTGGCTTTGGGGGTTAATGAGGTTCTCTTCGCTTATCACTTAGCTCCAATTAATGGTAACGAAGGACGTTTCCATCTCCGCCCTCGCGCGGGTCTTCCTATAGTTGAGGAGCTACCAAAAACTGATCGCAAGGGGCTAGCCTTTGAGAAAAGATGGCCTGAAAAGTATATTTTCATGACCCTTCCTGGATCCTACTATCGATGGAATTTCACGGGTGAGGAATTCTTCCGCTATCTGTAGTCGAATTTTGCTTATCTCTTTTTGGTTCTTTCGCAGAGGGGACTCGTCCTGCTCCGGCCGATGGGAAGGATAACGTTCTTTGTGCAAGGCAGATTCCTGTCGAGCGGCGCCTAGTGCCTTATCTTCTTAGCCCAGAGGTGCTACGCCGTAGCAAATTGTGGGGTAAGTCCTTCTTCTTAAAGTAGGTCGGGTCTTTTATTATCGCATTGATCGTGTGAGTTTTGTGATTAGTGAGTGTGATGGAAGAGGATTCGGAGGATCCGATAGCTTCTTTCAGGAGGGCCACCGATGCGATTTCGGCCAAGAAAGGTCTGCCTATTGAGGAGGTGACTGGTAGAACAGGTGTGACTATTGGGGGTAAGCGTAGGAAGATGGAAGTCGAGGATACTTCCTCGGGTCGGGACCGTGGATCGAGGGAGGATTCGACTCCGGCGAGCCAGCAACCACCACCGAGCAGACATTCGCATGGAGGGCTATCGTCGGTTTTGAATAATTTGAATGAGAGCGTATTTCCCAAGATGCAAGTTCTTTTTTCGGATAAAAGTTCTTCGGAAGCGATGCGGCAGGTTTAGAGTGGGCTTCTTCAGGTAGATAGCAGTCTTTTTGTTTCTTGTTTTGAATCCTTGGTTTACGTCTCCCTTTTTATATAGGTTCTTTCACAACTACACCATTTGAAAGACTGGATGGCGAAGGAGGGCATTAATCGGGACAAGACGGTGGAACTGTCCAGACAATTATCCCGTGAGAAGGACAGACGAGTCGCTACAGAATTGGAACTTCGGGACTTGAAGGACAAGGTTCGTGTCATCGAGGGCTCGGTTGAGATTGCTTCGGCTGAATCCCTTCGGTTGAGTCGAGAGAAGCAAGAATTAGAAGAGGCTGTCGCAGAGTTTCGATCAGAGGTGGAGACTTTGAGGAATGAGAAGATCATGGCCGTGAGTGGGGCAAGGATGGTTGCCCGCTGGGAGGTAATGAGGGAATGGCTCCAGGGACAGACCTCCCAATGGAATCTGCTCAAAGAATTCTCTCAGTTCAAGACGGTGGTTTTGGCTGAGGCAGCGCTTAAGGGTGCCGAGCCTCCCACGTTTGGAGACGAGCCAGCTATTCCTCCGTCTAGGCGTGGCAGATCTTAGGGATTTTTGTAATGATCGTCCTTTATGGCTTTTATCGAACTGAAATATTCTTTTTGAATTTGTATCCGGATTTGCCTTGGGACTTGAATCCTGTTTTAGGGCCTGAAAATAAAGCCGTGTTAGATCTCGTAATCCTGTTTATAAAACATGAGTTTTTAAGGATGTAAAATCGTTGTCGGGAACTAGTGAGTTCCGATCTGATTTGAACCCTTAGGTTCTTGATTCCTCAAACTCGGAAGCCCTTAGGGTCTAGATCCCTTAGGTTCCTTACCTGGGCCCTGAGGCCTTACTTTGAACCCGGGAGTTCTGCCCATTAAGCCTATGGGACCCTGAGGTCTTCTGGACCCTTGGGGTTTTAAGAACATTGAGGTTCTTTGGACCTTTAGGTCTTGGGAACCTTGAGGTTCTTTGGACCCTTAGGTCTTTAGGAACCTTGAGTTTCTTCGGACCCTTAGGTCTTAGGAACCTTGAGGTTCTTCGGACCCTTAGGTCTTAGGAACCTTGAGGTTCTTCGGACTCGAAGGTCTTTGGACCCGAAGGTCTTTGGACCCGAAGGTCTTTGGACCCGAAGGTCTTTGGACCCGAAGGTCTTTGGACCCGAAGGTCTTCGGACCCGAAGGTCTTCGGACCCGAAGGTCTTCGGACCCGAAGGTCTTCGGACCCGAAGGTCTTCGGACCCGAAGGTCTTCGGACCCGAAGGTCTTCGGACCCGAAGGTCTTCGGACCCGAAGGTCTTCGGACCCGAAGGTCTTCGGACCCGAAGGTCTCTGGACTTTTATGCTTTTGGGGAGTCTTTTTTGATCGCTCTCTGCTGCCCGGAGGTGAGCCACTCTCGATCTAAATTGAGAAATCGCACTGTGCTACCCGTGGGCATAGGCCATTCTCGAAATTCTCAATGCTGCACTCTACCTTTCTGCAGAAAGGTCACTCTCAGACTTACTGTGGTCTGGGGTGGGTCCCTCTGCAAGGTTCTGTCAACCCAGACACACTACCTTCCACGTTTGGATAGGTATTAAATTGTTTGTGCTTAACCGGTTATTTGCACTTTGCTCCCTGCATATCAGCCGCCAGAATCTGATTACAGTACTTGTCTGTGTACGTCATGCCCCCAGCGTGCGTTTAGCTTATAGCGTTTTCACGAGGGTTTGAATGGCACTAGTACGTGGTCCCCGCATAACTCTTGGCTATAGGCCTTTACGCGGGGCCCTATCGCGCAGACATCGGCTCAGGGCTGATCAGACCCCTTCCATATCTGTCTGCACCTATGGTGAGTAGCCTCACCAGCTAGGGGGCTAGCTAAGATCTGAGGTCCCGAAGGTCCCGATCCAGCTAATATGCCCCTTTAAGTATATTGGTGTTCCCTTAACTCCCTTTAGTCGAAACCAAATGTATTTTATAAGCCTAGTCCGAGGACGTTCTCGATCCGAAGATCTTGCCTTTAGAAATGATAAAATTTGAGGTGCAAGGCGTTCCAGCAGTTGGGTTGGACCTTGCCTGTGCTGTCTTGCAGCTTATAGGCTCCTGCCCCTTGCACCCCTATTACCTGGTAGGGCCCCTCCCATCCGGGGGCGAGTTTTCCGGCTGATTTGTCTTTTGTGTGGTTACAGACACGCCTTAGGACCCAATCTCCTTCTTGGAAGGTTTTGGATCTCACCTTCTTGTTGTAACTCTTGGCCACCTTTATTTGGTACGACGCGTTCCTCAGGCGGTCTGCTTCTCTTTTCTCGTCTAGGAGGTCTAGGCTTAGGTACATCAACTCGTCGTTTTCCTTGGGAGTTAGGATGTTGGAGATCATGGTCTTGACGTGTACCTCGGTTGGTATTGCTGACTCGGTGCCATAGACGAGTGAGAAAGGAGTTTCTTGGGTAGCTGTTTTTGGAGTTATCCGATAGGCCTAGAGGACTCCATGTAGCTCTTCTGCCCATCGCCTGTGAGCCTTCTCCAAGTGCTTCTTGAGCATGTTTACCACCGTTTTGTTGGTTGATTCTGCTTGTCCGTTTGACTGGGGGTGTCTCGGCGCTGATTATGAGATTTTGATATCCCAATCTTTGCAGAAGTCTTGGAAGTAGTTGCTGATAAATTGGGGTCCATTTTCTGTGACAATCTCCTGAGGTGCTCCGAAGCGGGTTATTATGTTCGTCCAAATGAATTTCCTGATCTGGAGGTCAATGATTTTTGCCAAGGCTTTGGCTTCTACCCATTTTGTGAAGTAATCAGTCATTACTAGGAGGAAGACCTTTTGCCCCGGCGCCACTGGGAATTTCCCCATGATGTCCATGCCCCATTTACGGAAGGGCCAAGGGGAGCTTAGGGATTTCAGGTTCTCTGGTGGTAAGTTGGAGACTGGGGCGTGTTTCTGGCATTGGCTGCAGGTTTTAGCCTGCTTGAAAGAATCCTTCGCCATAGTAGGCCAATAATAACCGGCCCTCCTTGCTCTGAGAACCAGGCTTCGTCCGCTGGAATGTGAACCGCATTCTCCATCGTGGAGTTCTTCTAATATTCGTGCGGCTTCTCTAGGGGATATGTATCGTAGGTAGGGCCCTGAGAAGGACCTTCTATATAGCTTTCCCTCCGAAATGCAGTATTTGGCTGCTTGTCTCTTGATCTTCTGGCTCTCCTCTCGGTTTTTAGGCAGGACATCGTTTCTCAGATAATTGGTGATAGGGGTCCTCCAGGTTTCCCCTTCGTCTACTACCGCCACTTCTTCCGGTTCTGCCTCTTTCTGGGTTGCTGGCCATTGTAGGACCAACAAGGGAATACTCATATGCTCCTTGGTTTCTAATGCGGAACCCAGGTTTGCTAGAGCATCGGCTTGGGAGTTCTGTTCTCTAGGTATCTGAGTAAGCTTGCAGCTTGTGAATTGGTCTAGGAGGCGCTTGGCCACCGGTAGGTACCTGATCATACTCGGGTCCTAGGTTTGATAATCCCTTTGAACTTGGCTGATGATGAGCTGCGAGTCACTGAAGACCTGGATGTCTTTTACTCCCATTTCTCTAGCTAACTCTAGACCTGCTATTAGAGCCTCGTATTCGGCCTCGTTGTTCGTTGCTTTGAAGTTGCAACGTACAACCCTTGAGGCCGAGTCTCCTGTGGGGGAGGTTAGAACCAATCCTACTCATGCACCTCTTATGTTGCTGGAACCATCCACGTCCAGGGTCCATTGACCTTCTTCTGCTTCTCTCCCTGGAGTGTAGCTTCTGGATCTGGGTCTGGAAGCATAGAGGAAGAGAATTCAGCCACGAAATCGGCTAGGACCTGGGATTTGATAGCGGCGGCAGGGCGAAAGATCACGTCGTACTCTCCCAACTCTACGGCCCATTTTGCCAACCATCCAGATATTTCGGGTCTATGAAGGACTGCTTTGATGGGGAATGAAGTAACCACCATGACTTGATGGGACTGGAAGTAGGGACGTAGCTTCCGGGCCGCAACCACCAGGGCGAGGGCTAGTTTCTCCAGCTGGCTGTAGCGAGTTTCGGCGTCTAGCATGGATTTGCAAACATAGTATACGGGGTGGTGCCTCCTTTCTTCCTCTCTTACGAGGACCGCGCTAACTGCATGCTCGGATACAGCTAGATAAAGCAACAGGGTTTCTCCTTCCAAGGGTTTAGATAGGAGTGGAGGAGTAGTGAGGTAGGCCATGAGGTCGGTTAGCGCGGCTTCGCACTTCTCTGTCCACTTGAAGTCCTTGGGGTTCTTTAGTGTTTCAAAGAAGGCGTGGGATTTGTCGGAAAGCCTGGAGATGAACCTGCTGAGGGCCGCCATTCTTCCTGTCAGCTTTTGGACCTCTTTGACGTTCTGTGGGGGAGGAATTGCTTGGATGGCCCTTATCTGCTCCAGATTTGCTTCTATGCTCCTGTGGGTGACTATGTATCCTAGAAACTTTCCAGAACTTACTCCGAATGAGCATTTAGAAGGGTTGAGCTTCATATTATATTTCCTCAAGGTGGCGAATGCTTGCTGAAGATGCGAGATATGATCTTCCGAGTCGAAGGATTTTACCAGCATGTCGTCGATGTAAATTTCCATGGTCTGGCCTATCTGATCGGCAAACATCGTGTTGACTAGCCTCTGGTAGGTGGATCCGGCGTTCTTCAGACCAAACGGCATGACAATGTAGCAGTAGATGCCCCTGGAGGTCATGAAGGACGTCTTCTCTTGGTCGTCGGGATGCATTAGAATTTGGTTGTATCCTGAGAAGGCGTCCATGAAGCTCATTAGTTGGTGCCCAGCAGTAGCATCAACCAGCTTGTCTATATGAGGCAAGGGGAATGGATCCTTTGGACAAGACTTGTTGAGGTCCGTGAAATCGATGCAGACTCTCCATTTTCCGTTTTTCTTTTTCACAACCACCACATTGGCGAGCCAGTCGGGATACTGTACCTCTCTTATGAATCTTGCGTCGAGCAGGTTCTTTACCGCTTCGTTAATGATTTCGTCCCTTTCGGGAGCAAATTTCCTTCTCTTTTGTCTGACCGGAGGATGCTCGGGATTCACATGGAGCTGGTGCATGATGATGTCGGGGTCGATTCCGGGCATGTCTTCGTGGGACCATGCAAAGCAATCAAAGTTGGACCTTAGAAAGTCGATCAGTCTTCGTCTCAAATCTCTCGGCAGCTTGGAGCCTATCTTGAGGTTTCGTTCCGAGTTCCCTTCTACTAGGGGGACCTCGTCTATGTCTTCAACCTCGGGTTCTTCGACGTGAGGAACGAGAGATTGCTTCTGTAATTGCTATAAGGCTTGGGTCTTTCTCTTCAGGGTAGTTTGGTAGCAGGACCTAGAATTCTCTTGGTCCCCTCTTGATATCACTCAAATTACCCTAAAGAGTGATTTACTCTCTCAAATAAGAGGTTCAATTGTAGTACTTAGGGATCGAATTCACGGGGAGCTATGGAACCTAATAGATCTATAAGTTATATGATTAAGGTAGGCTAATAGGTTTTAAAGCAGTAAATAACAGGTAAAGCAGTAAACAAGTTGAACAATATAATTGTTCAGCTTGGCAAGGAGTTGTTTTATGGAAGGATGGTTGCTAGATCTAGGGTTTCTATTCAGGTAATTAGGATTATAATGATATAGGTTACTAAGCTGCTAGATATATTAGAACTCAACTGGGAGTACAAATCTAACAACTATCGTTGTATAGATAGTCTAATATCTAGATCTTGGATCTCAACCACTCGGTTATTGATCACAAGAAAGTGTCGATCGATGATTCTATAGGAATATCGATCGATACACCTTTCACAATATCGATCGATTAATCTATTGGATTATGGATCGATATGCTTCTAGCAAGCTTTACGGACGGGTTGAACACACGTTCACTAGGGTTTACTAAATCAGCTATCGCCGTATTTATCAACCCTAGCTCAAAAGGATGGATTCAGGGTGAGTTACAAGCTCTCGCTAGTCTCTACAATCCCTAGGATCAAGGTTCTAGTTCGCGACTCTAGAGACAAGCATTAATAACAATCCTGTTTGATGAATATCACAACTTAGCAATTATATATTTGGGGCTAATCCCAGATAACCTATCTGAACCCTAAACCTAACAGGTGGATCTACTCAGACATGATAGAATTCATAGATGAATAGATAAGAAATTGCAATAGATATAAAAACCAAATCCAATGGAGTTCCAGGAGGACTCTGATAGGAGTTCCTCCCTTCTCTCCTAACTTAGAACAATGAATCAAAAAGGTGTAAAGAAAGCGTAGCCGTCAACAATGGCTTAGAATAACATAAATAGGGTTTCTAGTCGTCCAAAGGTATTATGGTAATTTAGGTTGCATTAGGGCTTCTGGCGGTCATGAAACATAGTCATCCCACGTTCTGACATTCATATCGATCGATATGAGTGATCTCCCATCGATCGATATACTTTCCTCTTCTCGACAGCCTTCTCTCGCGAGACAGACTGACCACTCTTCAGTAAAACGGGCATAACTCCTGATCTAACCGTCGGATTGACCTCAAACCGGTGGCATTGGAAAGCTAACTCAAAGATCTATCTTGTGTCCAAATATCAGCTCAATCGCACTGTGGGAAGGTCTCCATCCATATCTAAACATCTGACGCATCTGCGCGATTCTGCATTTAAAGGCTCCAAAAGACACCAAAAACACCATATTTCTCCAAGTCATACCTGAACCTGTAAATACTCTAAATAGACCCTATTTCATAGTAAATATATGTAAAAACGCTTATATACCATGGGTAAAAGTGGGTCAAAATCATGGTATATCACCTCTGATGACCTTCACGCCCCAGAGAGTAGGAAATTTCACCAGTTGGTGAAGGGTTGATGGCACAGCTCCCATTTCGTGAATCCAGGGTCTCCCTAGTATCACGTTGTAGGATTACGGACAGTCGACGACCAAGAACTTGGTGGTCTGGTTTATCCACTCGGTGTAGACTGGGAGGACTTCTCCTTCGGTTTGTTTTACCTCTCCACTGAATCCTACGAGCGGGGTTGCTTTTATGGTTAGTGTCTTAGGGTCTAGCCCTAAGTCCATGTAGGCCGAATGGAAGATGATGTTGCTGGAGCTTCCGTTGTCCACCAGTATCTGCTTAACCAAGCAATTGGCTATAACTAGCGAAATGACGAGGGCGTCATGATGGGGAGCAAGGACCCGTTCCTGCTCTCTCGCCGTAAACCTGATCTCATCCGTCCCCAAGGGTGGGCGCTTGGGAAGCTCGGTCTCTTGGCCATTCCTAGCATTACGAGTACTCCTTTTGGCTGCAGCGCTGCTGATTCCGCTTACTTCTGATCCTCCCGAGATGACATGGATCACTCGTTCTTGTGGCGGAGGTAGTGCAGGGACAGCGTCGTTGGGGAGAGCGGGACCTTCTCTGTTGAGGAGGTCCTTTGCCTTATCCGAGAGGAACTCCCTTAGATAGCCCTTCTTGAGAAGCTCAGCTACTTCCAGCCTCAGGGCTATGCAATCTTCAGTGGTATGACCGTGATCGCTATGGAACCCACACCATCTTTTAGGGTTCTGGGTAGCATCAGGGGACCTCATTTTAGGTGGCCACTTAACTTGTGGGCCCATCTGCCTCAAGACTCTGATGAGCTCTGGTTTGGATATCGCTAGGTGGGAGATGCTGGGCCAAGTAGAAACCATCATTCCTTCGGATCAAGGTAGAGGGCGATGCTGGTATCTTCCCCTGCTCTGGTTGGTGGATTCTCGGGAAGGTCGGGGTCGGATGGTTTCCTCACGCTCGTCCTTTGAAGGCCTGGAGCACTTCTGATCGTACTTGGAGAAGACCTTGGCCCTACTCACGACGTCTTCTTCCCACCTTACTTGGGCCCAGGCGCGGGATAATACATCTGCCATGTCTCCGCCTCTGTACTTCGTTAGCTCCTTGTAGAGCTCTCCCTCCGGAAGTAGACCCTTCTTGAAGGCTGAGATTGCTGTATCGGCGTTGCACTTGGGTATAAAGACCTTCTCCTGGTTGAAACGAGCTATGTAGGAATGTAGGGATTTGTTTCTGTATTGTTGGATCTCGTAGAGGTCATCTGATCTTTTCTCCAGATGGCGGCTACTGGCGAATTGTTCCACGAACTTGTCGCTGAGGGCAGCGAAAGATGCTATGGATCCCGTGGGGAGGTTGATATACCATTGGAGGGCAGGACCGGTTAGGGTTGACCCGAAGCCCTTCCACATGGTGGCTTCCCTTGCTTCTTTTGGAATAGCCACGGCTACCATGCGCTGCTTATACTGGGCGATGTGGTTGTCAGGATCTCCGGTTCCCTCATACATCTTAATGCTCGGGAAGGAGAATTTGCGAGGCATCTCGACCGAAGCAATCTCCTTCACAAAAGGTGTGTCGGAGTATGACCTGGGATCGCTTCTACGGATAGGGGGAGCTACTCCGGGGAGTCTTTCCACCATGGATTGGATAGTGCCGAATCTTTCGGACACCACCTTCTCTAAGTAGCCGGCTAGAGCTGGATCTGAGATCTCGGGATGGTCAGGTGAATATTCTTCGTCTTCTGTATCGGAGTCGTCCTCTTCTTCTTCCTGGGTTACGTCTCGAGTATTTTCTTGACCGCCGGGTTAGTCGCCGGGCTGCTGAGGCGTTTCCTCGCCGTCGTGCGGGGTGTTGAGCGAAGCCATAGGCCGGACTCTGGTTCTAAAACGTTTCCGCTTGTTTCCAATTGCTCCGAGGGATTGGTTTTCTCGTCGGAGGGCGAGGTTTTCGGCTTCCATAGCGTCTAGCTTCTCGACGCTTTGCTGCAGCTGCTTGGAGTGTTCCCCAAGTTGATCTTCTAGGTACTGAACTTCCTGGACGAGTTTCAGACCTGCAGGTGCGGTTTCCTGAGCCTTATGAAGTCAGTGATTTGACTCTGAAGGGTTTCGAATCGGCTCAGAAGCTCATTCTCCTTCGGGGTCATATCAGCTTGGTTTGAATCGTCTTCCGATGCCATCGTCACGTAGTTGATTTACTCCCCTCCTTCTAACGCCAAACTGTTATGATATTTTTGTGTAGGGTCGTTTTAGTACTACGGAACACTGAAAGACTAATAGATTTCGAGTATTTGTATGTGTTTAGAGAAGAGGAACTGAGGCAAAGAGATGTATTATTGAGTGATTTTGGGATTACAACGTCTTAGGTGTATAAACCCTAGTTTTATCGCCTAACTCTCTAATCTCTAAGCCCCAAAGTGTCGATCCCCCTTTCTCTAAGGTTTGGGTTCCCTTTTTATAGTTGGCATAAGTCGGTCAATCTGGGCGGCCTTCTTAATATTCGCGAATATATTACTTTCCCCTCGTTTTGGGAAACTTCCATATTCTTGCAGAGACTCGGATCCTTGGTCCTTCCGGTAGGGGCTAGGCCTTGGTTCCTCGTCACGGGGACCGGATTCTGGATGTTGTTAGGTGGAGCTAAGATCCTGGTGCCCGTTGAGAGAGAATGATCTTTTGAGGAGAAGAGGGACCCTGGGTCCTTTCCAAACGAGGGCCCGGAAGTCAAGGCCCCTTCGGAGGCTGGAGAAATCTTTAGCCCTGGATATTTTTTCCCAACAGTCTTGACGAAGTTAGTATTCGAAACATTCGATAGAATTCAAATATCACTGATCTCGTATACGAAAAGAAATCGTAAAAAAATCGTTTCCTTACAAAGAACTCTATGAATAAATCATGTTCTCGTTAAAACGCAATTATTTGAAATAGCAAAAGATCCATAAACGGCGATGGCTCATCTCAGTCATCACGAAGCAGCCAAGGGAACGTCCGGCTCGGTCGCTATAGGGACTGAGCATAAATGCATCAAGCACCTTCTGTAGCGTCTAAAGTCTTCCGAAACGACAATGCGACATAAAACTACGCATTCTCGACTATCCTTATTACGATCTTCCGTAAACCACAGCTAACCATTGACTTTATCGGAGAAATCAGAACAAACGTTTCAAATCAAAAAACGGCCCAGAGAGTCCTAAACTTGATTCGAGGCCCACTTACAATTTCTTAAAACCCCATTGACCTTGCAACGGTTTATGCTTGGAGGATAAACATCAATTTCCGTGGATAAATGGAAAGTTTCGGCAGATAATCATGAAGATCAGGAAAATGGAATATCTCCATTTTTTTTTACTATGACGGCTTAAGGGCAAAAGAGGAAGGCGTAAACCGACCTAGGAGGGAGTATATAAGGAGTTCAAGACGAGATGCGTAAAAGGAGAACTTTTTGAGAGAAAACTTAGCACTTAGAGCAATTTAGGTATTTTTCCGTTTTTGTTATTCGAGATGCGACTCAATTTGGTTTAGCTACCTTCGGGTATTAGACTAGGAATCTCGCCGACTGCTCTCGTAGCCGAATCATATTACCTTGTTGTTACGCTCGAACGCGGATTCAGAATGAAACCCCCTTTTTGCTCTCTTTACGATTTCTTATTACTTTTTCTCGTTTATTTTCGTGTTCTGATTGCTTGGCGTGTGGTTTCTCAGATATCCGAGACCTCAGGGAAATTCAGGTTTTCTTAATTTCCTTATTTATACGATTTATTAACGGTGCAAATTTCGGTTCCCCAATTTGGCGCTAGAAGGAGAGGGGGTACGAATCAATCTTACTCGCAAAAACCGCTCAACGATCAGAAACGAGATGGACATCTCAACTTGTCAAGGAGACATCTCGTTCAGGGGGGAGCAGCGGTCGAACTGACCAAACCTCGCGACGACCTCCTTGTTATCGAGCTGACAATCCACGATATCGACATCGAAAGGGTACTGATTGACATTGGAAGCTCGGTAAACATCATCTTCAAAGAGACCCTCACGAAGATGAAGGTCGATCCGTCAAAAATCACGGAGGATCCCAGCCTACTAGTAGGGCTTGAATTGAATATCGACCCGACGTTCAAACCAATCAAGCAGAAAAGGCGAGCTCAGTGAGTACAATATAGATTATCGACCCAGGACGAGTACAAAGTCCCAAGTACTCGCAGATTTCCTGGTGGAACTGCCAACAAAAGCCATAACTAACATAGGGCCGAATTCAACTTGACTCCTTCATGTTGATGGATCATCTTCCAAACAAGGATCTGGCATCGTCATCTGCCTGTCATCGCCAACTGGAGAAATCTTCGAGCAACCATTTAGATTGGAGTTCCACGCATCGAATAATGAGGCCGAATACGAGGCCCTTATAGCAGGATTTCGATTAGCCCACAGTTTGAAAATAAGAAACATCCATGCTTACTGCAACTCCAAGCTAGTCGCAAGCAGGTACAGCGGAGAGTACGAGGAAAGGGACGAAAGGATGGACGCGTATCTCAAATTAGTCCAAAATCTGTCACAAGATTTCGACTGCTGCGCCTTCACGCGGATTCCTCGTTCCAAAATTACGCAAGCCGACGCCCTCGCGGCCCTAACATCAAGTTCGGACCCAGGACTGAAAAGGGTAATCCCGGTCGAGTTCATCGAACATCCGAGCATTGGGTCTCCCGTCGTCATCAATCTCATTCAAGATGATAACGAAGAGGAAGTCGCAGTACAACCAGAAGAAGAGTCGGAACAAAACGAGTATGGCTGCGACACACCATGGCTGGAGACGATACGAGCATATATCATCGACGGAAAATTACCTCCCGAGAAATGGGCAGCTCGAAAAGTCCGAACCCAAGATGCTCGTTATGTAACGGTCGACGGAGATATTTACAAGTGGAAATTCTCCGGACCACTCATGACATGTCTGGAAGGGGATAAGGCAAGGAAATTAATGGAAGAGGTTCATACTGGAACCTGTGGAAACCATTCCGGTGGAATGTCCCTAGCTGTGAAAATAATATGCCACGAATATTAGTGGCCAACGATGATCGGAGATTGAGACAAATTCACACGAAAATGTGAAAAATGCCAGAGGCACGCTTCAACTATTCGGCAACTTGCTGAAGAACTCTCCTCCATCACGTCGTGATACACTTTAATGCGCTGGGCCATGGATATCGTAGGACCCCTTCATAATTCAAAGCAAAAGCGTTTCCTGCTGGTCCTTACAGATTTCTTTTCAAAATGGGTAGAGGCTGAATCATACGAGAGTATAAAAGACGTCCAAGTCGAAAATTTTGTATGGAAAAATATTATCTGCAGACATGGAGTCCCATACGAAATAGAAACAGATAACGGATCCCAATTCATCTCTACTTGGTTTGAAGCATTTTGCGAAAAATAGAAGATACGGTTAAACAAATCAACTCCCATGTATCCGCAATGCAACAGACAGGCCGAGACGATCAATTAAACTGTCCTCGACGGACTTAAGATGCGCTTGAATGAAAAGAAAGGAAGATGGGCAGAGGAACTCGAAGGATTCCTCTAGTCGCATCGCAAGATTCCGAGGCGCGCGACGGGAGAAACGCCCTTCGCCCTTATATACAGGACATAATGCATTATTCCCACAGAGGTCGAGTTTCCTGGAATCTATAGAAGGCTACTCCCAGAACGGGAAGAAATCAACAATGCCATGCTATTGGATAACCTAAACCTCATCAATGAGCAATGAGACCGGGCCCTGATCCGGGACCTCAGGGAAATTAGGGTTTTCCTAATTTTCTTTTTAACGATTTATTGACGGTGCAAATTTCGGTTCTCACAATCGGTCGGTTGGTTCGACTCGACCGGTCAATGTTTGTCAATCGGTCCTGGGCCGTTTGTTTGGTTCAGTCCTTTTTCTGAACATGCTTTCTGATGATTGGTGCTTGTTTTTCATGGTGAGTGAATTATTTTCAAGGAATTTACCGTAAACATTTTTTAAAGAGCTTTTGCAAGAATTTCTTTTGTCGAGAAATATCCTTAGGACGTTAATTTCACCGTGACCGTTTTTGACCCCAACATTGTAATATTATAGATTAAAAATATACCAGTAACATAGAATTGTAAATATTTCAACATAGTAAAATTATGTTTTCGACATATGTAATAATATAATTGTATGTTCTCTAATATGTTTAACCATAACCATTCACTTTTCGGTTTGACACAGTTTTTTATTATTGGTTTTTGATTTCAGTTTGGTTATGGTTTTTGATTTTGCAGTTTAATATATAGGAACATTTTTTTTATACATATGAAGTTGGGTTTGGTTAAAGTGACTGAATATTTTGATATTATATGTGATCTGAGTATATTAGATTTTTGGATATTTCAGTTCCAGTTTCATTTCTTTTAAGATTGTGTCAATTAATTCAGGGTATACATAATATACACAATCTAATACAAGAGAAAAATCTATAAAAATATTCTATTTATATATTTATTTATATAGGGTATACATAATATAGCAGACAATAATATAAAATTTAAATAACATTAAATTACAATCATTTAGAATAAAATTTATAGCTTTTATTAAAAATAGTATTTGCAATGTTTATATACATTGAAAAAAATATAAAGTTGATATATCTATTTCAAAAAATGCTATTTAATATGCTGAATATAAGTGTATCTATGCTTTTACTCCTTTAAAACGCATTGGAACCCATTGAAGAAGTATTAAATTTTGCTTCAGCTGTATCATCCTTATCCATCATATGAAGCTTAAACCTAATAATAATGTAATACACAATTAATAAAATAAGAATAAGCAAACGTATTGATTGATTGTCAAATAAAATATAAAGTAGGAACATTTACTTTGGTGAAACATTTATCACATTCTTATGCACTTCTCACACCAAAAGAATGGCTTCGTTATGATGGAAGTGTTGCTATCTGGCTCGAGGACTTTAAAAGTCCTGGGTTAACATCACATCCAAAATAATAAATGACACATCCATACATAATCAGTATCTATAGCATAGATTGTAACAACAACCTTGCATTTTTTCAACCTGTAGACATGGACACAATTAATAAACATCAAAATACAAAACATTTAGGGGGTTATTGGTAGAAGAATTTTAGAAGAGTTATTAAATTTTGAGAACATGATTAAAACATTTGATTACAAAACACAAATATGATTAAAACACAGAAATATGAAAATTAAATTTCTAAGAAAAATGTAAAACAATAAATATATCCGTCCTTTGAAAGGCGGATCAGAATTAATATATTCTATTAAAACAACAACATGATCTATTGATATAAGTGTGGCCCAACTACTTTAATACAATTATTAAAAACTCTTATATTCATTTTTTTATAAAAATATTATACAAAGAAAAAAGAAAAAAAAACACAAATATGACTAAAACACACAAACATAAAAATTAAATTTCTAAGAAAAAATGTAAAACAGAAAATATATCCACTCTTTAAAGGATAGGTCAGAAAGTAACTTCAAACGCATTTGTTTATTATGGATCTTGACACACACTTCAAACCCAGATATAGTGTTTTTTTTTTTTTGGTTTTTTATATAAATTGTCTGAAATTGATCACTATTTTGTGATTAACTTTCCAATCAAAAATTTATAAATACTGATTGAAGCTTTATTTTGAAATATAAAATTTACAAAAAAATTTAGTTTGTCAAAAACATATTGCAATACCAACTATAAATAATATATGTATATATGTATAATTATGATAAACTATAACATGTAACATAAAAACCATAATTTATATAAGAATTATTATATCATATTTTTATAAAAATAGTCTAAACAGGCCTAACTATACATCCATAACTTACTTTTTATATATATATATATATATATATATATATAAGGATTACAGATATGAAAATTCTCATTGTGTAGCTTACATTTTATTTTCTATAACTTACTTATCGAAAATGATAAATGGTTTAGTAATATACATTTTGTCTAAATAATAGAACGTGTGGTTCCGAGATATTTGGAAATTAAGAGGGAGGTGAGGTTACAATATAAATGGTTTAATTTTTTAATTAAATAACATGAGAAATAAATGTTGGACTCAACTAATATCAATAGGTCACACTTGTGTTTTAATAGTATTGACTAGATTTTGACCTCTCCTTCAAAGGGCGGGTTATATTTTTTGTTTTAATTTTGAGAAATATAATGTGTATGTTTGTGTGTTTGTATAATCATATTTATGTAGATATGAATTTAATAGAATAGATAATTTTATGTAACTATATTAAATAAAATCAAGCTTCATAAGTATGTACTTGTGTCATATGCGTTTTGGAAATTATAATTAATATTTATTCATATTATCTTCGATATGTTACTTTTAATTTCCCACATTTTATTTCTAAACTTAAATAGGTGTTTTATAAAAATATATAACAAATTGTAGAAAATGTTTGATAATAATGTGAATTAGTAGTCTCTAATTAAGTTTAATTAGGGAAAATATTTTTAAAAAATAGTAATTTTAAAGGTCCATGATATTCTGACCCGCCCTTTGAAAAGGCGGAGATATCAATACTATCAAAATAGCAATTTGAAGTTGACCCGAAATACGCTCGTTTCTTCGTAATCATATGCACATATACATGTTTCTTTGTAATATTTTCTTTTATTTTTTTCATTACATAATAAATTTAATTTATATGTTTGTTTACAATATTTTTAAAATTTATTAGTAAGAGGTATTAAAAATATTTGGGATATATTTTTTATTGATGCTTAGACCAATGTATTAACTGTGTGTGAAATTTATACAAAATATTTTGTTTGTGTAGCTGTTATAATTTTGCTATTAGGAGCCAGAAAAATATGAGGGTTTAATCTTGAGAAATTGAGTGTTAATCAAAAATCAATAAGAATAATGAAATCTATTTTTGCAGGAAGAAACATAACTGCTTCTTTTATAAACAAAGAGAACATGATTAGTCATTTGCAGTTACAAGATATATGATTTAGTTTTTTTTTTTAAATAGAATATATGTAAGAGAATAATTGTTGGACATGACTATTATTAATAGGTCATGCTGCAGAATTAGTAGTATTGATAATTTTTCATAACTATATTAAGTAATCAAGCTGCATAAGTATACAAACATATTATATCTTCTTAATAGTTACATAACAGAGTTAGTCAAGAATATTCATGCCAAAAAACAGCCGACTTGGAATCGATCCAAAAATTAAAATCTCATACTCTATTAGACTTGACATATATATTCAAACGAATCTTGAACTGCTATATCCGAAAAACACTATCAAATCAAACCCGCACCAAAAACCGAACAAAACTATTGAAAAATGGTTATAAATGTTTTTTAATATATTTTATTTAATATATATATATATATATATATATATATATATATATATGTGTAAATAGTTTAATATGATCTTCACTAAATTTAAATAAAATCACATTTAATTAATAGTTTTTAATCAAATAACCTATTTAAAATCCATTAAACTAAATGATTTATATGAAAATTTATTTCTATTAAAAGTCCACTTAAACCTAAATTATATATTGATATGATATACACATACTTGTATTATTCTGTAGGTTTTTTATAAAGTATAGTGGTATTGGGTATGAAAAAATATAACAATACTGATAATAGCGAAAATGCTTATTGTCAATGATTTTTCATGAATAATGTGTTAAAGTGTAGTTGTAATATAGATTTTAGTGTTATATAAAAAAAAATATATATAATATATAATATATTTGTGAGTTTGTTTTAGTATAAATAAGATAATGGGTCCCTAGATTATAGGAAGGTAGGGAAAGTTATATTACGTAGAGTTCTCGAAAAAAAGGAAGTTATATTATATATATATTATATGGAAAATATAATTAGAGATAACTTTATCAACTGGTCATGATCCAGTTTTAATAGTATTGATAGATGATAGATTACAT
Organism: Hirschfeldia incana; assembly: GCA_026261945.1. Lineage (NCBI taxonomy): Eukaryota > Viridiplantae > Streptophyta > Magnoliopsida > Brassicales > Brassicaceae > Hirschfeldia > Hirschfeldia incana. The sequence continues at coordinate 345,724 of JABCMI010000063.1, forward strand.
TGAAGATATGACAATATATGATTGGCTGGGTATATATTATTTAGATTATTTGTTATTGTTTAGTATAATAATACTAAAAATTTCTTTTCTTCTACTAAATTTACGGGACTTATATAGAATACTAGGATGGGCTTTTAGCTAGACCAACCTAAAAATTGTGGTCAAATGCTAACCCAACCCCTTTTTTTTTTTAATTACTATTCACCCATAAAATTTCCAAACCATCCTTATGTTTTCTAATTATTTACAAAATTGCCATTATTAATTAATTATTTAATTATTTCGAAAATAACACAAAATCTATTATACCCTTAGCATATCTTCTTATTTACAACAATGCCATCGTCATCAATTTTGCAACCACCATTGAACCACCATTGTTGAGCTCATAAAAGCTCAAGATCTCGATTTTAAAGCTTTTGTTTCTCTTTCTAACACAACCCTTCTTCATTTCCTCTTGTTTCCTCCACATTTCTATCTAAAAAACTCTCATAACTCTTATTTTCATCATCTCAAATTTTATATTTTCGTATTTCTTCATCAACAAACCGTAAAAGATGCCTCTTTTAGCTCATTTTTGGAGTTTGGACGGTTGAAAGGCTTGAAATCGAGGTTCAAACCGGAAAAGGTAACTGTTTACATCGTTTTCACCATTTTTTCTGTCTGTGTCGCGATAGTAGACTGTATTATATGTCTACACTTATGTGTAGACCTACGCGTCAGTCTATTTGTCAACGCACAAGTCAGTTTTGCAATTGACCTTAAGAACTTTTTTTTGTGGCGCAGACTTCCTCAGCAGTCTACGTCTTTTCCTTTGACAACAAAAACAAAAATCTACGTAGACCTAACAAGACGGCTACGGAGAAGAGGTTAGTTTTACATTTGACCGAACTTTTGACTTTCTAACGTAGACTTCACTGGAAGTCTACCTTCTGTAGGCTGCCAAAGAAGTCTACGTTAGGTCAGTTTTGCATTTGACCAAAACATTGACTACGTTGAATAGGTTAGTTTTGTATTTGACTAAAATACTTTGAACTAAAATAAATGTTTTTTAAAATGTAGACTTCAAATGCAGTCTTCTCATTTTGGACAAAAAAACAGAGACTGTTTGTGAAGTCTACACATTTATTTTGGTCAAATGCAAAACCAACCCACGGGTTTTTTTCGTAGACCTTACTCGAAGTCTACGAGTATGTAGACATACATTTTAATCTACCTTGGAAAGTCAAACAATGGTCAATTGCAAAACTAACCTTTTTCAAAAAAATTAAAACATGTAGACTATATAAGAAGTCTACGTTCGAAAGTCAAAATTTGGATGAATTCTGGTCAATTCGAAAAACTAACCTTTCTCATGTGGTAGACCGAAAAGGAAGTCTAAATGTAAAAAGTCAAAATTTGGATGAACTCTGGTCAAAAAAAAAAAGTAACCCGTAAAATTTTCAATTGCAGAAACCAACCCGAATAATAGACCTATTTGACCGTCTACACTTGTAAACCTAAAAGAACGTCTACAACATCGTAGACTGAATGAACAGTCTAGGCTTGAAAATAAATTAAAACTTAATTTCTGTATTATCCATAAATGTTTTGGCAGATTTTTTGGTATGAAAGTGTGTTTTAGTTAATCCTAATGGGCTTGAGTGATTTTGAAAATAAAAACTGTTGTATTTATGAAATTATAATACTTTTGATTTTGCAATGTAGTTAGGTGTTTACTCGTAAACCTAAATGAACGTCTACAATATTGTAGACTGAATGAACAGTCTAGGAATGAAAATAAATTAAAACTTAATTTCTGTATTATCCATAAATGTTTTGGCAGATTTTTTGGTTTGAAAGTGTGTTTTAGTTAATCCTAATGGGCTTGAGTGATTTTGAAAATAAAAACTGTTGTATTTATGAAATTATAATACTTTTGATTTTGCAATGTAGTTAGGTGTTTACCTGTAGACATATTTGTAGGTCTACGTTGTAGATTATGAAACCTGAAATATCTATTCGCTAATTATGTGAAACTGAATTTTTTTGCAGGTAATGACTCAATTACCGGCCGTATACGGAGAATGGGTGGAGAAAGGCTCATTGTGGGAGTTTGTCGTCAATAAAGAAAAAGGAGGGAGAATGTTTCCTTTGAAAGATGATTGTACACATGGTGAACTTCTTGAAATGGTGCAAGAAGATTATGATCTAGACAAGATCGAGAAGGTGGTGCTAACGTATTCTTTACCAGACGTCATTTTACAACAAATGGCTCCGGATACTCCTCCTATGCATGTCATGAATGATAGACAAGTGCGGAATTTGATCGAGTTGTCTAAGACACACTTTGTACGCCTTTGTGTATCAAGCCAGAGACAAAGAGGAGCTGAAGTTGGTGACGATGCTGATGTGTCTGATGGTGAAGCTGATGGAGATGCTGATGAAGATGCTGATGAAGATGCTGATGAAGATGCTGATGAAGATGATGAGGAAGATATTGATGAAGATGATGATGAAGATAGTAATGCTGCTGATGCTGTTGATGTTGACGATGGTGTAAACTACAGTGATTATGGGAAAGTGAAAGGTGAAGAATCTGATGAGGATGCAAATGAAACGCTGTATGATGGCCATAAAGCACAATGCTCTGGTGGTGAAAGAAGATCCTTGTCCCTTAATGACAATATATATGTCGGTCAGAGTTTTGCTAGTAAGGATGAGCTTGTTTCAAAGCTGAAGTCGATCGCTGTGAAGGGTAAATTTATATTCACAGCATATAAGACAACGAAAACTCTGTATGTGGCTAAGTGTAGTGTTCAAGGATGTGGTTGGAAGCTTAGAGCGAGTGTGAAGCATGGACCAAAGACATTTTGGGTGACTAAATATCTGAAAACTCATACTTGTTCAGTGGCGGATCGAATGGCTCAACGGAAACATTATACTCCAAAATATGTTGCAAGACTGTTCATAGATCGGGTTGGAATTATAGATGGGCTTACACCGAAGCATATCAAAGACGCGATGAGGAACATGTTTGGGATGAGCCTAGATTACAGCACTTCATACCGATCTCTGTTAGCTGCCCAAGTGCTTGTGAGAGGAACAGCAGAAGATGGATATGAGAATCTGCCTTCTTATTTGCGTCAGATCGAGATGTCGAATACGGGAACTGTCACATCTCTTGTGAAAGATGGTGAAAACAGGTTCAAGTATCTATTCCTATCTTTTGGAGCTTCGATAGCTGGTTTTAACTATCTTAGGAGGGTTATTGTGGTGGATGGGACTCATCTATGTGGAAAGTATGAAGGTACGTTGTTAGTTGCGGCTGGTCAAGACGGTAACTTTCAGATATTTCCATTGGCTTTTGCGATTGTGGATGCAGAGAATGATGAATCGTGGGAATGGTTTTTTACCAACTTGCGGAGGTGTGTTTCAGATGATTATCCTTTGGTGATAGTTTCTGACAGGCACGGTTCCATTAAGAAGGCAGTTGAGAAAGTTTTCCCTTTGGCAAAGCGTGGGATATGCTATTATCATCTACAACAGAACATAGTCCAAAAATTCAAGGGAAAGCACATGTTATACTTGGTCAAAGGCGCTGCTTATGCACACACACTATTCGATTTTGACCGCTACATGGATGAGATAAGGAGTATTAACCCTAACCTTGCAACATATTTGGAGAATGCTGACGTCTCGTTATGGTCACGAGTTCACTTTCAAGGTGACAGATACAACATAAAGACTAGCAACATAGCAGAATCGATCAACTCAGCACTGAAGCCAGCCAAAGGATTTCCCATCTCATTCCTTCTAGAATTCATACGCGAGAAACTAGGAAGGTGGTTCTTTAAAAGGAGAGAAGATGCTTTGAGTCTCACATCAGAACTTAGTCGGGGAGTTGAAAATTTGTTGGCTATTCGTGAAGAGTATGCAGATATGATGAGTGTGGAACGAATTGATGGTTGGCGGTTTCTTGTGAAGGGTGGACACCGAGATTGTGTTGTTGACTTACAATTTCATAGGTGTCAATGTGGTGTTTTTGATATTGAGAAGATACCTTGTTCACATGCCATTGCAGCTGCTAAGGCTGTGCATATTCATGTCTCTACGCTGGTCTGCCCATCATATTCAAAGAATTATCTTTATGCAGCATACGCAGCCAATATCTTTCCCAAAAGTGACGTTTTGGAAACTCCCACTGAAGAAGCTACCACTGAGGACAGAAGTGATGATGCAGGAACTGCCACTAAGAACAAATGCGCACCTCCGGAAGTCAAGCGTGGTCGAGGTAGGCAAAAGAAGTCGAGGTGGCAGTCTTGGCTAGAAATTTCGAGGATGAGGGGAAAGCAACCGCGAAAACTTCACAAGGATTATAGTTGCTCCCAATGCAAGCAACCGGGTCACACTCGTCCACACTGTCCAGGTTGAACTTATGAGTTGTATTGTTGCTTTGGATATTGATGTTGTCTTATGTCTTATGTCTTTTGTGTTGAACTTATGAGTTGTATTGCTGCTTTGGATGTTGATGTTGTCTTATGTCTTATGTCTTTTGTGTTGAACTTATGAGTTGTATTGTTGCTTTGGATGTTGATGTTGTCTAATGTCTTATGTCTTTTGTGTTGAACTTATCAGTTGTATTTGTGCTTTTGGATGTTGATGTTGTCTTATTGATAGTCTGCTTTGATAGTTGTAGACTAATTCGTTAGTCTGCTTTGATAGTTGTAGACTAACTCGTTAGTCTGCTTTGGTAGTTGTAGACTAACTCGTTAGTCTTCTTTAGTCTTCTACTGATAGTACAAAAAATTAAGAAAGACAATATACTGATCGTACAAAAGATGATATCTTAATAGTCGAGAAGCAGACTTCTGTAAAAGTCTTCTGTAAAAGAAGACTTATACTTAAGTCTGCTTCAAAAAATAACATTGTTTGTTACAACCAAAAGCCTGCTACATCAGTGTCTCTCACAAGCTACATATATATCCGATGAGGAAAGTCACCAAAAAACTACATCCTTTCCTCACAATAGTCAGGTACCAAATCCTACTACATCAACCTAAATATATCCGATGAGGAAAGTCACCAAAAAACTTCATCTTTTCCTCCTACTCGACCTAAACTTCATCTTTTACCTTATGAGATGCCTGTAATCACGTTCCTCTGTGCCGTTGATGCTGGTCTCATCAAATATCTCACTCGCCAACTGACTCCTGATCATCTTGATTTTCTTGTCACACAAGTCATGAGGTGAGAATGCCACGCCAAGTGCATGACATTCTATGTACTTCAAACAATACACTCCACAGTCCCCACTCTGATAGTTTTGTGGTACCTCGGATGCTGAGAGCCGCTCATGTGTGAAATCAACTTTGTACAACTCCCTCTCTTCACCGCGAGTCATCATATGCAGAAGGTACGGAATCATCTGTGCAAAAGGCTTAACATGCTCGGCAATCTCTTCATCCTGGGCGTAAGAAACATCACTATCCCAAATCACTATGTGTCTTCTCGGTATCGATATCCAGCAAGCAACCCAGTGATCACCCTTGACAAATAATGGTGCATATATATCATCAATCTCCTGCGCCCATGTCTTATTTGTTCTGCAATATGATGGTTCCTCGCCAGTGTAGTAGCTTAAGGCCCCAGAAGGGAGTAGTCTACCTGACCCGTCAGGACTGGCAGGAGAGTCCAGAAACTCTGAGTAACCTGATATCCATGCTTGAGAAAACAAAGCATCCAGGAAGCAAACTCTGTCCGACCTAAACCATTCTGGGTGCTTTGTGTATCGGAGTCTGAAAAGACTAATTCCAGCATCCATGTGCTGCATTTACAAAATTTGAATTTCAAAATGAGAGAAGGCTACATAAAATCCAGACTAATTTCAAAATGAGAGAAGGCTACATAAAATCCAGACTAATTTCAAAATGAGAGAAGGCTACATAAAATTCAGACTTCTATATGATAGAGAAGTCTACATACCGTGTCATGCAACCATGTTTTAGGAGTTAATAGCTGGTAGAACCAAAGACTTGAAGAACCTTTCACCTTCTGTCGCCAGTTGCTGTCAATAATCAAATCATGATATAAGAAACACTACCAAGTCCTTTAAATAAAGAGAAGCTATATAAGATTGGATGACTTACGGGTCAAGTTTAAGCCAATCGACAAGAACAGTGAGCTTAGATTTATCAACACCAGAAAATGGGTTATAACCCAGGCCTCGGTTCGGCTTGTTAGGTATGATAACCTTTGCCGTGCTGTTTCCAGCAAAAGGAGACTGCTGAGTTGCAGCAAGCCTACGTTGCCTCTCACTCTTAGCACGGGCCACAAGGCAAGCAGCTCTCATTTTTTGAACTTGTTTATTTTTCTTCACAGAACGAAAATCAATGCCTGTTTGTTCTTTGTCTACTACAACAACACTTATGTCTTCATTCCCATTCTCACTCTGCATTTGTTTTCAGTTAAAAAACACACATTAATAACCCAAAGAGAACATTCAAAACAGACATATATAACATACATTAATATTCAGTACAAACCAAAAGAGAAGAGTCAAATGCATAAGTTTTTCAAACCAAACAAGCTAAATATTTCAAGGTTCCAAATTCAAGAGCAAACAAATTATTTCTTTTTCCCTGATTTTTTCCCTTTTTTTGGATTGAGTGGTTTGGAGGATTTTTTGGTACTAACCACAGTGGCTTGGGTGTCTTTGGTTTTGGCTCTTGTTCTCAATCTGGGGGGATCAGGAGCTGCTTGCTCAGCTCTGCTTTCTTCAACTTCGGGCTCCTTATCTTTGTCTCCATGGGAACTGTTAGCCTCAGGATCATCAGCATTTATGTGGTCTTCAACTCCGGCCTCCTTACCTTCACGAACAATCTTCTCAAGAACACCCATCTTTGTAGAAAGGCCCTCAATCAATCCGGATTGTGTCTTCAGAGTGTTCTCACATCTGCTCAGCCCCTCAACTAAGGTAGTGGTTAGGCCTGTAAGCCACTGAGCTATTTCTGCTTTCATGGTATCCACATCCAGGGCAGAGGACTGACGAGCTGTCTTGCGTGAAGGGGACTCAGTGTGAGTAGGAGACAATGCCCTCTTGCTTTGATCCATCTGAACAGCCTCTGTCTTCATCGGATGGATCTCTACCTTCACATTTGTCCACTTTTTTGTTCCGATGGGAGGCCAGTGACTTTCTTCCCACACCAAGCGTGAAGAAAACATTGCCTCAACTATGTTATCAGCCCTTGGGTCTTCCCGATCACCATCCCAGAGAGGAAACATTTCAGAGATCTCCTTGACAACAAAGTTGTTAACCCTAGTCTGCATAAGAAAATAAAAGTGTTAGTAAAAAATCATTTCAGAGTATGAAGCATAGATGTTAATTAAAAAAATTGAAGCATACCTGTTTGCTAATACCTTCCTTCAGATATCTCTTGCCTCTAGAACCAGAGAAGGCAAGTATAGGTGGGGTCGGAGTACCTTCTATAGGGTCACCAAACCCAGCTGCAAATTCAGGAAGGGACCAATACACCCAGACTTGAAGCACCTGAACAAAGCCTTCAATAGCATAGGTCTTGGCCAAGTCTACATCCTTCACCGATTCCATCAAGAATTTAAACGCTACCCTTCCCCACGGATAAGCTTTAAAAGCATCTAGGTCCATCACCAACCTAGCCAGGCTAGCACGTGTGGGTGTCGAGCTTCTTGGTGCTTGGATGAAGCCGACATAGATGGCTAGATACCCTAAACGGAGCCGATCATTTTGAGACCATGTTCCACACATCTGACACGCTGCAGTTACTTCATCAATACTTGGCCCCCGGTCCAAATGCACTCCCATCTGCCCCCAAAAAGCTTTCATCTCATCTGTTACCTCAACCAGCGGATTCTCGAGATTCTTTACATACTCACAGTTCAAGCCAGTTATCGCTTCAAATTCATGCAGAGAAAACCTCACTGGTTGAACACCTACTAGACTCCACAACTCGTACTTCTTCTTGCAATCAAGCTGAAAACTCAGTATGTAGTGCACCAACCTTGAAGCCCATCCAAAATCCATTTCGTGGAACTTCAAGAACACTCCTACTGGGGAGTTCTTAAGCTCCTCCCATTCATCATCGTTGAGTGCAGATTTAAGAGCAGGGAAGAGCTTGCTGTTGTCACTGTAGTAGGCAATGCTTTTACCAGCAACAGGTTCCTGCCCTAGCGTATACATCCTCGGTGGGAACTCAAAGTTATCCATTTTGAAACCTGCAAAAGAGAAACAGAGAATCAAAAGAAGACCAGAAGAGAAGTCTACAAAATCAAAAAGAAGACCAGAAGAGAAGTCTACAAAATCAAAAAGAAGACCAGAAGAGAAGTCTACAATATGTAAATGAAGTCTACATTTTCAAAAGAAGTCTACAATTTAAAACGAAGTCTACAAGTTATTAGAAGTCTACAATTTAAAACGAAGTCTACAAGTATTAGAAGTCTACAATTTAAAAACGAAGTCTACAAGTATTAGAAGTCTACAATTTAAAAACGAAGTCTACAAGTTATTAGAAGTCTACAATTTTAAAAATGAAGTCTACAAGTAATTAGAAGTCTACAATTTTAAAAATGAAGTCTACAGTTTAAGCAAGAATTTAACAGTTTCAAAATAAGTCTCAATTTCTATAATTTTAATGTAGTCTACGGGAGAAGTCTACCTTAAGCGTAGACTGACCGGAAGCAGAGATGGATTAGAGAAGATGTGCCCTAATAGAAATGGATCTGAGACTGGCCGTCCGTGAGACTGACCGAGCCGAGAGAAGAAAAAGGATGAGAAGCACCGTCGGTTGGAAGTCGAGGGCCGGATCTGGAAAAGAAAAACATAAAATGGTTAGTTTAGCGATGAACAGGTAATCCGAGAGAGATAAACTCGATTACCTGAGCGACGGAGCGGACCTGAGCGACGGAGCGGACGGGGAGAACTCTAGGCGGCGGGGTCACCGGAAATCGCCATTAGAGAGATTTCGGCGGAGAATAGGGTTTTTTACCCCAAAGACTCGAGAAAGGGTATTTATATCCTGGGTAACTTTTCTGGTTAGGGTTAAAATGGTTCGGTTTGGGTTATTGGTTTAGGTTAAAATTATTTTGGTTAAATCCGGTTAAGTTTAATTTTGTGTGTGTAGATTTCTTCTTCAGTCTACAATTAAACTTTTTTCCTTAATTTTTTTGTGTAGAGTTCTTCGTCAGTCTACAATTTTTCTTTTTTTTTATATATTTTTCCCAAATTATATACTAAATTTAGTATATAATTTAATTATTGGGTATTCAATATTTAATATATGTTTTAAAATTTTTATTTCATAGGCACATGTAATTTATAATTAAAGATAAAGACATCAAAAGAAGACTAATAAAGACGTCTCCGTATGTCTAGACTTTATTGTAGGTCTACGAAACCCTAAACCACAAATCTCAAACCCTAAATAGTTTGTTTGATAATCAAAAAGTTTCCTTTAGTGTATCAAATATCAAAATTCCACAAAATATAAACTACTAAACATTATTACAAAGATTTAAGTCAATAAAAACAAAAAAAAACAAAATCCAAAGTCTAACCCTAAAAATCTACCACTAAAAGGTATACCATGTTACAACATTTTGTTTCTATACTATGAACATTGTTTAACACATGGTTACCAATTTAGTATATATTCTTTAAAATTATTTAGTTATATGCAATTTTAATATAGTTGCTTCATATTATCTATTATTTTGATTATTAGTACAAATATTTCACAATAATTATTTTTATGCAATTTTAAAATTAAATTAGTAGATTAAATTGTAATGTAGACTACACTTCTAGTCTACAGTGTAGACTTCAGTGAAGGTCTACAACATTGTAGACTTCAGTCTTCTAGATGTAGACTTCTAAGGGATAGAATGGTAAATACAACTCCGTTTTTTTGTGTACTCATGGGGACTAAATAGTATTTTCATCATCCCTTTAGGTTGGTTTTGCATTTGACTGAATTTGGGGTACACCAATGTATTTGACTTCAATTTTTAGGTTGGTTCTAGCAATTCTCCCTACTAGGATCGGCCCGCCCTACAGGCGGGATATACTTTACTTGTGATTGAGAATGTTACTTTTTATATGATTTTGCGGTTTGTGTTTTAGATTTACGTTTGTAAATTGTTTGCTAGATTTTTAGTATGAAACTCATATGTGCTCTTTTCAGTTTGGAGTTGTAGTCTTATTCTACCTTTAAAATCAATGTTTTAAAAAAATCTAATCAAAGACCATCTAATCTCGCAGCTAAATATTTTTTATTATGGCCGACTACATTTTGTTACTTGTAAAAGTGAAAGAACAAACTGAAAAAAAATATTGTATTTAAGGAGAAATATTCTCCTCTGTACACCGTAGTTCGATAACATGAACCTTTTTCTCTTGTTATAAATTTTGAGTTTTTGATCTAATTTTGGAGTTTCAGACTTTGTTTCTTTGTAAGTTGTAGTTGTTCCTTCTCCTCTTTGTTTTAAATTTTTTTCTTCTTTAACTTGTGCTCATTTTTTCTTTCTAGCTGGAATAATATCACAAATTAAACTTCACAGTAGAATATAACACACGACTGGGACAAATTTGTTATATACATATGGTGAGAAGTTTATGCCTCGCTAAAACTAATGGTAGTTCTATCTCTCATTTTTAACTTTATAATCTTGTCTCCGGTATCACTATAGAAGAGCGATTTCTGTCTCGGCTTCCTTTTATACTTCCTGTGAAAGCAATGTACCAAACTACAAATGAAGAACCATGGTTTTGAAGCATTAGTTTATTCCTATTTACAGATTTATACAATAAATATAGATGACGATAGGTTGCTGAATTTTCTTTTACATACATGTTGGGTTGGTGACTTTTTAGGCGTTTAGGCTCTTTGATTGTTGTACGTGATTTTCCCTTCTTCTTGGATACCAAGTTAGTTCTTTTCTTCATACCAACCCTTCCCCTGCAATACAAATATTAAAATCTCTCAACACATGTGATAACATAGCAAAACATTGTCAGCTTAAAAATATAAATATATATATACTACACGACTGTAGTATCATTGGATATTTGACTAAAGTTTAGGGTTCTTTCTATACCTTTTACTTGAGAGCAAAGGAGGCAGCTCCGCATGGATTAGATGATAAATTCCTCTGAAGATGAGCCGCTTTATTCAGAAACTCCTGAAATCTTTAACTCAGACAACCTTCATACTGATGCTGTGGTCTAAACATCTTAGTTTGACAACGAAGCTGGTTCTTCTCCCATAATTCTTCATTTGGTGGTTGTTCAATCTACAGAGAACAAACCCACACACAAAAGTCATCAAAAAACTTCAATCTGGAATGAGTAAATTTGGCATATTGTTTTTGGTCTCTTTCTTACCTAGGTTCTTCCTATTATGAAGTGGTCTTCTGGGTAGAATCTCATAGAGAACAAAGCCGAAGCTCCAAAGATCAACTGAAATACTATAACACATAATTAATCACAATTTTTTGATATATTAAATATTTGGTCTCAGTGTTTTGAACCCAGATAAAACAAAAGAAACAAAAGAGCACTACTAAAACAGAAATTAAAGAGTCACAAACAAAAACATAAATACTGAAGACACTACCAAGCGACTGGCGATGATGTCAAAGTACCTGAAACCCAGAAAAAGTTTTAGATATCCACCTTCTGGCCTCCCAGAATCCGAGCAGCCGTGGCTTAACAAAGGCAGAGAACCAGCCTTCAAATCACCAAGAAGAACAGTCGAGTTAGCCATTGTGATTGAAAATTTCCTTTGGTTTCTGGAGAATCACAAACTGTGAGGATGATATTCAAGGGTAGAAGGCTAACCCTTTTATAGGTAAAGAAAAATACCTTGGAGTTGAATGAGTATCATTGAATGTGACGTCGTGCTGGATCCGTGTTGGTGGAGTTAACATCTCTTAAAGCCGATGAATGAAGAAAACGTGTAACGTCTGGGGTTAAGTTGATTTGTAACGATCCAAAGGTGAAGAACAGAGACCGAAATGCCGTTACGAAGGGAGAAGTGCAGATGGGCTTTAATTACAGGCCGAACTTGATTGATTAATGATTTAAGTGAAACGGTGAGGATCATAGGTGGCATCACCATATGGATACAATTTCCAGCCTGACATCCTATGTGGCATAGGTGTGAGAGATTTGTGGTCTTCTTTATATATAAAGATTTTCTTAAATGTTACAGTGAACTAGGCTCGGCCAACCCTATGGGTGAGATATATTTTAATTTTTTTCGTTTATTTGAAAAGTATAACCTTACATTTTGTGTTCATACTCACAAAAATATTTATTTTTCTCATTATTCAAATGAAAATTTCATAAAGATTTAATTAGTTATCAATTATATGTAACATTAATTTGCATTATTTTTCTATAACAGCTGTCACTATTTATTTTAGGGAAATTGTCAAAAATACCACTTTTATGATACCATTTTTCATTTATACCTTAACTAACTTTAGCACTAAATTTTTAATGGGTAAAGTACAATTGTACCCCTCATTTTATTAATCTTCTCCAAATATCTGTCACAAACTCAAATTGAGATAAGCTCCGACGATTATTTCCGATGAACTCGGCAAAACTCCGGCGAACTCAGGTAGATTCAGTGATCCTCAGATATGATGTTTAAGAAAACGAAGCTCTTCTTCTCCTCGAAGAAATCAGGATTCTCCTATAGCTCCAACAGTCCCGATCCGTCGGCTCAAACTCCCCAATCAGATCCGATAACCAAAAATCCAAAAGCCCTAAGTCAAGCCATTCTCCCTTCGCCAGAGTCTTAGACGGTTTCAAGAAGAAGGATAGTTCATCATCAAAGGGAAAAGAAACCTTCTCTTCCTCCTTCTCCTCGTCGTCCGATCAAGTCCCCGGAAAAATGAAATTGTCATCCGATGTGAGTAAACTAACTGCCGAAATGCCCATCCCCGCCTCATCTCTAGGTTTGAATCAAATCAAAACGAGGTCCGGCCCGTTGCCGTTGGGCTCGGTTATTGTCAACCTCAAAACATCATTTGCTATTGTATGAATCAGGAACGAGATTCAATTGAGAGAATAAAGAAGTTGGTGCTATCTCATGGCCTAGCAACCGAGAAGGAGCCTAAGGTATTTTGTAAACTTGGGAACATATTTTCAGTTGTTTTATGATCTGATTCGCTAAAAATGGTGCAGGATATGCAGAAGGAAATTAGAAAAAAAAGTAGATGACACCATTGCTATAGCTAAGGTAAAAAATAACATTCACGTTGCTTCCCATTTTTTTCTTTCGGGAGTTCAACTTTCAAAGGACCTGACACTTAGCCCATAAACTATGCGGTTTCAGGATTGCCCAATGCCAGAGCCTTCTGAGCTTTTCACCAATATGTATGTGAAAAGATTTGGCACTGAGGTAACTACTGAGTTTCACATTCTGCCATTTTACACATCTCAATTATATTTAATGAATCTCTTTGTTGACTATTTTTTTTTTCTCTGTTCCAAGCTGGTAACAGTTGCTGAATTTCAGAGCTTACATCATTTGCAGGCTGCGTTTTCAAGCTCTTCGTTACAGTTCTTGCCAGCCTTTCTTGAGAGCTGCCCGAATCTGAAAAACATAGTCTTGGTAAGAATCTCTTCTTTGATTTGGCTAGTGATATTATGAATGGAGCTATGGTAAACTCACTTTTTGTTGTTTGCAGGACTTTTCTGTTTCAACAGAGTCAGAGCAGATCAATCTTACCAATGTGCCATGTTGTTTAACGTCGACTTTGGAGTGTGTTGAGATTAACAAACTGATTATGAGGGAGGAAACTGGGATAAAACTAGCGAATTACTTTCTTGAGAATGCAGCAGTGCTCAAGAAACTTTCTGTGATTTTCACTGATTCTCCTATGGCTAACGAGGATTTAGATATTTGCCAGGAGCTTCTTACATCTATAAAGCGTACTCGCATATGTCAAGTTTTCATCAGCTGATGCTGGTGGCCATATGAGCATTGGCCATGAGGATGGAATCATCGATTCTCGTGAAACTTCATTTTGTTTGTTAGGTTTATAAGGATTTGAACTTGGGAATCAGAAGAACAACAAGAGCGTGATGGGGAAGAACAACCTGAAAGGGGCATTAATGTTGTTAATGGAGAAACCGGCGAAGGGGGCGTGGACAATGAGGGCGACGTGGATAACTCTATGGGTGTTCGTCATAGGTCGTACTATGTTGAGCTCCCACGTGTTGCAAAAGAAATTCCAGTGGTTAAAGAGTGGGAAGATGGTTTGGGTCTTCAGTTGTTTCAAGAATTTGAGAGTAAATGTGTGAAAGATATTATTGATAGAGCATCACAAGAGAACTTTTTCGGAATCAGTATCTGCAACTCGGACACAAGTCGATATGTGGTGAAACGTCGGGGAGCAGATGAAGGTTGTAAATGGAGTGTGAGAGCGACAAAGATAAATAATTCCGAAGCGTTCTCGATTAGAACATACATGAAGATGCATTCATGCTCTCACGCATCTTCAAGTACTGGAAAGAAAAGAAAAGTTACACCAAGATGTATTGCAGCTATAGTTCACAAGGATTATCCGGGACTATATGAGACACCAACAGCGAAAATCCTGGTCGGTCTGGTGAAAAGGAAAGTGGGTGTGGAAGTGTCTTATTCAACATGTTTGAGAGGAAAAAGCTAGCTGTTGCGGATTTACGTGGTGATCCCGAGAAAGAATACAAAATATTGCCTGCTTATTTGTATATGTTAGAGAAGGTGAACCCGGATACAAGAACAAGTTTGGTACTGGATAAAAACAACCGGTTCAGATACATATTTGTTGCGTTGGGAGCCTCCATTGAAGGGTTTGAATACATGAGGAAAGTCATCACTGTGGATGCAAATTTCCTGAAGATTGTTGGTTGTTTAATTATTGCAAAGGTTCAAGATCTAAGCCTTCATCATTATCCAATAGCATTTGATGTGGTTGATAGGATAAAAACGAAAGATAGAAGTGGTTTTTCACGACGCTGAAATCTGTTATATGGGATTCGACGGAACTGGTGTTTGTTTCAGACATAAATCCTAGTCTGATAAAAGCTGTTCCTGAAGTGTATCCGATGTCTAAACATGGGTATTGTATCTTGCATCTATCGCACAATGTTGGTCATGACAGACATGGCAAGGACGTGGTTGCACTACAATTCAAAAAATTGCACGTCTTTATTCTGAGCCTGAGTTTAGAAAGCAGTATGACAAATTTAGGGAGAGGTATCCATCGTGTGCTAGGTATCTTGATAAAAGTGTCGAAGTCAAACGTTGGGCGAAGGTTCATTTCCCCGGTGCAAGGTACAACATAGACACCTCTAATTGTACGGAGTTTTTGAATGCACTATTTGAAAAGGTGTGAATGATGTCTCTATTGCCTATGCTTGATACAGTTATTGACAAAATGTCTGAACGGTTCAACAGACATAATAATGATGTAGCAGAAGGACCGTATCTCGAAAATTAGTTCCTTTTGTGGAGAACAAAATGCATAAAAGAGTACAGAAAGGTTCAAAACTTACACTGACTCCGCTGAACACTTTTCAGCTTGAATACAATGTTATTGGAGCAGACGGGAAGACTTATTCTGTGGATTTGCAACAGAAAACATGCAGTTGCAGGAAGTTTGATATAGATAAATTCCCATGTAGACATGCAATACGCGCTTTCATTAAGTGTTTGAGGCATGATAGACTATTAGAGTTGAGTGACATGTATGATTTCATCTCAAATTATTACTTCATTACAGTGTGGACCAAAGCGTATCAAATGAATATTTATCCAGACTCTCATATATCTGATCTGATTGTTCCAAAAGAAGTCGCGGAGAAGTGTCCTTTACCTCCAGACTACAAGAAAAGAAAAGGAAGACATAAGGAAAAAAGGCATCCTTCGGCAGGAGAAAATTAACCCCGTCCCCGTCCTAATAAGTATATCCCGAATAGGAGTCTGGCTAGCTATTTCAACTGCTCGCAGGGAACTGAAGCAACATAAGGGACTTAAGGATCACAAGGCACTCAAGGCACTCAAGGCACTCAAGGAACCAAAGGGACTCAAGGATTACAAGGCACTCGAGGAACTGAAGGAACATAAGGGACTCAAGGATCACAAGGCACTCGAGGAACTGAAGGAACATAAGGAATAGAAAGGACTCAAGGATCTCAAGCCATTCAAGGCACTCAAGGAACTGAAGTGTTATATGAATGTGAAACTTAGTGAAACCTGATTAAAGTGATTTCGTTTTATGTTTGTAAAACTTGGTGAAACTTTCGTTATGTAACCTTTCGTTAGTTGATTATTTATATTACAGTTGCGATGACATAACCTATCCATGTTCTAGGAAGATGAAGTGACGTATTCATAATGTTGTGAAATCCGGAAAACGTCAAGTGAAAAAATTATAATCTGGAACACATTTTCTGCCGATAGGGAAGGGAATACATCATTGTTAGCTGTTTTTTTTGTATACACTACCTCGTGGGATTATAAGAGATACATATGTCACGTAATAAAATTTTCTTCTACATGAGCACATCTAAAACGTTGATAGAAAATATAATATATCTGGTATAACCATAAAATCAATCATCTAAGTACAGTAAAACCATCAAAATCGTAAAAAACAGAAAAGTAAAACTTTAAAAGGTTTTGTATAACTACAAACTAAGTGAAACTATAAGCACGAAAATCCTTTACAAAAAGTTCCCGCCCAGTTTTTTTTTTGAATTTTCCCACTCATTTTTTGATTTTTGACTTTCCCCAAAATCGATGCCGAGTCGACGTAGACGTGTATTAAACCCATTATTTTTTATGTTTCCCCCATTTACTTCAGACAATCTCTCTCTCTCTATACTATTCAATCTCTCTCTAGATTTCCCGAGAACCCAAATTTTACATTCTATCCCTCTCTTCTTTCCAGATTGAATTCTAGATTTCTAGGTTACTCAAAATCATGACTCATCCAGACAAGGAGTATAGGCAGATGAAGGCTTGGAAGAGAGACACCAACATGCTTGGCTTCGTGGTGGATTCCCAGTGTGGGATTCAAAGTATCCAACCGATTTTAGAACGCCAGATTGTCACTAACATCATCTTTGTCCGACAGATCATCACAACTCCTTCTGGGAACACTTAAACTAAGAATTTTCACTTCCTCTTCTAGAAGACCTAGCTGGATAGACAATGAAGTGACCCTTTCGTTCACTCCCATCATAGCTTCTCGGACTGCATCTCGGACTGCATCTCGGACTGCATTCATAAGCCGAACATCCATCGCTTTAAAAGCCTCAGCTCCAGGAGTAGCTCCAGTAGCCTCCACCGAATCTGCATGAGCCTGACCAGGTTCTGCATTATTCGATGGTCCTCCGATAGGATTGGTGGGACCTTCAATCTGAGCTGTACGAGACTCAAAATCCATGCGGAACTGTTCTTCAAAGAAAAATTGTTTCTTTCTTTTCCGTATTATAATTGTCCAACGATCAACTGATGTATCATCGGCGTCATCGGCCTAACAACTTTCCTTGTCCATCCCTTTGTTTTTTAGAAGTTCCTCCTCAGCTGCTATTGCTACCAAGATACTCTCAATATCCTGTGGGAAAAAACACAAAAAGATTAATTACCTTAGTTTCACCAAGTTTTCATAAGTTTCATAAGTCTCCTCTCCTCAATTCGACCACACATAAAACATCAATTACCTTTGTATTATTACCAAGTTTATTGTTCACAGCTTTCAGACTGAATTCCTTGGTTCCAATTTTCCATTTGTACTGCATCTTGCACATCCGCGGGCAACCAATGCGTGCACCATTCACATTTTATCAGAAATGGTTTCTCAAGCTTAGCATATCCTCAAAGGGCAACAACTACACAACAAAAAGCCATTAACATCAATTGAACAACTAAGTAGAAGAGAGCTTAAGAATACCTCCAAAGGGATAGGAAAGCTTGTAAAAACACAACTCGTCGGCGCAACCCGGTCGCATTTCTCCAAGAAGCTAGAGACATCCTTCAAGTTATGTTTGAATGCATACCGCCCCCAAGGGAATGTTACACACGCACCTAGGTCATCAACAATAGTCAGGAAAGAAACTGTCCACAGGTGATGCTCTCTCACCACTCTTTCGGCCTCCGACAAGGATGCTGGCTAAGAAGTACAGAGCGGTCATCTTCTTACGATCTTCAGATGGCTTTGATTTCATTTCCAACATCTGCTTCTCTAGGTCAGCGTATTTTACCATTTTCCCTCCAAAATACTTGTTCATGAATGTTGTACCACCCAACCTCTCATGGTTAGGGAGATAATCATGGCAGTATAGTCCAGAAATGAGTCCTAATTATCTGAGAGAATAACAGATTGGGACGTCATTAACGACAAATCATAACTCATGCTTCTTCGCAACACAAGCTGATCGCAAAACGAGAACCCACATTCCCATCCACTTCTGCTTTCGATTTTTAATGTGGAAGAAATGTTGGAATTGTGGGTGCTCTATGAACCATTCCACCTCCTTCTCTTTCAGGATCGTTTGTATATTTCTTATCGCCGTGTCAATGTAACATTTTCCTGAAAGCTTTAAAGACTTTTGATACTGGCTTGAAGGAAAGTGCAACTTAAGGGTAGCATGCCTTCTTCTTTGTCATCTATATCCTGTACTCAAGTGAGAACCAGATCACATACGACATCTTATAACCATCAACATATAGTTTCACAAACTTGGACTTAGTTCAACAATCACTAACTCTAAATTCCACTTAGTTTTCCACACTTGTCTAATCTTTCAAATCATTTATGCAAAAATTTTCAATTTGAATACTTACCGAGTCTGCATGTGACTCAGTTTCATGTTGTCGTCCCAATTGGATCGCCCTTTCATTAGCTTCTTCATCATTTCTTCGGGGCTCTATTTCGTCTCCGACTTCCTTCTGTTTTTCTCCTTCGTCTCCGGCTTCCTTCTCTTTTTCTCCTTTGTCTACTTCTCTTGATTCCTCCCTTTCATTTTTCTTACTTTTCCTCTTCCCCTTTTCCAGTTGCATTTTCTTCGCTTTCATTTGCATCCCGGGGACTTTGGTCGGTCCCCGGAGGACAGATTTGTTGATAATCCTTGGGTTTGCTTCATCTCCAGAGAATATATCCATTGTTGTGTCATCTCCTACTACACTACTCGAGATGTCTTCTTTTGCCTTCGTATCCTCTTAATTCAACATGATTTGTGTTTTGGATTGTCGATTGAGGATTCGAATTGAGTCGGGGTTTTCAGAGAGATTCTAGAGCTACTTAGTGAGAGACGGTGAACTTTATTAATTTTACAAGTTCTTTTCTCTTTGAGTAATAACTTTTCAATTACTGTCTTTTCAACCTTAATTTTCAACCAATATGGAGAGAGAGGGGAAATGTATTCGGGAATTCAATTTCTGGAAATGGGTATCCGATTTTTTTGGTCGGTTCTGGGTCCGGGTTTGGATTGTCGTAGGTAGATTTGTAATTATGTAAGTTTCCCTTTGTTTCGTTGTCTTTTAATAAATATTCGTATTAAAATAAAGATAAGTGAATTTCTAAATCCGGGCAGTTTCGGGCCGTGGGCAGGAGTATCTCAGATCATTTTTTCAGGCAGGAGTACCTGAGCGTTTAATTCGGATCAGAGTGGGACACTGAAGTTGAAGAAAATCACGGGAAGAGCACTATGAACCCTAAACTCGCTTTGAAGCTGACAAAGAAATTACGCATTTGGTTACTTTTGGGCTCGATCAGCATAAAGAAACTTAAAGCCCAAACACAAAGCCCACAAATATTAAGCACGATAGTTAATGAAATGCAGCGTAGAAGAGGATAAGTGTCGCCTTGAGGATGAACGACTTAGTGACGTGGCGCTCTCACAAGAAATAAAACACTGTTATATATATATATATATATATATATATATATATATATATATATATATATATATATATATATATTTTCTGGTTTGTGATTAGCAAAAGATCTGCAAATTGAATACATTGGACGAATGTATTGCACAGTTGGCCGATAATTTTGTATAATTTTTTATGACGTTATGTATAATTTTGTATAGAGCACCATGTCTGTTGATAAGACTGTAAATGATACTTTAAACATGATGATATAAGTTTCATAAAAGAATTTGGTAATTCAAAAATTATCCCGATGATTTTAGATTGTATACATAATGTGATTGGTTACAAAAGTTTAGTTACCGAAAAGGAGGAAAGATTCTTTCAAAATAAAATAAGAACTATTGCATTAAAAAGAAGCAGTTTTAAAATAAGATAAATAAAATCAGTGGTTTAAATAAAGTCAGTGGCACAACTCTGTAAATAATTTAAAACCTAAGGACACTTAAAAAGATTATTTTGTTTTAATAGTATATACTAGATTTTAATCCGTGTTATTTGATTAAATTTTTGAATTTAAATATTATCATCTTTTTTTTTTTGAATTTTAATATTGAGTTTTAACATTTACAACTGAATGTCATTTATTTATTTGCATTTTGAGTTATTCAGTTTTCAAGTTATTTAATTAGGTATTTTGGAAACCATATATTTTTGGATCACATCGGTTCAAGTAATGGTTGTTTATCGTTTTAGAAGAAATTAGTATCCAATTTTCCATCCAAAACAGAATCAAATTCTGCTTGTCAGAAACATGTCATCGTTTTAGAAGTCATGATCCCTAATAACTCTCTACTTGATAAAAGTTAACTTGTGAATGTTTGGTGTTGCTCGGTAATATTTTGGAGCTGGACCCACTTGAAACTTTGAAATTTTCGACAGTCTTCGATTCGCCTACATTGCATTCATCCCCCATAGACTTCATGTAGTTTTTTTTTTACTAATCCAAAAACTTCATGTAGTTGGTCTTACATGTTGCTTGAATCGTGAGGCCCTGTAAGAAAATATATAGAATACCGTAGATGTTAATTCTACGATCCCATGAAATCAAAACTTAACAAAACAATTTTAAAATAGTACCTACATATCAACATACAAGTATTTACGTTTGCATCTTGCTACCATTAAAAAACGTACGATCAAGGTTGATGTTACTGATTTCTACACTCACCAAACCTGGCATGTGATGGTTTCCAGGTATGCAGCACCATGGTCGAAGCTCATCAGGGTACACTACTTTTTCTTTGTAGACAGTTTATGAGAATCTCCTAGAGAGCTACGTGATTTCTGTGTGGTTTGGATTTGAGGGTTGGAATACGGTATATATAAGAAAGGGGAAAGCTTGATGGATGCTGTAGCATATTCCATTCAATACAGTTAGAGAGAATATTCTATTTTAGTCACATATGTTGACAATCAAGTTTATTGAAATTATGGAAAAAAAATAATTTTCGGTGTAAAATCCTTTTCGATATTTAAGTTACCAAACTTTCTGTTTCCCTATTTAGATTTTATGATATTGATATGTAGAAGATATGAAACTATAACAAAATAATTTTTTCTATGTTTTTTGGTTATTAATTTGAATAATATTTTGCAGCTACAATGATTAAAGTTATGGAATCAGTATTGTTTGTGTTTATTATATTACATATTTAAATATACGTAGAAGATAGGTAATTATAAAGGGGAAATCAGCCAAAAAAAACACCGAACTTTTGTTGCCAAAAGAAACCTGTACTCGAGCCTGGCCAATAAAACACAAAACTTTGTTGACTTTTTAAGTTTTTTAAAACACTTACCATTGACTGACCAGATTAACACACCGATAACCGATAGTTAAGTCAGTATTAACACACCGTTAAATACTGCCGTTTAGTGAAACAACGTCGTTTCATCCAGTTATTTTATTTAAGACAAAATCTCAAAACAACATCGTTTTGTTTAATTAAAATTGTTGTTTGGTGGATTCGAACTCGTGGTCCGTAGGAGGTTTATGCCACTGAGCTAGTGGACTTTTGGAAGATTGCCATACAACTTTCTTTTTATTAATCAAAAGATGTGGATAATTGAAAACCAAATTTAACCCTAATTTCTCAGAAACAAAAAAAAATCAAAAGATGAGGGGATTGGTGAACAAGCTCGTGTCCAGATATCTCTCCGTTTCTGGGAACTGCAGCCGCTTCGTCTGGGTCTCGGACCCCATCTCCTGCCCCGACTGCGACGGTGGCTTCCTCTAACACATCCTGCAATCCCTCGATTTCACACCTCCCTCCCTTCACCACCCACCATAGCCCCACGCGCTTCCCTCCCCTTCCTCCTCCTCCATGCACACGACGGAGAATAGCCCCACTCTTCCTCCTCCAAGAAGCAATTCAAGCAAAAGATCTCCAAACCCTAATCGTCCTTTTTTTTATTCATCTAACTCGGATTTGAAGACATTAAATGTAACTCTGTTTGTCAATTGATTGAAAAACCCACTAGCTCAGTGGCAAAGCCTTTACCTTTATTCAAGAGTGCACGAGTTCGAACCGCGGAGTGCACCATTTTTTTTATGACCAAGGCAAAGTGAAACAATGTCGTATACTTTAACACCAAAAATTAACGTCGTAAAAATTATATGTTAACTCGGTTAACGGTGTGTTAATCTGGTCAGTCAATGGTAAGTTTTTTAATAAACTTATAAAATCAACAAAAGTTTGGTGTTTTATTGGCCAGCCAATATGTTCATGTCTCTTTTGGCAATTCCTGAAAAGTTCAGTGTTTTTTTGGTCGATTTCCCACTTATAAAGGAAAGTATTTCTTTTGTTCCTATTTTTTGGTTTATCTAACTTTAAAAAATATTTGGAAATACAATGATTGGTCGAGTATATTGTATAATTGTTAATCTCATTATATCTTAAATTTGTGAATTTAGCTGCCGATATTTTTAGAATAATGATTCTCTGTATAATTTGGTTGATGGGTTGATTTTAATAAATTAATGAATAAATTAATCAAAATGTATTTTGGGTTTACGAGTTGTTTCATTTGGATCTCTATATAGTACTATACATCTAAAATGGAAGATTCGATGTATATAAACATGATTCTGAACGTTTTTGAAATACCCGTATTTCTCAAAAATAAAATAATCAAACAAGTATTAAAAGGGGAATATAAGCCTCAGATAGACTGTCCACGTGGGATGATTATATCAGCCAATAAGACATTTTCATTTTCCCACGTCACGCCAATCAAAGCGGTTCTTTTACTTGATCCATAAGTCGTAAATATTGGCTCATAAGCCCAATCCAGAAACCTAAAACGCCAAAGCTTGCCAAAACCTATCCATTAAATCAAACTATGTTTCTGGTACGTCACTTTTTTGTTTCAATAAACTTTTGGTTTTTCATCCTTATAAACAAGCTTCTCCGTTGAAGTCTCAAGGGCTCTTCCATCTCGAGTTCTGCTTCTCACGCCGTCTAAGACCTCTCTCAGTGCCGCTGCATCCCTGACTCCTCCACCACTGCGCCTCCGACTACTCTACGCTGTGCCTCCTTCTTTGCGAGCGGCTCCATATCTCCTCCTCGGCCTCAGTATCATATGCAACTCCTAATTTCTTTTCATTCTCTTTCTGTCGCCGGCAATTGTGGCTAATCTTCTTGGATCTGCTTAAGGTATTTTAACCAGAATTCTGTCTCTTCGTTTCGTAATTGAGATTTTGATTATAATTTTTATTTACTTATCTCTTGCGTTTTCGTGTTTGTTCATATTATTTTTAATTATCAATCGTGTGTCTGATGATCTGTTCGATTCTGATTGATTTCTCTGATATTCTTATTGAATGATCTCGATGTGGTTTCTGATTTCAGGGAAGTTATCGACAGATATAGTGAGCGGGAGTATTAAATCGCAGATGAATGGACAATACTATGGATCCTGAACTCATGTCTTTACCGTTGGAAAGATGATCTCGAGGATGGATCGCAACGGCTTCAGCCCCGAAACGAGAATCAGCCTCGCTGTTTCTTCTCTTGCTGTAGCGATGTTGGTCGTCCCAATCTTCTTCCCGACTTGCCCAACATGAATGAGAACAGTAACAGAGGCTCATTATATCGTGATCTGGTAAGCATCGCCAGTATCGGTTTTGCAGTGTTCTTCTGCCATCTTCACCCCTTAGCTCACGTCAATCTGAAGGTAAATTATTTAGCTTTACGATTTTCTCGCTTCTAAGTGATCTGTTTATTGAGTGGTTAACAATTTGAAGATTTCTGTCGTCTACATCACATATATTCTTGCCTATGGAGGCATGCGGTTGGATCTTAACGGCAAAATATCTTTGGAATGGGACCCCGTTGGTGCATTTACTTTGCATTGCCTCAGGTACCTTAAAGTTTGAACTTTGAACTGATTTTCTGGTGGAGATATGTTTGACTAATATGTATGCTTTGTATAAACTAGCTGATGCAGATGCATGTTGAATTTAATGGATTTTGTGGAATCTCAATGTTGGATGCAACTCTTGCTTGGGACAATGAACCGTCTTGGACGCTGTAGAATGTTATTGAAGCACTTTAGGAGACTATACTTTTTGTGTTGAGATTGACTCTTCTCCTGTTTCATTACTTCTTAGTGTTTGCTAATCTTTTCTGCTTTTTTAACCTGGAATTTCGCTTCACTGCAGTTCTACAACAAATTGTCAGAGTGTGTTTTTACGCTCAAGCCAACCATCTAACCAGAAGTTATTGGCGGTGGATGTGGAGCCTAAGGTGATGTTGCTACCAGTAATAACCCCCAGGTTCATGGGAGGTAACCTCATTCATTTGAATTCCACAGACAACTTTTGCAATGCCGCTTTCACCTTTAATTTATCTCCTACAACTTGCAGGCTTGCTTTCCTAAATGCAACTTCTGGCACACATCTATACTTACTTTGACAAAGAAATAAGTGACAGTGACCCCTTCGTAGCCAGGTAGTTCGCTCTAGCAATTATTCTTGATTTTGTTTGCTTGAAAACCCACGACGTAGACAAATACGGCTGTTTTGTGTAGCTTTGGTAATAGTGACTTTGTCTCTTCTACCAGCTCGATCAAATATGGTGGTGTGAATAAAATAAAAACAGTAACAGTTTCAGAGCTCAACACCTAGGTGGTCAACTCTACATCTCAGGTCCATTGCCTATATCTTTCCTAATGCTCATTGTTTTCACATTCAGTCATTGTAGACGCGTTAATACGTTATACTTCAGGTTGTAGAGTTTTTTATTCCTTAAAAGGGATTTTTATTCCTTAGCAACATGAATTATTTGTAGGTACTGTGTGGATGACCATCTTGGATGCGGCTTTGTTGGTGGTGTTTGATGCAGAAATGTCTAAGTTAACAAATGTGCGTGCGTCGGAAGCGGGAGAGCTCATGTGTAGCATCCCTGTCCCGAGGATCCTTCCCAAAACGTTAAACCTTTCTCTTTTCACTAAAAATCCTTTATTGAAACTCAAATAGTCTTACACAAAACCGAACTCAAGTAAATACTCATCATCCCATAATATCTTAAAGGAAACTCGAATGAAATAGTTCTGAAACATAAAGAAAACTTGAAAATGCAAGCACCACACGAACGTCTACTCCTGCTCCCTCCCGGCCATACCTGAAAAGAAGGAGGGGTGAGTACAGAATACTCAGCGAGGGCAGGCTCCAGGAACCCACGAACTCAGCTCAAGAAAAGTAAGCAATCAACACAGTCATAAGTTAATAAGAACTAATATGCAGCATTCAACTAGCTAGAAGCAGTCAACCTAGACGTAGGACCTATGGCCGTTTACGGGGACCCAACTCGTTCCGGCCTAACCTGGGTGAGGCGCCCTCTCTCGGGAAAACCGTCCCTCCCTTCCAGCTTCCTAAATGGCTATCCGAGTTACAGCTCGTTGGCCCACTGGCTCTGTCTGCTCCTCGGTCTTAATAGCCATAATTATGCCACGACTCGGCATTGACTCGATCCTATGGCGCCCTTCTCTTTTCCCACACCACGCGTCTCGCGGTAGGTACTTCTCAACTCATCACTTCTCTCCCACGGGTACCTCTTGTTAGGCTACTGTCCCGTGGGCTCAACCTCTAGACTCTAGACCCTCACCCGTTCTCGGTGATCCAAGCAGGACATCATACAAGTTCATTGACTCGACTACTCTTACTAACTCATACTCAAACTCATACTCATACTCTTTCACTTCTCATACTCATTCACTTCTCATACTCAACTCATACTCATTCTTACTCATTTCCATTTCAGTTTAACTTCAACATAGCATGACTAAGCACTTCATCACATCAACACATATCACACATCTCAATCAACCTAGATCTAACACACATCTCATCATCACAACACACAAGGTCTAGATCCGATTAACAAAGGACTATGTCCTGACGGATTACTCAACATGAGACAAGTTCACACCCGAGTCCTCACCTTAGCTTGTTGAAGTCACAGATCTGGATCTAGGGTTGGGAGAGGAAATGATCTTCTCTTCGGATCTGGTTCACAAGGATCCACAAAAGAAAGAGGGAGAAGGGTTTCAGGTTTCAGATCTGTCATTCCCGATGACATAGAAGTTAGAGATCTAGGTTTACCTTAAGGTTCAGATCTGAGGAGGTTACAAGAAAAAGAATCGAGAAGACGGCGGCTGGGGGCTCGGGATCGGCGGCTCGGGTCACGCGTGGGGCGGTCGGCCGGCGGAGGCGAGTCAGCGGCGGTGCTCGGCGGTGAGTCGGTGGCAGCGAGAGGCGGCGGCGAGGTTCCGGTTGGGCAGGGCTTCGCTTGTTGTCTCTCTTGTGGCTGAACCCTAGGGAGGCTATCCTTTTTATAGGAAATGGGGGGAACTAGGTCTAGGGTTTCTCCCTCTTGGGCCTCCAGCACTTGAGTTTCATTTTGGGCCGGGCCCGGGATGTTACAACTCTCCCCCACTTGAAAGGGATTCGTCCCCGAATCCTGTGCTACCTCTTGACCTTCCGTAAGGTCCTCAAACATCCCCGGGTACTTTGCCCTCAACTGAAACTCTGGCTCCCACGTATCTTCGTGAATTCCATCTCTCTCCCAACGTACCAACACCATTTTTGTTTTCTTCCCATGGTTGTTTACTTCCTTACTTCCCATAATCCTCGTGGGCTCACTGACTAGCGTCAGGTTGTGTCGTGCATCCGCTGGTGGGTGTGGTAGGATTAACTCAGGTTCTCGTACGACCCTTCGCAGTACTGATACGTGAAACACATCGTGGAAATCTGACAGTTCCTGTGGTAGAGCTAGCCGATATGCAACTGCGCCGATTCTCTCGGTGATAACATACGGTCCCATGTACCTCGGTCTCAATTTCTTCAACTTCCGGTTCGGGTCGCTCCCCCGGAAGATCCTCATTTTTAAATACACTTCATCTCCCACCGAGAATTCTAACTTCTTCCTATGCTTATCGGCATAACTCTTCTGTCGGTCATGCGCCTCTTTCAACCTTTCCTTGAGGAGCTCTACCTGCTCAGTCGTCTCTTTCACCATCTCCGGCGTCATGTCGCGGATCTCCCCCACTTGGGTCCAGCATAAGGGGGTGCGACATGGTCGACCGTACAACGCCTCATAGGGGGACATCCCGATACTAGCGTGGTAACTGTTGTTGTAGGAGAACTCGACTAAGGGCAAGTGTTCACTCCACTTTCCTCCCCACTCTAATACACTTGCCCGCAACATGTCCTCCAACGTTCGAATAGTCCTCTCGGATTGTCCATCCGTCTGCGGGTGATACGCGGTGCTCAGGTGTACCTTAGTCCCTAGTGCCTTCTGAAAGGCCTGCCAGAAGTTGGAGGTGAACTTGGAATCCCTGTCCGATACTATACTCACTGGCACTCCATGTAACTTCACTATTGTGTTCAAGTACTCACGTGCCAATTCCTCAGTCTTATCTGTGGTTTTGATTGGCAGGAAATGGGCCGCCTTGGTCAGACGATCCACTATAACCCACACTGCATCCTTGTTCCCCACCGTCCTCGGTAGTCCCGTGACGAAGTCCATCGTCACCATATCCCATTTCCACTGCGGTAGTGGAAGTTCCTGTAATAATCCACTGGGAACCCCACGTTCTGCTTTAACCAGTTGGCAGGTCTGACACCGAGAGATCCATTCTGTCACGTCCCTCTTCATTCCTTCCCAATGGTAGTAACGTTTCAGGTCCTGGTACATCTTTGTCACTCCGGGGTGTATGGAGAATCGCGACTGGTGAGCCTGTCCAAGTACCTCCTTTCTCAGGTCCCCTCCGCTTGGTACGCATACGCGACCTCTGAATAAGATGGTCCCGTTTCCAACTCGGCGGTATCCGACCACTTCCTTGTTAACCATTTCTTGAAGCACGGTATCCGTTTCCTGGGCACTATGGATACGGTTAAGTAAATCTGCTTGTTCTACTGCCTCCAATCCAACTCCGTCCTCACTCACTGTTGTCGCGCACAAGCGCAAATGTGCTAGTGCCGCCACTAGTTCCTCCGTTTCTTTGGCTCCAGATATGTCTGCCTTCCTTCGACTCAAGGCGTCTGCGACAAGATTTGCCTTTCCCGGGTGATAATCAATGTCTAAATCATAGTCTGCCAATAATTCTAACCATCGACGCTGTCGAAGGTTCAGGTCTCCTTGGGTAAAAACATACTTCAGACTTTTATGGTCGGTGTAGATCTGCACCTTTTCCCCGTACAGGTAGGATCGCCAGATTTTAAGGGCGAAAACTACGGCGGCTAACTCAAGATCGTGCGTCGGGTAATTAACTTCGTGTTTCCGTAGTTGTCTGGACGCGTAGGCGAACACCCGCCCTTCTTGCATTAGTACGCACCCCAGACCTACCCCGGACGCATTAGTGTAAACGGTGAACGGCTTCCCAGGTTTCGGTAGAACCAGTACTGGGGCATCTGTCAAGGCTCTCTTTAACTGTTCAAACCCCTCCTTACACGCCTCTGTCCATGCAAACTTCACTTCCTTGCCCGTAACCCGGGTAAGGGGCTTGGCTGTTGCCGCAAACCCGTCGACATACTTCCGATAATATCCAGCCAGTCCGAGGAAACTACGAATCTCGGTTACGCTACTCGGCGTCGGCCATTTCGTGATTGCTTCTATCTTCTCTGGGTCCACTTCTACTCCCGCTTCGGAGATTACATGACCCAAGAATCCGATCTTCCGTTGCCAGAAACTGCACTTGCTGAGCTTCGCATATAATCTATGTTCCCTTAACTTTTCTAATACCATTCCTAGGTGTCGCTCATGTTCCTCTTGACTCCTTGAGTAGATCAGGATGTCGTCGATAAAGACGATCACAAACCGGTCCA
This sequence comes from Hirschfeldia incana, assembly GCA_026261945.1. NCBI lineage: Eukaryota > Viridiplantae > Streptophyta > Magnoliopsida > Brassicales > Brassicaceae > Hirschfeldia > Hirschfeldia incana. Next base: position 375,007 of record JABCMI010000063.1, read on the forward strand.
GGTACTCTCTGAATATATCGTTCATCAGTCCCATGAAGGCCGCTGGGGCGTTTGTCAGTCCAAAGGGCATTACCACAAACTCATAATGTTCGTATCGTGTGCGGAAAGCAGTCTTTCTTATATCCTCTTCGTGGATCGGAATTTGGTGGTATCCTGAAGCGAGGTCTATCTTGGAAAACCACGTGGCTCCCTCTAACTGATCCAGCAGTTCCTCTATTCGGGGTAACGGATACTTGTTCTTGACGGTCACCTTGTTCAAGCCCCGGTAATCGATGCAGAGTCGTAAACTTCCATCCTTCTTCTTGACAAAAAGCACCGGTGCGCCCCAGGGTGAGCTGCTCGGGCGTATAAACCTCTTTTCCACTAACTCTTCCAGCTGTTTCTTGAGTTCGGCCATTTCCGCCGGCGCCAGTCGGTATGGTGCCTTAGATACTGGAGCGGTTCCAGGTTCCAGTTCAATCGTGAAGGCGTTATTTCGCGGGGGTGGAGGTCCACGCAAGGGTTCGAATACGTCTGCATACTCCGCAGCCACCCGAATATTTTCCAGGTTCGGCACCTCCGATTCTCCCACCATTTCAATGGTAGCCAAGTAAGCCTCGTACCCCTTTTGGATAGCCTCTTCAGCCTGCGCCATTGAAATGACCGATACTCCAGTTATAGTCCTCATTCCCCAGTATACAATCTGTCGTCCATCCAATGGAATTCTAACGCATGCTTTTGCGCAGTCCACGATTGCTCCGTGTTGTGCTAACCAGTCCATTCCCAAGATTACTTCGTATCGACCGAGCTCCAACTCTAACAAGTCCACGGGTAGGTTCACACCTGCGAGAATCACCGGTACTCCCTCATACTTCCCCTTTGTCATCATTTTCTCTTTTCCCGCAGTTTCGACTCCCGCGACTCTGGTGTTGTAACTCCCCGAAAAGGGCCATTCCCGAGTAAGGTTAGGGCTTACGAAGCTATGGGTTGCCCCGGTGTCGAAGAGAGTGAACGCCGTCACTCCTCCGACTTCCACTGACCCTACACGATACTAACGCTAAGCTACGCGACCACAACCTATTTTATACTCAATCATTACAATAGGGTTAACATTGTACATACCCGCAATCTGCTCGGGAGTTCCGTGGCCGTCTGCCACGTAGGCTCGTGGTCTCCCGGCTGCTTCCCTCTGCTGTGGCTGCTGCTGCTGCGCTCCTCCTGCATTTCCTCCCAATTGCGCTCGGCAGTCACGAGCTATGTGTCCTTCCTGCCCACAGCGGAAACATCGCACCCTAGGTCCTGTCCCCGGCCGTACATTCGGGCAGCCCTCGAGTGGTGTCCCTGCTGGCCGCAGCTAAAACATGCGCCTAGCCTGCACTCTCCCGGGTGATTTCGCCCGCATTTTCCGCATGGGGCTCTCACCGGAGCAGCTTCGTTAGCCGGTGTTGCATCCCGTGCCCGCTTGGTCCCCCGGTTCTGGGAAGCTTGGTTCTGCTTGCGCTCCTCCTCTAATCATGCTTCTTGTTCCGCAGCCTTCTCGATCAGTTCGTGGATGTCACGGTAATCTCGCACGTTGCAGCTGTTCCTTAGCTCGATTCTCATCCCCTTGAGGAAACGTCGGACCAAGTCCCGATCACTCAGGTAGTGCCCCGCGAACCTACGAAGTCGATTGAACTCTTCCCCGTACTCTCTCACGTTCCTTGTCCCCTGACTAATATCTTGGAACTTGCTTTCCATTTGATCCATGGCTTCCAAAGGGAAATATTTCCCGTTGAATTCCTCGAGGAAGTCGTCCCATGTCAACCGTATCCCATGCGCCCTTTCAACCACTCCTTCCCACCACACCAAGGCGTCATCCTTAAGGTGATGGACCGCCAGATCTCTACGGAACTCGGGTGGGCACCGGGCAGAGACAAAGTTCCTTTCGAGTTGGCGCCTCCAGTTATCAGCAACAATCGCATCGGCCTTCCCACTGAAAAACTCCATCTGCATGTTCCTCATGTGCCTCATCATATCCCAGTACGAGGGGCCTTGAGTAGGTAGTGCCACAGGTGCCGCGGGTGGCGGTGGAGGCGGTGGCAACGGGTTCGGGTCCCCGGCTGGCGGCGGTGGTGGTGGTGGCGGCGGGTTCTGATCCCCTCCAGCCGGCGGTGGGGGTGGTGGTGGGTTCTGACCCCCGGCGGGTGGTATCGGAACGGCCCCGGCCCTTGCGGCGGCTTCACCATTTGGAAGTTGTCCCGCGTAGGCTTCCCGATACCTTCGCAGCTCCTCCAGGATTGCTGCGTTCACAGTGTTGGGTCCCACTGCAGGGTTCCCGGTCGCGGGTGCGGTCACACTACGGCTCTCAGCCACACTGGGAGCGTGGGTCGCGGATCGGGTGACCCGTCTTGCGGGACGCTGACTGGTCCCCGCTGCTTGGTTGGCTCTGGTATTCTTTGGAGGCATCCTGTTACAGATGAAACGATAACGGTCAGGTTCTATACGGTTCAGTTTCCTACCGAGTAAGCTGGAAGTTCGGTCCGAGTGGTGCTATTAGTTTTATAAAACAGCTTTGAAATCCTTTGAAATCTTTTGAAATATTTTTAAACTCTACTTTCCTACTCCTTCTACCCATCCGAAACAGCACCGGGTGGTTTAACCCCCGCTCTGATACCATTTGTAGCATCCCTGTCCTGAGGATCCTTCCCAAAACGTTAAACCTTTCTCTTTTCACTAAAAATCCTTTATTGAAACTCAAATAATCTTACATAAAACCGAACTCAAGTAAATACTCATCATCCCATAATATCTTAAAGGAAACTCGAATGAAATAGTTCTGAAACATAAAGAAAACTTGAAAACGCAAGCACCACACGAACGTCTACTCCTGCTCCCTCCCGGCCATACCTGAAAAGGAGGGGTGAGTACAGAATACTCAGCGAGGGTAGGCTCCAGGAACCCACGAACTCAGCTCAAGAAAAGTAAGCAATCAACATAGTCATAAGTTAATAAGAACTAATATGCAGCATTCAACTAGCTAGAAGCAGTCAACCTAGACGTAGGACCTATGGCCGTTTACGGGGACACAACTCGTTCCGGCCTAACCTGGGTCAGGCGCCCTCTCTCGGGAAAACCGTCCCTCCCTTCCAGCTTCCTAAATGGCTATCCGAGTTACAGCTCGTTGGCCCACTGGCTCTGTCTGCTCCTCGGTCTTAATAGCCATAATTATGCCACGACTCGGCATTGACTCAATCCTATGGCGCCCTTCTCTTTTCCCACACCACGCGTCTCGCGGTAGGTACTTCTCAACTCATCACTTCTCTCCCACGGGTACCTCTTGTTAGGCTACTGTCCCGTGGGCTCAACCTCTAGACTCTAGACGCTCACCCGTTCTCGGTGATCCAAGCAGGACATCATACAAGTTCATTGACTCGACTACTCTTACTAACTCATACTCAAACTCATACTCAAACTCATACTCATACTCTTTCACTTCTCATACTCATTCACTTCTCATACTCAACTCATACTCATTCTTACTCATTTCCATTTCAGTTTAACTTCAACCTAGCATGACTAAGCACTTCATCACATCAACACATATCACACATCTCAATCAACCTAGATCTAACACACATCTCATCATCACAACACACAAGGTCTAGATCCGATTAACAAAGGACTATGTCCTGACGGATTACTCAACATGAGACAAGTTCACACCCGAGTCCTCACCTTAGCTTGTTGAAGTCACAGATCTGGATCTAGGGTTGGGAGAGGAAATGATCTTCTCTTCGGATCTGGTTCACAAGGATCCACAAAAGAAAGAGGGAGAAGGGTTTCAGGTTTCAGATCTGTCATTCCCGATGACATAGAAGTTAGAGATCTAGGTTTACCTTAAGGTTCAGATCTGAGGAGGTTACAAGAAAAAGAATCGAGAAGACGGCGGCTGGGGGCTCGGGATCGGCGGCTCGGGTCACGCGTGGGGCGGTCGGCCGGCGGAGGCGAGTCAGCGGCGGTGCTCGGCGGTGAGTCGGCGGCAGCGAGAGGCGGCGGCGAGGTTCCGGTTGGGCAGGGCTTCGCTTGTTGTCTCTCTTGTGGCTGAACCCTAGGGAGGCTATCCTTTTTATAGGAAATGGGGGGAACTAGGTCTAGGGTTTCTCCCTCTTGGGCCTCCAGCACTTGAGTTTCATTTTGGGCCGGGCCCGGGATGTTACATCATGGTACACTTACTATCAGCTAAAATATAGTGAAACATAATTTACAAACTATATATATCTATATAAAGTTCTGTCGTTATGCATGGTGCTGGTGTTGGAGACCCTTTAAATGCGCAGAGGTCCCACGATTTATACAAGAAATTGTGGGGGAAAACATACACGTTCCAGCTGACTGAGTTCACTTTCTCCTCCAAACATCAGACCTTCACTGTTGCATTCATGTTGGAAGCCACCATCGTCTCTCTAGAGCAACATTTTATGTTGATACACCCTAAATTAAGTTCTTACTTTGCACACTTCTTTATTTACATGAAGCTTTTACGTTTTTCTTTTTAAAACAGAAAGCCACAACTATCCTGGAGGTGATTGATATACCATGATTTTGACCCACTTTTACCCATGGTATTTCATGATTTTACTATATATATCTATGTTTTGGAGTCTTTTAGGTATATTTTCAGGTTCAAGAGCATTTTGGAGTAAAGTGACGTTTTAGGTGCCATTATGGAGCTTAAAAGAAGGTTTTCCCGAGATGACTATAAGATCAGACGTCAAGGTCGATATCTAGTGATACATATCAATCGATCCACATTATGTGTAATCGATTGATGACGCATCCGAAGAAATGATGACGAGATACTCCATCGATCGATGTACGCCTAGTACTATCGATCGATATCGAGCGTGCAGAAGAAGGAAAAATATTCTCAATCGACTTGAAGCCTAAGATTTCCCATTATTACATAATGCCCCTGATGAGTTTTTACCTAATTGTACTCAGTATTTATACCTTTTCCTATGTGTTTTGGCAAAGTAAGCTTTTTACAACAGTTCATTGTTCTAGTAATACTTACTTATCAATAAAAGTATTCTTTTCATCTCATTTCTGATTCATAAAAGGTTATAGGATTCTAGATTTTAGAAGAAAGATACAAAGAGATTTGTTATCAAGAGGAACTTGAGTGTTCAGTCTTCTAAATGAATCCCTATTATTACCTTGATGCTATGAGTCACTCAGTCATGTCTGAGTAGATTCCTTTGTTAGATTTAGGATTCAGATAGTTATGAGGATTAGCCCCAACTATAGATTGTTGAGTTGTATACTCATTATCCTAATGAACCCTAATGCTTATTCTAGAGTAGCTAACTAGAATATGATCTTGGAAATGATTTAATTCATAAATCACTCTCCTGACATCATCATGTATAAGCTGAGATCCTCTAGGGTTAAGCGAGAGCCGGTCTATGATCTTGGTGAACATATATTCAATTCGATAAGAACTGAAGTTCTTTCAACTCATTAAAACATCTATAACATTATAATCTTGAACTAACTGAATAGTAACCTTGAATCTAACTACCTTCTCTTATTACTTACAACCTTTAAACCATTCTCTTGAGCAATTAATCATTGCTCACAACTGCAATTTACATTTAAAACCATTTCAACCTAACTTAGTCTCTAAAGATTATAATCTTTTGTCTTTCTTCGCTCCCCGTGATTCGATCCCTAAGTACTACATCTGAACCTCTTATTTGAGAGATTAAATCACTCCTCAGGGTAATTTGAGTGATATCAAATTTGGCGCCGTTGTCAGGGAGCTAAGATCGCCATTAGATTTAATTTGTTTAGGTCTAGGTTATTTAATTCTGCTTAATCATCTTCTGACGCAAAAAAATTTTCTTGTCTTTTTCAGGTACATGCCCAGCAGTACCAGAAGCAACAAGAATCCTCAACTTGTGTACTCAGAAGACCCACACAGCTTGGAACGTACCATCTGCAAGAACTTATGTTCCACATCGATCGACATCAACTACTCTTTGTCGAACGATACTCGCCTACCACAGTCGACCGAGACAACTTCTTTGTCGACCGATACTCACACCGCCCCATCAATCGACATCAACAACCGTTCGTCGACCAATACCTTTCATCCGACATCGATCGATATTACTCACATTACATCGATCGATACTACCCGCCGAGTCATGGTAGCACCTATTATTCTCACAACCGATGAGAATGGAGACCTGCGCGATCAAGATGGTCACCTGCGTAACGCAGCAGGTCAGAAGCTGAATGCTCAAGAGGAAATCATTCCTGAGCAAGACACTGCAACTACAAACTTCATCCAACCTGTAGATGAAGCTAACAGAGCTATAACCTTGGCTGACTACAACCGTCCAGATCAGTTCTATACCAACCGATCAGCCATCCGCCCTCCTGCCATTCAGAGAGGAGATTTCGAGCTTAAGCCGCAGTACTACACACTTGTGGGACAGATATCCTTCTGTGGGTTATCCCATGAGCATCCTATGGACCATCTAGAGAGGTTTGAGGATCTAATATCCTTCATCAAAGCCAATGGAGTCCCTGAAGACTACTTTCACTGCAAGCTTTTCAAATACTCTCTATCAGGAGAAGCTTTGCAATGGCTGAGGCAACTACCACCAGGTTCTCTCACTACCTGGAAGGACATCAATAATGCATTACTGCGTATTTTCTTTGATGATTCACGTGCTGAAGACTGGAGGAGGAAGATTACTACATTCACTCAGGATCGTGGAGAGTCATTCAAGGACACCTGGAACAGATTCAAATCCTACCAGCGCGACTGCCCACACCATGGATTCAACAATGTGCAACTACTCTGCACCTTCTACAGAGGCATCGCTTTGAAGTATCAGATGGCTCTTGATACAACTAGTGAAGGAAACTTCAGCACAAGGAATCCACAAGACGCTGTGAAGTTAATCGATAACTTAGCTTCAAGCAACAACCCGAAGAACACTGTCAAGGCGAAATCTGTATAATTCCTTGGGAAGGAACAAATTAATGAATTCCAAGAACAGTTGGACAATGTTCAGAAGTTACTAAACAAGCAGATTTGCTCAGTTGAGGATGCAGAAACTGCAGCTGGAGAGGAACACACATAGGAAGATGTGAACTGGATCAGTGAAGCAGGATTTCAGATATCTGGAATTTCAGGAGGAAACATGAACTTCTCAGGACAGAGAAGAAACTACAACCCAAGTTCACATAAACCCACCTACAGCAGCAGCAATCCCCACAACAACTGGAGTTATGGAAACTCATTTTACACCAATCCACCCCACCCACCCAGGAAAACAAACTAGAAGAAATGCTGGAAAGAGTTCTAGAGACCCAGCAGAAGCTACAGGTGGATTTCAATGGAAGATTGACTCCGTCTACACCACCCTGAACACAAAGCTTGATGCTTTGAGCACCTATGTGAAGAAAGTGGAAACTCAGGTGGTTCAGACAGGAGCTGCTTTGAGGAAACAATAAGCTTTAGCAAAGGCACAAGGAGAGTCTGCTGCTAACCACCACGTCAAATGTATCATGGATGATGATTTTTGGCAAGTGGTTAAACAAGAAAGGCTGCAAGATTCGACACATGAAGAGACACCCGAAACATGATTCGCTTCATATCGATAGACATCATCTACCCGACATCGATCGATATCACCAAAAGTGAAGCGATCGATAAACTTTGACGAGTATCGATCCATAGACTACGAGGAACCTTCCAGCGAATTGTGGGAACCGAAATTCACACCGTCAAATATTACTAAGTAAAAACGTAGGAAAACTAAGTTGACCTAATTTTCCCCGAGGATCCCAGCTATCTGCTGGGCCACGCACGACAAAGTTAAGATCGGCTAAGTTGAGAATAAATGCGTAAAATAAAGAGAGCAAAAAGAAAGAATTTTATTTCCGAATTCGCGGAGAGCGTTGGAACAATAGGTCGAGATCGCGGCCGTAAGAGCTGTCGATCGTCGCTAGTCTCAAAACCCTAGATCTAACCTAATTGAGTCGCAGCTCGCTAAAAAGGAAATAAACGCCTAAGTTCTAAATTGCTCTGAAAGTAGTTTGCCTTCTGATTTTCGGATCCCCCTTCCTCTGCTCCTAGACTTGCTTATATACTCCCATATGACGGTCTATTCCTGATGGGCTGCCGCGAGCTGGGCTTTTTCCATTTTCGTCGGCTTTAGTATTTATCAGGTAAGTTGACATTTATCTTTTTGGAAACTTGATGTTTATCTTTTGGAAGTTTGACATTTATCTTGTTTAGGAAGATAATCGCAAGCTGTCGTATCTATCTTTTTAGAAAATCGTAAAATGATTATCCGATCATGTTTGGTCCCCTTTGGGCCGTATCTCGGACTTCCGCTATTTTTTACGATTTCTTTGAGAGAACGCTCCTACTCGGATATTGGATCTTTCGGAAGATCTTCGACTCTTTTCTGAGGCGAATGGTGTTTTTAGATAACCATCGCCGTTTTCTACGAAGTTTTTCCATCCGTCGATGTCTTACGGGTTTTCCGAAGGCTAGGAGTAGGAAAAGGAGTTTGGTTTGCGGGATTCCAGAAAGTCGCAAAACTTGGATTTCTGGCGGTTTGAGAGCCTGGAACTTACGCACGAAGACTAGCCGTCCGATAACTCGAGCCAGCATGACGCTAGGCGCCCGGCGCCTAGAGGCAGCACGGGCGCTAGGCGCTCGGCGCCTAGAGGCAGCGCTAGGCGCCCGGCGCCTAGAGGCAGCGCTAGGCGCCCGGCGCCTAGAGGCAGCGCTAGGCGCCCGGCGCCTAGAGGCAGCACGGGCGCTAGGCGCCCGGCGCCTAGAGGCAGCCCAGGGTCAGTTGTTCGTTTCTTTCGGTTCGTGCGAGTTTTTTGCGTTCTTTTAACTTTCCAGAGATTTTTATCGTGTAGAGAATGTTTCTAATCGTTGATTTCGGAACGACTTAACATTTTCCCGAGTTTTCTAGATTGAAACTTAGTCTCTTAAAACTTCTCTAACGTCTTTCGTGTTTCGTCTGAACATTTCGGACATTGATTTCGTCTTGACCGATTTTGACCCTAACAGTTAGCCCCCCAGCTAGCTAGGAGCCGTAGGAGTCGTAGGTCCTAGCTTGCTGTATGGTTCGTGAGGAAAGTATGGAGACGAAATCGTGTCGAAGGTCGGGGTAAATAGTTAAATCCATGCCTATAAAGACTTGTGAATTGTTTACCATTCTTATTTCACCCAAGAATCTTAAGCCCATCTCTCCCTTGCAAATTCTCTCTCTAATTTTAATAAAAGAATGACTTCAAGATCAAAATCCTCGAGGAGACAGTCTCGCTCTTCTTCGGATAGTTTCCACGCCGAGGAGGACGTTCCGAAGCTCGAGGTTTCAGAGATTGACAGGAGCGCGTATTGTGATGCCGTCTTTGGTTCTGATCCCCCTCTTCCCGTGATTCCGATTCCCCGGCGTCCTGTGAAGGCGCGTGTGGAAACTGATTCGCCAAGCGATGTATCCCCTGAGTATCTTGGAATTCTTCGAGAGTTTTATGATGTTCCGAAAGGAGTCGTGTTTCGCATTCCCCGTGGGAATGAGCGTTCAGAGCGCCCTCCAGAGGGTTACTTTACTTGTTACGAGGCATTCTTGACGCAATGTCGACTATGTTCCCGATCCCTGGGGTCATTGTTCAGGCTCTCGACCGTTTCGGAATCTCAATCAGCCAGTTGAACGTTCCGGCTTTAGAAAGCTGGCTTGGCGTTGTTATTCTGAGTTACGAGTTAGGAATGGATCTTAGCCCTTCGGACTTCGAAGGGTTGTGGAGTTCCAAGACCGTGAGCACCAACGGAATATATGCCATGAAATCGAGGACCGATTTTTCTGTAATTCGTGGACTTACCTCACATGCTAAGGATTTCGTCGATTGTTTCTTTTTTGTAAGGATAGATGGAGAGTCTGTCGAGGAAGACTTTCTTCATCTATTCCCGACGGAGTGGTTGTACCGACGTGGTAAGATCATCGTACTCTTTTTTTTTTTTTAGAATCCAAAAGGCTAGCTCTGAACGCATACATATTTTTTTATTGTTCAGAGAACAGGTGGCTTACGCATGTTCCTTCTGATCTTTCCATGAAGAGAGACATATTTAGGTCAAGGGCTTGTTCCTGGAATTCTTTCGATCTTGACCGGATTCGAAAGGCGGTCGCGCTTCACCGATCGCGAGGCGGCACGCGACCTATCGTTAATGATGGATCCTTTGTATTTGCTCCTCCGAGACAGAGGGGGAAATCATAGAAGGGCAAAGGGATTGCTTTCGAGGTCTCGTCGGGGAATGACGAGCCGTCGAGATATGATCGTGACTTTGTCGCAGAAAATGGGGGTGTTCTCGGTCCGAACCCTCCCCCAAGTGACTTCTTTTATGAGCTCCCTCCGGCATTTACCCGTGACAAGTCTTTGGACAACGCGGAGAGGGATAAGGTGACCGCGGAGGGTGCTCGTTTGGTCAACTAGGTTTGTTTCTGAAACTCGAGCAAATCCCCCCTTTCTTTTTTATTTGACCTTGACTTCTTTGCAGGCCGTGAGAGTATGGAACGCATCGATCGATGGAAGTTTCCGCACTGCTCGATTGGCCCGCTTCAAAGCGGAGCAGACTGAAAGAGAGTTCGCCAAGTATCGGTTGGAGGTAGAGGAGCAAAACCGCCGGCAAGCCGAGGTCCAGGCTCGAGCCCTCGTCCGTGCAGAAAGGAGAGGGCGGAGAAGAGCTGCCGCCGAATTGAACCGAGGGCGGAAATCTTCTCTACCGAATTCGAGGCGTACAAAGAGGCTCAGGACTTTGTAGGCGGTTTTCGCGAGTGTCGTGGTTCGGTCGGTACTCTTCACAAGATGCAGCGTGAGGGTTTCTCACTTTCCAGCAAACTCGCCGCGATGGACGGCTCGATGAAAGTATGTGCTAACGCCGAATCCTCTGTTCCTCCGATCGAGGGGAGAATTCGAGAGCTGTGGAACCCTATTCCAGTCTCGGAAGATACAGCGGATGCGGGTGCGGATGCGAACGCAGGCGAGGAGGGTGAAGAGGTCGACCAGCCCAACTCCTCGTATGGAATATCTTTAACCGATTGTCTTGCATTTGATTATAATTTGTGATGAGCCAAGTGGGGCTGTTTGTATGTGTTGCGATCCTTAGGAGGTCGCGTGACTTTGTGTTTCTCGGGATTGGCCGTTGTTGGCCTTTGAATCCCTATTATGAATATTTTTATGAATTCTGCGTTTTGATTTATACTTTCGTCAAGTGTAGAGGGTTTGAATACGCGTAGTCACTTCGTATTCAAGCTCTTTTTTTGTCGCTTAACCTGTAGGTTACTTTGTAGCAAACGTTAGGTTTGTAAGCGATAAGAGGCAAATTTTGGAATCTCGTATTCTGGATACCTATGCCTATGATATGTTTTAGATACCAGCGAGGCTGGGTTTAGGGCAAGACCTAGGTCTAGTTTCGGACTAAAGATATGCGATGACAAATCGGCTTTTCGTTTTGCTTGTTCGCGATTTCGACCTGACTCGTACCGTTTTAGAATCCGCGAAATGCTTATCGGCTTATATGATTCGTTTGGGTACGAGTTGAGCTACTTCCTTTACGAATAGCTAACCAAAATTTGGATTTCTTGTATAACGCGCTATGATATCCTTGTCGGATGCAAGAGGACTTCGTTGGAAGCCAGACTACGAATTTGATTGAGTGAAACATTTCTATGTTTTTCCGTCGGGGCCAATCGACGGAATGGGATTTTTGGAGTCACGGAAAGACTGTTTGATAGAGTTTTTTGGAGGAGAATAGCGAATCGAAACTGGTCAGGATATTGCAACGTCTCGCGTTCCTTGAAGTACGATTTTCGTTTTCCGTAATGTTTTTGCGTTGGATAAGCGTTCAAATTTAAGACTTTATAAAAAGTTTCAAGAACGTAGAATACATGTAAAGAATATTTTTGCGGGAGTACGAGAGTATTCGTTCCCATCTCCCCTCCCCCTTTTTGGTGAGGGGGATAGCTGAACTCGTCGGGTTTTGACGAGCTGCCTACGTACCTCTTGCGAGGATCAAGCCATCTCGTAGTTCTGTTTATATCGCGGATGCTATTACTCCACGATTTCCGGCGCCTCGACTGTTTTAGCTAAGTCGGTGGCCGCGTTGGGAGTTGGGTCATCCGTTCCGTCGGCGATGGACTCGAGGATTTGCTTATCATCCTGAGTCGTGGCCTTTTTGGACAAGTCTGAGTCGTCCTTTGCCGAGTTCTCGGAGATACTCGGATGCTTCTTAGTTCGCTTCGGGTTAGCCACTGGAGCGTTCCGATTGCTGCGCAATTTATGTTCAGCCAGGAAGCAGAGTCGCGACTGTTTTTGGCTTCCCCAGATGACCGCCGTTCCAGTTGGTGTCGGAAGACGGGACTGCCTTCATGGCGTTTATCCAAGGAGTTCCCATTATGGCGTTATAGATGGCCGGGTTATCCACTACCGCAAACTCGACGATCTTTGTGACTTCTTTTGCCATGACTGGGAGCCTGATTTTTCCGAGGGTCATGGATGTGACGCCCGAGAATCCAGTCAACGGTCTTGGTTCTGGGATGACTTCTCTGAGGGGTATGTTCATCCTCTGGAGAGTATCGCGGAACATGATGTTGACCGTGCTTCCTGTGTCGATGAGGATGCGGCCGAAGAGATCTTTAATCACCAAGTCGATGACCAGAGGATCGTAGTGGGGTTTATCGAGTCCGGCCGTGTCCTGTTCCTCGAAGACGATCGTGTGATTGGGAACGTCGTCTTCTGGGCACCATCCGGGACTTGTTTCGGCCTTTCGTCCGTAGGCTTTAATTGACGAAACGGAGTCCTGGTAGAAGTGCGATCCTCCGATGATCATGTTGATCCTCTGGCGATTGTTGTTGTTTCCTTCGCCGTCTTGTCCTCGTCCGTGTTTTTCGCCCGATTGAGTTCCAGGAGCGTTATTCTTGGGATTGGCTCCGTCGGTCTTCGGCGGACGGTCAGAATCTAGGAGCAGGTCTTTCACGCTCCTGACCGTTGCTAGCTCGCCGGCAAGCAGCTTTGTAATGAGTCTAGCGCCGAGGACTTTACAATTGGCGGTTGAGTGACCTCTTGTCTGATGGAACTCGCAGCTGGAGTTGTCCTTGTACGAGTTCCGCGTCCAAGTGTTTCCGGCGGTCCTCCCTTGTTTGGAGTTGACGGCGTAGTTATGTTCGCCTTAGACATCTTCCCTCTCGTGATGGATGTACTTGTCGTTACGTGAGGTTTTCTTCTTGCCGGACGCTTTCTGCGGTCTGTGCTTTTGCGCCAGGACTTTCATCTCTTCTTCCATGATGATGAAATCCGTCGCCTTGTAGAGAGTGTCCTGGATGGTGCGCGACCTCTCGAAAGAAATCCACTTTCGGAATTTCGATTTGTACCAGAGGTTTTTTTCTCAGGGCGTCGATGGTGACTCTGTCGCTGAGGCCTGTTACCCTGGACATTACGAGTTTGAACCTCCTTATGTAGTCGCGGAGCGGCTCGTCTTCCTTTTGAATCAGGCTCCAAAGGTCTACGTCGGAGGTTTCCCTGTCCATGAACATGTAAAATTGCTTCAGAAAGGCTGAAGCCAGCTGGCGGAAACTTCCGATGAAGTTTCTTTTCAAGTGCGAGAACCACTCGAGCGCAGCACCTCTGAGATTCTCGACGAATAGGAGACAGCAGCCGATGTCTTTTTCCCGCTCCGAAAGTTTAGACCTAGCCATTGCAATCTGAAAGGATTGCAGATGTGCCTTCGGGTCTGTGGTTCCGTCGTAGGTGGGAAGCTTTATTTTCCCGGGATCTGAGACTCGTGCGTCTGTGATTCGAGAAGTGAACAGAGTCTTGCTCGATTCTTCGAGGAGCAGGTCGATCTCGGGAGCAGTGCTGGTTGCGTGGTGAATCTGCGATTTTACCACCTTCACCTCGGCTGCAGTCTTCGCGATGTATTCGCGTAAATCGTGGATCTCATTGGAGCCGTTTGCGCTCCTTTGTCTACGTTGGCTGCAATAGGCCCGAGTCTGGTCCTCGGCTAGCCTCTCTTGCTCTGACCAGTAGAGGTTTTCTTCCTCTTCTGTCATCGGTTTTTCGAAGGCTGCCGCTAGTCGAGCTGACTGACTTCGGGTCCTTCTGTGGTGGACGTCGGCGTCTTCGTCGGACGGATCCGATTGATCGCTGATATCCAGGTTGATTCTTTCGACGTCGACTCCTTCGTTTTTCCTCGGGGGAGGTGGAAGGTTATCCGTCGTTTTCTTCTGCCCTGCCGGAGTGGTATCGTCAGGGATGATTTCCGGGAATTCTCTCGGGGCATCTTTTTCTTTGTCTCTGGAAGTTCCGAAGTCAAGCCTCCTGACACGCCCTTGGTGGATCCGCGCGGGAGTTTGCTTTTCGCTGTTAAGGTACTGACCTGTTTAGCGAGTGAAGCCATTAGTTTCTCTTGTTCTTCTGACCGTTTCTGGGCGTGGCGAACAGTTCCTTCACCTGGTCCAGAAACGCGGTGTTTGCCTCGGCAGTGACCGTCGATACGTTTCCAGCGGGAGTCTTCTCAGCGTTGGCATCGGCAGCTGGTCCGTCATGCGTTTGCTTGTCTTTTTCCGCATTAGCAGACATGCTTAACTGGGCGTGCGTAGTTGCGAGAAAAATAATTCCGTGTATCCCCCTCCTTCTAGCGCCAAACTGTGGGAACCGAAATTCACACCGTCAAATATTACTAAGTAAAAACGTATGAAAACTAAATTGACCTAATTTTCCCCGAGGATCCCGGCTATCTGCTGGGCCACGCACGACAAAGTTAAGATAGGCTAAGTTGAGAATAAATGCGTAAAATAAAGAGAGCAAAAAGAAAAAAAAATATTTCCGAATTCGCGGAGAGCGTTGGAACAATAGGTCGAGATCGCGGCCGTAAGAGCTGTCGATCGTCGCTAGTCTCAAAACCCTAGATCTAACCTAATTGAGTCGCAGCTCGCTAAAAAGGAAATAAACGCCTAAGTTCTAAATTGCTCTGAAAGTAGTTTGCCTTCTGATTTTCGGATCCCCCTTCCTCTGCTCCTAGACTTGCTTATATACTCCCATATGACGGTCTATTCCTGATGGGCCGCCGCAAGCTGGGCTTTTTCCATTTTCGTCGGCTTTAGTATTTATCGAGAAAGTTGACATTTATCTTTTTGGAAACTTGATGTTTATCTTTTGGAAGTTTGACATTTATCTTGTTTAGGAAGATAATCGCAAGCTGTTGTATCTATCTTTTTAGAAAATCGTAAAATGGTTATCCGATCATGTTTGGTCCCCTTTGGGCCGTATCTCGGACTTTTGCTATTTTTTACGATTTCTTTGAGAGAACGCTCCTACTCGGATATTGGATCTTTCGGAAGATCTTCGACTCTTTTCTGAGGCGAATGGTGTTTTTAGATAACCATCGCCGTTTTCTACGAAGTTTTTCCATCCGTCGATGTCTTATGAGTTTTCCGAAGGCTAGGAGTAGGAAAAGGAGTTTGGTTTGCGGGATTCCAGAAAGTCGCAAAACTTGGATTTCTGGCGGTTTGAGAGCCTGGAACTTACGCACGAAGACTAGCCGTCCGATAACTCGAGCCAGCATGACGCTAGGCGCCCGGCGCCTAGAGGCAGCACGGGCGCTAGGCGCCCGGCGCCTAGAGGCAGCGCTAGGCGCCCGGCGCCTAGAGGCAGCGCTAAGCGCCCGGCGCCTAGAGGCAGCACGGGCGCTAGGCGCCCGGCGCCTAGAGGCAGCGTTAGGCGCCCGGCGCCTAGAGGCAGCGCTAGGCGCCCGGCGCCTAGAGGCAGCACGGGCGCTAGGCGCCCGGTGCCTAGAGACAGCGCTAGGCGCCCGGCGCCTAGAGGCAGCACGGGCGCTAGGCGCCCAGCACCTAGAGGCAGCGCTAGGCGCCCGGCTCCTAGTGGCAGCGCTAAGCGCCCGGCGCCTAGAGGCAGCGCTAGGCGCCTGGCGCCTAGAGGCAGCGCTAGGCGCCCGGCACCTAAAGGCAGCGCTAGGCGCTAGGCGCCCGGCGCCTAGAGGCAGCCCAGGGTCAGTTGTTCGTTTCTTTCGGTTCTTGCGAGTTTTTTGCGTTCTTTTAACTTTCCAGAGATTTTTATCGTGTAGAGAATGTTTCTAATCGTTAATTTCGGAACGACTTGACATTTTCCTGAGTTTTCTAGATTGAAACTTAGTCTCTTAAAGCTTCTCTAGGTACAAATCACCCTGAAGACCTAGGTTTACTCTCAGACTGAGGCTGTGCGAGGACAAATCGGCTTTCGTTTTTCCTGTTTGTGATTTTAACCTGATTTGTACCGTTTTAAAATCCGCGAAGTGGTATCGGCTTATATGATTTGTCTAAGTACGAACCAAGCTACTTCATTTACGAAGTGCTGAACCAAATTTAGATTTTTTGTATAACGCGCTATGGGATCCTTGTAAGATGTAAAAGAGCCTACCCTTAGGTGGCTTGTCTGTTTAGGACGTTATAGTTCGTTTTGTTGTGATCAGCAACAACGATATGATGCCGTTTAGAAGGCGTATGAAGGTTTTAATCGAAAAATGAATGTTCAGGCACGAAGCGACGTTTTGCAGTGCTTTGAAGTTTGTTTTTCTTATGCCATAAAGGATTATGGGTTTTTAGAAATCGCAGAATGTTTCCGGGTGATGGTGGTGATTTCGATGGACGCTAGGTCCGCAATTGAGGCCGTTTGGCGAATTTGTATTGGAAAGTTTCGAAAGTTCGATTTTCATTTGAAAATAGTGGGAGCGTATGAGTGTACGCACCCCACTCCCCCCCCTTTTTGATCGGGGGGGATAGCTGAACCTGCCGGTTAGCGAGTTGCCTACGTACCTCTTTAGAGAATCAAGCCATCTCGTAGTTCTATTGTCCACGTTTATGTTCTAGTGGTAGTATTTCTTAAGATGCATCGCATTCCAAGTTTTCGGGATTTTTACATCTTGCATGTTCGCGATTTGATACGAGCCTGGTCGGACGACTTTTATGACTTTGTATGGTCCTTCCCAGTTCGCCCCCAGTTTTCCTGCGTTTCGTTCAGCAGTGTTTTGGAAGACTTTTCGCAAGACCAGGTCACCTTCTTTGAATCTACGATTACGCACGTTCGCGTTATAATATTTTGCGGCAGCTTGCTGGTAATTTTGAATCCGGACGAGTGCCTGGTCGCGACGCTCGTTGATGAGATCGAGATTGTCAAGCAGCATGGCGTTGTTCAAGTCTTCTCGTTCGGGAAGGAATCTCCCCCGTACGCCGGGAAATTCTACCTCCGCTGGAATCATGCATTATGCTCCGTAGACGAGAGCGAACGGAGTTTCCCCCGTTGTCCGTCTTGGAGTGGTTCGATGAGACCAAAGGACCCCTTCGAGTTCTTCCGCCCATCGTCCCTTTTTGGCTTCCAAGCGTTTTTTCAATCCCTCCAAGACGGTTTTGTTTATGGTTTCAGCCTGTCTGTTGCACTACGGGTATCTGGGAGTGGACTTGTTAAGTTGTGTTTTCCATTTTTCGCAAAATGCCTCGAATCGTGTGGAGATAAACTGAGACCTGTTGTCTGTTACGATTTTGTACGGGACGCCGTGTCTAGTTATGATGTTTTTCCAGACGAAGTTCTCGACTTGTACGTCTTTGATACTTGCGTAGGATTCTGCTTCCACCCATTTCGAAAAGAAATCTGTGAGGACCAGAAGGAAATGCTTTTGTTTTTATTTGTGTAGTGGTCCAACGATGTCCATTGACCATCGCATGAAAGGGTATGGAGATGAGATTGAGGAGAGGATTTCTGCGGGTTGATGAATTGTTGGAGCGTGCCGCTGACACTTCTCGCATCTCCGAGCAAACTTCTCGCAATCTTTTATCATAGTTGGCCAGTAGAATCCGTGGCGTTTTATTTTTGTTGCGAGAGATCTTCTGCCGGAGTGGTTTCCGCATGATCCGGAGTGAACCTCCTCCATGATTTTTCTTGCCTTCTCTCCTTCCGCGCAAGTCATGAGAGGTCCGGAGTGGTTTGCGACTAGCTGAGAAGCGTGGATATTCTGGATTTTTAGTCCGTGGGCTAGTCGTAAGCCCGCGATAAGCTCTTCATATTCCGCCTCGTTGTTCGATGCACGAAAATCCAAGCGGAAGGATTGCTCGAGGATTTCTCCTGTAGGCGAGGTGAGTCGAATCCCGGTTCCGGATCCTTGCTTGGATGATGATCCGTCGACGTCCATTGCGGGTAATTCTACCAAGAAGTCTGCGAGTACCTGCGATTTCATGCAGGTCTTCGGACGATATTCGATATCGTACTAGCTCAATTCGATTGCCCATTTTGCGAGTCTACCGGACTGGCTTGGGCTGTGTAGAATCGTTTGTATTGGGAAGGTGGTGAGGACCACGATGGTGTGAGATTGGAAATATGGCCTGAGCTTTCTCGCTGAAATTATGACAGCGAGTGCCAATTTTTCCATTAACGGGTACCGAGTTTCCGCATCTAGTAACGTTTACTAATGTAGAAGACTGGTCTTTGTTCTCCGAATTCCTCTTGTATCAGGACACCGCTGACTGCGGATGCGGAGACCGCGATGTAGAGGAACAAGGGTTCTCCTACTACGGGTTTCGCAAAGATAGGAGGGGTGGCGAGATATCGTTTTAGCTGTTGGAAAGCTTTCTCGCAATCTTCCGACCACTCGAACTTCTTATTCCCCTTCAATGTTTCGTAGAAAAGGAGGCACTTGTCCGTGGAGCGCAAAATGAATCGGTTTAGTGCTGCGACCCTTCTGGTCAGCCTTTGGACTTCTCGTTTGGTCCTTGGGAAGGCCATCTCTATCAATGCGTTGATCTGTTTTAGATTGGCTTCTATCCCGCGGAATGTGACGAGGTAGCCGAGGAATTCTCCTGCCGCCACAGCGAATCTGCACTTCGCTGGATTTAGTTTCATGTTATGCTGGTTTAACCTCTCAAAACATTCCTCTAAGTGAACTATGTGGTCGCGTTCGTCGAGGGATTTTACCAACATATCGTCAATATAGACTTCCATGGTTTTTCCGAGTTGCTCGGAAAACATCCGATCGCGTTATATGCTGTTGGGCCATAGACAACCAGGAATTCTATCCTCTTGGTAACGCTCTCGGCTCTGACTGAAAGATTGACTGAGCCGAAGGTCATTGTGATATTCCCCGAGAGTCCAATGACCGGAACAGGATCGTCTGTGACTGTGTTTAGGTCGATTCCCATTCTCTCGAGAGTGCTTTTATACATAATATTCATCGAGCATCCGATGTCGACCAATATTCTGGCTACGTCCATGTCCTGAATCGTAAGTTCGATAACGAGGAGCTCGTCGAGAGGTTTGGCATGACAAGTGATCTCACTCAAACTACCCTAGGAGTGAATTACTCTCTCAAATAAGAGGTTCAGAGGTAGTTCTTAGGGATCGAATTCACGGGGATCGAAGGAACACAAAAGATAGTAATCCTTAGTGACTAAGCTAGGTTGAAATGGTTTAAATGTAAATTGCGGTTGTGAGCAATGTGTAATTGCTCAAGAGAATGTTTTGGGGTTGTAAGTAATAAGAGAAATAGTTAGATTCAAGGTTTCTATTCAGTTGGTTCAGGATTATAATGCTATGGATGTTTTAAATGAGTTGCTTGCATTTACTAAAGAACTTCGACTCTTTAGATTTGCCTAATAACTGTCGTTACTAGACTCGTCTATTGACCTGTCTGCCGACAATATCGATCGATATTTGACAGCTTGTATCGATCGATATGTGTGTCGTCGATCGATTACTCTATTTGAGTATCGATCGATATAGCTCTAGATCGAATCGAATATGTGTTCACCAAGATCATAGACCGGCTCTCGCTTATCCCTAGAGGATCTTAGCTTATTCAAGATGATGTCAGGAGAATGATTTATGTATTAAATCATTTCCAAGATCATATTCTAGTTAGCTACTCTAGAATAAGCATTAGGGTTCATCAGGATAAAGAGTATCCAACTCAACAGTCCATAGTTGGGGCTAATCCCTCATAACTATTTGAACCCTAAATCTAACAACGGAATCTACTCAGACATGACTGAGTAATTCATAGCATCTAGGTAATAATAGAGATTCATTTAGAAGACCGAACAATCAAGTTCCTCGTGATAACAAATCTCTTTGTATCTTTCTTCTAAACTTGGAATCCTATAACCTTAGATGAGAACAGAAATGAAAAGAATACTTTATTGATAAGTAAGAAGTACTAGAACAATGATATGTTGTAAAAGCTTGCTTTGTCAAAACACATAGGCAAAGGTATAAATATTGAGTACAATTAGGTTAAAAACTCGTCAGGGGCATTATAGTAATATTGAGACATCTTGGGCTTCAAGTCGATTGAGAATATTCTTCCTTCTTTAGCACGCTCGATATCGATCGATGTTACAATGTGTACATCGATCGATGGAGTATCTCGTCGTCATTTCTTCAAATGCGTCATCGATCGATTACACGTAATGTGTATCGATCGATATGTATCTCTGGATATCAACCTCGATGTCTGATCTTCAAGTCATCTCGGGAAAACTCTCCTTTAAGCTCCAAATGGCACCTAAAACGTCACTTTACTCCAAAATGCCCTTGAACCTGAAAACATACCTAAAAGACTCCAAAACATAGATATATATAGTAAAATCATAGAAATACCATGAGTAAAAGTGGGTCAAAATCATGGTATATCAACTCCCCCAGACTTAACCTTTTGCTTGTCCTCAAGCAAACACACAGGTAGTCTTAGAAAGAAGTTTGAAAATAGCAGGGACTCAATTTAAATTTTAACTCTAGGATCATCACCTCTACTTTGTTGCAAGCCACATCTTATGCCTATAAATCACATGAGTACATTATACCATATCCTAGCTTAGCAACCAAATCTCCTAGCTAAACATCTTAACAATCATGTCTGTTTATCCCCTCTACTGATCTCATTTATGCATAAAAATAAAAGTACAGGCTTTACCTTGGGGATATCGATCAAGAAACACATGGACTCAACTCAAGCAAGTTTCTGAACACACATGCAAGTCTTCTCTGATTCCTTTCTTCCCCCTTTTATTCTCTCTTCTATGGATCCTCATAGTTTCAAACTTTGATGAACACTGATTGCCACAAAGGCCATCTTTGTGTTATCTCATTGACATATATCTTTGAATAAGCGAATAATGGGGTCACAGGAATCATTCCTACCCCTCGCTTTGATCAATCTTTTAAAGTAGAATAGTGGGGTCGCAGGAATCACTCCTACCCCTCTACTTCGCAAGATATCATATCACATCTTTATACAAATAATTTCTCTCTTTCCTTAGGATGCTGAAGAGAGAGAAGGAAGGGAATCAGAAGCACACAGACTATTACCTTCCAGACTTGTAGGAGGATTCCGACCCCTTGTATACCAAGCCCCAAGACAAGCAATAGATTGTCCGGCTAGGTTGGAGATCAGCTTTGGTTCTTCCAAACAATCATGTGGAGTGTTGTTATAGGTGATGGTTGATCCACTTTAGCATCTATAGTACTTTATGCAATCAACAGATCTAAGAATGGTGCTAAACAGTGGTTAGATAAAAAGAAAATTTTTGAAAAATATCCTAGTCCCTTTCTTGACTCAATAAAACCAATTTTTGAAAACATTTTGGTGAAATCAAAAAGGTAAGGTAGCATCAGTAATCTCCCCCCGGACTTAAACCATACACTGTCCTCAGTGTATAATAGTCGGATTAGGGCATAAATAAATCATAAGTAATGTACTGATATCGAAAATTAGAACGATATACCTGACCGTGGTTACGTATCGAGCGATAGTGAGTCGTCTATGTCGATCGATGAAAATAAGGATATGTCGAGCGATGTCGACAGGATCGTATCGGTCGATAGTGATGGCAATCGTCTAGTATCTGAAAAACATAAAAACAAAAACGAAAAACAAAAAATAAAAAGCATAATTCAAATTTAACTAAGTAAGAAATTACCTAACAGTGGGTTGCCTCCCACTCAGCGCTTTATTATAGTCTTTTAGCTTGACTATGGTAGTATTGAGGCTAGTGAGTTGAGTGCATGACACTTGCTGAACAGCAAGCCTCATCTGTGTTCTCTCCATGTTTTTCTCCAGTCCCAGTGGTGAAGAAGTTTCTTGTGGCTTTATCTCCTTTGGTTAGTTTCTCCCTTAATTCATTGACCTCGTTGCGCAGACGTTCTAGACCTTCTGCATTGCTCTCAATGTGGAACTGGTGGTTTCTGAATGTTGGATAGGTGTGTTGGGATAGATCACGAGTTCTTCTTGGATGTCATTGAGCCTCTCAAATGTTCTCCTTCGTATCATGAGCCTATCGATCGATCTCGGGTAATCCATATCGATCGACACTCGTGTAGGCCTGTCGGTCGATGGCTTGTCCGGTATATCGGTCGACGCTAATGGTGTTGGTTTATCCGCGAGTTGTCTGGAGATGGTCTTGATTTCCTTCTGGATGTTCTCTATAGTGTTCTCCATGCTCTTGACGTCGCTTTGCACTGGAAACCATAGTTCCTCAAAGCTTTGGTATGAAGAATCTCCAACCTCTTGGATCATAGTGAAAAGATCTTGAATTGTCTTCTCCATATCAGTTTTGGTGCAGAACTCGCTATAATGTATATCGGGCGATGGACTAGGTATCACATCGGTCGATGCTGAGCGTCTGAAATCATTGCAGAGGTCTCTCAATGTGGCTTCAACTTCCTGCAGTCGACTTTCAATCGTTGGGATCATCTCATCAGTGATTCCCTTCTTGCTGGTGTAGAAGGATTTCATCGTTTGGTGTGTGTGGTGTAGAGCCTTGATGATGTGATCCATGGTGTTTGCCATTGTTGATGTGCGTTCCTTGAATGAGGTGAAGTTGTTGATGAGCTGCTGATATTTGTCTTCTAGATCCTTAGTGGTGGTTGCCTCTTCTCGTTTGATGTCGTGATAGATGTTGCTGATGAGATTAGTGATTTCTTCTTTGCTGTAGGTATTCTGCAAACGTCTATCGTTCGATGTGCGTAGGCATGCATCGATCGACGGTGTATGATCAGTATCGGTCGATGTGTTGTTTCCAGCATCGGTCGATGGCGTCTCGTATTTTTCCAACTTCAAGCGGAGAGCGGATACTTCTTCCTCCAGGGCGTCCTTCTTCTATTGTTGAATGTCATAAGCGCTCTGAATCCAGTCAACTTCAGATTGGAGATCTGATCGAACTTTCTCGATTTCATATGGAAAGTAGGAGGTGTGCCAGATGTAGGGACTTGTAGCTTGATAGATCTTTTCTTGGACTTCAGCTTCTGTGTAGAGCTTCTCTGTAGGTTCTTCCTTGTTGAAGTGATCGGCATGTATGGGTAAGCAAAAACAAGACCTATCGAATAGTGATGCTCTAGTAAGTAACTCCTCAATGGCCTCCTTTGAAACATGGATGATGTTTCCATTTACTCCTCTAGCATACCCAGATTCATCTCTGAAAACTCCAAATTCGTCCTTCTTCTCCCAGAAGAAACGACGAATGCCAAATTTGAAAGCTCGTATGCCCATCTCTCGGTGCATATCGAACGATAGACGGTTGTGTTTATCGATCGATATGTGCAGAAATTTTGAATCCTCCGTATTGGGGTGATCAGCTATAGCTCCGTCTTGAATGGATGTTGTGGTTGTGCTGATATGCTGATAGTGCTGATGGCCATGGGTGTGAGGTAGTTGTTTGAAGAGGTTATTGGATCCGTTAGTGGTTTGAAGGATGTCGCATATGTCCTTATTTGTGATTGGGATGATTCTCCCATCCATTGCTCGTGCATTGCCTTCTGGATCTCTGAAAATACCAAACTCATCTGGAGTTAGATAACCAAAATCAATATTATTTACTTGTACCTCGGATGGTGTAGTGGTCATATCGGGCAATGTAGCAGGCGCATCGGTCGATGTGGGCGGATGGTTGTCGATCGATTGTTGTTGAAACGTATCGGTCGATGGAACTTCCTCAGGCTGAATTGCATATTGCAGTTGAATTGCCTCTACTGCAAAACTTTCGTTATAGTCGCTTGCCCAACTTCCAATTGAGTAGTCTCCGTCTCTTATATCCTTACATGGTGTGTAAATGGATATAAAGTCGATAGGATCGCTTGATGGTTGATAGGGTCGTTTGAGCGATCTTCTAGGTGGCATATCGGTCGATGAAGGATGGCTTCCATCGGTCGATGCTTTGAATCTGAAGGTGTGGGAAGTGTGTCCATCTTCTTCTTCACGAATGAATCTGTACTCTGTAGCTCGTTCTTCCTCATAATCTTCATCATATTCCTCCTCTAAAGGTATGTAGTCGTCCGGCTCTGATGTAGCTTGCTCGAAATCTCGATCTGGAAACTCCACAATAAGTCTGTCTGTTTAGGCCAGCGTTTCAGCGTTGTTCCTCCAAAAGGGTTGTCTATCGAACGATGTGTGGTTGGCTATGTCGGTAGATGAGATGGTACGCGTATCGGGCGATGGAATGTTGCTCTCATCGGTCGATGAAACCGAATCGGTTTCGTACTCAGCCATGGAATCGTACTCATGGGAACAGAAACAAGCTGCTACGACTTTTGGGGTTTCCTTGCCTGGTAACTTGATGACCTGGACGGGATCATTGAGGGTGGTGGAATCTATTAGGGTTAGGCAGAGCTTGTTGAACTTTAGGTCACAAACGGCTCCGACGGTGGCTAGGAAAGCTCTTCCAAGCAGTAGGGATGTTTTGAAGTTCAGCTTGACATCCAGGACGTGGAAGTCTGTAGGGATGATGGCGTCTCCAATCTGTACCTCAAGATTTCGAGTTATGCCTCCAGAATTCTGTTGAGAACAATCCACAAAGATGAATGTCTCATCAGTTGGCTCTATCTTCAGATGTAGGTGATCTGCCATGATCTTAGGAATGATGCTGACTCCTGATCCTGTATCACATAGGGCACGAGGGAATTCAATGCCCCTGATGGAACATGGTACTGTGAACTTCCCTGGATCGCTCCTCTTTGTTAGTGTGATCCTCTTCTTCAAGCTGTCACGAACTTGGTGAAACATCCTCTTGATGTCTTCTTCTGTCTCCTTGGTCTCTCTGAAGAACATCCACAATCTGTGTGAAAAGTAGGCTTCTTCAAAGGGTTTCTCTGCAGGGATCCTTAGAACTTGTTTCTTGAAGTTTTCTATCTCTGCTTCATTAGCTCTCCTTTTAAGGTGCTTGGTAATCTTCTCTTTCCTTTTTTGTAAAACTCTTCCTAGGTTTTCCTTTTCTGGCTCCATGGGTTCAATGATGTCTGTGTGTTTCTTTAATATGGCTGTAGGAAGGGATTTGGAAAGTTTGGATTGCTCCCAGAGTGCATTAAGTCGTGCTACATCGATTTTCGGTAGTTGCACTCGGCGGTGGGGGATTGTATATCGATCGATAGCTACTGCTGTGTGTCGGTCGATATTGGTGTCTCTGGATCGGTCGATGGAAAGATCTATGTATCGATCGATGGGGTCCGAAGATCGGTTGACGTCCATACGGGTGGGCGGTTTTGGGTGTTTGGCTGCAAAGGCTTCGTGTGACATGATTTTGATTGAATTGCACTCGTTAGAGGGTTCCTCGAAGTCTATCGATCGATATTCGTCAAAGTTTATCGATCACTTTGCTTTTGGTGATATCGATCGATGTCGAGACGATGATGTCGATCGATATGAATCAAATCCGGCTTCGGGCGAGGCTTCATCTGTCGAATTTTGCAGCTTATCCTGGGGAACTTCATCCCAGAAATCATCATCTATGATGGCATTGACGTGGTGGTGAGTAGTAGGCTCTCCTGGTGCTCTTGCCAAGGCTTCTTGTTTCTTCAAAGCCTCTCCTGTCTGAAATACTTGAGTCTCCACTTTCTTCACATAGGTATTCAAAGTAGCAAGCTTTGAATTCAGAGCATTGTAGACAGAGTCAATCTTCCCGTTGAAATCCACCTGGAGCTTCTGTTGTGTCTCTAGAACTCTTTCTAGCATTTCTTCTAGCTTGCTTTCCTGGGTGGGTGGGGGTGGATTGGTGTAAAAGGAGTTTCCGTAGCTCCTGTTGTTGTTGGGGTTGATGCTGTTGTAGGAAGGTTTCTGCGAACTGTAGTTGCTCCTCTGTCCTGAGAAGTTTCTGTTTCCTCCTTGGTTTCCAGATCTCTGAAATCCAGCTCCACTGATCCAGTTCACATCTTCGTCTATTTGATCCTCTGTGGTTTCTGCATCCTGAACTGAGCAAATCTGCTTGTTAAGCAGCTTCTGAACGTTATCCAGCTGTGAATGAAATTCATTAATTTGTTTCTTCCAAAGGAATGATACAGATTTTGCTTTGACGGTGTTCTTCGTGCTGTTACTTGAAACTAAGTTATCAGTTAACTTCACAGCGTCTTGTGGATTTCTTGTGCTGAAATTTCATTCACTAGCAGTGTCCAGAGCCATTTGATATTTTAGGGCGATGCCTCTGTAGAAGGTGCAGAGTAGTTGCACGTTGTTGTATCCATGATGTGGGCAGTCGCGCTGGTAGGACTTGAATCTGTTCCAGGTATCCTTGAAAGATTCTCCAGGTTCCTGAGTGAATGTAGCAATTTTCCTTCTCCAGTCCTCAGCACGTGACTCATCAAAGAAGTTACGCAGGAATGCGTTTTTGATGTCCTTCCAGGTGGTGAGAGAACCTGGTGGTAGTTGTCGCAGCCACTGCAAAGCTTCTAGTGTTTGAAAAGCTTGCAGAAAAGATAGTCTTCAGGGACTCCGTTAGCTTTGATGGAAGATATAATATCCTCGTATCTTTCCAGATGGTCCATAGGATGCTCGTGAGATAACTCACAGAAGGGTATCTGTCCTACGAGACCGTAGTACTACGGCTTGAGCTCGAAATCTCCTCTCTGAATAGCAGGAGGGCGAATGGCTGATCGGTTGGTATAGAACTGATCTGGACGGTTGTAATCAGCCAAGGTTCTAGCTCCGTTGGCTTCATCTGCTGGTTGGATGAAGTCTGTAGTGTCTTGCTCAAGAATGATTTCCTTTTGAGCATTCAGCTTCTGACCTGCTGCGTTACGCAGGTGACCATCTTGATCACGCAGGTCTCCATTCTCATCGGTTCTGAGAATAATAGGCGCTACCATAGCTCGTCGGGTGGTATCGATCGATGTTAGATGATCTATATCGATCGATGTCGGATGAAGAGTATCGGTCGCCGGTCGGTGGTCGAGCGATGAAGTGCGGCGAGTATCGGTCGACAAAGAAGGTGTCTCGGTCGACTGTGGTAGAGCAGTATCGGTCGACGAACGGGTGTTGATGTCGATCGATGTCGGTGTATCGGTCGACAAAGTAGAGGTAGTGTCGATCGATGTGGAAAGTAAATTCTTGCGGATGCTACACTGCAAACTGTGGGGGTCTTCTGAGTACACAAGTGGATGATTCTTGTTGCTTCTGGTATTGCTCGGCATGTACCTGAAAATCAAGAAAAAAATTTTGCGTCAGAAGGTGATTTAGCAAAAATTTAAATAACCTAGACCTAATCAGATTAAATCTAATGGCGATCTTAGCTCCCCGGCAACGGCGCCAAATTTGATCTCACTCAAATTACACTAGGAGTGAATTACTCTCTCAAATAAGAGGTTCAGATGTAGTACTTAGGGATCGAATTCACGGGGAGCGAAGGAACACAAAAGATAGTAATCCTTAGTGACTAAGCTAGGTTGAAATGGTTTAAATGTAAATTGCAGTTGTGAGCAATGTGTAATTGCTCAAGAGAATGTTCTGGGGTTGTAAGTAATAAGAGAAATAGTTAGATTCAAGGTTTCTATTCAGTTGGTTCAGGATTATAATGCTATGGATGTTTTAAATGAGTTGCTTGCATTTACTAAAGAACTTCGACTCTTTAGATTTGCCTAATAACTGTCGTTACTAGACTCGTCTATTGACCTGTCTGCCGACAATATCAATCGATGTTTGACAGCTTGTATCGATCGATATGTGTGTCGTCGATCGATTACTCTATTTGAGTATCGATCGGTATAGCTCTAGATCGAATCGAATATGTGTTCACCAAGATCATAGACCGGGTCTCGCTTATCCCTAGAGGATCTTAGCTTATTCAAGATGATGTCAGGAGAATGATTTATGGATTAAATCATTTCCAAGATCATATTCTAGTTAGCTACTCTAGAATAAGCATTAGGGTTCATCAGGATAATGAGTATACAACTCAACAGTCCATAGTTGGGGCTAATCCCTCATAACTATTTGAACCCTAAATCTAACAACGGAATCTACTCAGACATGACTGAGTAATTCATAGCATCTAGGTAATAATAGAGATTCATTTAGAAGACCGAACAATCAAGTTCCTCGTGATAACAAATCTCTTTGTATCTTTCTTCTAAACTTGGAATCCTATAACCTTAGATGAGAACAGAAATGTCTAAGAATACTTTATTGATAAGTAAGAAGTACTAGAACAATGATATGTTGTAAAAGCTTGCTTTGCCAAAACACATAGGCAAAGGTATAAATATTAAGTACAATTAGGTTAAAAACTCGTCAGGGGCATTATAGTAATATTGAGACATTTTGGGCTTCAAGTCGATTGAGAATATTCTTCCTTCTTTAGCACGCTCGATATCGATCGATGTTACAATGTGTACATCGATCGATGGAGTATCTCGTCGTCATTTCTTCAAATGCGTCATCGATCGATTACACGTAATGTGTATCGATCGATATGTATCTCTGGATATCAACCTCGATGTCTGATCTTCAAGTCATCTCGGGAAAACTCTCCTTTAAGCTCTAAATGGCACCTAAAACGTCACTTTACTCTAAAATGCCCTTGAACCTGAAAACATACCTAAAAGACTCCAAAAGATAGATATATATAGTAAAATCATAGAAATACCATGAGTAAAAGTGGGTCAAAATCATGGTATATAACCAAGCCGTTGCTCCGTCCCCGAATGACACGATGTTGCAGACGGGTGATATGGTCATACTGTTGTGTTATCAAAATCATGGTATATAACCAAACCAAAATTCGCACTTTCGATTTAAGTTAAATAAATCGTAGGAAAATCAAGTAAATTCAATTTTCCCTGAAGGCTCGGATTCTCTGCGATAACCAAACGGAATCGATAAAGTAAAATATGACAATAACGTAGCGGAAAAAGTGCTCTAAGGCGTTTTTATTAAATGAACAATAAGTTGCATACAATATTCTTCCGAAAACGGAGAGATAGGATATGCTGAAAAGGAAACGACAGAACCGCAGGCGACAAAACGTTCTAAGTCTTGCTCCACTAGTCTAACCACCTAAGCCCTAAGTTCTCTAAGCTAACAAGAATTCTCTAAGTCTCTGGATTTCGGATCTGCTCTCTCTCTCTCTGATTTTTCGCCCCCCTTTGCTTCTCTCCCCAAGCTTCTTTATATACTCCTCCTTATGACGGTCTATTTTCCTTTTGGGCCGCGAATTGGGCTTTTTCCATTTTCGTTGGTCTTCGTGTTTATCGGGAAACTCGACATTTATCTTTCTCGGAATTTTAACAATTATCTTGTTATGTAAAGATAATCATTCTGTCGCATCTATCTTTAGGAAATCGTAAATGGGCCGTCCGATCATGTTTGGTCCCTTACGGGCCGTTTTTCGGATCTCAGTTGTTTTCTACGATTTCCTCGAAAGGATACTCCTGTCGCGATATCGAGTTCTTCGGAAGATCTCTGATCCTTCGTAGAGTCGGGATGAATGGTGTCTTAAGATAACCATCATTGTTTTACCACGAATTTAAGATCTCCCTCCTCGTTGATATCTTACGAGTTTTCCGAAATCTTTCCGACGACCTTGGTTCGGAGTAAGAACGGGAGTTTTGTTCGCGGAATCTTAACGATTCATTCTGCGAGACCTTGGGAAGAACGCAAAGTACAGATTTCTTGCGGCCGGAGCCTAGAACTTACGCATGAAAACTAACCACCCGTCGACCCGAACCAACACGGGGCTTGTCGCTCGGCGACCACGGCCAGCACGGGCGCTAGGCGCCCGGAGACCTGGGCCGGCTCTAGGCGCCCGGCGACCACAGCCAGCACGGGCGCTAGGCGCCCGGAGACCTGGGCCGTCTCTAGGCGCCCGGCGACCACGGCCAGCACGGGCGCTAGGCGCCAGGCGACCTTGGCCGGCGCTAGGCGCCCGGCGACCACAGCCAGCACGGGTGCTAGGCGCCCGGCGACCTGGGCCGGCCTTAGGCGCCGGCGACCACGGCCAGCACGGGCGCTAGGCGCCCGGCGACCTGGGCCGGCGCTAGCCGCCTGGTGTCTTCGGTTTTCGGGCGTTTGTGCTTATTTTTCCGGAGGGTTTTCCATGCGACAGATTATACTTAGCCATTGATTTTGAGATAACTGTTTTTGACCCCAACAGTCGTTTCGACCAGGCGGTCGATATGAGGTAACGGGAAACTGTCTTTGAGACAAGCTTTGTTTAGGTCAGTGAAATCTACACAGATTTTCGATTTCCCGCTTTTTGTTTTTACCACTACCGTATTGGCCAACCAATCAGGATAATGCACCTCTCGAATGGACCCAGCTTTCGTGAGTCGGTCAACCTCGTCGTTAACAGCTTGAGCCTTTTTTAGACCTAGCTTACGACGCTTTTGCTTGATCGGTTTGAAAGTGGGGTCTACGTTAAGCTTATGGGTGGTGCCATTCGCGTCTATGCCGTTCATATCACTGGTGGTCCACGCGAAGGTTCCGACGTTGCTTTTAAGGAAGTCAATGAGCTCCTTTTTAGTTTTGAGAGGTAGCTCGGATTCGATGCTTACCTGTTTTTCAGGATTTGAATCATCGATGCTAACTTGTTCGGTGAGGTTTTTAGGGGGACCTCAAATATTTTGTTGCATCTCACAACCCTCCTGGATCTGTAATTGCTATTGGGGGGATTCTTTTATAATTTCGAATCCTCCTACGTAACAGATCCTGGAGATCTTTTGGCTACCATGTATGGTAGCTATCCCGTCAGGTGTCGGGAATTTTACGCATTGGTGATAAGTTGAAGCTACTGCTTTCATCTTATGGATCCAGGGTCTTCCTAGAATTGCATGGAACGGGGAAGGTATGTCGATGACTATGAAATTGGTCATCTTCATGACTCCGCCAGCTATGATTGGGAGTTTGATAGTTCCCAACAAGGTAGATGTTTCTCCGGAAAAACCTATGAGATTGGATTTCTGGTCGATAATTTCATAGTCTATTTCCATTCCTTTCAAGGCGTTGTAGAAAATAAGGTCGACAAAACTTCCGGTGTCTACCATGAGCTTAGGGACCTCATACCCTACTATGTTCAGTGTGACGACCAGAGCATCGTCGTGAGGTCTGTCAAGGTCTGACGTCTCGCTTTTCCAAAAAGAGATTTTAGTGTTGGACTCGGGGTTGGTCGACTTAGGCTGAGTGTTGGACACAACTTTCCGTACGTGACTTTTGATAGAATTAACGGAGTCCTGACACACGTCTGACCTTCCAAGGATATAGTCTACCCTCGAGCTAGGGCTCAGTTGAGATGATGGTTTGCTTAAGAGGGTCTCGATTTGTAGGCTTTTTTCTTGTGAGAATTTTCCAAGAATCATATCGACTCTTTTCTTAGAAGCTGGGAGTGGCGAATCTGTCTCCTTTTCAGGTGACCTTTCGCGTTTCGGAGAGGTATCTCTGGGAACTCTTTTCTGATAGGGCTGTGGCTTTTTGAGGTCCACGTCTTTTATTTCTCCAGCTGCTAATTTGGCTGCCAGTTTCCGTTGGAGGTCTCAACATTCCTCAGTTGAATGTCCTTTCCGTTTGTTCTCATCGTAGCCTTTCGACCAGGGGGCTTTAGTTGTCACGGCGACGGGTTTCTCTTCCTTGTCTTCCATTTCCTTCTGAGGCTTCACCTTTCGGGTGATTTTGGGGTTTCTTGTGGAGTTTATCCAGTGCAGTCGTTTCCTCCTCTAAGGTAACATATCTAGAAGCTTTATGAAGAGCATCATCAATAGTTGGGGGAGGATTGAGCGTTAGCTCTGACCAAAATTCTGATTTATACCAGAGACCTCTTCTAAGGGCCTCGATGGCAACTTGTTCGTTGGGGTTCGAGAGCCTAGTTCTTACTTCTCTAAATTTCTCAATGTAGACTCGTTGCGAGTCTCCCATTCCTTGTCTGACTTTCCAGAGGTCAGCCTCGGATGCTTGCTTCAGGATATGGGTCGAATACTGCTTCATGAAGGCGTTGGTTAAGTGATCGAAGCTGTCTATCAAATTTGGCTCAAGGCCAGAGAACCATTCGAGGGCTGTTCCGACCAGGTTTTCGGCGAGTGTCCTGCAGTATCCTGCCTCACATTCTTCTTTCGTAAAATGAGCTTTCACGATAGCTAATCGGAAGACTCTTAAATACGCCTTTGGGTCTGAGGTCCCATCGTATTTGGGGATCCTAATTTTTCGGGTGTCTCTTATGTAAGAGCCGGCAATCATGTCAGTGAATGGAGTCCCACGGGTTTCCTCAATCAAGCTCTCAATTTCGGGAGCTGAGCTTGTTGCCTTGTGGACTTGAGCATTCAACTTTTGGAGAGCTGCGTGAGTTTTCTCCATAAATCTGCGAATGGCCTCAGGTCCCTCTAAGGAAGGACTTTTAATCCACTTTCCCATGGATTTCCGAGGGATATAGGTCTGTCGGAAATGTCGAGTATTTAAACCCCTTCTTCTTCCTTTTCTCATTTTCATCTCTCTCTAGAAACCTCTCCACCTTCTCTCACTTCTCCGGCGATTCACCACCTTCCAGCCGCGATTCACCACCAGTTCCGGCGATTCGTCGTCCCAATCTCATCCCTACACCCCCCCCCCCAATCATGTAAAATCTCAATCCTTTCATTTTATTTAGGGTTTTGGAAATTAGATTTGAGGATTTTAGGTTTTTTTTAATTTGCATGTTTATGATTGAATTGATAGATTAAGGTTTAGTAGTTAGATTTTGTTTGCAATGTTGTTTTGTTTTAGTTTTTTATTTTATATCGAATTTGGTGATTTTTTAAAACGTTTTTGGTTTTTTAAAACGTTTTTTTTCATTTTTCAGTACTATATTATATATATTTATAAGCGTTTGTAAAATATTCAACTATAGATTAAAACTTTTTTTAAATTTTTTTCATTTTTAATATATTTAATAGCCATTTATATATATATATATATATATATATATATATATTTATAAGTTTATATAATATTTTTAATTAGATAAAAATGTTTTTAAAACTTTTATTATATCTAATAGCCATTTCTATATATATATATATATATATATATATATATAAATATACTTTTATAAAATATTTTATATAGATAAAAACGTTTTTAAAACTTTTAATATATTTCATAGCCATTTCTATATATATATATATATGTTTATAAAATGATTTTAATTAGATAAGAACGTTTTTAATACTTTTAATATATCTAATAGCCATTTCTATATATATATATATATATATATATATAATTTTATAAAATATTTTATATAGATAAAAACGTTTTTCAAACTTTTAATATATTTAATTGCCATTTCTATCTATATATATATAAGTTTATAAAATATTTTAATTAGATAAAAACGTTAAAACTTTTAATATATCTAATAGCCATTTCTATATATATATATATATATATATATATAAGTTTATAAAATATTTTATATAGATAAAAACGTTTTAAAAACTTTTAATATATTTAATAGCCATTTCTATATATATATATATATAAGTTTTTAAAATAGATAAAAACGTTTTTATTTTTTTATTAGCTTTTTTATATTTATGTAATTTTTCTATATTTATAAAATATTTTAGAATTTTTTTTAAGTTACTCTTAGAATTTCAAGTAATTTTTAGAATTTTTTATATTAGTAATATTTTAGAATTTGTTTTTAATTTAATTATTACCTTTTTCAGGTCCGAGGATTCTGGTGCAGGCCGTCGTTCCGCACCCCGTGGCCGAGCCCGAGCTACTTCGAGTAGTTCCCGTGCTTCAGGATCATTTCACGAGCAGAAATCGGTTCCAGTTATTCCTCCACACGCTCCTGCTCCCGCTCTTGCTCCCGCTCCTGCTCCCGATCATGCTCCCGATCCCGATCATGCGCCACACGAGATGGGGGTCATGCCAGTTGAACTATTGGTTCAACAGCCAGGTCGGGGGCGTCTCCCAGTTCTCGATCCCAACCCACAACGGGGATATTCAACTTGGTAAATATTTTTATTTAATTTGTACAATTTTTCCCCCTTTAAATTTCTAACAATTTTTTTAGGTTCACCAAGTCGAACAATAGTATCAGCAAGAGCATCAACCAGGTGATATGCTCAAAACTGGATATCCGAAGTTGAGTGTGGTTTCACCAGTTCGCGGTAACTATTCAGTCTTTAAACCGTTTTTTTCTTTTCATATTTTACAATAAATCTACTAATATTATTATGTATATTTTGTAGCAAAAATTTAACTGGGAGTCTGGCCTGACGGAAATGGTCCGTCAGAAATTCTATGAAAAGGCGATGAAAACTTATACGAGGCAGATATACGAGTGGAAGCAACTATGGCTCGCTGAGAAGACGCCACAATACATTAACCCAACGGTGTGGGAGGAGTTGATCGAGCATTGGGAGAAGGACGAGACTATAGAAACGTCTCTCAGGAACTCAGCCAACCGGAAGAGCGATCGTGTTGGGAAAGGTGTTTACGTACACAACCTCGGGGCTTGCAGTATGTCGACTAAAGAGGATCAACTTGTAAGTTTTCTAATTTTATTCTTTATTTTTCTTTATATTTATTACAATAATATTTTTATATATTACAACGATGTCTAATGCTGTTTTTAGATTGAAGCAAACAATGGTAATCCCGTTGATGATCTCCAACTCATGAAGGAGGCGTATACTAACGAGAAAACGGGTCAAATTCAGGATGGCATCATCAGGGAGGTCTTTGAGCTTGTGCAATCTCGAAAAGAAACTATTCTAGCTTCTCAGCATGACGATGACGCCGATTCTACGGGAGCTTCATCCAACTTGTCCCGACTACAAATAAACGAGCTGGTCAAACAGCTAATTTTTTTTCATTACTCTATTTTTTTAAATATAAACTTTATTAACTTAATTTTTTTCATTACTATATTTCTATTCTAATCATTTCCTAGCTTTCTTTTTAGGTCGTCCCTAAGAAAAAATACCGTTTAGTTGGGTTGGCCCGTCGTGCTAATTCGTGTCCGGCTTCTTCTTCAGAAGCCCCTATCTCGATCCGATGATTATGGAGCAGCTACAGAACAAGGATGAGCGGATTGTCGCTCTGGAGGAGCAAAATGCCCAAATCATTTAAGAGCTAGAGTCTCAAAAGCAAACCAACCTCGAGATCATGGCAAAGATTGACTGTTTGTTTCCTCACGGTTCTTAGTTGTATTTTTATGCTTTTAAAACTTTCTGAATGTTTTAATTTTCAATTTCAGTTTGCATAAAACTTATGTTTGTATGATGTTATTACTTTTTTTAAATTTCAGATAATATTTTTCAGTAATTTTTAATTTTTAAAAATAATTAAATTAATTAAAAACGCAAAATTATATAAAATTTTCAAATCAACAAAAACAAATATGATTCCGACGAAAGCATGTTTCCTCGGAATTTCCTGACGACTTATTTCCTGACGACTGAGTCGTCGGAAATTTCCGATGACTTACCCATGAAGTTGTTTTCGGAATTAGCCGATGAGTTTCTGAGGACAGTGTTCGTCGGAGTTTTCCGATGACTTTCCGATGACTTTGTTTTCGGTATTAACCGATGACTTTTCGATGAAAGTAGTGGTCAGATAGTTGCGGAATTTCGTCAGAATTGAGTTCCTCAGAAATTCGTCGAAAATTTCTGACGGACAAAATTTCCTCGGAAAATCGTCGGAAATTCTGACGGAATTCCGAGGAAAATATTTTTTCCGACCAAATGAAACCGACAACCCTTGTCATCGTAATTCATCGGAATATGCATTTTCTGACGACATTCCTACGATTATGGCCGTCGGAATGCCGATGTTTTCTTGTAGTGCATGTCAATTCTTTGTAACATTGGAAGCCACATTTCACTCTTCTAAGCATGTGAAGCAAAGATGGGGATAATAAGGTTCAAGATGGATGTGAAGGCTTACTCCATGATCTTTAAGGAGATTGGGGCAGTGTTTGGTCTTCAAGACTCAAAGGAGCCTTCCATTCCAAAGCTTGCAGGGCTTCCACCAAGAAAGACCCTTGCCCACTATACCTACAAGCTGTTAACTGGCAAGGAAAGAATCTCCGCAGAGGCAAGAATGCCTCGATCAGACACCCTGCAGTGCGCTATCTCCACAGGCTGATTCTCCACACAATCTTCCCTAGGAAGGAACCAGGGAATGTCAATGGAGAGGATCTACTTCTTCTCCACCAGCCTGTTCGGCACTATGCTACACCTTCTCAGCTGCCTGAAGTCCCCACTGATTTCTACAAGGATTTTGGTATGGTTGGGTTCTTTGTGATGCGCCGCATGTTCTACAACGATTATGCTTGGACAAACAAAGATCAATAAGCTCAGAATGGGATTGGTGGCTTGATAACACCTTTGCTCCATCATAAGGGTATCAGTTTAGGCAATGATGCAATTGGACCCTACATCATGGACGGGGGGGGGGGGGGTTACTTGAAGCTGGCTCAATACTTCAATGGAAGGTATAATAGCAAGTTTGTCTACTATTACTTGAGAGGTACCAAAGCAGTTGAGTTGGTTCTTCCCAACTTTCCACTCACCACCTTGAGGACTCCAGGAGCAATCAGATTTGATATCAGTGAGCAGCACTTACTTGGACCTCATGGCGCTCGTGGTTCTATGATATTACCATTGGCCAAGAAGAGAGCAGACAAGCACACTGTTTTCGATGAGGGTCACACAAGCAGGACAACTGAACATATATTT
This sequence comes from Hirschfeldia incana, assembly GCA_026261945.1. Lineage (NCBI taxonomy): Eukaryota > Viridiplantae > Streptophyta > Magnoliopsida > Brassicales > Brassicaceae > Hirschfeldia > Hirschfeldia incana. The sequence continues at coordinate 412,012 of JABCMI010000063.1, forward strand.
GGCCCACCTCATTATCACTTCGATCAGCGCCCCGGTGCCCTGCCTCTAGGTCCACTTCACCAAGATCATGATCACATTGGACACCTTCAGAGATGGAACAAGGCTCAGGACAGAGGCATCTTCAAGCTCACCAATAAGTGCAAATAGCTGAGGAAGACTGTGAAGAGACAAGCTGAAGCTTCAGCCAAGTTCATGAGGCAGGTTGCTGCACTGCAGAAGACTTTGTAGACATCTTTTCTCCTCAGCGTCAGCCATTAGTTGACCCTTTAGCTTCACCCACCAGGAAACAGCTCCTTCGCACTAAGAGAAACCCACCAGCTCTTCCATCTTCATCCGGCAACAAGTCACCTTCGGTAGTCTCAACAGATGGGGAAGACAACTCCGAGGATGAGGCATCAGCCTCTTCCTACACTCTTTAGAGGTACTCCTACATCTTACCATTGTAAATACCATCTTTCATTTGCATTTAGATTTCTTTTGTGTATCTTCCTCCACTTAACAACACAGAGACTGTGTGAATTACGTGTGGGAGAGGTACAAGTTGCTAATGATTTTATATTTTATGTCATAAGGATGCATTGTAGATCGTTTTTTGCATAGAAAAGCCAAAAAAAAAAATTGAAAATTTTGTAAATTACAAAAAAAGAACAATAATCATGTAGTTTCATTCAGATTGAGTCTAGAGCATTCATCTATTTGCATAAAATATATATAAAAATTTATTAGGAGTCTAGAAGCATATAGGTTGCATTCACTTTCATTGGGGACTAGGATGATATCAACCTTGTAACACGCTCATGCTAAGTACTCAATTTGAGGACCGTTGTAATCATGACAAGTAACTTGAGCATCCTTTAGAAAGATTGTAGACTTCGAGCCTTGAAAACTCTTCTTGAAACTCATTTGATTGATTGAAACTCTCTCTTTGAAGCAAGCTCTTGTCTTCTTTAAGCTTGATGTCTCTTGCATATGGTCCTATGTGTACTAAGTCATGGCTATACACACTTGAGTTGTTTCACCCATTTTACCAATATTTTTGACAAACTCAAGTGGTACTACATATCCTAAACCTTACCTTCTTTTCAAACCATCATTTATAGTTGAGTGAGACATTTTTTCGAAAGCTTCACATGTGCATAATGTTGAGAGTATTGGGAATGACAATACTTGGTCTCCATTCTTGCTAGATTAGGCACTCATATTCTATAGCTTCTAGGTTTGGGGGTGGTGACTGTTATACAGTTTTCATCTTGGGATTGAGAGAAAGAAAAGAAGAAGAGGTATACTCTTAGAACTCTAGAGAAATTAGGTCATTGTGTTTTAAAGGGATAAGTTAAGACAGGTTTCTATCTCAAGTTTATGAAAGTCTTAACCCCCACATAAAAATAATAATAATAATAAAATAATAAAAAGGGGGCTAGCAAAGTTTAGTAAGAGCTAAGAAGTGTGTAAAAATGTGAAAATTCCTTGTAGACTTCAAAACGAAAGAGGTCTAAGTGAGAAAGTGTCATTGAGTACTTTGGGAAATCTTTGGGTGAGTGATGTAAGTTGGGTTTGGCATTGGGAATAAAGGTTTTACTTATATATATTTTGGAAAAGCGTACAACAATGAAAATTGAGCATTGTATGCGCAAGTTGATCCCTTTCTTACATATATGTAAAATGTACAAGCTACTTGTTTTGAGAGTAAACCACCTTTAACGATTATCTTAAACTCCTTGACTTGGACCATTTGACCATTTTCAAGATTTCTATTGAGTTCGCTTAGTGATTGTCAGAGAGTTTGTGGAATTGCGGTTTGTGGATTCATGATTGATGAGTGTAGAGGTCAAAAGAGCAAGGATAGGCGTAGAGAAGTTGGAGATGGATAAAGTCTTTGTTCATTTCTAGATGGTATGATTATGCAAGGTTATTAGGTTGAAAACTAAGAAGAGCTTCTTTTAGTTATGAGTCCCCACCTTCAAACCTCTCCTCCTTAGTTAAGACAAGGAAACAATTGATCTACACTAATACATTAAGGGTGATTAGTGAAGATCCAAGGTTTATTAGTGTATATCTATTGTTTTTTTGTCTTATTTATTGTTCTTAAAGCTAGATTAAGGCTGGCTTCTTTGTTCTAGATCATTAGACATTTTATGTACGGAAGATGTTTGATGAAATGTCTGAATGAAATAAATCTTGCTTTTTGCTTTCTTAACCAATGGGAGTTGATGCTATGATGCTTAGATAGCTAGTAGACTTGCACTTAATGATTGCTTGAATGAATCAAGCCAATAGGAATTAATGCTTGACCATTGTTTAGCAAATGAGCATTTATCTAGGGATAGAGCTTGCTTAGTTGTGTGTTCTAGGCTTAGAAAGCTTTTAGATTGTTTATCTTGACATCTTGGATTGGATAAATGCCTAGCCCCATGATTCTTTTTTTCATAATGTTAGAAGTTTTCATTTTTATTGTATTTATAGCTTGTCATTGCTTTTAAGTATTGATCACAGTTAAATCACATCTCTTATTTGGATTGCACTTAGATTAAGTTGTTCTTTCACTACAAGAAAACAGGCGAATACCGAGGGCAAATATTGTCGGTATGTCGTCAGAATAACATTATTCCGACGACATACCGAGTATTATTTCCCTCGGAAAAAATTCCTCGGTATTTAGTACTTCCTCGGAATTTCCTCGGAAATTTCCGAGGACATTCCGAGGAACACAAATTCCGAGGACATACCGAGTACTGCGGTTTGTCGGAATATACCGAGGACACCTCCGTCGGTATATACCGAGGACAATACCGACAAAAAGTATCATCGGAGTACGTATTACAGACCGAGGAGAATTCCGAGGAAACCAGTCCTCGGAAAATTCCGAGGAACTCTGGTCGTCGGAAGTTTCCGAGGATGTTGTTCGTCGGAAATTTTCCCTCGGAAATGTCCGACGAAGACGTTCCTCGGAAATTTGGAAAAAAATAATTTTTTTTTATAAAATTAAAATTAGAAAATTAAAATCGAAGAAATAAAATTTAAAAATTAAAATTCTAATATTTAATTTCGAAATTATAAAATTCAAATTCAAAGTAGTACAAATAAAAAAACATTCCAAGGTTTTTTTACATAAAAAACTACGGGTTTTGGGGGTTTGGGTTTTGGGTGTTCGGGTCTTGCAGAGTCGGGAAGTTCACGTTCGGGTGCAACGTCCTCATCATCTCCATTATCTGCTCATTCAGCTTCTTCTGTGCCTCGAAGCTCGCTTGTTGAGTCGCCATCTGGGACTCCAACGCAGATATGCGAGTATCCTTGTCTTGCAGCTGACTTTGAAATGCTTCTGGATCAACATAGGGCGGTGGCGCAGCAGAAGATGCAACCGACCGGGACCGACGAGCCAAACCGAACAAACGTCCCTTCCTCTTTGGAACCGACTGAAAAAGAATATCGGTAAATTAAAACAATAGCTAAAGATGAAATGGAAATGAAATTTTTAAAAAAACGTACCGATTCAACGATTTCGTTGATCCGAGCCTGAGGCAACTGGGTACCCGTCGATTCTTTGTCGTCGGTTTGAAGCTGAGACGCTTCTTCTTCCAACTGGGTGTGGATGAGGTCGACCACATCCCTCGCAAGACCATCATCAATCTGGCCGGTCTTCTTGTTGGTATACGCCCTCTTCATTATGGCGAAATCATCAACCGGCTCACCTTCATTTTCTTCCACCTTGATATCAATTAAATTAAACAAAAATTAGTAATTAGAAGAAATGATGAATAAATAAAAATTTGAAACTTTTAAAATAGAAAAAGAAACGAATGAAATTACCATGCGATCCCTGAGAGTGGCTTGAGACTGAGCACCCAAGTTGTGCTTGAAGACGCCCTTCCCTTTACGTTCGCTTCTGCGGTTCGTGGAGTTGGTGGTAGAAGTAGATTTCGTCTCATCCTTACTCCAATGCACACAGAACTCCTCCCAGATCGTGGGGTTCATCGATTTTGGGACCTTTAAAACAAAAAAAAAAATTGTTAGATAAGTAAAAAAATATAATAATAAATATAAGAAATTTTTAAAATTTTAAAAAACCTTGTTTTTTTGCCACTTCTTCTTCCACTCATGCATTTGATACGAGTAGTTCGTCATGACTTTATGGACGAAGTGGTAATAGATGAAGGACGTATGATCGGGATTCCAGTTGAATTCTTGCTGCAAAAAATACATAATTAGTAGAAAATTTATATTAAGAATAAAATTCTAACAAAAAAATTAGGAAATTTACCGCAAACTGTTGAAACCACATGACTTTTTTGTGGGTAGGGAAGTCGGTGAAAGTCGGATGTCCCACGTCCAAAGACGAGTACATCATACGGTTGAGCCATGTGCTGATCCCGTTCGAGGATCGGTTGAACCATGTTTGATGCGGTCCAGATGGATACGGAGTGAGAAACGGAAGACGCTCACGACCCAGCTGTCGAACATACTCCGCAACCCTCATCAGTTCCGGAGGACCCTGATAAGTCGGAGGAATAGGGGGTGCAGCACCAGAGCCAGTAGGAGCATCGGTAAATGGAGAGGGAGATGTGTGGTACGAGCTGCGGGGCGATTGGGAATCCTGAACGAGGTTGCTCCCCGAGCCCCGACCACGACGTTGACGAGGAAGCCGGGTCTGATCATCGTCATAACACCTGTAGTTTAAATATATAAAAAATAGTTTTAAAAGCTAAAAATAGTTTTAATATAATAAAAAATAGTTTTAATATATTTAACTTGTTTAACTTGTTTAATACATATATTTAAATTGTTTAATATATATATATATATATATATATATATATATGAGTATAAAAAATTATAAATTGTTTAAAAATAGAGAAATAAGTTTAATATTTAGCAAAAATAGTTTAATAATTAGAAAAATGGTTTTATACATGATTTATAATTTGAAATTTTAAATTTTAAAAAATTTAAAATTTGTTAGTATACATTTTAAAAAAGTTTAAAAAATACAAAAATAAGTTCAAATATACAAAATTTGTTTAAAATTTTTAAAAATTAGTTTTAATATATTTAAATTGTTTAATAATGTGAAAAATAGTTTTAATATATTTAAAATTAATAAAAATATAATAATTATTAATTTGTTACTATACATGATTTATACATATATATATATATATATATATATATATATATATATATATATATGAGTATAAAAAATTATAAATTGTTTAAAAATAGAGAAATAAGTTTTATAATTTAAAAAAAAAATTAAAAACGTTTTATTATTACTGGAAACTTGAAAAACATTTTTAAAAATAAAAAAAACGTTTTTAAAAAATCAAAAAACGTTTTAAAAATAGAAAAACGTTTTGAATTTTAACCAAAACAAAAAATCATTCCAAAAAAAACAAAAACAACAATCAAACCAACAATCCTAACTTAAACTACTCATGCAATCCTAAACTATCATCTAACAACCTAAATTCCGAAATTATAATCTCATCATTCCTAATCAATCAAATTTTTTTGAAGAAAAGAGAGAGAGATAGAGTGCTTACATGATTTGGGAGTGATTTGGCAAAGAAATGGAGGAAATAAACGGTGGGAATCGCCGGAAATCGTTGGAGGAGAAGGAGGAGCCTCGTAGAGGAAGAGAGGAGAGGAAGAGAGAAATGGGGAAGAAGAAGTCGATTTACCCTAATTTATGAGGGGTCCGACGGCCATTTTCCGTCGGTATTCCGTCGGTAATTTTTGTATAGTCCGTCGGTATTCCCTCGGTAAATATTTCACGAAATGTTTGGCGGCTAGGGGTTTCCCGGGTAAATGAATAAATTCTGAGGACCTTCAGTTCCTCGGAATTTCCTCAGTAATTACTGAGGAAATTCCGAGGAAACAAGTATTTGGGGTTTCAAATTCCAATTTTTTTTGCCGAATTTCATTTCTTATTCAAATTTTATGCATACCATTGAGGATTCTTTGTATAGATGATCATAAACCATTAAATAACAAAATATCAAAAATGATTGTAAGTATTTCGTTTAACGTTTGTTAAAGTGTATAAATGTTTATCTTACGTTGCTTTGTTTTCTTTCAAGCAATCGTAAAAAGTGTTTTTTATTGTGTAAAACACCAAAGTAGGTATGAAGGTTATATATGTGTTATTCAATCCGCAAAACGTTGTTTCCGGTTCAGAATACCCGGTTCCTCGGTATTTCCTCGGAATATTCCGAGGAAATACCGAGGAACTACACTTAATAATCAAATCCCTAAATCGAGAAGGTAAATACCGAGGAAACCCTAATGGCCCTCAGAATTTCCTCGGTATTTCAATGTTTTAAAAAAAAAGGCTACTCTGATTTCGAGCCATCATCACCAGATGAATCAGAATATGGATTTTGGTGAAACTCTCCAATAACCGGTTCATCCTCTGCGTGAACGACAGCTTCTTCTGCGAAGTCGGTCAAATCGACTACAAGAACACCTTCCGCTACATCTTCTGCTGCACTTAAGTTGCCGGCTGTGATTGGTTGTAGTGGGTCTTCAAGCTCAGAACTTCCCTGAACTCGGCCTCTCGGGTTAACTCTTGTAACAGTAACCCATGGATCATCTTTGTTTCTTACCCGGGGGTACTTGATATAACAAACCTGTAACATTAAAAAAATTATTAGTAAAAGTATAAATTATGATCAATCATTCTGAATAATTTACATTGACTTACCTGATCGGCCTGAGAAGCAAGAATTAAAGGATCATAATATTGCAGCTTCCGCCTCGAATGTACTGATGTAACACCAAATGCATCTGTTGTCACACCTCGATCTGGAGTGTTGTCGTGCCAATCACAATAGAAAACAGTACATCGCAATCCAAGCATGCCCAAATACTTGATTTCCATAATCTCCTGTAAGTGTCCGTAGTATACATCATCTCCTGATGTAGAACAAACACCAGCATCATAGGTCGTACGCGAACGTCTCCTCTTTTCAGTTGTGAATGCATATCCTCGAGTACAAAATCTCGGATATGACTTCACAACACAGATTGGGCCAACCACCATCTCGCGTATCCAATCGTCAAATATTTCACCTCTGGCCAAACCAGCAGACACCTGTGTAATATCACATATATATGTAGGTTATATCAATAAATATGAATTAGTATAGATATGTGATAAATTAAATTTTAATTAGTTTAAAGCACTCACATAAGTAAACATCCTTCCAGCAAATTCTTTCTGCTTCATTTCTTCAAGTTCCGCCTCTGTGGCGTATCTATGTTCGAATCGCTTTTCTGCCATGAAAATCATGTACATATGATAACAATAATATAATTAATTAAAATTTAAATGTCAATCTGTTAAAATAAATTTTTTAAACATAATAAACTTACCTCTCATATGGAAAAACATCTTCGCAGTTGGTGAGCAAATATGTTTGCAAATGACTACACTCATGGTCAGTGAGTCGACGGTCTTTTGGTTTTCCACTAAGTCGTCCAACATCGGTGAAAATGTCTGGAACCTGAACATGATATGTTGCCCGTTCGCCTCTATCATCATGCCGAGCAGATCTTCTATTTTGGTCTGAACTTCTGCTGGAAAGTAGTGCTCCGCAAAGTTCGAAATTTCATGGTTGATCATCTGTGCGACTATAGAACCTTCCACCCTACTTAAATTTTTCACCATCTTCTTCAAATGGAACATATACCGTTCATACAGATACATCCATCTATACTGCACAGGACCACCAAGTTCCAATTCTCTTGCCAGGTGAATAGCAAGATGCTCCATAACATCAAAAAATGAGGGAGGAAATATCTTCTCAAGGTTGCACTGAATCACGACTATGTTAGTCTTCAAATTTGTAATACCTTCAAGAGTCACTGATCTGCTGCATAAATCGCGGAAGAAAGCATTTATCCCTGCAACTGCTTCATGAACTTTTCATGGTAATAGTTCTTTGAAGGCAAACGGAAGGAGGCGCTGCATCATCACATGGCAATCGTGACTTTTCAAGCCAATAAAATTTCCTTCCTTTATGTCGATACAGTTACGCAAATTAGATGCGTAACCATCCGGAAACTCCACATCGTTTGAAATCCAATCAAAGAAAGCATCTTTTCCCTCTCCATCCAGTCGGTATATGGGAAAAGGAGCCCTACCATTCTCATCAACATGAAGTTCTGGACGAGTACATATATTAACTAAATCCAGTCTTGACTTCAAATTATCCTTTGTTTTACCTTTAACGTTAAGGATCGTGTTCATGAGATTGTCAAAAAAGTTCTTCTCAATATGCATGACATCTAAATTATTCCTTAGCAGATGATGCTCCCAGTATGGCAAATCAAAGAAAATACTTTTTTTTTCTGCCAGTTATGTAGATCTCCAACAGCATCTACCGGAAAATGCTCATGTCCACCAACGTCTGGCGTCCTTTCTGCACCATAATCTCTTAGTTTTGTCTTCAAACCTTCCCCACTAACTTCCTCAGGTGGACCATCAAACACCTGTTTGTTCTTCCTAAACAAATTCTTACTCCGACGGTATGGATGATCATGTGGTAGGAATCGTCGTGACAGTCAAACCAACACGTTTTTCTTCCGTTCTTTAGTTGGAAAGCATATGTGTCATCTTGACAATATGGACATGATAGCCTCCCATGCGTTGTCCATCCAGATAACATACCATATGCTGGAAAATCACTTATTGTCCACATTAGTACTGCCCGCATTTGAAAGTTTTCTTTATACGAAATATCGTATGTTTCAATACCTTGAGCCCATAGTTGTTGCAACTCATATATTAGTGGCTGAAGAAACACATCAAGTGATCTCTTAGGATGCTCTGGTCCGGGAACGAGAATGGAGAGAAACAAAAACTCTCGTCGCAAGCACAAGTTTGGGGGTAAGTTATATGGTGTAACAATGACTGGCCATAGAGAATATTATCTTCCACTCTTCCCATACGGGCTAAAACCATCAGTAATTATCCAAGGTAGACATTTCTTCTCTCATATGCAAAGTCGGGATACAAAGATTGGAAATGCTTCCACGCTTTTGCATCTGAAGGATGTCTAATCTCACCATATGTTGAGTGCTCCGCATGCCATCTCATTCGTTGCGCTGTGCGTTCCGAAAGATACAACCTCTGCAACCTTTCCTTCAAAGGCAAATACCACATCCTCTTATATGGCACTGGAACTCTTCCACTCGTATCTTTGTAACGAGGCTTCCCACAAAATTTGCATGTAATCCGCTGCTCATCCGCCCTCCAATAAATCATGCAGTTATCGCTGCATACATCTATTACTTCATACGGTAAACTAACACCAGATACGAGTTTCTGCACCTCGTAGTATGAACCTGGAGCTACATTATCCTCAGGTAGAATACCTTTTACAAAATCAGCTATCGCATCCACACATTTTTCAGCCAAATTATAATCGGTCTTAATGCCCATCAGTCTTGTAGCAGATGATAAAGCTGAATGACCATCTCTGCAACCTTCATACAAAGGTTGCTTTCCAGCATCCAACATACCATAAAATCTCCTAGCTTCTGCATTGGGTAAATCTTTCCCTCTAAAATGATCATTTACCATCTGCTCAGTACCTACACCATAATCTAAATCCGTTCTAAAGCGTTCTTCTAATCTAACCGCCGGCTGAGGTTCGCTAGTACTACCAAGTTCATAACCAGTTTCTCCATGATGATACCAAATTTTGTAACTTCGTGTAAACCCATTCAAAAATAAATGAGTCCAAACATCCCACTCTTTAATAACTTTTCTATTTTTACAATTAGAGCAAGGACATCTTAACTTACCTGTTTCTGCTTCCGGTTGTCGGCGATATAATGCCATGAATTCGGTTAAACTTTGTTGGTATTCTTCCGTAAGCAATCTCGTCTCCGGATCCAAATGAGGTCGATCGATCCAAGAACGAAAATAATTTGAAGAAGACATGTTTTTTTTATATCAATTTCGTGATACTGGGAGAGAAGAAGAAGAAATTGGGTGAATGAAGAGGAAGAGAGATGGCTGTATTTATAGAAGAATTCCTGCCGACATACTGAGGGAATTCCGAGGAAATTCCGAGGAAAATTCACATATCCTCGGTATTTCCTCGAAATTTTTGAAATCACACAACGGCTCTCCCAACGGCTCTCTAACGGCTACAAAATATCCTCGGTATTGTAGAAATATCCGTCGGTTTTTTCCGACGGACAGAACTTCCTCGGAATGTCCTCGGAACATTCCGAGGAAGAGATTTTTCCTCGGAATTTCCTCAGAAATTTCCGAGGACATTCCGAAGAAACCCATAAATCGGGTTTTCTCGAAATGTCCTCGGTTTTTCCTCATAAAATTCCGAGGAAATCATTTTCCCTCGGAATATCGATGTTTTCTTGTAGTGCTTGCATTCCTTTTGTATTGAGATCATTTAGAAATGGATTGACATCTAAAGTACTACTTTAATTGATTTGCATATTAAAACTCTTGATAAGTCCTTGTATCAAATATATGAATGATATTAAAACTCTAAACGTCCATCTTTCGAAACATATTTTCGATTACTAATTATTAGTCCTTTAGAAGTTGAATATGTCAAACGCTAGCATAAAAGAAAGCAAAATAATCGGAACGAGGATGATTTTGAAGGACATGCATACATTTAGAGAGAAAAATGAGGTAGTTCCAAAATATCCCGTGCTAATTTTGGAAGCGCAACAGAAGTCTCATCGCTATATAAACATGTTTCCATTGTTTAAATTTCTTTCAGCCCGCTTCTCTAGAGTTTCTTATCATGCTTTAGGAATTTCTTCTTTTTTTTTTCATTTTGGAAAACAAAAAAAACAAACAAAAAGAGTCTGTTACTATTCATTTTTTATTACTTCATTCCCATGATAGTGGAAAAACAAAACTATTCTATAATGTCACGTTTAGTAGACTTAGTCTTCTTGCTAGCAGTGGCAAAAGCTAGCAGAAACACTTTAGAACAAAAGAATGAAGTTGACGCAGGAAAACCCAAGTTAGCTGGTATCATAGTAAAAGCTAGCAGGAAGACTTTACCCCAAAATACTATGGTCGACGCAAAAAAAGAGTCCAAGTTGGAAGGTATCATGGATTAATACATACATACGCTTTACACGATTGCATCCATATTTTTTCTTCCTAAGCTAACTGTAAATTTATAAAAGTTTGATATAAGTATGTGGATAAAAGTATTTTCTCCCCTGAATAAGCTTTTAGATATCTGATTAAATGTAGAATAATAATTGATTTCTGGCAAAAATTGTTGAAATATACTTTACAAGTTAGGTTCATAGTATATTTACTTCAATCACAGTGCTCCATTTTTTATTGAAAGGCCTACTTTAAGATCGTTTAAGTGATTTTTAATAATACCACTGTTTAAATTATCTGTTCACCTGGACTATGACTGTAAAATTGATACAAAATTCCGTTTTGTTAATTTCGAAGATTTAAATGCATTCAACGTTAGTGATTAATTAATAGATTATAAAAGTATACATATATTCTTTAATAGTAATATATAATATTATTATTTTTATGAAAAAGCTACAATAAAGCTACCAAGGAATGTAACCATTCCGGGGGTCATAGCATTTGGGGATTCAATAGTGGATAGTGGAAACAATAACAATCTCCGTACAATATTGAAATGTAACTTCCCTCCGTACGGTCAAGATTTTCGGGGTAAATTTGCTACCGGAAGATTCACTGATGGAAGAGTTCCATCTGATTTCGTGGGTTCGTATAATCTTATCTCTTTTTATTTTCTGAGAAAAGTCTCATCTCATTTCAATTCTCTCTTACTTTCCTTTTATAACTCTCTGATGTGTGGCAGCCGAAAGGTTAGGAATAGCTAAAACAATACCAGCATACTTAGATCCTGCGCTGAAAGGCAATGATCTTTTAAAGGGAATAAATTTTGCTTCTGGTGGTTCTGGTTACGATCCTTTAACAGCTAAAATAGTGGTATTTAGTTAAATAAAGTTTTCGTTTCGATATTTTGTATATTTCGGACTTTTACAACTTTTCATTCATTTTTGTTCGTTTTTGCAAAGTTTCAGAGAGTGGTATCCTTAGAGGATCAATTAAAATATTGGGGAATTTGCAACTTATGACTCAAAACTCCATCATAACCATAAAACCAAACCCCAACTTAAATCAAATACAAACCTAACCTCAAGGCTATGTAAATTACAGCCAGCCCCTTGTGACCAAACAAAAAAATCGCTACCATTTTTACGAATATAGCCCTCTTAAGTCATCTGGGTCGTCTGAGATTTTGGAAGTCGTCCAGACGACTTCCATGGAAATCGTCTGGAGTTAATGATCTTAAAAATAATTTTAAAAAATTTTAAAAAATATTTTGGGGGGTGAAAAATTAAAATCATGTAATTATAAACATTTTTAAGTGATGTAAATTAAAAAATAAGAAATTTGAATAGTTTTCAACATAGATGAGTGAAAGTGGTTAGTCATGATATTCTTTGGTTCTAGGGTTTGAAAACATATGTAGTAGTGTTGTTTGTTTTGTTAGGGTTAGATTTTGGAAAGCTTGAATGATTTTTTAAAAATGTGAATTTTTACCTATTCGTGCTTGTTTTAGTGTATAGTAAACAATTGTTAAGTTTAATTTGTTTTTTTGAAGTGTTTAGTTAGTTAAATTTGTTTAGGGATTGTGTTTAGGGTATAGACGACTTAAATTTAAGTCGTCTATTGTATGGTTAAAGTTGGACGACTTACATTTAAGTCGTCCACAGCGTACCGAATCTCTAATTTTTTCGGTTTACTTTTTAACCTAACCGGATCATTTACCGGACACATAAATAGATTTTTTTTTACTTTATCACAATTATCCGAAACCCTAGCGCCGTTTCAGAGTAGAGGCGATTACGAAGGCGAATCCCGTTTCTCCTATTCCGTCGTCCCGTTTCTCTTATTCCGTCGTCGTCTTCTCCGGTAATCTCTCCTAGCACGACGAATCATGTTTATCCTTCATTCCGTAGAGTTTTTTAGTAGTTAAAACTGACATCCGCTTCATATTTTTTCAGATCTGAAACCGCGTCTCGTTGAACACCGCCGCCGGTAAGTTATTTATCTTCTCTTAAGGCGTTTAGCCGCCGTAAATTCTGATAATTGTAGTCCTCACTCTTCTTTTCCGGTTTTTTTTTTGTTGCAGATCTGTAACCTTTGGTGTCGTTGAAGACCATATCTTATCCGACCGCATATCTTCTCCAACGTAAGTCATTTTTTGTGATCTGTAGAAGAACACTTAGTCCTCTGGAAGTCTTCCAGGAAGACTTAAAAATGAGTGCTCTGGAAGACTTCCTGGTCTTAAGTCCTCTCGAAGACTTAAGACCAGGAAGTCTTCCAGAGCACTAATGAAGTCGAAGTCTTCCACGAATTCTTCCAGGAAGACTTATCTTTAAGTCGTCTGGAAGAGTTCGTGGAAGACTAAGTCTTCTTCGTAGAAGACTTCATGTCTTCTTTCGTAGAAGACTTTCTGGAAGTCGTCTGAGTAGTGTCTTCATTTATTTGTATAGTTCTAGTGTTATGTGTTTGAGCTGGTTGTTTTTGATTGTTTTGCAGACCTGGAAATGGATTTACCAGAACTCCCGCGGAGGCTATATACATTAGGGCAAGAGCCCGAAGCAAACAAGAGCATCTCGTATCATACTGATGACGCGAGGTTATTTACTGCTCTAACGCAAGCTCTGGAAGCTGACGAATATGAGGAGCTGAAGGAGTCGCCTTTGGGAGTGTTCTTAAAGTTCAAGGAGCTGAATTTTGCTTGGACTTCCAAACTGGTCCATTATATACTCGCTTTCCAGCTTAAAATCATGAAGAAGTATGAGCTGTGGTCTCTCGTGGGTCCAGAACCGATGAGGTTTTCATTGATAGAGTTTGAGCACATCACTGGTCTGAACTGCGATTACATCGAGGACCTGGAAAATCCAAAGTCTGAGGTTACGAAGGAGATGGCTGTCTTCTGGGGCAAGATGGGTGTTGATATCGATGCTGGGCCAACTACTGACCAGATAACAGCCGCACTTATGAGAAGCCAAGACTGGTCTCGGGATGATCGCATACGGCTCGGATACCTTGCCATCTTCTCCGGATTCATTGAAGGGAGAAAGTTCTCAACTGCTACACGGGCAAAGCTTGCAAGGCTAGTGATGGATCTAGATAGATTTAAGAAGTATCCTTGGGGGAGAGTGGCGTTTAAGGTGCTGATGGATTCTCTGAGGGGAAAAGACTTGGAAGGAAATTCATACACTGTTGATGGATTTATTCAAGTTCTCCAGGTTTGGGTGTACTACTGTCTTCCAGAACTGGGTGCTACTCTAGGGAGTCCCTTACCAAACAAACCGTCTCCACCGTTGCTGGCTCACAAGGGTTTAAAAGGACGCAGATGGTTTAAAGATGCAATCTGCAGACAGGTATTTAAACTTCACTCCTTTAGTCTTCTTTGAAATTCATCGTGGACGACTTCTCAGACGACTTAAATTTAAGTCGTCTGACAAGTCTTCTTAGACGACTTTTCAGACGACTTAATATTAAGTCGTCTGAGAAGTCGTCCAGGAAGATCAGAGATTGATATTTGAAATTCATCATCAGACGACCTAATTTTAAGTCGTCTGAGAAGTCTTTCTAGACGACTTCTCAGACGACTTAAAATTAGGTCGTCTGATGATGAATTTCAAATATCAATCTCTGATCTTCCTGGACGACTTCTCAGACGACTTAATATTAAGTCGTCTGAAAAGTCGTCTAAGAAGACTTGTCAGACGACTTAAATTTAAGTCGTCTGAGAAGTCGTCCACGATGAATTTCAAATATCTATCTCTGATCTTTGTGAATCCGTCAAATATCTAAATTGATCTTTTATTGACTACAGACTACCGTGACCAACTATATTCCGAAGGAGGCCCTTAGTGAAATGTTTCCACAATGGGACTATGATGTGGAGGACAAGGCTTCGGATAACATTATCAAGGTGATGTTTGATGCGGATCCTGAATGGAGGTGGACCATGGATTGCTGGGAAGTCAGTGGTACCAAGGAAGTGATGAAGGAAGAGAAGAAGGAAGCGAAGAAGGAAGTGAAGAAGAAAGAGAAGAAGGATTTGAGTGCAGCGGAGACAGATAGTGGTGTGAAGTCAGGAAGTAGAAGACCTCTGAAGAGATCTCGTACTGAGGCTCGTGAAGAGACTTCTACGGCTGCTGGTGGGATGACCAAAGAGCAGATTGAACAAAGCTTGAAGGGCATAGCTGATGCCATGAACCAAGGGTTTGGCAGGTGCCTTGATGAGATCAAGTTGCTGGGGGGTAGGATTGCAGCTGTGGAGGAGGTGGTGGGAATCACCAAAAAAGGGACTGCATGTAATCAAATGCAAATCACAACTTCAAGTCCTCCCCCAAAAGGACCTGTTGTGCAGGAACACGGGGTTAGTACCAAAACCTCTCCCAAAATCAAAGAGCAGAGACTGACTAGGGCAAGTTCTAGGAATAAGAAGTGATGTCGCTTTGTTTAGTGTGTGTGCTTTGAGGAACCATTGTAATTCAGAACTTGTATGCTTTGTTGCTGGTGTGCTTGTTTGTTTGATTCTGTATGGATTTTGTTAGAAGTTTTATTTGGAACTTTGATTAAATTTTTATAAACCTATATTGTACTTCGAATTTGCAGAGTTTTGGTGAAAGTGTGAATGGAGCGAAAGCAGGACAGAATGAGGCAGCTGGACAGAATGAGTTAGCAGCGAGTGGTTCCTCAGACCCGAGTTGGATGAAAGAGCCGAGTCTTGTGGTGGCAGACCCAAAACTTCCACAGCTGAAAGTTCCACAACTGATAGATGAAGATCTTAGTGTTGAACCTAGCGTGGTTGAATTAGAAAAACCCACATCTGCAGATATAGAGATGGGTGAAACTAGAAGACAGAACAAGTAGGAAGCTGCTATCGCACAAATCCGTGCAAGGAGTGTGCGCCAAAGGAAACTTGCCCCTTCACAGCAATCTCCTTTTAAGGGAAACAGCACTGCCAAAGAGATCATTCCAAACAAAAAGGTTGGGCAAGGCTATGATCCTTTTCTCTGGGTTGAGAAGAAGCTGATAACTATGCTCGCTGACTGGGTGAAACTTGATCCGTAAGTAACAGCACTGCCGTAGCTTTGTTTTATTTCTTCTAACCCTAAACGATTGCTTATCTACATTTTCTGTTTGCAGTCATTTCAGTACACCTATGGAAAAAAAACCACGTGGATGTCCAAGTCGCTTTTATAATGTCCTCCGAACCTCCTTAGATTGGCTGACCGACCATGTAAGTCGTCCGTTAGGTATTCTGGACTTACGATTTACATGTAAGTCGTCCGTTAGGTCGTCTGGATAGAAGACCTAACAGACGACTTACATGTAAGTCGTCTGTTAGGTCGTCTTGATAGAAGACCTACCAGACGATTTACATGTAAGTCGTCTGTTAGGTCGTCTGGATAGAAGACCTACCAGACGACTTACATATAAGTCGTCCGTTAGGTCTTCTACCCAGACGACCTAACAGACGACATACATCTAATGTACTGACTGATTTATATTGTTTTATATGTATGCAGCATATTGACGCTTTTATTAATGTACTGAGGCAACGCTACCAAGAGACTCCATCTCGATTCAGGAGCTCTAGGCTCTGCTTTCTTGATCATGTATTTGGTCAGCAGTGGACCTTCAACTACGCTGATTTTAAGGCTTCTGAGCCTGATAGCAACGGTTTAGGAAGAAGACTTCCTGGTGGGGCGTGAAATTATCATGCAGGCTTGGTACCATCATTTTGCAGATCAAACAAGGTTTGGGGTGAGGATGTGGATGATATTTATGCGCCAGTCAACTACAACAACGAGCATTGGCTTGCTATATGGGTTTCGATCCCTAAGAGGCACATAGTCGTCTGGGACAGCATTTATTCACATATCTCTGATGAAGTCATGGACCAGATAATGGAGCCTTTTACCACAATGATCCCTTATCTGCTTGTTGAGTGCGCTCGCTCTGATGAAGAAAGTGTTCAATACTCCCTGGAGCCATTCACATATTTTCGGCCAAAAATCGGAGTGCCTTAGTGTCGAGCTGGTGATTGTGGTGTGTTCACGCTGAAGTACATTGAATGTCATGCCCTTGGGTTAGCGTTTCCTCGAACAATCTTGTGTCATAAGAACTCAAGGGCCATCAGGGAGAAGATGGCGGTGGAGATATTTAAGGAGATTACTGGTGCCCATTCTCAAGAGAATCAAGACAATGATGAGAACTTGGCAACGTATTCACCGCGTCGTTAAGTTGTGTATGACTATGACTATGCTTTTGTGAACTATTTAGTATGACTAGGCTTTTGTATGACTATTTCGGTAACGTAAAATGGGGTGAGGATAGGATGATATTTTTTGTAACCTATCCTCCTACCAAACTAAGATTTCGTAGGAAATTAGTTTGGTAGTGCAGTAACCATTCGGATAATATTTTGTATGACATGCTTTTGTATGCTGCTTTTCTCTGCTTGTTTTTTTCCGAGTTACATAAAGTCATAACATACATAAAGTTCAGATGAGTTTAAAACATAAGTTCAACAACATTAAGTCATAACATACTAGAAAAGCAGAGAGATTCGAAGATATATAGTTAAGGCCCTGGACGACTTACCAGAAGGTCGTCTAGCTAGACGACTAACATGTAGGTCGTCTGGACGACTTACCAGAAGGTCGTCTAGCTAGACGACTAACATGTAGGTCGTCTGGAAGACTTACCAGAAGGTCGTCTAGACAGACGACTTGTTTGTAGGTCGTCTGGACGACTTCCAGGAAGGTCGTCTACGTCAGTTCTTACATTGCGGACGCGTATGGCCAGTTTCTTTGCAGACTGAGCACCTATAAGGCCTGTGTTGCTTCCTAGGTGTGCGTCCTTTCATCCTCGATAGCTCCAACCACGATTGCCATCTTGATTTCTTCAGCCATATCTTCATCAGCTTCAACCCCTTCATCGCATTCTTCCACTTCCTCTGAAACCATCTTGCTAAAGCTTGATACACAAAGACGTACATCATGTGTTTTAGCTATCTCGAGCAAGTTCCGAACTTGTCTATCACTTGTAACATGAATAGGAGGGGTGTCTCGAGACATCTGTTGCGTCATTGCTTCAGGTAATGAGTAAGTTAACTCCACAGACTCTGTGTTCATGTCCACACTGTAATCTTCTC
The DNA here is from genome assembly GCA_026261945.1 of Hirschfeldia incana. Lineage (NCBI taxonomy): Eukaryota > Viridiplantae > Streptophyta > Magnoliopsida > Brassicales > Brassicaceae > Hirschfeldia > Hirschfeldia incana. The sequence continues at coordinate 430,254 of JABCMI010000063.1, forward strand.
CCGCCATTGCAACAAGTTCAGCATATGTCGAACCTTCACTCAAAAAGAACAATCTAGCTCCTTTCAACTGATCAACCAAAAAGTTCCAACATCCATCTTCCAACAACCATTCTCCATACAATGCATGTAACCGCATCATCTGCAAAAAAAAAATATACATTAGCAAACATTGAACATGTATGACTTATTCCAGACGACTTCCCTAGAAGTCTTCTACATTAGCTAGCTTTAATTAACATGAATGTTGGTAACCTCATAATTATCATCAATAAAGTTATAAAATTCATCCAGTACCCCAAATATAGTCTAATATACATGAATTAACAAGAAAATTTTTAAAAGTATTTATAGTTTTAGAGAAAATACAAGTTTATTAAAATTCCGCTCAGAAGACCTTTACGGAAGTCTTCCGGACGACGCCCAGAGAGGTCGCCATTTAGGTCATTTTTGTTATTAAAATTTTACAAAGACGACTTACATCGAAGTCGTCCTCACAGACGACTTCCCTGGATGTCGTCTTTTGTTAAAAATAAAATCCCAGACGACCTTAGACGACTTCCACGGAAGTCGTCTGAGATAAAGAGGTTAGTTTTGCGTTTGACCGATATGTGTCAGAAACTTGACTTTTTCCAGACGACTTCCGTGGAAGTCGTCTACGAGAAAAATAAAAAATTAATATTTTATTATAACCAGACGACTTCCACGGGAGTCGTCTCAGGTTAGTTTTGGAGTTTGAAAATCAAAACAAAAAAAAGTTTTTTTTTCAGACGACTTCTGTGGAAGTCGTCTACACGGACGACTTTCGTGGAAGTCGTCCAAGATTACCGAGGTTTGACCAGAATCTCGGAATAAAATCTTGGACGACTTCCGTGGAAGTCGTCTACCAGACGACTTCCACGGAAGTCGTCTAGAAAAAAAAACTTTTTTTGTTTAGATTTTCAAACTCCAAAACTAACCTGAGACGACTTCCGTGGAAGTCGTCTGGTTATAATAAAATATTGATTTTTTACTTTTCTCGTTGACGACTTCCACGGAAGTCGTCTGGAAAAGTCAAATTTCTGACACATTTCGGTCAAACGCAAAACTAACCTCTTTATCTCAGACGACTTCCGTGGAAGTCGTCTGGGATTTTATTTTCAACAAAGAAAGTCGGACGACTTCTATGTAAGTCGTCCAACAAAAAACATTTTAAAAGTCAATTGCAAAACTAACCTCTGCTTTGACCAGACGACTTCCATGGAAGTCGTCTAGATCCAGACGACTTCCACGGAAGTCGTCTGGACGAACAGATCTGGAAAATAACTCGATTTCATACCTTAAACTTGGGAGATAACTTTCTTTGCTCCCAGAATCTTCTCCAAGCACCCAGAAGCTCAAAAGAAAGTGACCCAACGAGAATCGTGAGCTTCAATGGCTCAATGAACCATACAAATTTTAGAATCAAAATCTATGGTTTTTATGGTTGAATATGGAGAGAAAATGAAAGATAAGTTGGTTTTAGTTGATAGAAATGAAGAAAGAGGTAGTGTTTAATCGATTTATGAGCATTAAGAGCTTCAAAGTGGTTGTTCATGGTGGTTGGTGTATTGATGGCAATGGCAATCTTGTAAATAAGTGAAGAAGATGAGGTTGTGAAAGTAAAAGTGTATTTTTCGAAAAAAAAAAAAAATATCAATGGCATTTTCGTGAATATTGTGAACTTCTGGGGTGAATAGGTCAAACATAATTTCCAAAAAAATCATAGGTTACATTTGGGTTTGACTTGGAGTTTTGAGTCAAATGTGCAAAACTCTCTAAAATATTTTCAAGAGTATAAAGAAAAACTAAAAGCAATTATAGGGGTGGAGAAAGCTAATTTTATGGTGGAAAACAGTCTTTATCTTGTCGTTGCCAGCAGTAATGATTTAGCTCATACGTATATCGCACGTTCTCTCAGATATAACAAAACAGAATATCCTGAGTATTTGGCTGATATGGCTTCTAAATTTGTCAAAGTAAGTCTAACATATAATTTGTTTAGCTCCTTAAGTAGCTGTTTTTTTTTCTTTAAAATTTCATACCTAAGGTCTAAACAATAGTCATACTTCCTCTTTACAACTTTCACTTTTATTTTTTATTGAACGAATTATTCTATGAGTATCTTTAAACTTGAAGCTTATTTACAAGTCAATGCCATCGAAAACTCAAAAATCCTGACTTTTAGCATTTGTTTTAATTAAAGCAACCATAAAACATACCGAAATGTAAAATAACTAATAATTAAACATTAAAAACAATCAGTATTCTAGTTATTTAGGAAACCAAAAATAAAATCACTTAAATATATAAACTGTATATCATTAATAACTAATTAATAAAAATGACAAAACAACAATAAAGAAACATTAAAGTATCCAGTAACTAAATTAAGAAAAATATTGTTTTAAATTTATGTAGTTATATTTCTAATGCTTTTTATTAATGATCAGAAACATCCACATTAAAAAATAATTTATATAATATATAAATAAAATAATAAATTAATATGTACATACATTATTTTACGTATATTTTCATAGAAAATAATAGCATAGTATAAATCCAGTTTGATAAATGTTAAACATCATTAAATTTTAAATGGCATATAATTTGTGTGGATGCATGGGTCATAGTTATAAAAAGTAACTGGTACAATTAAAGATTCAAAAACCAAAATAAAATTACTTAATATAAACTATAAAATTATTGTGTTTAGAGATGTCATATTAAATGATTATTTAATACAACTAAATATTTTTTAATTTATATATACAATTTATACAAAATAAATATTTTTTTTTAATTTATACATACGAAAATAAATATTTTTTTTGTTAAAATATAAATATTTATTTATAAAAAATTGAAAAAAACATATGTGAAAGTGCACGAATTAAACTCTAGTTTATTTTCAAATTATATTTTACCTGTCCACGATCAGTTTATCATTGCATTTATAATTTAATCATTTATAGCAACATTTGACCAGTAACCATTTGAGATTGATAAGCAATGTTTATATCATGATATAGAAGCTATATGGGCTTGGAGCCCGAAGAATTGCAGTATTTAGTGCAGTTCCAGTTGGATGTTTACCATCACGCAGAACAATTACTGGAGGAGTAAAGCGAAAATGCTCGGAAAACCTAAAAAAGATGGCTCTTCAGTTCAATGCAAAACTATCTCCAGCATTGGTGGCTTTACGAAAAAAGTCACCGGGGAGCAAAATTGTACTTATTGACGCATATGACATTCTTCATAACATGATTGAAAATCCTAAAAAATATGGTATGTGTATCACAACACTGCATCTTTTCTCACAATTTATTTTCACTTTATTTATTTTAGTTAATATTGCTTGTGGAAGATATGAAATGTGATTTCCTATAAAATATGAAAGACAAATGGTTAGGATTCAAGTATCTTGCGTATCATCGTATATGTAGAAATATAATTCCACATAAGTATATACTACTCTAGATATAAAAGTTCATAATATATTCCAAACTTGAAAATATACATAAATATCAAGATCTGCTAAAAGTAAATAGATAATGAAAAAGGAACAAGAAAATGGATCTGACGCTCAACTCTAAAATCTCTTTCTAGCTTCACCATTCGTCGCTTCGGTTTTAGAGCAAAATTAATAGGGGAGACCCATTTGAAGTTCTTAGAGCATGATTTGATATTTTTTTTAGTTAAAAGACGTCTTATATCGTTTGTGTACGAGACGTTTCTTAATTTTCTTTGTTATTAAGAGATGTATTTTATATTACACTAAAAACTTCATCATAAAAGACCTTATTGATCATGGTCCGAGGTCATCTATGCTCTGGCTCTCTAACTTCACGCAGACTGTGAGCATAAATCCTTACAAATAGTTATTGAAAAAAAAATTATAAGCATAACCTTTACAATATTATATATTAATAGTTTATAAAGAAATTTTTGTAGACAAGATTTTAAAATAACACAGTCTAAAAGTTTACTACCATTTAATACACCATTTTTATTATTTTTCATTTTTATTTTAATATTGGTACATTGAAATTAACTGAAATTAACTCTATGTTTAGTTAGTATGTTCAATGAGTACAAAATTTAATTGGAATGTTATTATGAAAGTAGAATTTAGGTGACCTATATTATGTTTGAAAAAGTACATGTATTAAATTGTAGTAAAAATAAGTTGGGGTATTAGTATAAAATTTTATTTAATAGTCAGCATACTGAAATAATAATTTAGTGGTGTATTATTCTGGAGATATAATTTTTTTATAGTAAATGGAATACTATAATTAATTTGATTTTCTGACGATAATGTAAGCCTAGGTATAATTTAGGTTTAAAATTTTTTTCTTGGATTTACCACTAAAATGATAATCAATAAAAATCTGTCTGGAGTCATATTTTATTTGTGAAAAAAATATTTAAAAAAAATGATCCAAAAAAAATTTGATCTCGTAAAACTCTAAACTTTAGATCTTAAATCCAGAACATTAAACCTTAAATTTTAAACCCCTAAACTTTTATTCCGAGGATTTAGAGTTTCAGATTTAGTGTTTAGAGTTTGAGCTATAGGCTGTCATCAACCTAGGGTTTAGGGCTTTGGAATGGAGGGTTTGGCATTTTGTTTAGGGTTTTGCAACATCAAACTTTTCTTCTTCTTTTCAATTAATATTATTTTCGGATTATATTATTTTCGTTTTAAACAAAATATAATTTGACAGTTTTTTTATTAATTATCATTTTAGTGGTGAAATTACTACTCTGTAGGGTAAATCTAGAAAAAGTTATTGTGTTTTGAGTGATCCAAATGTGGATATGTTTTTTTTCTATAGATCCATGTATTTTCTAATCGGATCCGTTTTTCTGACATCTAATACCTTTAGAGAAAACTAGATTGGATTTCAAATATTATGTTTGAATATTTTTACTATCCACCAATTACAATTTAAATTATTATCTTATTTATAGGATTTGAAGTGGCAAACAGAGGGTGCTGTGGAACAGGACTATTGGAAGTGTCAATACTGTGCAACAAAATTAATCCTTTTACATGCAAAAATGCATCTTCCTACGTTTTCTGGGACAGTTACCATCCAACTGAAAAAGCTTACCAAGTAATTGTTGATAAGTTGTTAGGCATGTATATTCCGCAACTAGTTTAATTATAGATATTTTGTAATATACTGTACTAGATATCTGTCTAGCACATTGCGGATATATAAATGACGTAAATAATGTTTTTGAATATATGTAAATTTTTATTTTTAAGAGATTTCGCATTTATAAAGAAAATATGATTAAGAAATTAAATAGAGAAATTGATGGAGTCAACTCTTTGAATTTTGCATGTGTTGGAATTGGGCACAAATTCGATGTTGAATTATTTGAAATATGTTTATTAAGAGATTGATTGATTACAATAGAAAAGACTAAGAACTCGTAAAAGCTATGATCACGGAAAGAACGATAAAGCTATTTAAACCTAGTTCTTGTACTGACCTCAGTGAGTGTTCTTCCTGAAAATGCTCCTGTTGGAGATGTGTCATGTGATGTCAAAGTTGACCAATACAAACAAGATCACCAAAACTTCGACTTCGACACCTTTAGGGTTTGACGTGTTTGAGTAGCTTCAATTATCTAGTTTGTCCTTCACTTATCGGTTTTGAGTCTTGCGACCCATTTTCATTTTGCTTCAATTTTGGTCATTGTACGTTGACCTCTTAGAAGAATCATTCTATCGTAATGTTAAATATATCTTTTATACTTTTCCTAAGAAAGCCTAAACGAGAAAAATGTGAAATTTTCCTCATTTCTCCACCCTAGCAGATCGTAGCACATATCGTCCCGTAAGATAGAAATACGAGAGTTTGTTACGCTCACTTATTACCATATTCCCAAATGTTTTTTTTAGAATATATGTTAAATTTAATCAAAAGAAAATATCCTTTTTACAACATTTGCAGCATGATTTGAAACAAATGAAATAGCTTTTCTACTCCTGTTTTTTCGAAGACATCATCATCTCGTGGCAAGCCACATAGATAACCCTGAAGAAAGTTGAAAGTTGCCTTGTTGCCTGAATGACAAGCATCGATTTCTGACCTGACGATCAATCTGTTTAGCAAGATTTGTTGCTGTTACTGGTACCCCTCCATGTCTCTTTTCGTTTCTCTCTTTCCATATAGAGTACATTGAAGCTTGGAATGCATAAAGAGCGAGGAATGTTTTTTGCAGGCCACCACTTGTGTCCATGATCAACTCCATTAATTCTGGCCATTTAGTAGTAAACCTTCACTCCAGTAACACTCCCATCACCAACGTCCATATTGCCGCAGAGTATGAGCATTCAAAGAAAAGATGGTCCCTAGTTTCCAGAGGGTCCTGGCAAAGGACACATACTGAATGAACCCCTGCATTCCAAGAGAGCATTCGATCTCCAGTCGCTAGCCTATTTAGATAAGCAAGCCATTGAAAGAAACAAAACTTCGGTGTGCTGTGGTTAAACCAAACACCTTTTGACCATTGAACTGGTTGTTCATGTTTCCTTATCAATTCCCACGTGAGCTTTGTATTGAACAATGCCTTGAACTTTCCAGTACTCTGCTTCCAGAGAGATTGATCGCCACTCATTGTCAGTTTTTCCTTCTGATTCTCAATAATTGTTTCCAGGTCGTTTAGAAGATCACTGCGATGTCGTCATCTCCTGCGCGTTCTCACAGCCTCAGAGACTGTTGCAGTAGCTTGTATACCCATGTCAATATATCCACGAGCTCCAAAAATATCATATAAACGGCCCAAGGTGCACCAGCTATCAATCCAGAAAAAGACACGGTGACCATCTTCCACCATCATCATGTGCAGCTCCTTTGCTCTGTCCCTATCCTTTAAGATCTTACGCCACATCCAGGACCCTGCCGTTGTGTTATCTCTAATGGACCATAGTGACCCACGCTTGATCAGATATGTGTTTATCCATGTAACCCACAACGAAGGCTTTAAGGAAACTATACGCCACAGCAGTTTGAGACAGCATACATTGTTTACTTGTTTCAAAGGTCTGATCCCAAGCCCCCCTTCTTGCTTCTTCTGTGTGACTATGTCCCATGACACCTTAGATTTACGAGTATTTAGAGCAGGTCCATACCACAGAAATGCAGAGCATATACTGTTAATCTCTTTAATGCATTCACCGGCAAGAGAAAACCAGCCATCCAGAAATTCACAATATTGAGCAACACTGATTTTATAAGTTGCAGTCTTCCTGCTATAGATAAGAAGCGATTGGTCCAGAGACTGATGCAGCTCCAAACCTTCTCAATAAGTACATTATAATCTGTTTTTCCCATGCGCCGAGGTAGGAGGGGTAAGCCTAGGTAACGAACAGGCAACTGTCCGGAAGCAAACTAAAATATTTCTTCCAGCTGATGTGTTATATCCTCTGACACACCAGCATAATAAATGGTAGATTTCTCCATGCTTATCTGCAGTCCAAAGATTTTCCCAAAGTAAATATTTGTTGGAGCGATAGTACTCACATAGTGCAGTTTTGTGGTATTACGGATTTCATGTTTGTGTGTCCCATGAACGTTTTCTGCGTTCTGACCCCAAGTTGATGTAGTAGTTGTGTATCTTTTACTTTGGGTCCTTTGTTACATATGTATCCACTCCCTCGTGAGTTTATTTTGCTACTTTTGTTTTTAAAAGGATGATTTTGTTATGTTTTTTTTTTCTTGATAATATATACTAAATCAACCAGAAAATCGAAAATTTAGATTCGGTTACAAATAGGTTTTGAAAAAAACTTCCGAAATCAAACTATTACACTACTAGCTTCATCCACCCACTAAATCCGGCATGTTCCGCTAGTTTATTTTTCGAAATTCTCTGAAATTGGTTACTGTTCTTAACCGTTGACGAAGGTCCCGAGAAGGTGAGGTTCTCCTTGTTGCCTCAGATGCCGAGACTTCTCAATTCATCTTTGGAGTAGCTGGTCCTAATGAACTCCACCGATCTTGTAACCGTCACTATCTATGAAGCTTTAGACGACTAATAGGGGAGGGTTCCAGATTATTACTACGAGAGCCTTGATAACACCACCAAGTCTCGACTTGTACACAATGTCACGCAACGTTTGACGCCGCATCCCAACCAAGCAGAAAGCTTTCTAGTGCCGCATGATATATGTACAAGAAACCAGCCTAACCTCCATGTCACACACCAAACGAGAGGGCTCTATACGACCTGCAAAAAACCGACCAAACTACACTAGCAATGATGAATGAAGTTACCCTTCACCGGCACTGGGAAGGTAGTTGAGCACAACAGCGACTCTGCCACAACAAGGACCAAGTTTGGGACAACTCTTGCCACCTTTGATAATCGAAGAAATAGTGATTGTGAATTCGCAGATGAATCAGTGGAGTGAGCAGTGAGGCACTATAATTACGATTTACAAGAGCCCGAATAACAATGGAAAAGCTGCCTCTGTCCAATGAAGAACTCAAATCGATGACAAAGCTGAAATTTTGAAAGTCTTGAGTCTTTCCAAACAGTATTTAACCAGCCATAGATGACCAGGTAAAAAATCCATTCAAAACCCTACACAACTCAAAACCGAGACCAGTGCCATCTCCGCCTGCACACTGACACTCGCAACTCATCTCCGGTCATTTCTGTGTTATTTTGTAGGTTATTTTTTTTGCAACAAAATATTCATGTCTTCCTAGTTGATGATGAAATGTGATGCTTGATGGGGAACATCCTGAATCATACGAGGGTTTTGTAGTGCAACCCAGTTCATGAACTTTGTTTCGTAACACCATGATTTCTTTGAGGTTTCCAAGGCTGTTTTTCACTTAAGACATCGACTCTTAACATCACGATTTTAGGTCTCATCGTTAAGATTCGTAAAGACTCTGCGGGTGCTTGTGATAAATTCTGTAACATGAAGTAGTTTTTGAAAAAGTTGACGATACTTTTCAAAGGTTATTGACCAAGATATGTTCCAAACAGGAAAGCATTTGTGTGTTTCTCCTCTCAAATTCTCCATGAAGAAAAGGGAAAGGCCAGAGTCTCTTTCGTGTTCTCTTAGGCTGGCTTGACCTATTGCGAGTTGGAAGGTTCACAAGGGTACTCTAGGGTCGGTGTCCCATCAAAAGAAGAGATTTTTGATATTATCCAGATTTGAGATCCTTGTTTATGTGATTTGAGTGGTGAGGGGGTTCTTTGTACATCCTCCAGCAGTCAGTCTATTTCAAGCATTTTGGTAGTTGCACTGTGCAACTGAGACTTGACGACTCTCATCTATGTCATAGTTTTAACAACGGACTCGCAGAGATCGTCATAGTTACTAAGCATCCAAGCTGGTTTGATCTTCTTGTTACTAAAAGAATTTAGTCTTCGTTACCTGTTATATTTTTTTTTGGTCATTACTATTCTCGAGAAAATTCGACACCATGTTTCTGAGTTCATCCAGTGCTGCAGCGTTTCTTCTCTGTTAACTGTAGCATTTTTCTGCTGTGGGTGGATTATTTTTTCCATTTTGTCGAAAACATCAACGATATTCATATGAGAATCTCCCAAGGACTCTCGGCACTCTGAACTGTAGAAAGCTCCTGATCTACCATGGATCGGTAGGTCGCACAAAGGATGCAGAAGGCCTCTGATATTCAAACTTAATGCCCTAGGATATGTCTGTCACACCTAGATAACAATGAGGCTGGCCTCCTGGATATAACTCAGCAGGACAGATCGTTTTGATCCCTTCGATAAGATACACCAAGATGGATCGAAAAGTTCTGAAGGAACAAAGCTAAGAATCACTCTCAAATGTTTCAAAAAATAAAATATAGCCTGATTTATTTCAAAGGAGATTATAGCTTATTTAAAATAGACTAAACTTACTAATAATGATAGATATTTATTAATGTACGAAATAAGAAAATCAATGCATAGAGGAGAGACAATGTTTTTGAAACAAGCATTCCTTCTCATGCAAAAGAGAAAATCTTTCTATGCAATTTATTTTCTGATTTTCTTCATTGTTTTGAACAGCAATCGTGTAATGTCATAAAAATAGGCTGGACATGATAGCTAACATCATAGATTGATTTCTGAATATTTTTCATGTCCAGAACCTCATAAATCTGGCTAAGACCACATCATACTCATAATCTTCAAAAAGATTTTTCCTCAATCTTGCTAACTGAAACGATAAGAAAGATGATAAAATGATGAGAATCTCCCAAGGATTCGGAACTCTGAATTGGCAAGAATACTCCTTGACACAAGAGATATGGAAATCTCCTGATTTATCGTGGATCGTTAGGTTGCACAGAGGATCCAGAATGCCTCTAATATTCAAATAACATGTCCTAGGATATGACACACCTAGACGACAATGAGGTTGACCCCCTGGATATGACACACCAGGACGGATTAGTTTTATCTCTTAGATATGACGCACCAAGACAGATCAAAAAGTTGCGAAAGAATAAATAACTGACAATCAATCTCAAAGGTTTCCAAAAAAAAAAGATAGTCTGGATTATTTCAAAAGAGATTACATTATTTATAATAACCAAACTTATAACAAGGCTAGATATTTATTAATGAAGAAATAACAAAATCAATGCATGGAGGAAAGATAATGTTATTGAAACAAGTATTCCTTGTATGCAAGAAAGAGAAGTTTTATATGCTTTAGTTTTTGGTTTTCGTCACTTTTCTTGAACAACAAAGAAACCACTTGATTTTTATTCTTCTTTGGCTTCTAACTTCATAAAAATGGGCTGGACATGTGAGGTAACATCATCCTTTTATTTCTGAATATATTTCTTCTCCTAAACTTCTTAAATTAGGCGAAGATCACATCATATTCATCCTCTTCGAAAAGATTTGTTCTCAAATCTTTCTAAGTGAAACAATAAAAAAAATGACAGAATAATAGTACAGAAAACTCAGAGTGTGCTCTGATACCAAATGATGAGAATCACGCAAGGAATGATTAGAAAGATGATATAATCCTTGACTCCAATGCAACGTGAAATTCCAAAGAAACAAGGAGGTGGATTGAATGGTGACAGAATCGATGCAGAAAGCTCATTATTTACTGTGGATCGTTAGGTCGAACAGAGGATGCTTCGTATATTCCAACTCAATGTCGTAGTATATGACATACCTACACGAAAATGAGGCTCAACCCTTGCATATGAAGCACCAGGACGGATCAGTTTGATCCCATGGATATGACGCACCAAGACAAATCAAAAAGTTGCGAAAGAACAGAACTGTAAATCACTCTCAAAGGTTTCCTAAAATGAAATTTCCTCTGATTTATTTTCAAAATAAGATGAATATAGAAAAGACATTCAATTTCCGCACGGCCACCATAAAGAATAACCAGTAGAATTTGATGAAAATCACCTTATGATACTGTATCTTTGTCATTAATTGGTTTCTACTCTTTTGATCTGATAATATCGCATAGTATAAACTTATCAAAATTTTCAAAACAGTGTCTACTTATCATAGGTGCTTCGTCCCACACAATGAGATCCACCAATTGCAATAACTTTGCAAGATCTGAACCAGGAGGAATTTTGCGAGAAGTGGATTAATCCGGAATGATTAAGATAGTAGACCTAGAACGAGCAGTACGGCCACCTTCTAATAAAAGAGAGTGGTTCCACAAGAGCAAGTGTTGATTACAATTTTATCCACACTACAAGAAAAATGTTTATTCTTAGCGGAAGGAAACAGCTATCGTATGTTTTTGTTAGTATTGTTGAAAGCATTATGTCTGCTCCAGCTATCTTAGGTTTCCCCTATATAATAGCAGATTTCAATGCTATTATATAGTAACCATATGATAGCATTATTTTAAAATTGTTATGGTTAATAAAACTTTATGATAGCTTTTATTTTGAATGTTATTGTTTTCTCTATCATAGTAATATATTAATGCTATACCTATTATCGATAGTGTGCTATGATTTATTATTTCATGGCACATTTTTAGTGCTTTAAAACATTTTATAATGACAATGATATAATGCTAGTATTTCTCATTTATGTTTTAAAATTATTAATGTTAATTATTTAATTTCAATTATTAATTAACTAAATTATAATATAAATTAAATTAGTCCAGCTTCAAAATTAAATTTGAATTATATTTGTTAACTCTGTGAAGAAACAAAAATGGCTTATTTATTAATGTAATTCCGGTTTACAGATACATTCCGGTTTATAAAACCCGGTTTAGAAATCTAAACCTAAAAAAATAATCCTACGTCTAAAATGATCGCGTCAGCTTCAGCATCTTCGCCGTCAACTTCAACTCATCTTTGACGCCGACACAATTAGCAAAGACCACCATAGTAAAGCTTATTCAGCCTTCTCCACCGCGTTCAGCCACCATTTTCGACAGAGAGAGAGAGAGAGCGACAAATCCAGAGATGCAGTAACGAAGCCGGAGATGCAGCGATGAAGCCAGAGATTTATTGACGAACCCGGATATGCAGTGACGAAGCCGGAGATGCATTGATGAACCCGGAGATGCAGCGACGAGGCCGTAGATACAGCGACGAATCCGGAGACGCCTCTTTGTCCACCACTTCTTCTTAGATCAGTAAACAATACAAAATCAATTACATATATATATATAGAAAGATGAAGACAAAGAGAGAACAGATAAGAAGAAGGGGAAGTGAATTTACAGTGGTTGTTTGAACCGAGTTCGGTCGGGAAACTAGTAAAAGGATGAGAACTCGTCAGTGGGTTAAGTCGAAGACGTTTTATTAAAGATGACTGCTTTTGGTCAGATTACAAGTAAAGGAGAGAAAATGGACGAGCCGGTGCTCGTAGGCGAACACCGGAGTGAAAGTACAAATCGGCGAGATACAAGTGTAAAACCCTAGTTTCTAGCCGAAAGTGTGTGTAGTGATGTCCAGATGTCCTTGCTACTTCGCTCCCTCTTCCTTTTATACTCTCTACCTGTCTGAGTCATGTCGCCCTAATGGGCCGTAAGGTCAATGGGCCTCGTTTAATGGGAATAATAAGGTCCGTTCTTTCGGCTCGTCGCCTAAGAACTTCACTTAGTCGACAGCCGGGGAATGAACACGAGAGAAGAGCGGAGCCGCTCGTTCAGTCGCTCACTCCGAGCCGGATGGTCGTCCATGGATGGGCTTCTCCTACCTGTCGTTCGCTTGATGGGCCTTTGGAGGTGATGCCAATCTATCCTCCTACAGTAACTCCTCCCCAGTTCGTTAGTGAACCGTCCGTCGGAAGTGATGAATTTTAGTTGTTGGCTCATCAAGCGTGCTGGGATTGATGCTTTTCAGGATGGTTTCGTGGCTCTGGAGCCTCGGTTGGCGCTGATCGAGATACCGTGCCTAAGACCGCGACTCGCTGGCACTGTCACCTTTGCTGACGTGTCCTAATTAGGCGTCAGTTTAATCCATTTTCGGCAAACCGAGGGTTGATTAGAGCGAGCAGCCGAACCATCGCGAGGATTCGTTGGGTTTTTAGGGAGGATTTTGAGGCCCACTTAGGCCCGTTTAGGTATAATTATGGCGCCTCGGGTTCCTCCCTTTCTCTCTTATAAATAAGCCGACCCCTTCTCATTTTCCCAAGTTTTCTCCGCAGCAACAAGTAATTTCTCTCTCTTTCCCTTCCTCCTCTCTCTAAATACTGTTTAGTTTGTTCTTTGCATTCGGAGTTGCTCGTTTCGTCATGTCGTCGGGTTGGAGATTATCGAGACAACAGAAAGGGAAATCGGTTGAGACAGGATCAGATCCCGTGGTAAATCCTGCGAGAGGTCGCACTGGTGACCCCGAGCTGATTCACCGGGAAGCGATGATGGATACGGCCAACTTATCCCGTAGTCAGAGGCTGCTAGTCGCAGACGCGGCGAGGTTGGCGAGAGATGGTGGCGAGAATGTTGTTATGAGTGATGCTCGGGAATGCGCGAGAGATGGTCAGAGCGGGGCGAGACCAGTCGACACTATCACGCTGAGGCGTCGTGTCGCGACAGGGAGCGTCTCGAAGGATGCTGTTCCTCGACTCGGGCTATTTCCCACTACTTTTTACCCTGGTGGGGTCTTCGAAGAGCTTCCGTGACTTGATCCTGATTAATTGCGACCAGCCGTCGTGGCTGGTCAAGATTGGGACGACATCGAGCCGACTAGATCAACTCTGGAGAGCGTTAAAGCTGTCTTTTGAGAGTGGGGCGCGACGGTTAAAACTTTCCTTGTCCAGGCAGAGTCACAGAGGCCCTGGTCTCCACCCGTTGGATTTCAAACTGTGTACGAGTCGTATTTCCAAGACGAGACTCGTTGTTGGTTCTCGATTCCGTGACTGATTACATCATACGCTAGACGCCGCGACGTCACGATTAGTCAACTGCTGAACGGCTCGCTTCGATTAGCAATTACTTTGATGGTGATAGTGGAGCAGATTGACATGCCGATGAGCATTAGGTCGTTCGAGGAAATGACTTCAATAACCAGTATGCAAGATGGGACTTACTCGGTGAAGATGCGACCAAACTGCAACGTGTGTGCGGGTCATCCGAGCAAAACACAAAATTGGCATTCAAAGTCTGATAACTCGGCATTTGAAGAGCCTCCTTCAGAGGATTATAGAGTTCTTTGGAACCACTCTTTTGGCTGAGCTCTTTCTGTCGCGAACTATATGTGATTCCTCGATGCTAAGAGATTTTTTTTTTATTTGCAGTCGGTCATCCCAACTCTCCGATTTATCCCGAGGACTTCCTGAGGAGTGTTCCCGCCGTAGCTTTGCTTCGGATCTACCATTGGTCGGAGATTACCGTCAGGAAAATCCGCGAGCTAAAGACGCATCGCTCGAAGTAAGTTTTGCTGACTTTTTCTCGCGTTCAGGTGATGATCCTTGCTTAATACCTGTTTTAGTCGGGACTTCCTCTCGCAGAAACGCTGTTCTGAGAAGGGCTCCCGGAGTGAACTTTCCTGATAAGGTGGAGTTTCACTACGAAGGCCCGTCCCCTCTGGTCTACGTCCTGGACAAATGTGGGGAATTTCTTCGTCAGTTGAGGGGGAGGGCGAAGCCTATGCCACCGGTGAAGGACCTAATCTTCAGGAAGGAGTACGAGGAGGCTGCGAGGGCCAAGCTACTGTTAAGACCCTGAGATTTTTCCTTTCCGTTTAACTTTGCTTGCTTAGTTTTCGCGTGGTTTACCGTTTGCCTTGTTGTTATGCCGCGTGTTCAGGGGGACAGCAGCATGAACATAAAAGTCGACATGTACAATACGGCTTTAAAGGGAGCGATCGAGGAGCTGGAGCAAGCCAAGAAAGATTTCACCGAGAAAGAGGAGTACTCGGATCGCAGGTTGGCGGAGGCGAGAGGCGACCATTTGAAGGTTAACGCGATGAATGACCGCCTTAGGGATCAGAAAGACGGTTTCAAACCTGATATGGACTCAGCCCGAGCAACCGTTGGTGAGCTCGAACTGAAGAATGCCGCTCTTGAGGCTGAGAAGGCCTCCCTCATCGCGAACCATGAGAGAGAGATGAACCGGCTCCGAGACTCGAGGGTTCTGGAGGTCACGAGGGAAAGGTCCAAGGTTCAAACCGAGATGATCGCAAAAGCTGGTCGGTGTTTCGACCGAATTCGCTCTAGCGAGGGGAGTCGAGTCGCGTATGACGATGCTCGGATGCTCCATAGCCAAGCTTTTGGCACGAAGAAATGCCTCAAGGTTCTGAAGGCAGCCGGGAATGACATTCCTCAGTCGTCCATCGAGATGTTTGCAGAGCACGAGAGAACGTATGTGCGAGAGGTTGCGAGACTGGAAGTGGGCGAGATTCCTGAGGGAGATCTCACGCTTTCCCCGCTTGTGCTCGAGTCGTAGTTTGTGGACGCTCGTATTCTCGCGGGGCTCGATCCTTACGGATCCAACGCCAACTTGATAGATCCGGCGACTGCTGCGAGCCTAGTTTCTCCGTCTCCTCGTTCGGCAGATCCTCCGAGAGCACTTCTCGAGGTAGTGGCGTCAGTGGAGGCTTCTCTAGTCGCACATGAAGGGGGGGGGCACCTGATCAGGGTCCCCGAGTCGCGGGTAATAACACAAACGTACTCGTGCTTTCGGACACGTCGGCTGTAGACCGCGATGATCCTCCTACTGAGGTGGTGGGTCGCGGGAACGAGGAAGGGACTGGTCAGAAGCCTGAAGAAGCCGACCTTCCTGCGATCGAGACCTGGGTTTCCGCAATTCGCGACTCGAGCATTAGGACTTCTGAGATCGCGGACCTTAACGATCGTGGGAGTGAACCCGAGGGATAGTTCCTCACATCTGTTGTACTTTGTTATTCTTTCCGGACAAACATTGTTCTCCCTCCTTGCTTATTGTTTCTGTTTTTTTTAAGACTCTTGTTTTACTTTGTCTCAGTCTGAACCTTTTAAAGTTTTGTCGCGAAGTATTCTGATGACTTATTAGTTTATTTGTTCGGTTCAGACTTGGTCCGTTTTTTATCGACGTGTTCGATGTTCCCTTAAGGGGGGTTTATCTTGTTGTAAAGATTATTATCGAACTATCGTATTTGTTGTCTCGCTACATCCTTTCATATTATGAATTATTCAGATCGTAGGATTAACAAATTAACCGGGTACAAATTAGAGGAAAAAGGTTTGCGGTCCGTTTTGTCGTCACAGGAGATTTTTGGTTGGCCAAACCCTTTTCTTCAGAGGCAATAGGATCGAATTTTCTCTCTTTGCAATCTTCAGTCGGTCATTACGGTAGTTCGCAAGAGTGCGACTGAACGTCCCTTCGGTCGAGTGTCTGATCAGCACACGACCTTCGTGTGGGGTGCAAATGCCGGGATGTCGATTCGATTCGAATGACAGGCATTGCGAAGTTTGCTGCCTCCTTCCTCGGGGTTTGAATAGGAGGAGTTGTGTTATAGCTGGACCGATTAAGGCTGCATACGTACCTTGAAAAAGGATCAAGCCATTCGTAGTTTGTTGGGTCGAGTAGAAGTGACCTTAACTGGTGCATCTACTCGGGGGGTTTTTTTTTTTTAATAGGCGAGTAGAAGTGACTGCGATGGGTGCATCTACTCGCCGATTAGGAATGAAGATAGGAAAGCGAAATATGTAGAATCACTTCGATTGGTGTGGTGAGGTCAAGCGTGGTATCGCTTGAGGTGCATGGAGTTCCATGCGCGAGGGACTGCTTCGCCTGATGACGTTTGAAGACGGTATACTCTTGGTTTGATGAATTGGGTGACCTCGTAAGGTCCTTTCCAATTTGTGCCCAGTTTCCCTGCTCCCCATTCCTTGGTGTTTTCGAAAACTTTGCGAAGCACCAAATCGCCGAGTCCGAGGGGTCGAGACTTGACATTTTTGTTGTAGTAACTTTCGATCTGATGTTGGTAGTTTTGGATGCGAAGCAGGGCTTGATCTCTCTTCTCCTCGATCGCGTCAAGTGCGTCGAGTAGCATGTCGCGATTTAAGTCGACTTGCTGCGGCAAACGGGATCGTCGTAAACTTGTGATGTTGACCTCGGCGGGGGCCATTGCTCCGACACCATGAGAGAGAGAGAATGGTGTACACTTGGTCGCGGAACGTGGTGTCGTTCGATGCGACCAGAGGACGCCATCGAGTTCGTCGGCCCAGCAACCCTTTTTGAGGTCAAGACGTTTTTTGAGGCCGTCGATGACCTTTCTGTTAGTCGACTCGGCTTGATCATTGCATTGAGGATATCGAGGGTTTGCAGTGCTTAGCCGTATCCTCCATCGTTCGCAGAATTCCCGAAAAGCGTTGGATATGAATTGGGAGCCGTTATCAGTGATTATCTCGTAAGGTACTCCGTGTCGGTAGAGTATGTTCTTCCAGACGAATTTCTTGACCTCCTTGTCGGTGATGCTCGCATAGGCTTCAGCATCCACCCATTTGGTGAAATAATCGGTTAGGACTAGGATGAAGCGCTTCTGTCGCGAAGGCGTGAGAGGTCCGATGATGTCCATTCCCCAACGCATGAAAGGGTAAGGTGCAGTCATTGTTTGGAGCTGCTCTGTCGGACAGTGGATGGTCGAGGCATGACGTTGGCACATGTCGCAGTGCTTGACGTATGCTTCGCAGTCGGCGTTCATCGTTGGTAAGAAGAACCCATGGGTTTTTATCTTGAATGCGAGTGCCCGCCCTCCTGAATGATTGCCTGCTGCTCCTTTGTGTTTTTCGGCCATGACAAGTCTTGTCTCTTCACTGTGGATGCATTTGAGGAGGACCTTGTTTGCTGTCCATCGGTGTAGTTCTCCGTTGGTGACGACGTAATGAGTGTTGTGGGATTACAACGGCGAGCAAGCCATTTGTCGGAAGGGACTGTTCCATTTGTAAGGTAATCGATTAGATCAGTTCTCCAGTCGATGGTCGCATATGTGCTCGTGTCACTCGAGGCGTCCGCAGTTGATATTGCGGCGACGGAAGCGATGTCCTGCGAGGAATTGATGCTCGCAGTTTGAATTCTGTGGATGGGAATTTCCCGTGCGACTTGGTCATGTAACTTGATTCTGAGGGCGGCGAGTGCGTCGGCGCAGACGTTTTCACCGCGAGGGACTTTTATGAGTTCGAAGAATTCAAAGTCATTTGCGAGAGATTGAACGAGCTTTAAGTAGGCGTCCATTCGTTCGTTCTGTGCGTCGTAGTCGTCGTTGTATTGACTAGCAACGAGCTGAGAGTCGCAATACGCGCTCAGACGTCTTGCTTTTACTGCTTTGGCGAGTCGAAGGCCCGCGATCAGCAACTCGTATTCGGCTTCATTGTTGGATGCGGGGAAATCGAAGCTGAATGACTGACGAATGAACTCGCCTGTTGGTGATTGAAGTTGCACTCCTGCTCCCAACCCTTTGTTTGTTGACGATCCGTCGACATGCAGGATCCAATTTTGGTTCGGAAGGATGAGGTCTTGTTCAAGTTCTGGTGGGAGCTCGATTAGGAAGTCGGCGAGCACTTGCGATTTTGCCGCGGTACGATTTTTGTAGATGATATCATACTCGCTTAGTTCCATAGCCCATTTGGAGAGTCGACCCGAATAATTGGTTTTTTGCAACACTGTTCGTAGTGGCTGGTTCGAGAGGACTTCGATCGTATGAGACTGAAAGTACGGTCGGAGCTTGCAAGCTGAGCTTGGGTATCGTGTCTCTGGCTCCGTCATGCGTTTGCTCGTATAGAAGATTGGCTTTTGTTCGCCTCGGTCTTCTATGATGAAGACGCTGCTGACAGCCTTTGGTGTGACTGTGATATAAAGGGTCAGGGTATCGCCTGGTTCGGGTTTGGATAGGACCAGAGGTATTGTGAGGTAATACTTGAGCTGATCAAACATTTCCTCGCATTTTTCGTCCCAGACGAACTTCTTGTTGCCCCTTAGCAGTTCGTAGAATGGTAAGCATTTGTCGGTTGATCGCGAGATGAACCTGTTTAGCGTTGCGATTCGTCCTGTTAGGCGCTGTACCTCGCGGCTGTTCTTTGGGCTCGGAAGCTCAAGGATGGCGGTTATCTACTTGGGGTTTGCTTCGATCCCTCGCTGGGTAACGACGTATCCGAGGAATTCTCCAGACGTTACTCCGAACGTACACTTCGCCGGATTCAGCTTCATGCCATACTCGTTGAGCATTTTGAAGCATTCCTTCAAGTGGGTAAGGTAATCTGTCACGTGGAGCGATTTGACGAGCATATCGTCCATATAAACTTCCATTGTGTCGCCGAGCTTATCGGCGAACATTCGATTGACGAGTCGTTGATAGGTTGCCCCTGCGTTCTTCAGACCAAACGGCATGACTTTGTAACAGAAGGTTCCTCTATCATTTATGAATGCCGTTTTCTCGCGATCATCGGGATGCATCATGATCTGGTTGTATCCCGAGAAGGCGTCCATAAACGTAAGGAGTTCGTTTCCTGCCATTGACTTGACCAGTTTGTCGATGAGTGGAAGTGGAAAATTGTCCTTCGGACAAGCTTTGTTGAGATCGCTGAAATCGATGCAGACGCGCCATTTCCCGCTCTTCTTTTTCACGACGACGGGGTTTGCTAGCCAATCGGGGTAGCGGACTTCGGCAATAGAACCGGCTGCAAGGAGTCGTTCAACTTCTTTGTTTACTGCTTTTGATCGCTCGGGACTCAGCTTCCGTCTCTTCTGTCGCACGGGTTTGTACGTAGGATACACGTTAAGCTCATAGGAGGTGATGGCCGGGTCAATTCCCTTCATGTCAGAAATTGTCCAAGCGAAGGTTGATGCGTTTTCTCGGAGGAAGTCGACGATCTGTTGATTCATGTCGTCGTTGAGAAAGATGCCAATGCGAACAATCTTCGTTGGGTCGCTGTCGTCGATGGGAATTTCCACGACTTCCTCTTTCTGTGGTAACACTCGGGCGGAGGACTTAGTTATCAAGTTCACAAGGGAATCCGATTGCTGTAGTTTGACTGTGGCGATCAGGATGTCTCTCGCCGCCCGTTGGTCTCCTCGGATTGTGTGGATTTTACTGTCCCGCCCCAGGAATTTGATGCACTGATGGTATCTCGAGGGAACGGCTTTCATATTACGGAGCCATGGGGTTCCGAGGATTGCGTTATACGGCGCCTTGGAGCGGACGACGGAGAACTTCACCATCCGAGTGATTCCTCTCGCATGGACCGGAAGACGGATCGTCCCGACCAACTGCTCAGAGGAGCCGTTGAAACCTGTTAGGGTTCGTGTGGATGACTTCATGTCGCGTAGGTCGATTCTCATTTTATCGAGTGTGTCTCGAAAAATGAGATCGACTGAACTGCCGGTGTCGATGAGCACTTTGGTGACTTGAAAATCGCCAATGTCCATATCGACCAAGAGTGGGTCGTTATATGGCATGTGAATTCCGC
Source organism: Hirschfeldia incana (assembly GCA_026261945.1). Lineage (NCBI taxonomy): Eukaryota > Viridiplantae > Streptophyta > Magnoliopsida > Brassicales > Brassicaceae > Hirschfeldia > Hirschfeldia incana. Next base: position 451,167 of record JABCMI010000063.1, read on the forward strand.
GAGTGTCCTCAACCGAGAAAGTGATGACGGCATCATCCTCGACTGTGGTTGGCCATTTCTGAGATGTTGAGGCTTGGCGTCGGTAATCCTTTATCGAACGCACAGAGTCGCCACCTGGGGGAGAACCTCCCATGATGACGTTCAGTCGCGTAGAGCGTAGAGAGCGCTTCATCTCGATCTGAGATCGAAGATCAGGGCAGGGGGCTCTGCTGCCCGCTTCTGGGATTGACTTCTTCTTGGTCTCTTCGAGTTGTCATCGCAAGTCTGACGGCTTGGAGCGGTTGAGCTTATATCGGAGATCGTCCGCCTTCGATTTTATCTTGATGCAGAGGTCAAGGACACGGGGACGAAGTGTCGCCTCGACTCGCCTGGCTTTCAAAGCGTTTAACGAGTCACGAAGATCTGGGATGTCGTAGGCGTCCGTTGATCCATGCAAGGCCTTGCGTTTCAGCAGTGTTCACAGGTCGCCGGGCTCAGACATTTCCTCGTCGTCGGTCGAATCGTCTTGCTGCGTCAGGATCACTTCTACTCGACGTCGATTCCTCGGTTGGTCCTCATCGGTCGAGGAATCGTTTTTGTGTTCTTCTTCTTGCGCAGGATGGTCGTCCGCTTTTGGTGCCTTGGCTTTGGACTTTTGCCCCCTCTTCTCTTTCTTTTTGCTCCAGCTTTTGTTATTGTTCTTTAGCTTTGGCTTCGGGGGCTCGATGTCGATCTTTCCTACTGCGACTGAAGATAGGAAGTGATCGTACAAGACTTTTCACTCCTTGGTGTTGTGCGTTTTTACCTTATTGTAAGAACAATATTTCTTGGTCTTCGTTGCCTCGGAGGCAGAGGCTTCCGTCGAGTTCTTCGGCTGTTGATCCGTCTCGGTGGTGGGGGGGGGGGTGGTAAGTATTCCACCAGGTACAAGTAGTTTTTCTTGTGATTATTCTTCTCGCTGGAAGAATGCTGGCGAGGTTTCGAACGGTTATCCCCTTTTGAGGATGTGTGTTTCGCGGCGGATTCCTTCGCTGCGTTCTACCTACCGAGTATCGCACTGGTGTCTTCCTCCATTCTGATGAAATTGTGGGATCGAGCGATGGCGTCCGCGAGAGACCTCGTGGGGTTCCGGTAGAGGTCAGTAAGAAACTGCGACTTGACGTGAAGCGTGTGCATTAATGACTCGATAGCAATATTCCCCGGGACGTCCACATGAGAAACGATGGCCTTGAATTTTTCCATGTAGACGCGGAGAGATTGGCCGTTCGCTTGCGTCAGGTTCCAGAGATCTTGAGAAACTCGGTCGAGAGATCGTGAAAGCTACCAATGGAGCCTTCTTTGAGACCGGTGAACCAGGTAAGAGCAGACTCTTCGTCGGTGAAGTTTGCACGTCGCATCGCTATATTGAATGACGTGACGTGTGACGTCGGGTCTGATACGCCGTCGAATCTGGGAAGTTTAAGTTTCTTCATTTACGCAGACGTATCCCGGTTATCTTCGTCGTGAACGGGGTTCAGAGGGACTCAGCGAGAACTCGCTCGATCTGGGGGGCCGAAGTGGTCGCGTGGTGGATCTTGGAGTTGATATCGAGCACTGATTGCTTGAGCGCCGCGAGTTCGTTGATGGTTTGGGTGTCAGATCCGCCAGGTGTAGGGTCGACTTCGTCGTCGTCGCGAGTAGCGGTTGTGTCGGGAACGACGCCGGTCGTTCTGTCAGTGTTAAAGAGATGTCTCCGGTATCGCGTGGCTGAAGTTTTGGCGTTCGCAGCGAGCGGGCGGAGAAGAGCAGCTATGTCGACGATTTGTGCAGTCGTCGCTTTCTGGGCCGCATCCTGTTGAGCAAGACACGCCATAATCGTATCGATGGACATGGGAGGCGCCAGAGCTGGGGTCGCCGGCGTTGGAGTCGGGGTTGGCTCGGGAGCGTCGTGCTCCTCGCCTGAGGTCGAGCCTTCGGTCATCTTGGAGACGTTACTTCGCTATGCCCCACGGTGGGAGCCAGCTGTTTGAACCGAGTTCGGTCAGGAAACTAGTAAAAGGACGAGAACTCGTCAGTGGGTTAAGTCGAAGACATTTTATTAAAGATGACTGCTTTTGGTCGGATTACAAGTAAAGGAGAGAAAATGAACGAGCCGGTGCACGGAGGCGAACACCGGAGTGAAAGTACAAATCGGCGAGATACAAGTGTAAAACCCTAGTTACTAGCTGAAAGTGTGTGTAGTGATGTCCAGATGCCCTTGCTACTTCGCTCCCTCTTCCTTTTATACTCTCTACCTGCCTGAGTCATGTCGCCCAAATGGGCTGTAAGGTCAATTGGCCTCGTTGAATGGGAAGAATAAGGTCCGTTCTTTCGGCTCGTCGCTAAGAGCTTCACTTAGTCGACAGCCGGGAATGAACACGAGAGAAGAGCGGAGCCGCTCGTTCAGTCGCTCACTCCGAGCCGGATGGTTGTCCTTGGATGGGCTTCTCCTTCATGTCGTTCGCTTGATGGGCCTTTGGAGGTGATGCCAATCTATCCTCCTACAGTAGGTGGTGAGGAGGTCAAACGATCTTCTTTATCAAACGTAGGGTTTGAAGTGTTATGGGGTTTGGGAAATGGGTTTGGTGTTAATATTTGTATACATACATTTATAACCATAAAGTTTATGTGCATATGTAATTAATAAATTTTAATTTTGATATAAAAATTAGTTTTTATTTAAATTTATCTGAATTTTATAGTATATATGATTAATTTGAAGTGTTGTATATGGTTGGAGGTTATGTTTTGGGGTTTAGGGTTTGAAATACACCAAACTCCATATAATATGATGGTATCACGGATGGCAATCAAGGACTTGGACTGCGGGTCTGGCCCGTAAAAGCTTGTTGCGGGATGGATTGTGCCTCCATTTGATAAACCCGCAAAATTGCGGGGCCGAATGCGGGACCGGCTCAAAACGGGACAGGCCGAATCCGGGACAGATTAACCTGCGGGATTTTGAAGACCAAAAACCATTATTCCCTATTTATGCTTGGTTTTGTTTTCAGTATTATTATTTTTTTTATTATTATGTAGAATTTTCTTATTTAAATTGATGGATTTTTTTTTTCAGTATTGTCAAGTGGCTTTAAAAAAATTGGATACAATGATGTTGTTAAATAGTTACTGCTTGTTCTTTAAACGATTCGAAATGAGAGTCTGAATTACTGCAGAATCTTGTCTCTACACTCTAAGTTCAACAGCTTGGTTGAAAGAGAAGAATAAACCATTAGTATTAAGTTATTGTTGCGATACAGAGATGTTGCTTTACAAAGACCATATTAAACCAATGAATTGAATTTCATTGTCGAAATGGTTTTCACTTACTTCAAGATCATATTAAACCTGCGAGGGATCACATTGGATGTTGTTACGATCGATCTTGCCAAGCTCTCTTCAACTCCCGTACACAAATCTTCTACTTGAATATTCAAGAAGGAAGCTGAAAAAGATGTCCTATGGGACGGCCTGCGAAGACTTATAAATTATGCGGTACGGAATTGGGCAGCCATTCGAAAGACCGCAGTCCGCACGGAACAGACCCGTCGTGACCCGCTCGACGACGAGCCCACTGCGGTACGGAACTGGACATGAGAGCAATCGCCATCTCTAGGTATCACACCAAACAAATAAATCTATAAACTATTATATATAAATATTCTTTAAAAACTTGGGCTTTTTGCAAAAGTGACTCAAAACTTGGAGTCAAACAGAAAACTAACCTTTTCTTTTGATTCATTTTTTTTTGAGATTTTCACCCCACACTTACATTTTATCTACGAAAATGCCATTAACTTTTTTTTTCGAAAATGGCTTCTTTACTGTCTCAACCTCATCTTCTTTAATTATTTACAATAGTGCCACTACCATGAATAGTTCCAACAACCTTGTACTAACTGTTTGGAGCTTTTAATGCCCTTTAATGCACATAAATCTCTTTACACTCTCTCTGTTTCAATTGTTATGAACTAAAAACAACATTTCTTTCACTTTCTCTCCATATTCATCCAAAAAACTCAAGCTTTTGATTCAAAATATTTTATGGTTGACAGAGCCATATTTCTTTCGTTTTGACTTACGGTTGCTTTCGTTTGAGGTTCTGGATGGTTGGAGAAGATCTTGTGTGCAAAAGAAGTCATCTCAACCTAGTTTAAGGTACGAATTTCAATTTTTTTTCAAGATCTGTTCGCGTAGAAGACTTACTAGTAAGTCATTTGTATGTAGAAGACTTACTGATTAGTCTTCTGGTCAAACGGACGATTTAAACTAAGTCGTCCAGCTTTGTTTGTTAAAAAAAAAAATTCAGACGACTCATATATAAGTCGTCTACGAGAAACGGGCTAGTTTTGTATTTGACCGAATCGTATCAGATCTTTGACTATTTCTGGACGACTTATAATTCAATCGTCTCTGGAAAGTTAAAATTTCAATATTTTATTAAACTAGACGACTTACGTGTAAGTCGTCTTAGGTTAGTTTTGTAATTGAAAAATAAAACTTTATAATTTAACTTTTACCAGACTTATATAAAGTCGTCCCACTAGAAGACTTAATTTAAAGTCGTCCGGGGAAAGCAAAGCCGTCGAGAATATTTCCCAATTTTCTGGACGACTTTCATTTAAGTCGTCTGGAGAAAGTTAAATTTCAAGTTTTATTTTTCAATTACAAAACTAACCTAGGACGACTTACGTTTAAGTCGTCTAGTTTGAATAAAATATTGAAATTTTAACTTTCCAAGAGACAACTGAATTATAAGTCGTCCAGAAATAGTCAAAGATCTGACACGATTCGGTCAAATGCAAAACTAACCCGTTTCTCGTAAACGGCTTTAATATAAGTCGTTTGAAGTTTTTTTTTTAACTAACAAAGCTGGACGACTTAGAATTTAGTCGTCTCTTTTCATTTTCAATTGCAAAAGTGACCTCTTTAGACGACTTACCTTAAAGTCTTCTGGACGACTTAATTCTAAGTCGTCTGCGGTAATGTTTATTGAATTTCTTCATTTTCTCTATGCTTACTAAATGTGTTTTATTTTGAATATTTGCAGATAATTTTTCAGTTACATGCAGTGTATGGAGAATGGTTGTTGAGAGATTGCCGTTGGGATTTTGTGGTTGATGATCTCAAAGGAGCAAGATTGTTTTTATTGAATGAAGATTCAACACATGCTGAACTTGTTGCAATGGATCATGAAGATTATAACCTGGACATGAGAACATTAACTGTGGAGATTAGCTACTCATTACCAGCAGAAATGATGATGGCTCCAGGCAGTCCTCCCATTCATGTTACAAGTGATAGACAAGTTTGAAACTTGCTCGAGATACTCAAAACGCATAGAGTATGTCTTTGTGTATCAAGCCGCAGCAAGGTGGAAACGGTTTCAGAGAAAAGGGATAATGATGAAGCTGGTGAATGGGAAGAAGATGTTGGTGATGATGAAGCTGGTGAATGGGAAGAAGATGTTGGTGATAATGATGAAGCTGATGAATGGGAAGAAGATGTTGGTGATAATGAGGAAAATGGGGAGGAGGATGGGGAGGAGGAAAATGGGGAGGAGGATGCTGATAACTCTATTGTTGGTGAAACATATCAGAATGGTGGGGATTACAGTCTTTATGGAAAGGTTCAAGATCAGGACGACGAAGATGATGATAATATTTGTTTTGAAGAAATCGAAAAGACATATGCTAAGACAAAAGCTATTGAAGGAGGAAAATCGGATGGTACCAGTATCTATGTCAACCAGAGTTTTGTTAGCAAGGATGCACTGCTTTCAGAGCTGCGGTTGGCATCAGTGAGGGGTAGATTTTCTTTCAAAATATACAAATCAACGAAAACTCTCCTTGTTGCAAGATGTCGGGTTAGCGGTTGTGGATGGAAGATCAAAGCGAGTGTGAAACATGGGACAAATACGTTTTCGGTAACAAAGTATGTGGAAAAACATTTATGGGAGACCGAATCGCTCAGCGGAGACACTGTCCTCCGAAGTATGTTGGTAGTATTTTCATTGATCGTGTTGGAATCATTGATGGGATAACTCTGCAGCATATCACTGATGCAATGAGGAACATGTTTGGCATGCAGCTTGATTACACCACTTCATACAGAGCATTGTTATATGCACAAACATTGGTGAGAGGATCAGGAGAAGAAGGGTATTCGCGTCTGGCATCATATCTCGAGCAAATCTCCATTGCAAATCCTGATTCTATCACGGCTATAGAACTTGATTCTGTTAAAAGATTTAAGTATTTATTTCTCTCTTTTAGAGCTTCTATCAATGGTTTTAAGTATCAGAGAAGGGTCATTGTGGTGGATGGAACTCACCTAAGTGGAATGTATGGAGGTGTTATGTTAGTTGCAGCCGCACAAGATGGCAATTTTCAGATATTCCCATTGGCTTTTGGGATCGTGGATGCTGAAGATGATCCTTCTCGGGAATGGGTTTTCACAAAATTGGCTAGCTGTATATCTCATGACAAGCCTCTGGTGATAGTCTCCGACCGGCACGCGGCCATTAAAAGTGCGTGTGATAAGGTGTTTCCTTGGGCAACCCGAGGAATATGTTATTATCACCTTCAAGATAACATTGTCAAAAAGTTTAAAGGGAAACATCTCATGTACTTGGTGAAAGGGACTGCTTATGCTCACACGGTTTACGATTTTGACCGGTACATGGCTGAGATACGGAGTGCAAACCCGGAACTTGCAACGTATTTGGAGAATGCCGACGCCAACCTATGGTCAAGGGTTTATTGTAAGGGGAACATGTTCAACATAAAAACAAGCAACATCGCTGAATCTATTTATTCCGCACTGAAGCGAGCAAGAGGATTTTTGATTACGTTCCTGCTGGAGTTCATAAGGCAGAAGTTAGGAAAATGGTATGTGAAAAGGAGACAAGATGCTTTGAGTCTCACAACTCCACATAGCCGGGGTGTTGAATACTTGCTTGATGTTCGAACAGAGATAGCGGATACGATGACGGTCCAACCAATTGATGGATGGCGATTCTTTGTCAAAGGTGGCAGAATGGACTGTGTGGTTGATTTGGAACATGCAAAGTGTGATTGTGGTGTCTATAGAGTGGAGAAAATACCTTGCTCTCATGCTATAGCTGCTGGAACAAGTGTTGGTTTGCATATCTCCACACTTGTATGTCCACTGTACTCAAAGAATTATCTGTATGCAGGATACTCAGAGAATATATATCCTATCGTGTCACAACATATTGAGGAACCAGAATGCTTTCCTCCAGAAGTAAAGCGTGGTCCGGGGAGACAGAAGAAATCAAGACGGCAATCTTGGTTGGAGCTATCTAGGATGAGAGGACACAAACCCAGGAAGAAACACAGGGCACGGAGATGCTCAAACTGCAAGGAAACTGGTCATACGAAACCACAATGTACACAACCAGTTGACTAGTTGTCTAGATGACCTAACGTTTAGTCGTCCAGTCTTGATTACCCGTCCAGATGACTTATATATAAGTCGTCCAGTGTATTTTATTTTTCGACGACCTTCTACTAAGTCGTCCAGTGTATTTTATTTTTAGACGACCTTCTACTAAGTCGTCCAGTGTATTTTATTTATAGACTACCTTCTACTATCCCTTCAAGTGTATTTTATAAAATTTAGAAGTCCAGTGTATTTTATAAAATTTAGAAGTCGTCCAGCTGGAAGACCTTCCAGACGGCTTAACTGTAAGTCGTCCAACTGGAAGACCTTTCAGACGACTTAGCTGTAAGTCGACTAACTGGAAGACCTTCCAGACGACTTAACTGTAAGTCGTCCAGCTGGAAGACCTTCGAGAGACTTCACTGTAAGTCGTCCAGCTGTAAGTCGTCCAACTGGAAGACCTTCCAGACGACTTCACTGTAAGTTTCACTGTAAGTCGTCCAGCTGGAAGACCTTCCAGATGACTTATTTGTAAGTCGTCCAGCTGGAAAACCTTCCAGACGACTTAACTGTAAGTCGTCCAAACCCTCCAGACGACTTATTTGTAAGTCGTCCAGCTGGAACACCTTGCAGACGACTTATAAATTTACAAATATATACAAGGGAAGACAAGTTCAAATACAAATTCAAATATATACAACAGAAAAGTTCAAAGCTATACAAGAGGAGTTCAAATCTATACAAGAGACAAGTTCAAAGCTATACACATTTTCTTTCAAGTTCAAATAGGAGTTCAAATCTATACAGCTAATCATACATGCCCACGAACATATCACCATCCACATTTTCTTTCAAATGCTGATCAAGAAGCTCCGTCCATATATCCACCGCCATACAATCCCTCATACTTTTCGCGTTGGACCTAGCAAAGTCTTTAGGGTTAAAGGGGACCCCAAGAGCATGACATTCAATGTACTTTAGAGCGTACACGCCACAATCACCATTGTTGGCCGTGGGTACTCCTTTCAGCTGTCTCTCATATGTGTATGGCTCAAACCCGCGTTCGACCCGTAATTCTTCGTTGGGAGCGCACTCAATAAGCAGATAAGGGACCATCTTGAGAAAAGACTGCATTATCTCATCCCATGCTTCTGGTACCGACGATGAAGGTATGCTGTCCCAGACGACTATGTGCCTCTTAGGGATCGATATCCAAATAGCAACCCAATGCTTGTTGTTCAAGTTCACTGGCGCATAGATATCATCAACGTCCTCCCCCCACTTCTTGTTTGATTGGCAAAATGAAGGTATTGATCCGTTATAAAAAGCCCACGCCCCACCAAGTAGAGCTTTCCCTAAACCTTTGTGATCAGGTTCCGAGGCTTTGAAGACGTGATACTGTTCTCTCCAAGACTGGAAAAGTTGTGATCCAGGAAGCACATTCGCTCGCTCCTGAAAGCTTGTGGGTTATCCTGATACCTCTGCCTCAGCACATTAATCCAAGCATCTATATGCTGCATATAAAATAATACAAGTTAGAATATACCAGACGACTTAATATAAGTCGTCTGGTAAATATAAGTCGTCTGGAAAGTAGTCTACTTGGACGACTTTCCAGACGACTTTCCAGACGACTTTCTAGACGACTTAAATATAAGTCGTCTGGAAAGTCGTCTACTTGGACGACCACGTAGACGACTTTCCGGACAACCTATATTTAAGTCCGGACGACCTATATTTAAGAAGACTTAGCAGTCTTCCAGCCATTCTTTGGCTGTCTGGAGGATGTGATACCACCAAGTTGGTGATGTACGTGGTTTGTCCTCTTGCTTAGTGTAATAATCACTGCAAACAAAAAAAAGCAATCAGTTTTGGTAGACTAAATCAAGCAAAAAAGCAATCAGTTTTGGGTAAAGCAATCACTTATGGATCAGTTTTCAACCAATCAGCGAGATCCTTCAGCTTTTCTCTGTTTACTGGCTGAAATGGCTTATAGGCTGCCACTTTATCTTTTTTTTCTCTGCCGTATAAGGAGATATCTGCGTGGGAGCAGGTTTCTTCGCTCGTTCACTCCTTGCACGCGCAGTAGCAGTGGGAGATGTTTTGTCTAATACTACCAGGCTCGGTTCTGTGGCTGGAACGCTTGATTGTGGTGCTGGAACGCTTGGATCAGTGGAAGCGACGCTCGGTTGTTGGGAGGTGGAAGCGAGGCTCGGTTGTTGATCGGTGGAAGCGAGGCTCGGCTGGTCAGTGGAAGTGACAGCAACAATCTGTTTGGATGAGACACCATCTGCTTTATCCTCCGGCAAGATCTTATTTACCGAGAAACCCTCATCTGCTGTATCCTCCGGTAAAAATCTCTGCAATAAAAATTGCACACTAGTTAACCATGGACGACTTAAATAAAAGTTGTCTGGACGACTAGTTGACCCTGGACGACTAGTTGACCCTGGACGACTTAAATGTAAGTTGTCTGGACTACTAGTTGACCATGGACGACTTAAAATTAAGTTGTCCAGGGTCAACTAGTGGTCCAGACAACTTACATTTAAGTCGTCCAGGGTCAACTAGTCGTCCAGACAACTTTTATTTAAGTCGTCTGGACAACTAGTTAACCTTAGACGACTTAATTCTTGTTGGGAGAGGATTTGATACTAACCTCTTTGGCTTGAGGGGTAGTCTGTTTCCTTTGAGGAGGAGGCTGTTTCCTTTGAGGAGAAGGCTGTTTCTTTTGAGGAGGATGCTGTTTCTTAAGAGGAGTACGCTGTTTGGGTTGAGGAGTAGCCTGTTTGGGTTGAGGAGTAGGCTGTTTCTCTTGAGGGGTTGTCTGTTTGGGTTGAGGAGTAGGATGTTTCTCTTGAGGGGTTGTCTGATTGGGTTGAGGTGAAGGCTGTTTGTTACTAACCCCGGTTTGTTTGGCTTGAGGGGTAGCCTGATTGGTGATACCAACCTTTTTCTCCACAGCTTCCACCCTATCGGACAAATTCCTAATCTCCTTGATGCACTTCCTAAATCCTTCTTTCATACAGTCAACTACATCCTTGAACATTTTTTCCAACTCCTGTTTGGTCATTCAACTATCCTCTTCTCTATCCTCTTCTTTAGACTCTTCTCTAGCCTCTTTAGGAGCCTCTTTACGAGCTTTCTTCAGAGGTCTTGGATTGTCTTCCTCCTCCTCCTCCTCCTCCACCACAACCATCTCTATCTCTTTGGCTTTCTTCGATGGAGCCTCTTTAGGTTTTGTATAGACCTTAGTACCAGTGACTTCCCAGCAATCCATGGTCCACTTCCACGGTCTCCGATCATACATGATTTTAATGATGTTTTCCGCGGGCAGGTCCTCAACCTCAGAGTCCCATTTTGGCCACATTTCACTAATGTCTTTCTGGACAAAGTTGATCACGCGGGTCTGCAGCAAATATAAGAATCGAGTTAGATATTTGAACAAAAAGACTAAATAGACGACTTATAATTAAGTCGTCTAGCTGGACGACCTTCCAGACGACTTATTACAAGTCGTCTACTAAGTCGTCCAGCTGGAAGACCTTCCAGACAATAAGTCGTCTACTAAGTCGTCCAGCTGGAAGACTTTCCAGACGACTTAATTAAGTCGTCTGAAAGGTCGTCCAGCTGGACGACTTAGTAGACGACTTTAATATAGGTCGTCTGCGCAGTCTTTTGGATTGAAGTAAATACCTGACTCAAGATAGTAGCTTTCATTGATCTGCGGTCTCTGCTGCCTCCGTAAGCCAGTATTGGTGGAGACGGACTTTTTGCTCTGGGACCACCAATACTAGCACCCAATACCGGCATAGCTGTGTACACCCAGACCTGAAGAACTTGAATAAACCCATCCACGGTGTAACAGCCAGTAATATCTTTGTTCCACAAAGAGTCCATCACCACCTTAAACGCGACTCTCCCCCATGGATAATTCTCAAACCGATCTAAATCCATCACTAGCCTTGCCAGACTAGATCGTGTAGCGGTTGAAAACTTTCTCCCTTCAATGAATCAGGTGAAGATGGAAAGGTACGCGAGCCGCTTGCGATCTTCCGTGGACCAATCCCTGCATCTCTTCAGTGCTGCTATTAGCTGATCAGTAGTTGGCCTAGCTTCCAGATGAACTCCCAGGATCCCTTAGAAAGAAACCATCTCTTTGGTAACTTCACATTTTGGTGTGTCAAGGTCCTCGATGTACTCGCAGTTTAGACCAGTGAGGTTTTCAAACTCTAACAGTGAAAACCTCAAAGGTTCTGGACCAACGAGAGACCACATCTCATACTTCTTCTTAATGTCCAGCTTGAAACTGAGCATGTAGTGAACCAGCCTTGAAGCCCAACCAAATCCCTGCTCCTTGAACTTGATGAAAACTCTCAATCTCGACTCCTTGAGCTCTTCAAATTCGTCATCAGTAAGAGCTTCCCTAAGAGCAGTATGCAACTTCTTGTTATCCGTGTGATACAAAATGCTATTGTGGGCTGGTGGCTCTTCCCCTGATGTGTATAACCTACGGGGGAGTTCTGGAATATCCATCCTTTTTGTCTGCAAAATAATCAAAGACAACAATAGAAGTCAGAACACAAGCTAAATCAATCACGCCTTAATTGTTACTCCAGACGACTTAGTAGACGACTTATAATTAAGTCGTCTAGAAAGTCGTCCAACTGGACGACTTAGTAGACGACTTATATTAAGTCGTTTGGAAAGTCTTCCAAATGGACGACTTAGTAGTCGACTTGTAAGATAAGTCGTCTGGAAAGTCTTCCCGCTGGATGACTTATATTTAAGTCGTCTACTAAGTCGTACAGTTGGAAGACTTTCCAGACTACTTATCTTACAAGTCTTCCAGTAGAAAAATTTAAAGCGGACCTGATTAGTCGCAGAAGGAGTTGGAGTACTCGTCATTGCGGTTATAGATCTGAAAAAATAAACGTGAAACAGTGAGAATGAGTAAATTGATGGAGACAACGTTTTATGTTCATCTTTTCCTCGACATTGATGACTTACCGGCGTTAGGGTTTACAGAGAAACGGCGCAACGGTTTACAGAGAAGAAGCGGCGGCGCTAGGGTTTAGAAGAAGCGGCGGCGCTAGTGCTTCGAGGAAGCGGCGGTGAGAACGTTGGTGAGCACGGTGGCGAGGGCGACGGTTTGTTCGGAAATAGTGGAAGCGGCGGCGCTAGGGTTTATAGGAAGCGGCGGCGCTAGGGTTAGAAGAAGCTGCGGCGAGAACGGTGAGAATGAAGTTAGATAGCCGACGTTGAGAACGATGGTTTGTTTGGAAATAGTGGGAATTCGAAATCGCCTTTGATATTGCCGGTGAGAGAGAACTGTTAGGGTTTCTGAATTTCGCAAAAAATGAACAAAAAAAAAACATCTTATATATTGGGTAAATAATCCGGTTAGCTTTAAAAGTACATTGGTAAAATTTAAGGTTTGGTCCGGTTTAGACGACTTATTCTGGCTGATAATGTATATCAGACGACATAATATTTAGTCGTCTGTTCACAGACGACTTAAATGTTAAGTCGTCCCCGACCCTAAAATGAACCCCTAAACTAAAATGACTAAATTAACTAACTAACCACGTTGTAAAATCAAATTATACTTCAATAGTGTTTACTATACACATAAATGAACACGCTTAAGTAATTTTTAAATTTTTCAAAAACGGTTTTAATGCTTTCCGAAATCTAACCCTAAGAACATATACAATACTACAACATATGTTGATGAAACAGAAACTAAAGAATATCATGACTCACTACTTTCACTCATCTATGCTGAAAACAATTGAAATTTGTTATATCTTAATTTATATCTCTTAAGACATATGTTAATTACATAATTCTCATTTTTCACTTATCAAAATAACTTTTACAAAAATTTTAAATTATGTTTAAGAATAACTGTCCAGACGACTTTCAGTTAAGTCGTCTGGACGAGTTATTTTCAAGTCGTCTAAACAGACAACTTGCGAGGGGCAAAAACGTAAAAAAAAAATCCGTGTTTTTGTTTGGTCACAAGAGGATAGTTGTACTTTCAATAGCCTTTTAGGTTACTTTTGCCTTTGACCCAAATTGGAATATTCTTTTGGGTTCGACTCTAAATTTTGAGTCACACTTGGCAATTCTCCCTAAAAACTTTTTCTTTTTTTTTCTTGGCAACTATTCTAATGTGTAAGTATAAATTGCTAGAAATTAATTTAAGTCTGAAATTAAATTTTTAGGATTTTAAGATTAATTCTTATAAAAATATATAGTTTAAACATTTGAAAACTTAAATCTTTCTATACAGAATAGATTATAGTGCTTGTGTGTTTATTAGATTCTATATGTGATTTGAGGTTAAGTTAGGGGGTTTAGGATTTGAATTACACCAAACTCTATAACATCACACTAAACATATAAACCTCTAAACTATTATATATATAAAAATATTTTATATAAGTATGAAAAATTAGATTTATAACTTTGTATGTAAGATTTAAATTTGAGATTTAGGGCATAGATTAAATATTTAGTGTTTGAATTTAAAATTGAAATAATTAAGTTTTGAGTTTGAATTCAAGATTAAGTTAATATTATGAAAAGATTGAAGTTTTAAAGTTTATGTTTTGTTTTTTTCGATATTACAAAATAAAAATATAAATAGATATTTCTGAAATGTTGGTAGTTTAGGGTATAGATATAACCCTAAAATATTATATATATACATGTATTTTTTATCAACTATATTATCATTTTTATCCTTTATTTCTTTATCAAGCATATAAATTAAAATACAAACTTTTGATGTACTAAAATATAACTAAAAATACACTGAAAATTTAATTTTACACTCAAACATATAATTAAATACAAACTCTAATTATCATTTAGATTACCATTTAAATTTTACACTCAAACATAGAATAAAATGGGAAACTCAACACTACTGGCTATAAAACTCATCAACTCCACTGTGCACCTTCTGAAAAGATTCAATTTCTCTAATAGAGTCATACATTATCGCAGCACCAGCAAGCATCTCTCTAATATCAATCCCCTATACAATGACAAAAGTTAGCATAAGTAAAAGAAACGTATGACAGTGGCATTGTACTAAGCTTAAGCTTATGTATCAGTTACCTGTAGCGCTGCTGGAAGCAGACCAAACACTCACAAGCATATAATCTGTATCTCATTTAGATCATGGATTTATATCAGACCTCATTTAGATCTCCTTCTGACCATCCAAACTTTTGCCACAACGCCATATATGTTCTGCAAGAAGAAGAAACCCACCAAACTTCAGCATAAGCAAAATAAAACAAACTCAAAACTCCAGAATAATCAGGCAAAGTCACAGATCAGAGAAAGACCAAATAAAATCTCACCGACAGCACAACGCGATTCAGCCACAAGACAAGCTCATATCTTAACTAATAACTCAAGGTGTTTTCTTCATACATATATACTAAGATAGTTCAGCCCAGCTGAGGATAAAAGATGCAAACTTTATCAAAATCAGGATAAACCCATAAGAACTACAAATCAAATTTTAGCATAAGGAAAGAAGCTACTTGGAAACAACATCTGTAACAGCTATGACACCTCCTCTGTAGCTACTTACAAAGAGAGCACGTTTCCCACCTTTCTCTACCTATAAAAAGTTCTTTCCTTTATTGTTAGCAAGCCATCGATTTACTAACTGTATATAAATGGAAAAAGTTGTCTGCACTTGAATTCACCATAACACCAAGAACCATTACAACCAACAACTGCATCATAATGGTTCCTAAAGACATTTAACAATATCAGCCAAAAAGGTTTTAGCTTTTTTTCTTTCCCTGAGTTCTTGCAAAGCGACGACTCACCTGATGAAGAGGATCTGAGAAACATGTGCGATTTGGGAATCGCAGAAGCGGATGAAATGGAGGGAGGAGAGGTAGTTGGGGACAGTGACGACAAAGACAGTGGTTGATCAGCGACGACGAAGAGAGTGGTTGGGGACATTCTTCTTCCGTCATCTCCTACACAAATCTGGTTCTTCTTCTGTGAGGCATCTCGTCCAGAGACCTTATATCTCAAAAGCTAATCTCCACAGGACACCGTATTAAACAGAAAGAATAACAATCATTTTTAAATTCGAAAAATACGAAAATAACATAAAAGCCGAGAACAGTTGACGTATTTACAACATGTACCAGGGTATAACCCATCCGCTCCGACCCGATCCGGATTAATGGTAAAATAAATTGAACCGAACCGTCTAACCTTTTAACCATACTAACCAACCGAACCAATCCCTCGAAACCAAACCAAAAATGTCGGTTTTTACAAACCCTCTCAATTTATTTTCGAAATCCAATTTTAACCAACTCTCCTCATTTAAACGAGGCTAAATTTCCAAATTGAACTCGAAAGAAATAAACCCTAGTTTCTTCAAAATCAAAGAGGAGATCGCGAGAAGGGAGGGAGACTGAAATCAACACGAGGTTGTGAGAATCGAGAGAGAATCCGAAGAAATCGAGATCTATTCGATTGCGATGGTGGTCGAAATAAGACGGGATAAGAGGAAAGAGAATCCAACGGAGGAAGAAGCTTTGAGAAGAGGAGTTAAGTTTGTAAAGACGGTGGCGATGGAGACAGATGGGCCGACAGAGAAAACGACGGATGTCTCCATGGAGTTGCGTCAAGGGGACTCAACCGAGAATACGGCAGAGATAACAGAGCCGAGCAACCGTGAAGCTGCTCCGACAACACTAAACAAAGGTTCCGCTCGTCCATCTCCTCCAGCTCCTCCAGCAACTTCGGCTATTGGGACTGACTCTGGAGATGAAGAGAATGACGAAGCCGGTTCTAGAGATGAAAAAAATGAGGAAGCCGGATCTGGAGATGCAGAGAATGAGCAAACCGTCGGTGAAGATGAAGACAATGCAGATGACGATGGTTCGAACCCGGAAAATGAAGAATCTGAAGAAGAACCAGATGGAGAGAACGGAGAGAATGAAAGTTCAGAAGAAGAAGAACAAGAACAACAAAGAAATGGAGAAGGAGAAGAGGTAGCAAATGGAGAAGGAGAAGAGGTAGCAAATGGAGAAGGAGAAGCAAGCGACAATGAGCTGGAGAATCCACCTGAACCTCAGGTAACAAATTATTATCGATGAGTTTGTTTGAGTTTAAAGAGGTCGTGACTAAGATTAGGGAGAACTAGTAAAATTTAACTTTGTAGTAACTTAAGTATAACTTGGATATAACTTTGGTATAACTTGCGGGATTTGGATTGAAATGAGGCACCCGAGGCAATCAAACCAACCAGCATGTTCTTCAATCCATCTAAGTACATGAAAAAAATAAAGCTAGGGACATGGTGTATGATAGCTAACGCGATTAAGACGCTGACCAATCTCAAACCCAAGCTGTCTGACGCGGAGTGTAGTTGGTTCACGGAGCATCCTCAATTTAGACACATTTTCCACATGAAAAGAGAGAAAACCCCCAGGGTTCAGGGAATGTGGATGTTGTTGCTGGATACAGCCGGTAGCATGAGGAGGAGAGAAGTGTGGTTCATTGTGAATGGCGTAACCATCCGTTATGGGCTGAGGGAACACGGTTTGATATATGGGCTATTCTGCCACAACTATCCTCTCGGTTACAAAAATCTCAGTGGGACGAAGTTCGTTGATCGACATTTCAAGGGAGGAGAACTTAGAAGGTTAGAGGATGTAAAGAAGAAGCTGGTGAACATGGTACACCACAAAGACAGACTGGAGATGGCGGTTCCATTCTTCTTAGCTTCAATTGTTTGCGCTAAACGAAGGCTGGACACAATGCTAATGATGTGTTGGAGGTGTTCCAAAGAGCAGTGGATGATCTTGATAGTGCAAGTCTTTTCCTTGGGGGAGATTCTCTTATAATTACATGCTCAAGAAGATCTCTCACCCAATGAACCTTTTTGGAGGGGTGGTGAAAGAGAAACCATTATGGCCGCTTCCAGGATTTTGTGTTCCACTAGAGGTATTCATAATCTAATAAATAATGACTTGATCATTAATGTTGTTTACTGATGGTATTACAAAATATTGTGTTTAACAGCTTCTTGCATTTGAGGCGATTCTGAAGCTATTCAATATGTTCAGAGAAACTGTTAGAGAAAATGAAGTTAAAATGGAGTGTCCGAGGATGTGAAAGTCCTCATTCAAACGAAATGGAATGACAGGGGTGTCCCTATCTGTGATAAACAAGGAACTGGGTAACACAACTGCAAGTTTTCATGTGAACAAAAGTAGAACAGGAGTAAAATTGTAGTAGAAGTAGAGTAGAACTATGGTAGAAGAATGGTAGAACTATGGTAGAACGACTAGAACTATTGTAGAATTATGGTAGAACTAGAACTATGGTAGAATTATGGTAGAACTAATTTAAGACTGTTTTGCTAAGTTTAGGTTAATTATGTTTGTGACAGGATATTCACAGCATCATCCCCACCCGTTCTCCACAAGAAGAAAGGCTATTGGATGTCATTTTGGAAGATGAAGACGATGTTGATGCATCGGATATAGCTGTGGACAGTTGGGAGAAGTGTCTGGATGCAGGAGGAAAGGTCTTTTTTAAAGATATGTATGAGGAAGATGTAGCTGCTCGTGAAAAACGGCAGAAGAAGCAATGGAAGATTCAACAGTGGATGGAGTACAGGTAGGTCAGCAGTCGATTGGAGATGTTATGAAGATGATGAAAAGAACGATGAAACTGATAAAGACAGTTGACAAGAAGGTTGACCAATTGGATGGGAGATTGGCCCCGCTTGAGGAGTTTGTCAAGGAAGTACAAGGCAAAGGCAAAGCACCAGTAGAAGAAGCACAAACAGAAGGCGAAGCAGGAGAGAAAGAAGCACAACCTCAAGCTAAGAAACAGAAACGCAAGTTGAAGAAGAAGAAGAAGTGAAGTAGAGTGAAGAACTTGGTTGGTGTGTGATAACTGTGTTATGACTATGACAATGTTGTTTTGAAGAATTTGGTTTTTTTATGAAGTAGACAAAGGATGTCATCTAAACCTATGTTTAATTATGACAAATCAAATTTTAGCATAAGGAAAGAAGCTACTTGGAAACAACATCTGTAACAGCTATGACACCTCCTCTGTAGCTACTTACAAAGAGAGCACGTTTCCCACCTTTCTCTACCTATAAAAAGTTCTTTCCTTCATTGTTAGCAAGCCATCGATTTACTAACTGTATATAAACGGAAAAAGTTGTCTGCATTTGAATTCACCAGACGGACGTTCCTGAAAAATATAAAAGGCCAGAAACAGGTTTTACGAACAGCAGATAAAAAAAAAACAAAAAGAGCTACTGAGAAATTTTGATTACCTCGAGACTCTGTTTCTGTATCATCAACATCATCATCACTGCTGTTTCCAAAATCATCTTCGTGCAAGACAATTGTTATGTAAGATTAGTACATCCCCATCAAATCAGTGTTGCAAAAGAAGTGGTTACCTCTGCAATGACAGGAACAAAACGAAAACCAACAGCTACAGCTGATGCAAGCCCAAACTTCTCTTTTGATATGGGTAACACAACCTGTCAAGAAACAAGTAAAATACAACAAATTCATATATATCAGACAAGGAGTTTCAGTGCTGTCTAGGAACCAGTGACTACAAAGCAGAAAAACGACACAACGTTCATGTCCGATTGTGCTGCAACATTTGCATTAAGAGATGAAATTATTTAGTATAAGAAAAGAAAGAGAGATGAGTATTTGCGTGTGATGTTACTTACTGTGCAGCTCGTTAAGACATCTAACAATCTCTGAAAAGTCTGCTGTCTGCGGATGCCGTAAACAAGAAGAGCTCCAACAGCACCTCTGTAATACGCAGAACTGACTGCTCTGGAAATTTTTTGACCTGCCGTGTCCCATATCTGTGCTTCGAAGTATGATGCTGCAAAGGTGAAAATGCCAAGGAAACTCATGCGGATGTAGGAAATAAAATGCTCTAGTTAGAGCATTCCAAGAACAGCATGTACATCTCTCTTCATACCTGCTTAGGCTCTCTAATGGTGAGAAACCTGACAACAAGAGGAAGCAAATAACAGAGGATGAGTCGTTTTCGAGGTCGCCTCAGGTCGCCATTAGCTATGGCGAGCGGAGCAGTCGCCTTTTAAAACCAAGACTGATACACTCCTTAGCCTTCTTAAAACGTCTATATAACAACATATCATCACTCGCAGACACTGTCACCGAGCTCTCTCCTCCTCCTCCTGCCTCATAACACATCAACCATAACACCAAGAACCATTACAACCAACAACTGCATCATAATGGTTCCTAAAGACATTTAACAATATCAGCCAAAAAGGTTTTAGCTTTTTTTCTTTCCCTGAGTTCTTGCAAAGCGACGACTCACCTGATGAAGAGGATCTGAGAAACATGTGCGATTTGGGAATCGCAAAAGCGGATGAAATGGAGGGAGGAGAGGTAGTTGGGGACAGTGACGACAAAGAGAGTGGTTGATCAGCGACGACGAAGAGAGTGGTTGGGGACATTCTTCTTCCGTCATCTCCTACACAAATCTGGTTCTTCTTCTGTGAGGCATCTCGTCCAGAGACCCTATATCTCAAAAGCTAATCTCCACAGGACACCGTATTAAACAGAAAGAATAACAATCATTTTTAGATTCGAAAAATACAGAAATAACATAAAACCCGAGAACAGTTGACGCATTTACAACATGTACCAGGGTATAACCCATCCGCTCCGACCCGATCCGGATTAATGGTAAAATAAATTGAACCGAACCGTCTAACATTTTAACCATACTAACCAACCGAACCAATCCCTCGAAACCAAACCAAAAATGTCGGTTTTTACAAACCCTCTCAATTTATTTTCGAAATCCAATTTTAACCTACTCTCCTCATTTAAACGAGGCTAAATTTCCAAATTGAACTCGAAAAAATAAACCCTAGTTTCTTCAAAATCAAAGAGGAGATCGCGAGAAGGGAGGGGGACTGAAATCAACACGAGGTTGTGAGAATCGAGAGCGAATCCGAAGAAATCGAGATCTATTCGATTGCGATGGTGGTCGAAACAAGACGGGATAAGAGGAAAGAGAATCCAACGGAGGAAGAAGCTTTGAGAAGAGGAGTTAAGTTTCTAAAGACAGTGGCGATGGAGACAGATGGGCCGACGGAGAAAACGACGGATGTCTCCATGGAGTTGCGTCAAGGGGACTCAACCGAGAATACGGCAGAGATAACAGAGCCGAGCAACCGTGAAGCTGCTTCGACAACACTAAACAAAGGTTCCGCTCGTCCATCTCCTCCAGCTCCTCCAGCTCCTCCAGCAACTTCGGCTATTGGGACTGACTCTGGAGATGAAGAGAATGACGAAGCCGGTTCTGGAGATGAAAAAAATGAGGAAGCCGGATCTGGAGATGCATAGAATGAGCAAACCGTCGGTGAAGATGAAGACAATGCAGATGACGATGGTTCGAACCCGGAAAATGAAGAATCTGAAGAAGAACCAGATGGAGAGAACGGAGAGAATGAAAGTTCAGAAGAAGAAGAACAAGAACAACAAAGAAATGGAGAAGGAGAAGAGGTAGCAAATGGAGAAGGAGAAGAGGTAGCAAATGGAGAAGGAGAAGCAAGCGACAATGAGCTAGAGAATCCACCTGAACCTCAGATAACAAATTATTATCGATGAGTTTGTTTGAGTTTAAAGAGGTCGTGACTAAGATTAGGGAGAACTAGTAAAACTTAACTTTGTAGTAACTTAAGTATAACTTGGATATAACTTTGGTATAACTTGCGGGATTTGGATTGAAATGAGGCACCCGAGGCAATCAAACCAACCAGCATGTTCTTCAATCCATCTAAGTACATGAAAAAAATAAAGCTAGGGACATGGTGTATGATAGCTAACGCGATTAAGACGCTGACCAATCTCAAACCCAAGCTGTCTGACGCGGAGTGGAGTTGGTTCACGGAGCATCCTCAATTTAGACACATTTTCCACATGAAAAGAGAGAAAACCCACAGGGTTCAGGGAATGTGGATGTTGTTGCTGCATACAGCCGGTAGCATGAGGAGAAGAGAAGTGTGGTTCATTGTGAATGGCGTAACCATCCGTTACGGGCTGAGGGAACACGGTTTGATATCTGGGCTATTCTGCCACAACTATCCTCTCGGTTACAAAAATCTCAGTGGGACGAAGTTCGTTGATCGACATTTCAAGGGAGGAGAACTTAGAAGGTTAGAGGATGTAAAGAAGAAGCTGGTGAACATGGTACACCACAAAGACAGACTGGAGATGGCGGTTCCATTCTTCTTAGCTTCAATTGTTTGCGCTAAACGAAGGCTGGACACAATGCTAATGATGTGTTGGAGGTGTTCCAAAGAGCAGTGGATGATCTTGATAGTGCAAGTCTTTTCCTTGGGGGAGATTCTCCTATAATTACATGCTCAAGGAGATCTCTCACCCAATGAACCTTTTTGGAGGGGTGGTGAAAGAGAAACCATTATGGCCGCTTCCAGGATTTTGTGTTCCACTAGAGGTATTCATAATCTAATAATTAATGACTTGATCGTTAAAGTTGTTTACTGATGGTATTACAAAATATTGTGTTTAACAGCTTCTTGCATTTGAGGCGATTCTGAAGCTATTCAATATGTTCAGAGAAACTGTTAGAGAAAATGAAGTTAAAATGGAGTGCCCGACGATGTGAAAGTCCTCATTCAAACGAAATGGAATGACAGGGGTGTCCCTATCTGTGATAAACAAGGAACTGTGTAACACAACTGTAAGTTTTCATGTGAACAAAAGTAGAACAGGAGTAAAATTGTAGTAGAAGTAGAGTAAAACTATGGTAGAAGTATGGTAGAACTATGGTAGAACGACTAGAACTATGGAAGAATTATGGTAGAACTAGAACTATGGTAGAATTATGGTAGAACTAATTTAAGACTGTTTTGCTAAGTTTCGGTTAATTATGTTTGTGACAGGATATTCACAGCATCATCCCCACCCGTTCTCCACAAGAAGAAAGGCTCTTGGATGTCATTTTGGAAGATGAAGACGATGTTGATGCATCGGATATAGCTGTGGACAGTTGGAAGAAGTGTCTGGATGCAGGAGGAAAGGTCTTTTTTAAAGATATGTATGAGGAAGATGTAGCTGCTCGTGAAAAACGGCAGAAGAAGCAATGGAAGATTCAACAGTGGATGGAGTACAGGTAGGTCAGCAGTCGATTGGAGATGTTATGAAGATGATGAAAAGAACGATGAAACTGATAAAGACAGTTGACAAGAAGGTTGACCAATTGGATGGGAGATTGGCCCCGCTTGAGGAGTTTGTCAAGGAAGTACAAGGCAAAGGCAAAGCACCAGTAGAAGAAGCACAAACAGAAGGCGAAGCAGGAGAGAAAGAAGCACAACCTCAAGCTAAGAAACAGAAACGCAAGTTGAAGAAGAAGAAAAAGTGAAGTAGAGTGAAGAACTTGGTTGGTGTGTGATAACTGTGTTATGACTATGACAATGTTGTTTTGAAGAATTTGGTTTTTTTATGAAGTAGACAAAGGATGTCATCTAAACCTATGTTTAATTATGACAAATCAAATTTTAGCATAAGGAAAGAAGCTACTTGGAAACAACATCTGTAACAGCTATGACACCTCCTTTGTAGCTACTTACAAAGAGAGCACGTTTCCCACCTTTCTCTACCTATAAAAAGTTCTTTCCTTTATTGTTAGCAAGCCATCGATTTACTAACTGTATATAAATGGAAAAAGTTGTCTGCATTTGAATTCACCAGACGGACGTTCCTGAAAAATATAAAAGGCCAGAAACAGGTTTTACGAACAGCAGATAAAAAAAAACAAAAAGAGCTACTGAGAAATTTTGATTACCTCGAGACTCTGTTTCTGTATCATCAACATCATCATCACTGCTGTCTCCAAAATCATCTTCGTGCAAGACAATTGTTATGTGAGATTAGTACATCCCCATCAAATCAGTGTTGCAAAAGAAGTTGTTACATCTGCAATGACAGGAACAAAACGAAAACCAACAGCTACAGCTGATGCAAACCCAAACTTCTCTTTTGATATGGGTAACACAACCTGTCAAGAAACAAGTAAAAGACAACAAATTCATGTATATCAGACAAGGAGTTTCAGTGCTGTCTAGGAACCAGTGACTACAAAGCAGAAAAACGACACAACGTTCATGTCCGATTGTGCTGCAACATTTGCATTAAGAGATGAAATTATTTAGTATAAGAAAAGAAAGAGAGATGAGTATTTGCGTGTGATGTTACTTACTGTGCAGCTCGTTAAGACATCTAACAATCTCTGAAAAGTCTGCTGTCTGCGGATGCCGTAAACAAGAAGAGCTCCAACAGCACCTCTGTAATACGCAGAACTGACTGCTCTGGAAATTTTTTGACCTGCCGTGTCCCATATCTGTGCTTCGAAGTATGATGCTGCAAAGGTGAAAATGCCAAGGAAACTCATGCGGATGTAGGAAATAAAATGCTCTAGTTAGAGCATTCCAAGAACAGCATGTACATCTCTCTTCATACCTGCTTAGGCTCTCTAATGGTGAGAAACCTGACAACAAGAGGAAGCAAATAACAGAGGATGAGTCGTTTTGGAGGTCGCCTCAGGTCGCCATTAGCCATGGCGAGCGGAGCAGTCGCCTTTTAAAACCAAGACTGATACATTCCTTAGCCTTCTTAAAACGTCTATATAACAACATATCATCACTCGCAGACACTGTCTCCGAGCTCTCTCCTCCTCCTCCTGCCTCATAACACATCAACCATAACACCAAGAACCATTACAACCAACAACTGCATCATAATGGTTCCTAAAGACATTTAACAATATCAGCCAAAAAGGTTTTAGCTTTTTTTCTTTCCCTGAGTTCTTGAAAAGCGACGACTCACCTGATGAAGAGGATCTGAGAAACATGTGCGATTTGGGAATCGCAGAAGCGGATGAAATGGAGGGAGGAGAGGTAGTTGGGGACAGTGACGACAAAGACAGTGGTTGATCAGCGACGACGAAGAGAGTGGTTGGGGACATTCTTCTTCCGTCATCTCCTACACAAATCTGGTTCTTCTTCTGTGAGGCATCTCGTCCAGAGACCCTATATCTCAAAAGCTAATCTCCACAGGACACCGTATTAAACAGAAAGAATAACAATCATTTTTAAATTCGAAAAATACGGAAATAACATAAAAGCCGAGAACAGTTGACGTATTTACAACATGTACCGGGGTATAACCCATCCGCTCCGACCCGATCCGGATTAATGGTAAAATAAATTGAACCGAACTGTCTAACCTTTTAACCATACTAACCAACCGAACCAATCCCTCGAAACCAAACCAAAAATGTCGGTTTTTACAAACCCTCTCAATTTATTTTCGAAATCCAATTTTAACCAACTCTCCTCATTTAAACGAGGTTAAATTTCCAAATTGAACTCGAAAAAAATAAACCCTAGTTTCTACAAAATCAAAGAGGAGATCGCGAGAAGGGAGGGAGACTGAAATCAACACGAGGTTGTGAGAATCGAGAGAGAATCCGAAGAAATCGAGATCTATTCGATTGCGATGGTGGTCGAAACAAGACGGGATAAGAGGAAAGAGAATCCAACGGAGGAAGAAGCTTTGAGAAGAGGAGTTAAGTTTGTAAAGACGGTGGCGATGGAGACAGATGGGCCGACGGAGAAAACGACGGATGTCTCCATGGAGTTGCGTCAAGGGGACTCAACCGAGAATACGGCAGAGATAACAGAGCCGAGCAACCGTGAAGCTGCTCCGACAACACTAAACAAAGGTTCCGCTCGTCCATCTCCTCCAGCTCCTCCAGCAACTTCGGCTATTGGGACTGACTCTGGAGATGAAGAGAATGACGAAGCCGGTTCTGGAGATGAAAAAAATGAGGAAGCCGGATCTGGAGATGCAGAGAATGAGCAAACCGTCGGTGAAGATGAAGACAATGCAGATGACGATGGTTCGAACTCGGAAAATGAAGAATCTGAAGAAGAACCAGATGGAGAGAACGGAGAGAATGAAAGTTCAGAAGAAGAAGAACAAGAACAACAAAGAAATGGAGAAGGAGAAGAGGTAGCAAATGGAGAAGGAGAAGAGGTAGCAAATGGAGAAGGAGAAGCAAGCGACAATGAGCTGGAGAATCCACCTGAACCTCAGGTAACAAATTATTATCGATGAGTTTGTTTGAGTTTAAAGAGGTCGTGACTAAGATTAGGGAGAACTAGTAAAACTTAACTTTGTAGTATCTTAAGTATAACTTGGATATAACTTTGGTATAACTTGCAGGATTTGGATTGAAATGAGGCACCCGAGGCAATCAAACCAACCAGCATGTTCTTCAATCCATCTAAGTACATGAAAAAAATAAAGCTAGGGACATGGTGTATGATAGCTAACGCGATTAAGACGCTGACCAATCTCAAACCTAAGCTGTCTGACGCGGAGTGGAGTTGGTTCACGGAGCATCCTCAATTTAGACACATTTTCCACATGAAAAGAGAGAAAACCCACAGGGTTCAGGGAATGTGGATGTTGTTGCTGCATACAGCCGGTAGCATGAGGAGGAGAGAAGTGTGGTTCATTGTGAATGGCGTAACCATCCGTTACGGGCTGAGGGAACACGGTTTGATATCTGGGCTATTCTGCCACAACTATCCTCTCGGTTACAAAAATCTCAGTGGGACGAAGTTCGTTGATCGACATTTCAAGGGAGGAGAACTTAGAAGGTTAGAGGATGTAAAGAAGAATCTGGTGAACATGGTACACCACAAAGACAGACTGGAGATGGCGGTTCCATTCTTCTTAGCTTCAATTGTTTGCGCTAAACGAAGGCTGGACACAATGCTAATGATGTGTTGGAGGTGTTCCAAAGAGCAGTGGATGATCTTGATAGTGCAAGTCTTTTCCTTGGGGGAGATTCTCCTATAATTACATGCTCAAGGAGATCTCTCACCCAATGAACCTTTTTGGAGGGGTGGTGAAAAAGAAACCATTATGGCCGCTTCCAGGATTTTGTGTTCCACTAGAGGTATTCATAATCTAATAATTAATGACTTGATCGTTAATGTTGTTTACTGATGGTATTACAAAATATTGTGTTTAACAGCTTCTTGCATTTGAGGCGATTCTGAAGCTATTCAATATGTTCAGAGAAACTGTTAGAGAAAATGAAGTTAAAATGGAGTGTCCGAGGATGTGAAAGTCCTCATTCAAACGAAATGGAATGACAGGGGTGTCCCTATCTGTGATAAACAAGGAACTAGGTAACACAACTATAAGTTTTCATGTGAACAAAAGTAGAACAGGAGTAAAATTGTAGTAGAAGTAGAGTAGAACTATGGTAGAAGTATGGTAGAACTATCGTAGAACGACTAGAACTATGGTAGAATTATGGTAGAACTAGAACTATGGTAGAATTATGGTAGAACTAATTTAAGACTGTTTTGCTAAGTTTCGGTTAATTATGTTTGTGACAGGATATTCACAGCATCATCCCCACCCGTTCTCCACAAGAAGAAAGGCTCTTGGATGTCATTTTGGAAGATGAAGACGATGTTGATGCATCGGATATAGCTGTGGACAGTTGGGAGAAGTGTCTGGATGCAGGAGGAAAGGTCTTTTTTAAAGATATGTATGAGGAAGATGAAGCTGCTAGTGAAAATGGCAAAAGAAGCAATGGAAGATTCAGCAGTGGATGGAGTACAGGTAGGTCAGCAGTCGATTGGAGATGTTATGAAGATGATGAAAAGAACGATGAAACTGATAAAGACAGTTGACAAGAAGGTTGACCAATTGGATGGGAGATTGGCCCCGCTTGAGGAGTTTGTCAAGGAAGTACAAGGCAAAAGTAAAGCACCAGTAGAAGAAGCACAAACAGAAGGCGAAGCAGGAGAGAAAGAAGCACAACCTCAAGCTAAGAAACAGAAACGCAAGTTGAAGAAGAAGAAGAAGTGAAGTAGAGTGAAGAACTTGGTTGGTGTGTGATAACTGTGTTATGACTATGACAATGTTGTTTTGAAGAATTTGGTTTTTTTATGAAGTAGACAAAGGATGTCATCTAAACCTATGTTTAATTATGACAAATTTCGGGTTTAATTAATCTATGTTTTCTAGGCTTTTTCATGATTATCATTGTGAAGAATTTCTGGTTTAATTTATCTATGTTTTTTGTTGTCATTGGATGCTTTTTGTTGATTATGACTAATCGGTTTCAAGTGACCAAAAAGACATGAGTCATAAGAAGATAACACATAGGTTCAATACATAACATAAGTAGGTTCAGAATACATAAGTAGGTTCAGAATAGAGTACTACATAACTGATAGTACATACAAGTCTTAACAAACTAATACTTGTACTTGCCGAATAAAGTAGAAAAGAAACAAACGTGCTTATTGAACAAGGACTGGATATTACAAGGACTGGGTATTATAAGGACTGGAAATTGAGGCATTTTGAGGATCTCAAGGACGGGTAATAAGGCTCTTCAGCTCTGCAATCTCTTTAGCCATATCATCCACCTCCCTCCTCAAGTGCTTAACTTCTTCCTCAACACCGAAAACCCTTGGTTGACGAAAATGCATCCCATCGCTCTGCATACATACTTTCATTCAGTATAACTAAGTATAACGTCGTTTGACTAAGTATAACAATGGATAACAAGCATAACTACGAATAACAAGCATAACTACGAATAACAAGGTATAACTATAGATAACAAGTATAACTACGGATAACAAGGTATAACTATAGATAACAAGTATCACTACGGATAACAAGCTATAACTAAGTTTTTGGAGAGATAAATGACAATTACCTCGTATTTCTTGCAGGTGAAGTACCTACGCCCAGGCAGGGTATCGAAATCTGATGGATACTTCGGATTTGGAGAAATGTCTTGCATGATTTAACCACCACATGGACAACGGGTCGGAATCCCATTTTGGGCATCGCAAATGTAGCCTAGCATGTCGTAGTGTTTCTTCAGCCTTTTCATCTCCTTCATCTCTTCATATAGATGAGTCATGGTCAGTAAAGGGGAGAGTTTTGAATCGTGGATGTAGAATATAGAAAAATAATGGATGTGAGAAGTGGGAGATGGAGGAGTGGATAAGAGGAAGATATAAGACGAGAACAGAGAAGATAGAAGAGAGAGAGAGGAGGAGGAGGAGAAGTGGTTAGAGAGAGATAATGCTTTGGGAAGTGAGTACACATAGAGAGTCACGAGAAAAGAGTGCAGAGGGAGTCTACTTTTTGACTGAAATAATTGAAAATTTTGGGTATTTTCGTTTAGGCGCCAAAATTATTTTTATTCCCCCCCCCCAAAAATATTTTGTCATAGTAATACCGATGTAATACCAAAGTTTCAGGTGTTACCAAATTTGTTCATAGTTATATTTTTCGTGATTTCAAGATTTTCTAGTGTTACGTATAATTTAAATTTGTCAAGAAAGTTTTACTTGTTATGTTTCGTCAATATCATGTAAGCATAAATGCTTAGTGCAACAATATTTTTTAAATAACGAGAATTATAGATTACTCCTTTGTAAGCTGCTTTTATAAAGAAAGTGACCATAGAAAGACTATACAATACATAAGAGAAAATGTGGCCATAAGAGAAAATGTGACCATGTCCTTATTAATATTTATTATTTTCACAAATCAAATTTTACCAGTAGCATCTGTTATGTTATATCAGAAGGTGGATGTGTATGTGTGTTGGATTATGACATCCAAATTTTGTTAATCAAATTTTCACTAATCCAAAATCATAAATAGATATACCTTATTATACTAGTTTTCCTTGTATTTCCAATACATAGTCGCAACATAGGTTCCAAAACACAGAAACATAAGTTCCATTATTCTTAAACATATAAACACAAAACACAGGTTCCTAACCACTTAAGCAATTAAACATAGAATTCTTCAAAATCTCTAACAATTTCTTCTTTTTGTTGGATCCTCTCCAAATTGCTTCTCAGTTCTGCAATGGTTTCGTTTAACTGCGCAATCACTCTACTCTGCTCTCAGATCTCATCTCGGGCTTCAATCAAAGCATTTTTCTGCCATAATGTACCATCATCTACATCAAACCATTTGAAGTACTTGCATCCATTTTTCTCCTGCCACAAATTCATGTACCATATTAATAAAGGATCAGATTAGGCATCACAAGTTCTATAATCAGCTGGGATACCCTATAATGCGGACAGCCATAGAATTTGGGTTCTTGTCTGTCCAAGCTTGTCTTATTTCGGCCTCCAAGCGACCAAAACACAATTTCCTTCCCGAATTTTGGCTTCACCTTGACGGTCCAGAGCCTTCTCCTTGCATCGTCCAGATTTTTTCCTCACAATTAGAATAGTCTCGATAGAGAGAGAGAGAGAGAGAGAGAGAGAGAGAGAGAGAGAGAGAGAGAATGAAAATTGGAAAGTGAAAAAGATGCAGTATTTATAAAGGAAACATATCAAGTTATACTTAGTTATACTTAGATATTTAAATCCGATTACAAATAACAAAAGGAAACATACCAAAGGAACATACCAAAAGCAACATACCAAAAGAAACATACTAAAAACAACATTCCAAAGATCTAGTTTTCCTCATTTGGATTATTAGTACGCATTCCAAAAAACAGAAAATTAAATCTGAAAACAGTTTAGTATCAATCGACCCATAGGTAATGCAAGTGATTCTCGACAAGAGGAACCCGTTTAGTATCAATCGATCCCGCCATAGAGTCCTTCTGATGTTCATTAAACCAGTCAGAAAACTTTTTGATTATTGTATCCAACAATGGTATTAATGCATACCTCCTTGCGTCCTTAAACACACTGTTCATTGACTCCACACTATTGCTAGTGTCCAAGTTGTATCTGACAGCAGGGAAATAAACCCGAGCCCATGTTCTTTTGTCAGTATGCTCCTCCAAATACTTGTACGCTGGTGGATATCTCACCTTAAAAGATGTGTAAGCAGACTCGAACTCAGCCATCGTGTAACACCTAGCCAACTCCATAAATCTCCATCCGACTACGGCTTTCGCTGTGTTACAAGCATGCCCTCTCACATTCTGAGACAAATGCCATATACAATGGCCATTGTGAGATTGTGGAAACACACTAGCTACAGAACCGATGAGGCTCTGGTTCCTATCGCTCATAAAAACTAATTCAGAAGAGTCTGGTATAGCAGTTTTGAGCTTCTCGAAAAACCATGTCCAACTAGCATTATTCTCACTGTCAAGTATACCAATAACAAGGAGATGATGGTGATGATTAGGATCTTGAGCTTTAGCAAATACTAGTACACCACCATATCCATTCTTCAAAAATGTGGTATCGACAACTATCACCTTCCTCATTACTGCAAAACCTTCAATACAAGCACCCAAAGCTATGAAGAGGTACTTAAACTTATTTGTCTCATCCAACTTCAACCCTGTTTTTGTCTTTGGATTGACCTGCTCTAACATGTACAAGTAGCTATATAGCATCTTGTAGCTCTCTTCTGAACCACCCCGCAACTCAGAAATAGCTAGATTTTTTCCTCTTAAGGCTGTCGAGTAGGATATTGTAACACCAAGTTTTAACTTGATCAGATCCTTGATATCTTTCGGAGGAGGAGTAGTCCGCTTTCCAGGATATAACTCATTCAAAAAAGTTGCAACTAATTCTGTTGAGCCTTTCCTCTTGATGTTGCAGCTTTTGCTTTGATTAGACCGAGAGCACGTATTCACACCCGTGTACCTCCTAATGGAAAATATTTCAGTCTGTGGAATCCTTGCAGCTCGTAAACCCCACGAATAGCTTGCTTCACAACATTTTAACACCAATCGTCTACGGTTTGACTTTTTGATCACAAAACGAAAGCATTCACCAAGTGCAGCTCTATCCACCACCTCTTGAATTTCTTTCTTACATGGAAATTCCTGATACCTACTCAGACCCAAACCATCTTCCCAAGCCTCAATAACCTGACTACATTATTTATAGTTGGCTGCTCATGAACATCCATATCTGCACCCCTATCCGTCTCAGCTGCGGTTTCTGTCTGACATGCGGTCTCTGTCTCAGCAGCGGTCTTTATCTCAGCAGCGGTCTCTATCTCAGCACCGGTCTCTGTCTCAGCTGCGGTCTCTGTATCAGCTGCGGTGTCCGTATCCATAAAATCATTCTCTCCAACTATCAGCTGCTTCTGTTTATAAGCTTGACTGTTTCCTACATACAGAGTTATGGCCTTAGGTCCAACTTCATGACTATCATCATCATTTCCCTTCAACACTTTGTAGTTTATACCAAACGAACTTATGCCACTCTCGACACCTTTTCTAACTGATCAGATCTACTCGCCTCTTCCACTAACAAAAAGAGATCTACGGTTGTCTTTATCAACGGTTGTTAGGAAGCCAAACAGATCATCATCATCACGAATAATTTGCTGTTCTTCAGATCCATACACCATTGGCATGCACCTCAATGCCAGTTTTACTTTACTCTCATCCAACGCAAGCTTTTTATACAACTTCTTTTCTAGCATTGTCAAACTTAAATCCTCCAATGTTGTCTTCAAAGTTATACAAGAGATCTCCCCTTTGCACTTGAAATAGACGCTCACATAGTTCATCATTCTATCCTGCAAAAACAAAGAAATAAAGTTCTTGTTATACCAGTTGTTCTTAGTTCTACTGACTTGTCTGTTTTACCAAGTTTTACCTACTATAGATCAAATTTACTTGTTAACCTAGTTATAAATAGAAATGCTTAAAGAAGATCTCCATGCAAAGCTACGACAATTCAACCCCTTACATTCAATTTTATATACATCCAAGAATCAATGGAGCCAATGGCACATCCACTTACAAACTCTAAATCTTGCAGCTTGGGGAGGAGAGAAAAACTAACCTGCATTACGACCCCTCTCAACGAATGCTAGCCGGTGGAAACGTTCGGGTACCACGGCGACGCCGGAGTACCTATCGACGTCGACAAGGACAACTGAGTAGCTGGGAGGGAGCTCGGTGGGAACCAACACGACCTCGAGAAACACGGAGATGTGAGACAGTGAGCTGAGCTCGGTCTCGAGCTGCTAATGCATTTATTTTAATTTCTTTTAATTATCGTTTTTTTTTAATTTGAATAAAGCTCAATTGAAATTCAATTGGGAATCTGAATAGAGACATTCGATTTCGATTCACCCAAACCAATCCATTCTCTCCCTTCACCCAAACCAGAACAAAACAAAACCAGAACAATTATATTTGATTTCTTTTTTTAAATTACAACGGGGGCATTTTTGTCATTTTGCACTCAGTTAATGAAAAAAGGGTACAGCAGACTTTAGGGAACCATAGGAGATTCGTCATATGAGATATAGGGGTACTGGAGGAGATGCATCTTCTTCTATCGTATCCTCTTCTTCCTCTTGCCATCTCCGATCTAAAATTTAAATATATTAGTGAGGAAGGAGGGAGACGAAACAGAGAGAAGAGACAGATGAAATCGATTTGGGTTTGGTCCTAAGAGAGAATTCTCTGCGTCACTAATTTTTTTTTTTACTTTATGTATAAAGACTAATATTTTTTTTATTAACTAGTCTAAGTGTTACAATCAAGAGGAAACAATTTATTATTTCACAGTTATCAGAAAATTCATTTAGTATAGGCACACATATTTTTCCATTAACGCTTGTTAAGTTTTCACGACAGCATTAATTTACTGTTGTGAATATGTTCCGAAATCGAAAAATTTATCTATCATAGCAGTTTGAAAATCAATGCTATTTCGATATGCTGTCAATACTTTTATTTCTTGTAGTTCCAATCCACGAATAAAATCAGATATTATGTATCAAATAAAAACTTTATTAGTTCCTCCAAAACCAAATAAAAAGAGACATCAGCTTTATCGTGAAAAACAATATCTTATATCTCTGAGTTCTTTGTCCACAAAACTGTTCTTATTGAAATCATATGCTTTATGCATTTTAACTAAGTTCTCGAGTGAGCAACTACTTTTTTCTAGAAGATGTTGGATTTTTGAAAGAGCATATATTTTGGGTTGCTCTTTGGATAGAGTGCTGCAGTGCATTGTTAAAAAAAACAAGGGAGAATTTTGAAAAAAGGAAGAAATTTGAAAATAGTTTTAGAAATTGTAAGTTTAATTTTAAAATAGTTTCAGAAAATTGAAAAGAGAAAATTACTAGAATGTTATGAAAAAGTTAGTTTACTACTAGAATGTTATACATATTTTAAAAATTACTAGAATGTTTGTAGACCCTTAGTAAATTACAATTAAAGCCATTGGTTAGTTTTGTTTATTATGATTATTTATAATTAAAAATCATTATGAATATCCACAAAACTAATAATTAATCCACATCACTCTAATCGACATCATTAATGATCATAAATCATAAGAAAAACAATTGATATTTTACGTCAAATTCCCAGCAATTATGTTCTTCGAGTAAACCCTAACCACTTTCAAAATTGTATTATCTGCAACTCTTCTTGGCAGTGTCTTCTCTGCAAGCGTATTCTCTGCAACTCTTCTTGTGACTGAGTTACTTTTCTTTTACGGTTGATTTATATATGTAGTTGTGGCTGAGTTATTTCGCGTCAATCTCCGAAAATCTAGCTATAAAAAGTGTGTGTTCCGAGGAGAAAAGGCAAATACATTCCAAAAACACTCAAATCGACAATTATGGGATGTATTTAGTTAAGTTTCTTTGTGATTTGATATCCATATTTGGATAATCTATTTTTTTTTAGATCTGAGTGAAAGAGAAAATTGAACAAGAAGAAAATGAAGGAGACGAAAAGAAGTGATAAATTCAGATCAGACAGCACATAGGAGTTCATTGAAGCTTGGATACATGGATGAGTTATCACCGGAATGGTGCATAAAACCTGTATTTTTTTGTTTTCTATGTAAAAACATATCTCACCCATGTATTCTGTGTTTGATTTATGCTATGTTTACACTACTCAGCCGTGTCGTTTATATATCTCAGCCGTTTCGTTTACATAACTCAGTCATACCTCAAACATACCCTAAGATCAGAAAATGTTTAGATAAATAAGCCGTATCGTTTAGATAACTCAGCTGTGTCGTTTATATAAATCAGCCATACCTCAAACATAACCTAAAATCGGAAAATTAAATTCCAGTACTTTAAGAAGTTATATTGAAGATCATCTTATCAATATCAAGTGAATATAAACTTTAGAGAAGCTTTTTTTACTAGTATTAAGTCTGTTTAACTTGTTCTTTGATTTTGTTTATGACTAGATTTGATGGTTACATGTTCTCTTATGGAATGTGTTTCATGTATTGAATTTTTATTTTTTGAATCTTTAATGAAAAAGCATATGGTATTTTATGAGTTACTTGTGTTTCATTTTAGTAAATTATATTTCTTAATCTTATTTCAATATATATTATAAGGATTACGTTTAAAAACTAAACTATAATTTCTACTTATCAATTTAGGGATATATAATTTTAACAACTACTAGACCATAAACTATAACGCTAAACTTCAATCTTATAATATATTTAGAAACATAAATTTCATATTATAAACTCTAAATCTTTAAATAAATTATACATAAAAAATATATATTTTTAAAAATTTACAAAACCTTAAACCCTAGAAATGTTTTTAAACCCTAAACATTAGCTTTAAACTTCAATGTTTTCATAATATAACTTCAGTCTAAAAATTAAACTAAAAAAAAATTATTTTTGAAAATCTTAGATCAAATTTAAAATATAAATCTTAAATATTTAAATCTTAACTCTACACCTTAGTCCTAATACCCTAACCCCTAAATTTAAACCTACATATAAATTCATGAATATAATATTTTCAAACTTATAATATAAATTTTAAACTTAAATTCAAATATTTTCTAAAACTTAATCATATACTTTATTCTAAATATTAACCCTAAACCCGAAACCATAAACCAAATACTTCATACTAATATATATCACAATATATTAAATATTAATTTTTAAATAAATTAGATTCATGTAAGAAAAATATACTACTCCAAACTAATAACATTTCAAATTCTACATTTACAAAGTAAAATTAAACCACCAAATAATAAACCAAAAAAATATAATCTAATCTTTTCAATCAAACCCTAAACCCTATATATATATCATACCACAACCAAATACTTCAACAATTAAAATACTAATTAATTATTTTTTAAATTGAATTGTAAAATATTGGCTATAAAATCTTAATTTTTAAAAGTGTCTACAGTTATTTATAATAACTCCTATAGTTATTTGGAATAACTATAAAAAGAAAAAATCTATGATTTTTTTTGAGCCATTGATCTATTTGGATCAAAAGCCCAAAATAACTCTCCTACCTATCCTCACCCTTGTCTCCTATTGGTTGATTTTTGTGACATGGATTCATGTAAATCAGTGGCTCACAACCACTCATCAACTTTCATCGAACGGACACAATTAAACATGTTTATTATTATTTTTATTTATTTTCTTCTTCCTATCGTTTTTGATATTTCAGATCTATTTTTTTTACAGAGAAATCTCTTCCTCTGCCCCTCCTTTGCTCACATATCTCTACATACTCTTTGTTTTGATTGCATGACTATGATTTTAAAATTTTGATTAGTTATCACTAAGATCTACGATCTAACCTCCTTTTTCATCTCTCTCTCAAAGATTGTCATCAACAAAAATCATTGGAGATGGAAGAAATATTGGACAGAGAATAGTCAAAACAGGTTTTCTTCATCTCCACTAGCCCCACCGCTGTTGAGATCTGTCCCCGCTTTTGAGCTCTATCCCCACCGTCTTCGACGCTCTGCTTAGAGTTTTTCGATTCTGAAATCGTCGTCGACGCATTTCTACGAAATCTGCTTCGCTGCAATCTGTTGATATCATATTCCCTGCTGGGTTTTTCGAGTTTGTGGCTAAGTTTTAATTTATGTTCTGGCTGAGTTACTTTTCTTTTACGGCTTGTTTATATATGATTTTGTGGCTGAGTTACTTCCCGTCAATCTCTGAAAATCTAGCTATAAAGAGTGCACTCGAATGAGAAAAGGCAACTACATTCCAAAAAACACACGAGTTGGTAATTATGGGGTGCATTGTATTCACTTAAGTTTATTTGTGATTTGATACCCATATTTGGATACTCTTAAAATATTTTTCTTGATATGAGTAAAAGAGAAGATTGAACAAGAAGAGAATGGAGTAGACGAAAAGAAGGGACGGATTCAGAAGAGACGACACATAAGAGTTCAATGAAGCTTGGAGACATGTAGGAGTTATCACTGGAATGGGGCAGAAACCCTACATTTTTTGGGTTTTCTATGTAAGAAACATAACTCACTCATGTATTTATATCTGACTTAAATATGTTTACATAACTCAGCTATGTCGTTTATATATATATATATATATATATATATATATATATATATATATATATATATATATATATAAGTTGTGTCGTTTATATAAATCATCCATGCCTCAAACATACCCTAAAATCAAAAAAAAAAATTTATTTAACTTAGCCTTATCGTTTATATAACTCCGACGTACCATTTATATAACTCAGTCATATCTTAAATATAACCTAAAATAAATAAAAATGAATTTAAGTAATTAAAAAGGAATATCGAAAATCATTTTAAATATCAAGTGAATATAGATCAACTGAATGTGTATAGTCTCTTGAATTTTCAATTTGAGATTTTAACTTGATCTTAAGATATATGTTCTATTACAATCAGTTATACAATTTTTACTTATAAGACTGTAACTTTAATCTTTTCATAAACATCAACCTCAAATACTAAACTATATAATTATATAGTTATCAAAATTATATAGTTTATCTTTGAACATTAAATATGATATTTATTATTATTTAAAGTCTAAGATTTAGGATTAAAGTTTAGGTTTATAGTTTGAGGTTTATGTTTAAAGACATTACTCGGCCCTAAAGTATGCATAACGGAATGGTATAAGTATGCTGTAGTGTTCCTATAAGTCAGCCGACAAGTGTATGTTTCGCGATGTTTCGTATTTTGGGCGAAAAAAACTATTTTGGGCGGGAACAAAATCATTAACTCAGCTGTAATATTTCTATAAGTCACTCGTCAAGTGTATGTTGTTTCGTGACGTTTCGTATTTTGGGTGGGAAAAAAAGTATTTTGGGCGGGAAAAAAATTAATAACCCAGCCGCATCGCATTTGAATGGTATAAGCCAGCTGTAACATTTTTATAAGTCAACCGTCACGTGTATGTTGTTTCGCGACGCTTCGTATTTTTGAAAGTCATTCCTTCAACTCTGAACACAATACTAAAACATTAATTTTTTTTCTTAAATTTGAATTTCAAACCCTAAACTATATAACTATAAAGTTATAAAAATTATAAAGTTTATCTTTAGAACAATAAATCTAATATTTTATCTCAGATTTTCAAAATATTTAAATCTATATATTTTAGACCCAGTTGCAGAAAAAATAATTATCAGATCCATAAGATTTCAGTGAAAGAATAACAATAAGATGAAGAAGATAGATAAAGAAGATGAAGAAAGAAGAATAACGTAGACCACTATTTTTGATCGACAATGGATTTTACCCACCTTTACCCATGGTTTATAAGTGTTTATGATATAAGTACTATGTTTTGGTGTCTATTTAGTCTATTTGCAGGTTTAGGTACGCTTGGGAAAAATATGTAGATTTTGGTGCTTTTTGGAGTTATTTGAGTGCAGAACTGCACAGACGCTTCAGATGTTTACCTTTGGATGGAGACCTTCCCACGATGCGATAGAGCTGATATTTTGACACATGATAGAGCCTTGAATTAGCTTTTTAAAACCACCAATATCGGGTCAATCTAACGGTTAGATCAAGAGATGCCGATTTTACTCAAGAGTGATCATTCTACCTCGCGACAGGAAGCTGTCCAGAAAAGGAACACATGTCGATCAATGGTGCAAACTTCATATCGGTTGATATTGATGCCAGAACGTGGACTTGATTTATTTTTTGACTTGCTTAGGCACAGGAGTCACCTCAAATTACCATAATGCCCCTGCACGACCAGAAATCCTATTTTACTGTATTCTAAGCCATTGTAAACGGCTAAGCTTGTTTTTGGATTAGAGAGAGAGAGAGATCTTAGAACCTTAAGAGAGGGAAGATCTCTAACTCCCTTTGTTTCTTTACTCTATTCTTTATTTTATCTTTTGAAGTATTCAGACCATCATGATGTTTTCTTATGAATATGTTTGAGTAATCTTGCTGTTAGATTTAGGTTTCTCATAAAGTTGATTATGTATTGCTAATATGAATTGCTATTAAGATGTTTAAAATATAGTTCTTCATCTAGTTGCTCTAAATGCTAGGTTTAAGACTAATCACCCATTAACTAGCTTCTAGGATTAATTGGGTCAAGTGAGAGCTTGCCCAATACATGAACTAAAACTAGTATGATCTCATCAAACTAGATACACACGAAAGTTGATCTAGTAAGATTAGAGAACTCATCAAACCCCGATCATAAAGCTCGCTGGAAGCAATATCAATCGATGAGATGACAGTCGTATCGATCGATATAGCGAAAGGTGTATCGATCGATATTCATATAGAATAATCGATCGACGCTTTCTCACGATCATCGAACGATAGTTGATGATCCGAGATCCAGTTGAAGGTAATGAAATTGATTTAACCTGAAGCTTGAATTCAGAAATATGAATAGTAAAAATCCTAATTAACTTGCATACTTGTCACACCTGAGATAATACCTGAATCTCGCTACCTTTCTTTCTGTCAAATCAATCGAGCAACTGCGTTGCTCACCATTTAATTTACTGTTTTAAACCTATTTATCTAGCTTTATTTTGAAGACTATATAATCTATTGTGTAATTCTTGAGTCTCTGTGGATTCGATCCCTAAGTATTACAGCTGAACCTCTTATTTGAGAGAGTATAAATCACTCTTTAGCATAAATTTGGCGCCGTTGCCGGAGACTCTTTCTTATTGCCATTAGATTAAGTTAAG
This sequence comes from Hirschfeldia incana, assembly GCA_026261945.1. Taxonomy (NCBI): domain Eukaryota; kingdom Viridiplantae; phylum Streptophyta; class Magnoliopsida; order Brassicales; family Brassicaceae; genus Hirschfeldia; species Hirschfeldia incana. The sequence goes on from JABCMI010000063.1 coordinate 490,700, forward strand.
AATATAGTATAGATTTTACTTACTGTTTATTTAAATTTCTTTTTCTTTCCTTACTGACACAAGAACTTAAGAAGAGGAACACAAATTCGGCCGAGCATCGATCGACAAGATGACGAAGACATCGAGCGACGAGCGACGGACAAGTCTATGCTTACCAATTTCAATTATGGGAATGTAGTTCTAGGATACCTAGATAATCGAGTATGCAATGCATCACATCAAATTAATTTTAAACCTAGGGCTGAAATTCCTGTTGGAATTACTGTTGTTTTGAATGTTGGGTCGGAGAACCATCGAACGCTTGGGGATTATAACAGACCTGATCAATTTTACACTAATAGGTCTGTGAACTGCTCTCCAGCAATTCAGAGGAAAGACTTTGAGCTGAAACCTAAATACTTCTCTCTAGTAGGTCAACATCCCTTTCATGGTCTTCCTCATGAAAATCCCATAGACCATATCAAAGCACTTGAGGTCCTTGTATCTAACATCAAGATGCATGAGGTCTCTGAAGATTACTTATTCTGCAAGATATTCATGTACTCTCTTGCTGGGGATGCAATTCATTGGCTGCAACAACTGTAGCCAGGATCTTTGACTTGATCGGGTGATATCAAGCACATTTTCCTCAACAATTTCTTCGATGATGAATGGACCGAGTAATTTAGGAATAGGATCTATAATTTTCTCAAGGCACTACAGAAGCTTTTGAAGTTTCTTGGTTAAGATTCAAAGCATACCAGCAAAACTGCCCACACCATGGTTTTTCCGAGATTCAGCTACTTAATATCTTCTTCAGAGGTCTCGACTGGACATACCAAGCAGCTTTGGACGCGGCGAATCAATGAAACTTCAAAACCAGGATCCCATAAGAAGCTACGAGACTCATTGAAAATGTGGCGACTAGCACTAGTGCCAAGAGGACTGATCTTGAGAGAAAAAAGATGGTCAAGAATCAAAATGAAGATCAGATATCTGGGAAACTTTCTGACCATTAAAGAAACCTATGCTCTATAAGAAGCTATGAGGCAGCAAAGACCCAAATGAGCATGGAGGAATCTATGATGTGAGAAGTTCTGAAAAACCATCAGAAGATGGGTGTGGATTTCGATGTAAAATTGGATTTCATATACGCTCATTTGCATGATAAGTTTGAAACTTTAAACCACTATGTTAAGAAGTTAGATAGCCATATTTCACATGACGCTGGATTTGTTAGAAGGGAAGAAGGATATCACCTTGGAAAAACTGATACCAACCCGAGACATCATGTTAGTGATGTACTTTTGAGAAGGTGAATCAACTCGCCCCGAACGCTTGAACAATAACTTCTTCGGAAGGAAGCACGGAAACTCAAGAAATAAATAAACCCCTTCCAAACCTTGTGCTACTCTATAATATAAGACCAGAACTTTCCCAGAACAAGAATAGGACCGAAAATCCTCATGAAACTGAGAAGGTTGTGATCGATCTTGAGGACGAGGAAACAACTGATATCACTCGATGTAAAGATAGGAATATTGATTGAGAAATTCATAGAAATTTGGAAGAAATTTGGATATATTGAATTTACACCGGCCAATATCCAGTTAGTTCTCGCTGATCGATCTGTTAGGATTCCGGAAGGAGTGCTTGAGGATGTACATGTGGAAATTGATGGATGTCCCGTACCAACAGATTTTGTCGAACTTCATTACAAAAATGAACCTAGGAATCTGATCCTCTTAGGAAGACCATTCCTTGCTGCCGCAAATGCAATTATCGATGCCAAGGAGGGACGAATCAATCTTAACATAAGAAATATTCCAATGCGATTTGATATGGAGAAGATCTTGGTACGTCCTCTAATAGATAAACAATCCTCTTACGTTGATGAAATCGATGAGATGATTGAAGAGTCTTTTGAAGACTCGCTATCCGATGACAATCTAGAGGATGTACTCATGCTTACCCAAAACGAAGTGTTCAGCATAGACAACATAAACAAATGAATATGATCGTCTGATGGATGCAAGCCGTGAGACCATGGATATTGAAAGCAAAGAAGACAACGAGTCAGAAAACGATATCGATCAATATTGCAAAATACCATCGATCGACAAACGTCTTCTTTGGAAAATCTAACTAAGGAAAAAGCACCCAATGTGGAACTAAAGCCATTACCTGCTGGACTCAAATACGCTTTCCTCTATGATAACTTTTTTCCTGTCATAGTCAATGCAAACCTAACTAGCGAAGAGCTAACTTTATTGCTTAATAAGCTGCGCAAGTATCGCAAGGCTCTCGGGTATTCTCTTGATGACATTCTTGGAATCTCGCCTGATTTATGCATGCATAGGATACACTTTGAAGACGAGTCGAAATCATCTATTGAGCATCAAAAAATGCTGAATCCAAACCTGAAAGATGTGGTGAAGAAAGAGATAATGAAGCTTCTGGAAGCAAGAATTATCTATCAAATTTCAGACAGCAACTGGGTCAGTCTGATACATGTGGTTCCCAAGAAAGGAGGAATTACAGTGATAAAGAATGATAGAAACGATCTGGTCCCAATGAAGACTGTTACTGGGCACAAGATGTGCATAGATTACAGGGAACTCAACGCTGCTACGAGAAAAGATCATTTCCCTCTACCCTTCATAGATCAGATGTTAGAAAGGCTTCACACCACAAGCATTACTGCTTTCTAGATGGGTATTCAGGATTTTTCCAAATTCATATCCATCCGGATGACCAAGAAAATACCACATTCACTTGTCCATATGGTACCTTCGCATACCGCAGGATGTCCTTTGGGCTTTGTAATGCTCATGCTACCTTCCAGAGATGTATGATGTCTATCTTTACAGATATGAGCGAGGATTTCATGCAAGTCTTTATGGAAGATTTCTCGGTGTATGGATCTGATTTTACATCATGTCTTAACAACTTGTGCAAAGTATTAGAAATATGTGAGGAGAAGAATCTTGTCCTAAACTAGGAGAAGTGTCACTTTATGGTCAATGATGGAATTATTTTGGGGCACAAGGTCTCGTCAGCCGGTATTGACGTAAATCGAGCTAAAATCGAAGTAATGACCAGTCTGCCAACACCTTCTAACGGAAAAGACGTGAGGAGTTTTTTTGGGCATGCTGGTTTCTACAGGAGATTCATAAAGGACTTTAGCAAAATAGCTAGACCCCTAACAGCTCTTCTGTGCAAAGAAGTAAAATTCAACTTTACCCCAGAATGTTTAAAAGCTTTTGAGGAGATCAAGTCAGCTTTAGTAACCGTCCCTATCGTCCAGTCCCCTGATTAGAGTTTACCCTTCGAAATAATGTGCGATGCAAGCAATTTTGCTGTAGGTGCAGTACTTGGCCAGAGGAAGCGATTTTGCTGTAGGTTTCTCATAAGGTTGATTATATATTGCTAATATGAATTGATATTAGGGTGTTTAAAATATAATTCTTCATCTAATTGCTCTAAATGCTAAGTTTAAGACTAATCACCCATTAACTAGCTCCTAGGATTAATTGGGTCAAGTGAGAGCTTGCCTAATACCTGAACTAAAACAAGTATGATCTAATCAAACTAGATACACACGAAAGTTGGTCTAGTAAGATTAGAGAACTCATCAAACCCCGATCTTAAAGCTCGCTAAGAAATATCAATCGATGAGACGACAATCTTATCGATCGTTCTAGCGAAAGGTGTATCTATCAATATTCATATAAAATATTCGATCGACGCTTTCTCACGATCATCGAACGATAGTTGATGATCCGAGATCCAGTAGAAGGTAATCAAATTGAGTTAACCTAAAGTTTAAGTTCAGAACTATGATTAGTAAAAATCCTAATTAACTTGCATACTTGTCACACCTGAGATAATACCTGAATCTAGCTACCTTTCCTCATGTTAACAACCTCAAATCAAATCAATCGAGCAACTGCCTTGCTCCCCATTTAATTTAATGTTTTAAATCTATTTATCTAGCTTTATTTCGAATACTATATAATCTATTGTGTAATCCTTGAGTCCTTGTGGATTCGATCCCTAATTATTACCACTGAACATCTTATTTGAGAGGGTATAAATCACTCTTTAGTGTAATTTGAGTGATATCAAATTTGGCGCCGTTGCCGTAGACTCTTTTTTATTGCCATTAAATTAAGTTTAGAATATAGTCTAGATTTTACTTACTGTTTATTTAAAAGTTTTTCTTCTTTCCCTACTGACACATGAACTTAAGAAGAGGAACACAAATTCAGCCGAGCATCGATCGACAGGACGAAGACATCGAGCGACGATCGCCACTTCCATACTGGAATCGATCGACGCCGACCGGCCGGAAACAGGTAAGTTTGTGCTTACAAAATTCCAATATGGGAAAGTAGTTTTAGGATATCTAGATAATCGAGTATGCAATGCATCAGATCAAATTAATTATAAGCCGAGAGCTGAAATTCATGTTGGAATTGACGTCATTTTGAATGTTGGGTCGGAGAACCATCGAACGCTTGGGGATTATAACGGACCTGATCAGTTTTACTCTAACAGGAATGTGATCCACACTCCAGCGATTCAGAGGAAAGACTTTGAGCTGAAACATATATACTTCTCTCTAGTAGGTCAACATCCTTTTCATGTTCTTCCTCAAGAAAATCACCTATACCATATCAAAGCACTTGAGGACCTTGTGTCTAACATCAAGATGCACGAGGTCTCTGAAGATTACTTATTCTGCAAGCTATTCCCACACTCTCTCGTTGGGGATGCGATTTACAGGCTGCAACAACTGCAGCCAGGATCTTTGACTTCCTGGAGTGATATCAAGCGCGTTTTCCTCAACAATTTCTTCGATGATGAACGGCCGGAGAATTTAGGAATATAATCGATAATTTTTCTCAAGGCACTACAAAAGCTTTTAAAGCTTCTTGGTTAATTACGGTTTTAAACCTATTTATCTAGGTTTATTTTGAAGACTATATAATCTATTTTGTAATCTTTGAGTCTCTTGGATTTAATCCTTAAGTATTACAACTTAATCTCTTATTTGAAAGAGTATAAATCACTCTTTAGGGTAACTTGAGTGATATCAATTTTATGTTGTAACATTAGTGATTACATGGCAAATTTGAATCGGTGACATGGCGGATGACATGGATAATCGGTTAGTGAGCCGCCAAACGTATATATAAATCAGGCTAAATAAATAACCCATCATGTACAATGTAAGTCTGTCGAAATGTGTATACTAGTTCAGTAATTAATCTTTTGCTATAAATCAGCTGTAGCAAGGATGAAAAACCATAAACCAGCCGTATCGTCAAAAACTCAGCCGTCAAAGGATGATATTATAGTAATTAATTTTTCGCTAATAAGTCAGCCTTAAAGAAGCTGAGTTTTCTGTTAATCCATCACGATATGGCTGATAAAACATAACTCAACCGTAAAAACATCCCATAATCCAGCCGATCGATGTTCGTTAACTCAGCCGTGGAACCATAACTCAGTCATGTCTTAAGTACGACTCAGCCAAATTTTCCAGAAATCAAACCATCCATGTATAAGTCAGTCGTAACTTATGTATGTAAGCCAGCCGTTGTCCCAGAGCTCAGTCAGATTTCTGTAACTCTACCTTTACGTGCGGCTGACTTATATTTTCTTGAGTCCGTTTTTTTCTACTAATTCAGCCGTTTTTTTAAATTCAGCCGGAACATAGACTTAAATCAGCTTTAATGAAGAATGTATTCTTTTACGGCTTACTTAATGAAACTACGGAACAGAATCCTACGTCTCACCGGGTTTTGCTTACATGCATTAAAAAGTAATGGCATTCTCGTAAATATATTTTTTCTCATAACGTGAGCAAAGGGTACGCTTGATATTAAAAAAATGATACTAATAAAAGAAATTGTATGGTTCTAGACATAAATCTTAAAATATATAATAACTGAGTAAACTTCCCAATTGAAAAATTGAGAATCCCTTTTTTTATAAAAATATTTAATTTGAATAAATATATTTTGATTTGAGAGGATAAAAATATATTTTCACTATTTATTTAAATAATTATTTGAGAAAATTACTGTATATGAATAAAATATTTATTAGGTATAAATAAAAAACTGTTGAGAATAGACTCAATAACCACTATAACATACATATTTGAATCCCCCTCTCCTTCTTATAGTTAGATTTTTTTTTAATTTTAATTATCAATTATTTAATATATAAAATCCACCTATTTGCCGGGTCAGCTTAGCCTAGTGGCTAAATGGCACCCAAGGCACCGGGGTTCGATTCCACCTTCAGGGGTTCCTGGGTAGAATTTCCCCAGAGACAAAAAAAAAAAAAAAAAAAAAAATCCACCTATTTAAATATTCAATGGACAGCTTGTACTCTATTTTTCTTTGACTAATAGATAAATTGTCAACCTATGTAAAAGCTGAATTATATTTGTTCATGTATGAAATTTAAATAGATTATGCATTGATTTATATTATAACACACGATTTGAGTGTATGTACTGATCGGGACCGCGACCTTTTGTTGAGGTATGAATTCGCCAATTTCTCGATAAATATCTAAAAATCTGTATATATTTTTACCGATATTATTATTTTCTTCTTCTACTAATACAAAATATCTTCAGTTAAATGTTCCCATGTCTTTTGTAAGAAAAATTCTTATCAACATAATATCAAATAACCAACGTAGATAATAACCAGTAGACCAAATGTTCGCTTCCTCATTACGTACAATGTTTTCCTTATCATCATTATACAACCCTAATACTTCGCATGCTTCTTTAAATGTTGCATAGGTTACACCATCCACAGTAAAAATATATTCAAAACATTTAGAACGTTCTACATAATTGTGTTGGACCCGACAAGATGAGAGTAAAACTCTTCGAATTTATTTCTGATATGTGCAATTCTACCAATTGCAAAAGAGAGTTTCCTTGTTTCTATATTCTCTTTTTCTGTTCCCGGTAAATCCAGCAAGCATTTCAGAATATGTTATAATCTTTGCATCTCATTAATTTTACGCACTTCATACCAACCTAAAACCTGAGACACAGTCACACTTATACGTTTAACAATACTTTCCATGGGTTTGGATTCGTCATGAATATGATAAATTTTTTATTTAGTAGATAGAAACATAGTTTTTCAACAACTAATTTACAATAATGAGCGGGGAAACAGTACAAGAAAACACCTGGAATTCCGACGACGGTTCTGACGGACACAAAGGTCGTCGGAAGTTTTTGACGACTTTCCGACCAATTTCCGACAAAAAAAAATATTAAGTCGTCGGTATTCCGTCAGAATATTCTGACGAAATACCGACGAAAAGAGGTCCGTCGGAAAATTCCGATGACATTACGACGACTTTTTGATAAAACAAGTTTCGTCGGTATTCCGTCAGAATATTCTACCGACGACATTTCGATCAACATATATAACCGTTCTGTCGTCGGAAATGCGTCGGTAAGTTCTGACGGAATACCGACGAATCATGTTACCGTTGCCGACAAATATATATGACCGTTTTATAGCCGTTTGAGATTTGAAAATACCGACGGAATTCCGACGAAATACTTTAAGTCCGTCAGAATTCCGTCAGAAAGTCGTGGGATGGCCGAAAGCAATTTCCTTCATTTCAACTCATTCACTCCTCATTCTCTCTTCAATCTCTTTAATCACAATAATTCCGTGAAAATCATGTCTTCAGAATTTTATTATCGTTCGTGGATGGATAAACCTCATTTGGATCCCAACACCAATTTGCTTACGGAAGAATACGTTCAAGGGATTTGAGAATTCATGAGGCTTGTTCAACAGCAACCAGATTCAAATAATGGTATGTTAAGATGTCCCTGCTCTTGCAATAATAATAAGGTTATAAAAAAATTTGATGTTTGGACTCATTTATATATGAAAGGGTTTTCACGTAATTATAAAATTTGGTACCTTCATGGGGAAACTGGTTATGAATATGGTAGTACTAGCGAACCTCAGTCTGTTAGTAAACCTCAGCCTGTTATTAGGTTAGAAGATTATGGTGTAGGTACTGAGCAGATGGTACATGATCATTATAGAGGGGAAGAACCAAATCACGAATCTAGGAGATTTTTGACATGTTGGATGCAGGAAAACAACCCTTGTATCAAAATTGTAGAGATGGTCATTCAGCCTTATCATCCGCAACTCGATTAATGGGTATTAAGACAGACTATAATTTGGCTGAAGAATGTATGGATGCGATTACTATTTTGTCAAAGGCATTCTACCTGAGGATAATGTTGCATCGGGTTCTTACTACGAGGTTCAGAAACTTGTTGCAGGTCTTCAACTACCGTACGAAGTGATAGATGTATGTATTGATAACTGCATGATCTACTGGAGAGTGGATGAGACACGGAAAGAATGCAATTTTTTTGGGAAACCTCGTTATCAGGAGACGAGGGGAAGAGTTCTGATCCCGTTCAAAAGAATGTGGTATTTGCCTTTGACGGAAAGATTGAAGAGGTTGTATCAGTGTGAGCGCACAGCAAAACCAATGAGATGGCATGCAGAGCATTCTACAAATGGTGAGATTAGACATCCTTCAGATGCGAAGACTTGAAAACATTTCCAGTCAACATATCCAGAATTTGTGGAAGAGAGAAGAAATGTTTATCTTGGATTATCTACTGATGGTTTCAGCCCATTTGGAAAGCATGGAAGACAATATTCTCTATGGCCAATTATTGTGACACCGTACAACTTACCGCCGAGTATGTGCATGCGACGAGAGTTTTTGTTCCTCTCAGTTCTCGTCCCCGGGCCAGATCATCCTAAAAGATCATTGGATGTGTTTCTTCAATCATTGATATATGAGTTGCAACAACTACGGGCGGATGGTTTTGAGACATACGATGTTTCGTGCAAAGAAAACTTTCATATGCGGGCAGTACTTATGTGGACAATAAGTGACTTTCCAGCATATTGTATGTTGTCTGGATGGACAACACATGGGAGGCTATCATGTCCATATTGTCAAGATGACACAGATGCTTTCCAACTAAAGAATGGAAGGAAAACGTGTTGGTTTGACTGTCACAGACGATTTCTACCACCTGATCATCCATACCCCAGGAGTAGGACTTTGTTTACGAAGAACAAGCAGGTGTTTGATGGTCCACCTGAGGAAGTTAGTGGAGAATATATGTTGAAGCAATTTAGGGATTTTGATGCAGAAAGGACGGCAGATGTAGGTGGACATGAAAACATTCGAGTCAGTGCGGTTGGAGAGCTACATAACTGGCACAAAAAGAGTATTTTCTGGGATCTGCCATATTGGAAGAGTCATCTATTGCGGCATAATTTAGATGTCATGCATATTGAGAAGAACTTCTTCGACAATCTGATGAACACAATCCTGAACATCCAAGGTAAAACGAAGGATAACTTGAAGTCAAGGTTGGATTTAGTCGATATCTGTGATCGTTCATAACTTCACGTTGATGAGAATGGTATGGCCCCTTTTCCCATTTATCGGCTGGATGGTGCAAGAAAATAAGAGTTCTTTGATTGGATTACAGATAAAGTGAAATTTCCTGACGGATATGCGTCAAATTTGGGGAACTGCGTTGATAGGAGCGAAGGAAAGTTTACTGGCTTGAAGAGTCATGATTGCCATGTAATTATGCAGCGCCTCCTTCCGTTTGCTTTTTCAGCATTATTGCCACGTAATGTTCATGAAGCAATTGCAGGTATGTTATATTCTTACAATTTTTTTTATATTTAACAATTATGCTTATATAAACTTAATACTTATGAAAATTATGTTTTAATATTTTCTATGTAGGGATAAGTGTTTTCTTCCGCGACTTATGCAGCAGAGTATTGACTGAAGAGGGTATTAAAAATTTAAAGACAAAAGCACCAGTGAGCATGTGCAACCTCGAGAAAATATTTCCTCCATCATTCTTTGATGTAATGGAACATCTTGCTATTCATCTCGCAAGAGAATTGGAACTTGGTGGTCCTGTGCAGTACAGATGGATGTATATTTTTGAGCGTTATATGCATCACCTGAAGAAGATGGTCAAAAATCAAAGCAGGGTGGAAGGATCTATAGTGGCACAAGTGATCAATGAAGAAACTGCAATCTTTGCTGAAAATTATTTTCCACCAGAAGTGCTTACCAAACACCGAAGACCTTCTCGGCATGATGACAGAGGGGAGAAAACAACATATCATGTTACTGTCCCAAGCATGTTCAGGAAAATAGGACGACTTAGTGGAAAATTCACGAAGCGGAGACTTACGGACACTGAGCACGCCCATTTGCAAACATATTTGCTCACCAACTGTGAAGATGTTCTACAATATGAGAGGTAAAAATATTTATTCATTTACATTGTTAGATTAATTGATATTCAATAAATTTATTTCATATTGATAATATTTTTGTATATAGTGTATATATGGCGGAGTTGCGTATGACTCACAGACATGCAACAGAAGCTGAGCTTCAACAACTTAGAGATAACGGATTTGCTGTGTGGCTTCGTAGTTATGTGAGTCATATATCTTATTATCCTATGCAAATCAAATATAAACTAATAAACTTTTCACTCATATATATGTTTTTAATTTATAGGTGAATGATGGTTTGGCCAGAGGTTTTGTCTTCGATGATTGGATACGCGAATTTGTGCAGGGACCAAACTATATGGTCAAATCATATCCAAAATTTTGTACGCGAGGATATGCATTCACAAAGAAAGGTCATTCTAGGACAACATATGATGCTGATGTTTCTTCTTCTTCCGGTGACGAAGTCTACTACAGGAACATAAAAGAAATATTGGAAATCCAATATCCTGAAATGGTTGGATTGCGCTGTGTGGTATTCTATTGTGATTGGTATGATACCACCCTAGATAGAGGAGTGAAGACTGATGTGTTTGGTGTTACATCGGTACATTCGCGCCGGAAACTTCAATATTATGATCCCTTCATTCTTGGTTCGCAAGCTGATCAGGTATGTCAATTATTCATATTTTACAAACTTCAATATAATTAATTAATGTTAAATATTATACTAATACTTGTATAATTATATTGATATGTATAGGTGTGCTACATCAGTTACCTTCGGATGACTTACAGAGACGATCCATGGGTCACTGTAACACAAATCAATCCAAGAGGACGAGTGGATGGAACTTCTGATGATGATGAACCACTGCAACTTGAGTCTACCAGCAACGTCCTTGCAGTTGAAGATTTGGCAGATATTGAACTCGTTGTAGATGTTACTGAGTTTGGAGATAATGCATTTGTACATTCGAAGCCAGAACCCGAGATTGGAGAGTTTGATGAAGATTCAGAAGATTCAAATTAGTTTTTTTTTCTGTCCGTCGGAATTACCTCGAAAAATTCAGAAAACGGTTTTGGTGTTTTAAAGCGTTTTTAGAATCAAAAAAACGATTTTATAATTTTTAAAAACGTTTCTATGAATTTTTAAAATGTTTTGATGATTTTTAAAAACGTTTTTTTGATTTTCCAAAACGTTTTTGAAGTTTTAATGCGTTTTTTGATATATAAAAAGTTTTTATAATTTGTAAAAACGTTTCTATGAATTTTTAAAACGTTTTGATGACTTTTAAAAACACTTTTTTTTCCTTTTCCAAAACGTTTTTGAAGTTTTAATGTGTTTTTTGATATATAAAAAGTTTTTATGATTTTTAAAAACGTTTCTATCAATTTTTAAAACGTTTTGATGATTTTTAAAAACATTTTTTTTATTTTCCAAAACGTTTTTGAAGTTTTAATGCGTTTTTTATTTCTAAAACCGTTTTATGATTTTTCAAATTGTTTTTGATTTTTGTTTTTTTTTTATTTTTAAAAACATATTTTTGAATTTGAAAAACGTTTTTATGATTTTTCAAAACGTTTTTGATTTTAAAAACATTTGTTTTATTTTTAAAAACATCTTTTTGAATTTGAAAAACGTTTTTATGATTTTAAAAAACGTTTTTGATTTTTTTCAAACATTTTTTGAATTTTAAAAATATTTTTGTGATTTTCAAAATATTTAACAACATTTTTCTATTTTTTTAAAAATTTTTCATGTAGGATAATGTTTTTGTATATATATAAATGAAAACATTAAAAATATAAAACATTATAAACTTTTTCGTATTTATGAAATTTTATTATTTTTTCAGGTCGGAAGATCTCCACGCCCCTACTCGGCAGCGACGGAGTCTCGCGAGCAGTTCTCGTATGTCTCGTGCATCGGGATCGTCCCAGGAACAAAACTCGGTACCCGCCTATATTCCTCCTCCAGCCCCCGCTCCACCTCCCGCTCCCGTTCCACCTCCCGCTCCAGCTCCCGCTGCCCCTCCCGCCGGAATCATGTCAGTTGAACAATTAGTTCAACAACCGGGTCGAGGGTATCTCCCGGTTCTCCAACAACACCCACGACGAGGACATAGCACTTGGTTAGTTTTTTTTTGTAATATTATGTTTTTTTCCAATAATTATTTTGCTAACTTATATTTTTTAAAAGGTTCTCCAAGTCGAGGAATGGCATTAGCAGATGCATCAACCAGATGATGTATTCCATGCTCCATCATGGCTATCAGAAGTGGAGTGTGATCCCTCCGGACGAACGAGAGTTGTGGTTTCGTCAATTTGCGGTATAGTAATTCTTCATTTTTTTATGTGTTTATTTTCTTTATCTACTTATTAATAAATGTTTTGTGTTTTGTAGCAAGAGTTCAACTGGCATCTCGATCTTACAGAAACAGTCCGTAAGAAATTTAAAGAGAAGACCATGGACTCTTATACGAAGCAGATGAACTCGTGGAAGACAGTTTGGCAGAAGAACAAGAGGCCACGTTTCCTCAACGGGACGGTGTGGGAGCAGCTGATAGCTCACTGGGAGAAGGAAGAAACTGCCCAGACGTCTACTAGGAACTCCAAGAACCGGAGGAGTGATCGTGGCGGGAAAGGTATGTATGTGCACAACCTCGGCGCCTGCTCCATGTCTACTAAGAAGGATGATCTTGTAAGCTTTTTAAATTATTTATCTTTATATTTATTTAAATAAATATTTATATATTATTGGCTAATTAATATTGGTGGTTTTTCATATTGAAGCAAATGACGGTAATCCCGTTGATGCTCTGACCCTCATTAAGGCGGCTCACACTAACAAGAAGACGGGTCAGATTCAGGACGCCGTGATCAGAAATGTTGTTGATTTGGTGCAAACCGAAATAGCATCTCAATCTGATGACGGCGCTGATTCTACTGGAGCTTCAACAAACCTGTCCCAAATGCAAATAAATGAGTTGGTCGAAAAGGTAATTTCTTAATTCAACGATTTTTATTATAATTAATCTCATTAGTAATTTTACTATTTACTAACTTTAAATATTTTTGTAGGCGGTTCCAAAAAGGAAAGGAGGTCGTTTAGTTGGGTTGGCCCGTCGTGCTTCTTCATATCCGACATCTTCTTCGCAAGCTCCGTATGCCGATCCCATGATCATCGAGGAGCTGCATGACAAAGATGAACGGATTGGGGTATTGGAGGAGCAGAACTCCACTATCATTTCTTAGAATGCCACAATCCGTTCGGAGAATGCCACCATTCTTGCCGAGCTCGCAACTCAAAAGAAGACCAACGAAGAGATAATGCAGAAGCTGAACAGGTTGATGGCTTCGACCACGACTTCTTAGTTTCTTTCTGCATTTTAAAACTTTCAGAATATTTTTATTTCGGTTTGTAAACTTTCTGAATGTTTTTTTTTTCTATTTTGGTTTGTATGAATTTAAATTCTATAATATTATTATTAGTTTTAAATTTCAGATTTTATTTTTTAAATAATTAATTTTAAAATAAAAATAAATATATAAATGCATTATTAATTACAATTTAAAAAAAAAAACAAATTCTGACGAACCATGGGCGTCGGTATATACCGACGAACGTGTTCCTCGGAAAAAACCGACGAACCCGTCCCTAATAAACCGACGAACCGTCCCTCGGAAAATACCGACGGATGAAGTCCTCGGAATTTTCCGACGGAACAGTTTCCGTCGGTATATACCGACGCCCAAAGTTCGTCGGATTCTAGGTATTCCGATGAACTCTGGTCTCTTGTGACTGCATCGGTTTGTCGTCGGAAGTTCGTCAGTATCTTATTTCTCAGTGTTTGTCAGAAATTCGTCGAAATTGTCTGACGAAATTCCGACGAAATTCAATTTCCGACGAAATCATACCGACGAACCTGTTCGTCAGAAATTCGTCAGTATTGCCCGATTCCGACGAATTTCTGACGAATTCGGCCATCAGAATCCCCCTGTTTTCTTGTAGTGAAAGTGAGTACTCTCCAGGAAGATTCACATGAATAAGTATACCTAAACACTATTCCAAAAAATTATAGAATGTAAGTGAATAATAAAACTAAATAAAAAATAGAAAAAACAAATGGGGTTATACCTTCACTCCAAATAACAGTTTAATTTAATCAACCACTCCATATTTCTCGCTATCGACTGCATCAGAAACATATTCATGATCCTTGTTTAGGTACTTGAACAAATATTTTATCACTATGTTTGGATGCATCACTAAACATTCATATGTGCTTGATCGATCATGAATTTTACCCATTTTAAGCCATGGTCTATAGGTGTTTTTATATATATACGTCAATATAGAATCTATTTAGAGTATTTACAGGTTCAGGTACGTTCGGAGAAATATGGTGATTTTTGTGTCTTTTGGAGCCTTCTGAGTGCAGAACTGCATAGACGCGTTAGATGTTTAGATATGGATGAAGATCTTCCCACGGTGTGATTCAGCCCATCTTTTGACACAAGATGATCTTTGAGTTAGCTTTCCCATGCCACTGGTATCAGGTCAATCAGCATTCTGTAGCAGAAGTTATGCCCGTTTTACAGAAGAGCCGCATGATTTATGACCGCCTGAACCCCAAAAGCCATCACAAATTACCAGAATGCTCTTGGACGACCACAAATCCTATTTATGTGTTTTCTATTCCATTGTTGACGGCTACGCTTTACACAAGCTTTATTCATTGTTCTCTTTGTTGGGAGAGAAAGGGGAAACTTTCCTGGAACTCTTTTGGTTTTGGTTTTATATCTATTGCAATTTCTTATCTATTCATCTACGATTTATGTGACAACTATCATGTCTGAGTAGATCCACTTGTAAGGTTTAGGGTTTTATATGGTTCAGATAAATTAGTCCCAAAATGGGATTGTTAGAAAATTGATACCCATTGATAAGAAGTATTCTTAATGCATCGATTTAGAGTAATTAACTAGATCCTGAACTTAGGACATAGGATATTGCCAGAGTAGATGTTTTGCCTGATAATATTCTGATTGAGTTAGGTTTGTTAGAAATATGCGAGAGCTGATCGACCATTCGTAATGGTAATCAACTCGCCACAGCCATCAATCGATATCGAGAGTCAAAACTGACACTCGACCATCGATCGATAGTGCTATATAGTGAGCGGTTGAGTCCTAGTGTATCAGCTCGCCTAAACATCCTATATATTATAATTCATGTTCCTAATCCCTAGATCGAGCAACCATCATTCCATCAAACAAATCTTGGTTACATAAGAGCAACTACCTTGTTCGCCCCTACAATTTATTATATTTATTTACTGCTTTAATAATATTAGCGTAGCTTAATCATATAACTATTAGATATTTGGTTCCCTAGCTTCCGGTGATTTTGATCCCTAAGTACTATAACTCGACCTTTTATTTGAGAGACTATAAATCACTCATCAGGATAATTTGAGTGATATCATATTTGGTGCCGTTGCCGGAGAGCTTTGATCGCCATTAGATATTTTTTAGTTAGATTTAATCTAAGTTTTGTTACTATTTTAAAAAAAAACTCATAATTTTTTTTCTTTTTAAGATAATTTTTTTAGTTAGATTTCTTTTTTTTTCTTTTTAAGATACATTCATCTCAGTACCAGGAACAATGAATAGAGGATTTTCTTTAACATCGATAAACACCAAAGCCTAAGCATTGATCGACCCCACAACCTCCACATCGACTGACACCATGACATCAGCATTGGTCACCATCAGCATTGGTCACCATAAGCACCTCATAATCGATCAATACAGACTTTTGTCATCGATCGATACCACTTGTAATTCCCGAAAGTTCGACTTGTCTCAGGACATTGCCGACTCGACACAGAGATCACTGATGTATTAAGTTGTTCTCTTTCCCCAGATGTAGAAAAGTAGATCACCTTGGAAGATTTCGTGAAGCAAGAAGAGTTCTTAGAGTTGGAGGATGGAGAAAATTTTGGAGATGTGGATTTGAGTAAAGAAGCCACTATGGAACACTTTTTAGAGCTGGAGGAAGTGATTGATTCAGAGCAGAAGCTAGATGATGAACATAAAACTAAGAGAAAAGATCTGGAGACTTCTTCAAAAGCTAGCATCGATTAACACCAAGCTGATGAGATCGATACTCACCCACCCTATGCTATCGACCGACAGTCGCCATCTATCATTGATCTACATACACCCGACTGTATCGATCGCGCCCACCCTTCATCATTGATCGCCACCCACCAGATAGCATTGATATTCACCCACCCGATTACATCGATCGATACACATGGTTGGATGAACTACCAGGATACATAGTCGAGATGGAATCAGTTGAGGAGATACTGCACAATTCTAAAGCCTCACACCTTGCTGCCCCTATACATCAGAAACCACCTATATGTGCAGAAGAAGCTATTGGGATTCACAAGAGAGTGAAGAGGATACATCATCCTGTAAAGATTATGGTTCCAAGCGCGGTGTTTGAAGCTGAATCTCCCATTACACCAGATAAAGGTCCACTAATGAGTTCTTGCATTGAGGTATTTGATGATCTTCAGCATGTAGAAGCTTCATATAGAGGGTTGAGATTTAGAAATGAAGTCGATAAAGCCCTAGCAGACAAACCATCGATCGACACTGATCAGACAATATCGATCGATAATATCACTCCACCATCGATTGAAATCTACCGGATACAACCGATTGACATCACCAATTCACCATCGATCGACACCAGACGCAAATCAGAGCATAATGAGTATGAAGTGTGTGGAAATATTTTTGATAGAGATACCACCACACGTTCAGACAAGTCTGGGGGAAATAAGTGGCGGAACTGGGGGAAGAGGAAAAGGTTCAAGGGAAGTTCTCAGTTATCATTGATCCCTCACTTCTCAGATGATGGCAGAAAATTGAGAGTGAGATTACACAAGTCTGTGAGAACGAAGAGGAGAAATTGGAAGAAGAGGAAACAAACCAAGGGAGGTTTTGATTTTACATCGATTCTTCGCCTCTCAGATAATGTCAGAAAATCAAGGGTGCTCAGCAGATGCTTCTCACAACCATTTGCAAAGCATAGAGCGCTCTTTATTGTTGAGATTATAGACAAAAGAAAAAAAAAAGTCAATGGAGGAAGCTTTCACACAAGAATAATAAAGGTTCAGAGATTGGACATCGACACTTGTTTTGGAGCATGCTCTCATTCTCATCCAGACAAAACTAAATCTCCAAAATCAAGCTAAATGACTATAATAAAACGTTGAATGGAAGGCAACCCACTGTTAGATTTGTTTTCAATTTGATTTATTTTCATATGTTACTGACTTGTGTTTTTATTTATTGCAGGTTAAAAAGAAAAAAAAAAGATGAACAGTAACAACGGTACTGTAGCAGACCCGAGCGACACAGTAGCACGAACATCGAGCGATACTGTAAGAAAAAAATAGATCGACACTATAGCTAGAAAATCGATTAACATTGTAGCAGCAACATCGACCGCTGTAGCAGAAAATCGAGAGTTAACGTAGTTGCGATACTGTCTCATCATACTGTACCACGATCACTGTTCATCGAAAATTTTTTATTATTAGTCAATTGGTTTATTAGTTATCTATTACTAATTTTTAGACTTTTAATGCTTTATTTATAGGTAAAAGAAAATAAATGATTCAAGGAAGAAACTTTGATATACCAAGATCGACCGATAACTAGCTACCATCGGTCAACAGAGCATTACCAGCATTGATTGATCGCCACTTAACTGTGTCGAGCGATAGAGCATCAAGAGTACTGAACGCCACTTAACTGTGTTGCTCAACATTCACTTCTTAGTCAGGTATATTGTTTTTTTCTTGTTAAATATTGTACTTATGATTTATTCTCCCACCGATCTTAGGCAGTATAACATCAGTCACAATGTAATTCAAGTCGGGGGAAGGTTGTACTAATATTGTGTTTTAGTTAGCTATTTAAAATATGGACTCGAGTAGACGATTTTCAATCATATCGGCCAATTAGAGCATGTCGATGTCGATCGACAGTACATCACATGCAGCGACCAATGGTAACTCTTTTCCATCGATCAACACATAATTCGGTCAGGTATATCGTTCTAACTTGTTAAATTGAGTACTTATGATTTATTTACACCATAACTCCGACTAGATATGCACTGGTCACAGCGTTATTTAAGTCTGGGAGAGGTTTTACTGATATTGTGTTTTAGTTATGAAAAAAAAACAGATTCTAGTTGATGATTGCTCATAACATCGACCGATGAGACCAGCTCGATACCGATCGCCAACACTTCATCAACAACAATGATTGTCACTTCATTGTATCGATCGACACTGAGCAGGTTATCGTTTTTATTTGTTTAATTTTGTACTTCTGCTTTATTATTTTCACCTCACCACCGACTGTGTTACACTGGAGACAATGTAATTTTAGTCTGGGAGGATTACTAACGTTTATCTACTTTATGAGTTTTGTTTAAAATATTTTTCAAAAAGTCTTTATTGATTTAAGAAGGAGATGATGATCTAATTTGATTTATTACTAGTTATCTAACCACTCTTTATGCCAGTTTTTGATTTACAGACTGCAGAAGTACTAGAGATACTAAAGTGGATCAACCTGTCAACTATGTTTTGCACATGCTGAGAGTGTTTGAAGGAATCAAAGCTGACCTCCAACCTAATTTGACTTGATTTGTTTGTCTTGGAGCTTGGTATACAGGGGATCGGAATCCTCCTGTAAGTATGGCAGGTAAAAGTCTATGTGTTTCTTGTTCCCTTCCTTCTCTCTCTTTGGCATCTCAAAGATCAAAATTATAAAGAAAAGATTGAAATGATTTCCTGGAAGAGGTAGAGGGGTAGGAGTGCCTCATGTGACCCTATTATTCTAAGTCTGAAGGGAATGATCACACATTGTGGAAACAATGTGTGTGAGTGTCTCCTGTGACCTCATTATTCGCTACACTTTGTCAAAATGTATGAGTTACAAATGCAACAAATGTCAATGAGATAAACTAGATGACCTGCATCAGCATCAAAATTTATTGAAATTGAAACTAATCAGAGATTCAGCGAAGAGAGAAGAGGGGAGAAATGAATTAGAGAAGACTGCATGTGTGTTCAGAAACTTGCTTCAGTTGAGTCCATGTGTTCTTTGATCTATACTCCCAAGGTAAAGCCTGCACTTTTATTTTATGCAAGAAATGAGGTAAGTAGAGGTGATTGTCTGACATGATCTGTTAAGTTGTTAACTATGTGAATTTGGTTGCTATACTAGAATTGTATAATGTGCTTTTAAGGTTAGGATGTTTATGATTTGGCATGCACTACTAGAGAGATGATGAATGAGTTGTTAAAATCTTATGAGCCTCTGCTGTTTTCAAACCTCTTTCAGAGAGACTGCTTGTATGTTTTGCTTGAAGACAAGCAAAATGGTAAGTTTGGGGAGTTGATCGACCATGTATTTTACCCATTTTTCGTCATGGTCTATAGGTGTTTATATATTTACTTCGGTATAGAGTCTATTTAGAGTATTTACAGGTTCATGTACGTTCGGAGAAATATGGTGATTTTGGTGTCTTTTGGAGCCTTCTTAGTACAGAACTGCACAGATGCGCCAGATGTTTAGATACGAATAAAGACCTTTCCAAGGTGTGATTAAGCCCATCTTTTGACACAAGATAGAGCTTTGAGTTATATTTCCAATGTCACCGGTCTCAGGTCAATCAGCATCATGTAGTAGAAGTTATGCATGTTTTACTGAGGAGTGGTCAGTTTGCCTCGCAATAGAAAGCTGTTGAGGAATCAAATGAATGTTGATCTATGGGACACTCTTCTCATCGATTGATATGGATGCCATAATGCGAGCCGAGCAGAATTTATGACCGCTTGAAGCCCAAAAGCCATCACAAATTACCAGAATGCTCTTTGACGAATAGAAATCATATTTACGTGTTTTCTATGTCATTGTTGACGGCGACGCTTTACACAAGTTTTATTCATTGTTCTCTTTTTTGGGACAGAAGAGAGAGACTCCTATCAGAGTCCTCTTGGAACTCCTTTGTTTTTGGTTTTTATATCTATTGCAATTTATTATTTATTCATCTATGATTTCTGTGTCAACTATAATGTCTGAGTAGATTCACCTGTTAGGTTTAGAGTTCTATATGGTTCTGATGAATTAGCCCCAAAATAGGATTGTTAGAAAATTGATAACCATTTACTAGAAGTATTTTTAATGCATGGTTCTAGAGTAATTAACTAGATCATGAACCTGTGGCATAGGATACTGCGAGTGTAGATTTTTTGCCTGATAATATTCTGATTGAGTTAGGTTTGTTAGAAATATGCGAGAGCTGATCTACCATTCTAAATGGTAATCAACTCTCCACAGCCATCGATCGATATCGAGAGTCGACCGTCGATCGACATTTGTTGGGAAAAAATACTCAAGTATCCTTTTCCTCTAAGCTCCACGCAAGATCCAGACCTCCGGGTCCCCATTACAGAGTACCCCGAGTCCTCACTGAAAGGAACTCATGAACTCAGAAATCATCTCCAGGAACTATCCTTCGAAACTAGCCCCGAGAACTACCCTCCGGAAAGAAATGGAAAACTTCTGATAAGAAGGATCTTCCATATTTACGAATGTGGAATAATTCCTCTTACTTGTACTGCTTTAGACCGACCCAAAGACGCCTATATAAGACGACTCTAAACCCTAGAGCAAGGGATCAACACTTCTACGACCTCAAGACTTAGAGATTATACCTAGGCGGCTAGAGTTAGGGTTTATCATTCAGTACCTTGTAATTCTTGTTTGCCTATCTAATAAAACCTCTCTAAAAGTCCTTCTTATACGAAATCTCTCTAAAGACTCACTAAATATCATCTTACCTTCTGTCCCATAGTACTCCAAAAGGACTTACACAAAAATTCCCTAACAATTTGGCGCTAGAAGGAGGGGAGTAATCCAAACTACGTGATGATGGCGGATAAGAACAACGACTTACCTAACGTTATTCAGAGAGACGTCAAGCTTCAAAAGTAACCCGACGACCTACAGGATCCTGTTCCTAGAGTGACAGGCGATAAGA
This sequence comes from Hirschfeldia incana, assembly GCA_026261945.1. Classification (NCBI taxonomy): domain Eukaryota; kingdom Viridiplantae; phylum Streptophyta; class Magnoliopsida; order Brassicales; family Brassicaceae; genus Hirschfeldia; species Hirschfeldia incana. The sequence continues at coordinate 512,204 of JABCMI010000063.1, forward strand.
AGTATCATTCCACCGTCAAGGCTCGATCGATTCCCGACCTGAAGATGTCAAGCTCCAAGGTCGAAGTCATACACCCCTCAACAATCCCCCATGGAGGAGGGACATCACATAAGAAGGCCAAAGTTGTTCAAGTCCACGATTTTGAAGGCAACTCCAGTCCGAAAGTTGCTATGGCCGCATCCAAGACGACACTAGAGACCAAGCTTCTCGAGACCGATCAAGAACCTAACTGGGGCATCCATGTCATATCCGAAGGATCAGAAGTATACGACATGTCGTGACGACCCGAGCAGAGTACTCATCACCGGACAGGATAAGTTTCGCCGTCAAGGAACAAGAACAAGTACTCGGACCCCACCACGACACCTTGGTGATTTCGCTCATTGTGAGAAATTCCTTGGTGAGAAGGATTTTGGTAGATAACTGAAGTTCCGACAACATTGTCTTCCAAACGACCTACCAAGAGTTAGGACTGGATGAACATGCCCTCTCACAAGGAAAGCAATCCCACCTGTCGGATTCAGCGAGGAGGTCAAGCACACTACGGGGGAAGTAACCCTCCTCATCTATGCCGAAGGAATCTGCATATCCACTAAGTTCTTAGTCCTCGACTGCTCTTCCTCATACAAGATTATCCATTGGACGACCCTGGATCCACGGCATGGGAGCAGTTCCCTCGACTCTCCATCAGCTCATCAAGTTCCCTACACCCTGGGGCATAAGGATGATTAAAGGAGATCAAGTATATTCCCGCTCATTTTACGAAGTTGCCCTGAAGACCGGGAGCCCTACACAGTCATGCAAGGAGGCCCATGTTCAACATCCTGAGGAACCGGAAGTCAAAGATTTGGACGACGTTCCTCTGATTGAAGGAGAGCGCACCAACTACCTCAAGATCAGCTCTAAGTTGGGTGAGGGACTAAGAAAAACGTTGATAGACTTCCTCGGATTCAACTCCGATTGTTTCGCATGGTCTCACACTGACATGCCTAATATCGATCTGGAGATCATCATGCACCAGCTACTAGTCGACCCTGCACATCAGCCCGTCAAGCAAAAGAGGAGGAAGTTCGTCCCTGAAAGAGATGCAATAATAAAGGGTTCATCCGCGAAGTGCAATACCCCAAGTGCCTGGCCATCGTGGTAGTGGTGAAAAAGAAAAAAGGAAAATGGCGAGTCTGTATAGACTTCACTGATCTGAAGAAGTCATATCCGAAGGATCCTTTCCCCTGCCTCACATTGACACCACGGCAAGACACCAGCTCATGAGCTTTATGGATGCTTTCTCCGGCTACAACCAGATACTCATGCACCCTGAGGACCAGGAGAAGACTTTGTTCATGACATCTAGGTGAATCTACTGCTACAAGGTCATGCCATTTTGCCTGAAGAATGTGGGCTCAACTTATTAAAGATTGGTGAACTCGATGTTCACAGATCAGATTTGGCAGACAATGGAGGTATACATCGACGACATGCTAGTCAAGTCCATAGAAGCTGAAACCACATATCTCACCTGCAGCATGCCTTCTCTACCTTTCGGAAGTATCACATGAAACTCAACCCTGCCAAATATTTGTTCGGTGTAAGTTCAGGGAAGTTCCTCGGATACATAGTAACTCGCCGGGGCATCGAAGCCAATCAAGATCAGATCAGAGCAATCCAGTCGATTCCTCCCCCGAGGAAAATTAAGGAGGTCCAAAAGTTGACCGGTAGAATGGCAGCCCTAAGTAGGTTCATTTGCAGACTCACTGATAAATCTCAGGCCTTCTTTGACACTCTCAAGAACCCAAAAGACTTCCTATGGACCGACAAGTGTGAAGCAGCTCTCCACGAACTCAAGGTCTACCTCACGACTCCCCTTCTTTTATCTAAACCATTGCTAGGAGAAGTGTTACTGTTATACCTGGCAGTATCCAAGCACGCGGTGAGCACCGTCTTAGTGGGAGATGCAGGCAACATGAGACGGCGCAATCTCGGAGAAGTGTTACTGTTATACCTTTCCGTATCGAAACACCTAAAACGACGCAAGACCATGCATTCTCTTGTAATCTTCAGTACAATCTCCTACGAAACACTGATGTACTGCCACTTACTTTGTCTGGATCGGAGTTACCGTCGACACTTTACGCGAATACCGGGAATGATCTATTTTTCTGAAAAAATCGTAATAAACGCGATAAGTCGCTATTCGACTCAACGAGGCCTAAAACGAGACTAAAAGCCCACTTACAGGTTTACAAAGGAATGGCCCATCGATACTATGACAGTTTACAACTTATCTTCAAGAAAAGATAAATGTCAAGTTTCCGAAGAAAAATGTCGAGTTTCCAAAGAAAATCATGAAGATCAAGAAAAATGGAATATTTCCACAAGATGGCAAAGTCGGCCTAAGGGTATATCAAGAAAGCATAAGTCGACCTTGGAGGGAGTATATAAGGAGCTCTAGGCGAGATGCACAAGGAGAGAGCTTTTTACATAGCAAACTTAGCACTTAAAGCATTTAGGCAACTTTCTGTTTTTGTTATACGAGCTGTGACTCAATTAAGTTCTACTGTCTTATGTTATTAGAAATAGAGATCTCGCCGACAGCTCTCGTAGCCAAGACTTCTACCTCGTTGTAACGCTCATACGGGGATTCAGAATAAGACACCTTTTGCCCTTTTTACGATTTCTTATATTTTTCTTGTCTTAACTTTCGTGTTGAGATTGATTGGCGTGTGATTTAGCAGATTACCGGGATCTATGGAAAATTAGGATTTTGCTAACTTTCCTAATTTAAACGAAGATCGACAGTCTGAATTTCAGTTATAACATACTCTATTGTTATTAGTTTTTGGATTTCAAAAATATTAATAGAATCCATTGTTATTAGTTTAACAATTTTCAAAATCCAGTCAAATTCTTGGTCATTCAAAAATTTTTGTTATAATTGATTCTCTAATTGCAACTAAAATCTAGTGTTATTGGGAGAGGACTTCTATCTAATTTTACTCATAAATTAAACTTTTAAAATATTGTATGTATCCATGTGATTTTCAAAATCCATTTGATTATACCAAATATCTATTGCACCATTAAATCCAAGTTATATGTCCAAAACTATAATTTATATTTTAGATACCTTTACATTTTGAAGATATAATTATATTGTTTTGTCATTTTGAATATATAATTATATTTATAAATGTTAAAAATATGAAAAAAAAAATTCAAAATAGTTCGAAAATAACTTGTCAAATTTCGAAAAAAAAATTGAAAAAAACTTAAAAAAAAGAAATTTGTTTTATATAAAAATCAAATTTGAAAATACATAATTTGAAAAATAATAATTATTTTTAGTTAACTTTTATTGCTTATTTATTACTCTTTGTATATCTATAAAACAAGTCTCTTTAATGAAACTTCTTTACGTAATCCAAATTCATGAAAATCTATATCAATCTAAAAAAAACTATAATTAAATTTTATAAAATTTAATGTATATTTATTTTCACAATCCACAAAATTCTAAAATCTATGAACTCTTAATCACAAACTCTACACGAACTCATATTTATATGAATATGGCCACATTCAACACGCGTATTTGAAAAAAAAATTGTGGCAAGATTCCGCAACGGACCCAAACTTCTAATCTCGTTTGCTGCTGCTTTTGGGTTTCTCATTTCCAATCCAGTTAATTCACCGATCTAAGAATTGTATCTAGACTCCAATCAAGTCATAACAAAACCCTCTGATTACATATATATATCATCTACATGTCACTGTTAGTTCTTAGTATATTTGTTTCGGTTTCCAATATCTTATATTATGATGTTTTTAAAGATTAGAACAAATCAAGAACGGGTCCAAATAGATAATTCAGATAATTTGCAGAGCACTACATAAAGATATTTACTAAGATGTAACCAACTAAAACACTTTTGGTGGCACTGATATAAAGTTTTTATTGGTTTAACACCTAAAGTATAAAAAACACTAAAATAAAGATAATCTAAGAGACAGATGTATCCCACTTTCACGTCCACTTTTTAGCTGGGGAGAGTGCCCCCACCCCCTCCAATCAACCAATATCTTTTAATTATTTTGAATTTTGTGTGGTGTAAATTTAATTTTCATTAAAAATTTCATAGATAATATACAATCTTAACACCTTTAACAAACGAAAACAAGTTGACAAAAACAAAAGAAAACAACATATTTCATACCTGAATTATTGAGCCACGAAAGGTGGCTTCTCCTTGCTTACCAATTGAGAATTGAGATATCTTTTACTTCCTTTACGCTAGTAAACTCCAAACCAATCCGACATTATTAGAGTAAACCGGCTTAGTTTTGTTGGATTAATCTCCAGTTCATTTGTTTGTTATGTTAACCAGATTACATGTTACCATATATGTAAACATGTATTCTTTAACGTTCAATAAGAAAAGATGAGTTTGTTACACCGTCTTCCTCGTTTACTTTGTTTATGCTAAGATATTATCAGAGCATTGAGGCTTCAAACTTCAACCGATCTGTTCTTCTTCTTGTTTTTGACCTATATTTATCGGTGATTCTCCCGAGCGAATCCTCTTTCTCAATTTTTTTTATTGGTTTTGTGGTTATTCCGCCAAGGATCATTAATCTTTGAATTGAGGTATCAAGATGGTGATTAATCACCGATCTACGCGTCATCTTGGCCGATCATCCATCTCTTCAGCTCCACGATCTGCTATTCCCGAAAAATCATCTCCGGTGAATTCTGAGGCTGACAATCTATCTTCGAATAGCATTCATTCACCATTTTATCTCACTAGTGGTGATAACCCATGTCTTTCGGTAATCTCTCGAGTCCTTGATAGTACAAACTATGATAACTGGATTATTGCAATGAATATTGCTTTAGATGCGAAAAATATGCTAGCCTTGGATATGTTGTTAGACCTCCGGAATCTCATGTTAATTTAGGATCTGGTCTCGTTGCAACTCAATAGTTAAATCATGGCTTCTTAGCTCGGTAGCTTAAAAAATCTAAAAGAGCATCTTTCGTTTCAGCAACGCTTCCGAAATCTGGAATTATCTCCAAACTTGATTCCATATAACAAATCTCACTCGCTCATACCAGCTTTCACAGCAGATCTGGTCTCTTTAACAAGGATCCATGGATCTTGCTACATAGTACACCACTTTGAAGAATCTTTGGGATGAATTAGACGGAGCTAACTGCGTGACTACTTGCCACACTTGTGATTATTGCAAAGCAACAGATACTAAAGCAGATCATGCTAAAGTGATTAAATTCTTGGCTCGGTTGAATGAATCTTATGCAGTGATAAGGTGCTAGATCACCATGAAGAAAAATGTTCCTGAACTTTGTGCGGTCTATAACCTTTTTGATCATGATTTTAATAATTGGAATATCATTTTGGGTCATAATGCTACGGCTTTTCAGGTTACTGCTTCTTCCTCAACAATCAACAATGCTCAGTCCAACTTCACTCCTAAGTAAGACAAACTGATATGCTCACACTGTGGTTATAATGTTCATACGGTAGATACGTGTTACAAAATTCATGGTTATCCTGTGGATTTTAAACGCAAAATGAAGCAACAATCTGACAAACATCAGAATAAGAATTCTGCTTCAGCTAAACATGTCATTGCTCAAGTTGCTATTGATGAGAATTCTTCGAATGTATTTGGCAGTCTCACGAAGGATCAGATTGAAGGAGTCATTGCTTATTTTAACTCTCAACTCACACCGACTCCAGCTCAAGTGAATTGTGTCTCTACTTCTGGTGGTACTATCACAGCTCTGCCTGGTATTCATTTCCCTTCCTCCACTATGTGTTTTATGGGAATGTTGAGAAAGACAGGGAATTCTCTTTCTGCTGTGTCTTGGATTGTTGATAGTGGTCCAACACATCACGTTGTTCTTGATAAAAATCTCTTTGAAGAACTCTCTGATGCGATGAAAACTTTAGTCGCTTTGCCAACTGGTTTTGGAGTTAAAATAGCTGGCATAGGAAAAATCAAACTGAATGATTCAATGATCTTGAATAATGTCTTATCCAAACCAGATTTTAGGCTAAACCTTCTCAGCGTAAGCCAAATAACAAATGATTAGGCTATCAAATTGTATTTCATCCTGATTGTTTCATGATACAAGATCTTACCAAGAGTCTGATGATTGGGAAGGGTGGTAAAATAGCCAACATGTATGTGCTTGGTGTTTCTGATATTGCAGTTTCAAGAACTCTTCAAGACTTTATTGCTTCTGTTTCAATTGTTGTTTTAGATTCCAGTTTATGGCACAGTAGATTGGGTCATCCCTCTATGATAAAAACAGACTCAATCATTGATGTGCTCGGTTTAAATCAAAGGAATTAAGGTGTTTTTCATTGTGAGATTTTTCCTCTAGCGAAACAGAAACGCCTTCCTTTTAAATCTAACAGCATGTCTGCTAATCCCTTTGATCTCTTACACATCGATATCTAGGGCCTTTCTCCACCTAAATCGTCGAAGGCTACATATACTTTTTGACAATAGTGGATGATCATACACGTCTCACATGTATTTACTTATTGTGAGCAAAGAATGATGTCTTATCTATCTTTCCTGGCTTCATCACGATGATAGAGATACAATATAAAGTAGTGGTTAAGGCGGTGAGATCAGATAATGCACCAGAGTTTTGTTTTGCAGAGCTCTACAAAATGAAAAGGATTGTTTCATACCACTCTTGTCATGAGACACCAGAGCATAACTTAGTGGTTGAATGCAAGCATCAACACATTTTGAATGTGGGTCGAGCCCTTATGTTTCAGTCTCAGGTGCCAATGGAATTCCGGGGAGACTGTGTTTTAACTGCGGTCTTTATCATCAACAAACTTCCTTTCTCTATAATTTCTTACATCTAAGAAAGTAGATTATAAGAGCATGTGCATTAGTGAACCTCTATTGAAGTTCACTACAATTGTTTTTTTTTACTTTTTTTGTTTGACTTTAAAAAAAAATAATATCTGAAACAATCGCGAGCCGCCACATTGCATGGGGCCCGCGGAATAGTGATGATACGGGTTCATAGGGAAGAGCTCGGGTGATATGGGTTCATAGGGATGTCCATATAATTTTTTTTTCAAATCTATGTGAATCACCTCCTTTGAACTCTCAAAGGGGGTGCCCTAATGGTCTTCGTGTCTTTGAGTGTTTAGTTTATTGCTCTACATCAATGAAGCAAAGGACTAGATCACGGTCTTGTGTCTTTATTGGTGATCAACAGGATACAAAGGCTATAAAAGGCATGTTCGTTTAGGAGACGCAGACGCTGTGGCGAGCGTCATAAAAAAACAAAAGACTTTAAAATGACAGGTCATCAATAAATTAAAATAAAGAGTCAACGGATAACTAAAATTGATGCGAGCCACATATCCCGACATGTACGGGAGACGCTGTTTTTTACAGCGGTGAAGAAAATGCGGAAAAGATGGATAGCGTCGGTCGCCGGCAAGAAGTGAATGACAACGCTGCACTTACAGTTGTCTGGTTTGTTTGTTAATTTGATAGTTCGCCGCTGACGCACTGCGTCCCCCAAAAGAACAGTGCTAAAGTGATGGATTTTGAAACTAATCAAACTTATATCTCACGTAATGTGGTTTTTCATGAGGATATTTTTCCTTATACGAAAGGACAACCCAGTTTGTATACTGGTGTCTTTTCTTCTACTCCAGGATCAGACATTCCATCTACTTCTACTGAAGATATTAATGGGATTTCTGTTTCTGAGACTGCTATTCCTACATTTGTGCCTTTGGAATCTGCAGCTCGTCCGTCTACTTCTAGTCTACCAGAGCCTACCAAGAGGATTTCAAAATTACCTTCTTATCTTGAGGATTATTATTGCAATGTCAATGAGCTTAATAATGATCCTTTGTCAGCTTACTTGTCTTATGATAACCTCTCTCTACGGAGTAAAAAGCCTATATTTGTGCTGTTGCACTTTATTCAGAATCCACACTTTCACCCATGCCAAATGTTTTAAAGAATGGTTACACGCCATGAATGAGGATCGGAACTAATTGCTTTGGAGAAGAATGATGATACATGGACTGTCTGTTCATTACCATCAGGCAACCACGCTATTGGATGCAAGTGGGTACAAAAGATCAAGATCAGTGCAGATGGTACTCCGGAAATATATAAAGCACGCTTAGTTGCTAAAAGTTATACCCAACAGGAAGTTATTGATTTTGCTGAGACTTTCTCTCCAGTGGCAAAAATGACAATCGTTAAATACTCTACTCGCGGTTTCAGCTGCTAAGAATTGGCATCTTACTCAACTAGATGTCTCCAATGCCTTCTTGAATGGTGATCTCCATGAAGAGATTTACATGAAGTTACAGGCTATACACCACGTAAGGGGGGGGGGGGGATTGCCACAGAATGTTGTGTGTAAACTTCAAAAATATTTATATGGTTTAAAACAAGCCTCTATACGATGCTTTTTGTAATTCAGCACCACTCTATTGGGCAGGCTTTCAAACATCACACTCGGATCACACTCTGTTCTTCCGTAACATCAAAGGTTACTACATTGTCGTGTTGGTCTATGTAGATGACATTACTATTGCTAGTAATGTCACAGAGGATGTTGATCAGCTAAAAGAGGATCTACATAAGGCATCCAAAATAAGAGATTTTGGTCCTTTGAAATACTTCTTCGGCCTTGAAATTGCACATTATGTTCAAACTTGTTTGTCATCGTAAATATACACTGGGTCTTTTGGAAGAATCATGTTTAATGGCTTGTAAACCTTCTCCAATCCCAATGGATCCTAGTGTTAAGCTCGTTCAAGACTCTGACATTTTCACTAAACTTCTGTTTTCTCCTCAGTTCTACTCTCTAGTTGGCAAGATGGCTCTTAAAACGTTATACTTACCATCTTGAGGGAGAATATTAGAGTAAGCCGCTTTATTTATGTTGATTTAATCTTTAATTCATCTGTTTGTAATGTTAACTTGATTACATGTTACTATATATGTAAACATGAATTCTTTAACGTTAAATAAGAAAAGATAAGTCTGTACATCGTCTTCCTTGTTTACTCTGTTTACACTATGATATATACTTTATCATATATAACGACTTACGTTTATAAGGTTTTCACTAAAAATACGGATGAAATCAGAATAGACTGCCGAACAACAAATAAAACATAAGTTTTCAAATTTTTAGAAAAAGAAATAATATAACTAATTTCTAATGGGTGAATCAAATACAACCTTCTAAAAAATACTATCTTTTTACTGAATTTTTAAGGTAACCTAATAAATCATTCAAATAATTAGAATTTCGTCAACAAATACGTTAGTAACAAGCCACATCAATAACACCAAATGCTTGATCATATATAAACAAAACAAAGTTGTCTCGGTTTTTTTATTTTCCAAAATCCTTTTTTTTTCTTAATAAGTCATGTCTTTTTTATACAACAAAATTAAATTTGCATTGTAAATCTTTCAAGACAAATTTCTTTTTTAAGCATATTTAAATGCTTCAACAATATGAATCATTGTCTTAAGTTTTTTTCTTAGTCAACATTGAATTCTCCTTAACTAGTTTGAGCCATTTCTCATACAATATTGTGCAGTTTTCAGCAAGATCTATATGATCCATACTTCTGTCATCATCATCATCACCATCATTTACATGTGCATGATGCAAACGCAAACTTGATATCACATTTCAATATATTTTTTAAAAGATAACTATTTCCATAAACTAAATATCTTAATTATTTATTAGTGTTTATAATCATTTACAAACCTAACTCTCTCCTTTAAATCTTACATCTTAAACAATAAGCTTTAATCACTAAATCCAAATGTTGAGTTTTTATTATTAAATTTATTTTTGAAAAATGATAGCAAATTTACAGTATTTCAAAATATTTTTTTTTCTTTTTGCCCAAGAGTATTAATTGTTTTTTGATTGGATATTCTATATTGTTCTATTTATTCACACTACTTCATATTTGACACATCAAATGATTATTTAGTATCAATATTTATGTCCTTTTTCCAAAAAAAAAAATACTTGTTAACTCTTCCCTTGTGGAAATCTCTTTGGTCCAGTGATTTGACAAGATGTTCATTAATGTTTCTACAATAAGAGATCTGAGTTTCAATTCCCGGAAACAGCGGAATTATGCAAATTATTGAAGAACGGCTTACAAGAAATTTGCAGTATGGCGCAAAAAATGCCATCAAGGATAGATTCGATAGGGCGGCTTAGATGATGCAGTCAGACTTGAATCTTCATAAGGCAAGTTGTATTGTCGGTTGTGGAATTGTTTGTAATATGTCTCCGAATTTGTAATAGTATAATATATCCGACGTTAAAATAAATGAAAAAAACAGGAAATATAATGACAAAACAGGAAATTTTGTAATTGACTCTATTATAATTTACTGTACAACCCATAGACAAACACCTATTTTATATTCAACGAAAATGTTAACAGAGAGAAAACAAGACATGTTGAAGAAAATGAATAAGAGTATTTGGGGAGATTCTGTTATTCAACATGGACTATGATTGTCACTAATCTGAGGAACCTTCGGAGCAAGATCGCCACGACACAAAGGACACACCGCGTGGTTAGATAACCACGTGTCAGCACATAACTGGTGAAACCCATGGTTGCAACCGGGAACCAGACGGGCCGATTGGCAACCCTCGATATCTTCAAGGCAAACGGCGCACTCCGTCGACCTCACCGCTAAAGCAAGCTCTTTTCCGGTGAGTTTTGGGAGTTTCTCGAGCTCCGAGACAGAGAGACCTTTACCGATGACCGGCTTAACCGGTTCAGCAAATCTAAGACGCTCAATACGGCGTCGTGTGGAGCACCACAACAGGAAGAGATAGATGAAGAAGACAATGCACATGCCAAGGCAGGGGAGGAGGAGGGCCATGAATAGGGTGGCTAACATGGTTCCTCTACCACCGGATTCAGCGGTGGCGGTGATGGTGGGTGGTGGAGAAGGCAATATAATTGGTGAGATGCGCGTGTAGTGCATCCTACACCGTCTCTCTCGCTCTCAGCAGGCTCAAATTTCTTATAAAATTGTGTTAAAAGCAAAAAGGAAAAGAGAAAAAAGTTATATTCCTGCTTTAGACCAGAAAATTGTGAAAAATGTTTAGAGGTGTGGTTGTGAATGAAAACTTTGTGAAAATAGAGTAACGGCTATATATAAAAGAGAGACCGGACCATAGCCACTTGAGATTTTAGGTTATTTTAATACAAAGTACTTAGACTAAACATAGAATAAAATTTTGAATCATAAGAAAATATCATACACTGATACAGAATCATTCAAACATGAGAAACCGCAAGACCATAAAATATAACACAAAGAACCAAATTTATAATTTTTATATGAAAAAAACTTGTAAAAAATTATTTATATCAACTTTCCAGACTTAATCCTTGAATATAAAATATATAGTTTATTTTTATGAAATTTCAAATTTATTCATCCTTATATAAAGCGAACATTTATAAAAAGAATGGAATGGCTACTTTACTATGGTATAATTGGTATTAGAAAGAGAACAATAAGAAATTGCCAAAGCTACAATGTGTGTAAAAACCATCACTGTAAGAATCCGGCATACTTGTGACATGTCTTGTACGCGAGTCGCGAGGGACAATATTCAATTTTGCATGGCTTTGTCGATTACAGTGTGCATAGCTTATGTTGTTATCCAGTTTGTATGATGTCTTCTCGCATATCTAGTTTTATAGAAGGCCCTTTCTCAAAAAAAGAAAATATCTAGTTTTAGAAAATGGGAACTCGAAATCTTCAGACAATCTACTTATTAATTTGAGATCTGCAAACCATAACACTTTGAAAATGTTTAATTTTTTTTTTCATTTTGTCATGAATTTTCTCATCGCATTGTATGTCATCCGAAATCCAAAATAAATAAATTATGTATTCAAATCAACAAACTCTCTACATTCATTAAAGTGTGTGATTTTTTCCATCAAAGCATCATTTAAGATGGTTTAGTTTTTAAAAGTTTAGTGTTAGTGTTGAGCTTAAAAGTATATATTTTCTCTATTTCAGTTTTAGTTGTCGTTTTATTTGAAAATAAATATGATTTTATAATTTTAATGCAAAATTTATTAGTTTTATATGTTAACTATCTTTCATTGATTAAAATATGGTTAGATATATAGGTTATGATGTTTGTATTTAGAGTATATATAAAAACTAAATATTTTTAAATTTGTGTATACTAATCTAAAATAACAATTAAATTAAAATAGAAAGAGTAGGAGTTATCAAAATCTGCAGGAGCTTAAGATATTACGCAAAACTACAGGAGAGAGTGGTCCAATTAATTTCCACGGTCCTTCATTCTTTAGTGAGAAATATATTATGCATTAAATAATGCAGAACTGATTATTTTTTCTTAAATTATTAATAAAATACATAATAGTATACCACATATATTATTAAATTAACCTACTGCAAACATATTCTTTAATATAAATTGTACTAAATCCTATATGGATATACTTTCCAAATTTATACCATTAGAGAGAAAAAAATTATTATTTTAAAGATAATATAATTAATTTTAGTGGAAAATAAAATTAAAATCAATTTTTTATTAAACTTTATAAGCATAGTCATTCAGTTTCGGATAAGATTTTGTCGGATTCGGATCTTTCGAATCTTAGATATTTTAGATCCAATAGGGCAATTAGAATTTTTTTTGTTCATGTTTGCGGATCCAGATTGGTCCGAATTTTAGTTACTTGGACCTAATACAGTAATTAGAATTTGTCAATTTGGATTCGATTCAGTTCGAGTCATGTCGGGTCCGGCTAAAAACATACTCTAAACACAAAAATACCTGAAAATATTTAAATACCAAAAATATCCAAAATTTTACCCAAATTATACCTAATATATATTAAAAATTATTAATTGGAATAAAATATTTTTAAAATATAATTTTTAAACTAAATACTTTAAATAATATTAAACATGTTCAATATAAATTTATTTCTATAAAGTTGAATATGAAGTTAAAAATATTATTAAAAAAAATTATTGTATTGTTTTAAATATTTATCTAGCAAATCTGCAAATATATTTTTACCAATCAAACACAATTTTGCACCACCAATTTTACTACCAAAATTGTAGTTATTCTACAAAACGCACAAACCGCAGTTGGATCGTCTTGCACTTTAATTATATACCGCTAATATTAACAAATCTTGGGTTACCATTCGGACCTTTAGATTGATTCAGTCAACCTTCCCTCCCTTCTGGCTTAAAATAAAGATATTTCAAAAATATATAGTTACACATTTCACATCATTCAGTATCTTATGATGGAAAATAGCCGTCAATCATATATGAGATATATGACGATGGTTACATGAGTTATTTGACTATGAACAAATTGCTACCTCTGTGTAGTGTTTCTCATCTTTTGGTTTTATGCTCTGTTTCATTCTTATACGGTTTGTACTTTGGACCCTTTTTCCCTGAAAATATACCATTTCATTCCATATAGGACTAGAGTTTGATCAACTGATTATACATAACTTAACCCCTAACAACCAGGATCAAAATCAACCTGAGGCAACACAAAAAAAAATCACCCCGAGCCAGTGACCTTATGCAAAAAGATCAAACTTGTATGATTATTTAGTTTTTAACAGAATTAGATAATAAATAATAAGAAAAATTAGTTTGTCAAGTAGTTGTCAGCCAAGAAAAAACCTTTAATTATTGGGAGAATTGCCAAGTGTGACTCAAAACTTGGAGTCAAACCCAAAACAATACCCCAACTTGGGTCAAAGGCAAAAGTAACCTAAAAGGCTATTGAAATTACAACTAGGACCCTTGTGACCAAACAAAAAAACGGGATTTTTTTTTACGTTTTTACCCCTCGGCAAGTCGTCTGTTTAGACGACTTAAACATAACTCGTCCAGACGACTTAACTGAAAGTCGTCTGGACAGTTATTCTTAAACATAATTTAAAAATTCTGTAAAAAATATTTTGATAAGTGAAAAATGGGAATTATGTAATTAACATATGTCTTAAGAGATATAAATTAGGATATAACAAATTTCAATTGTTTTCAGCATAGATGAGTGAAAGTAGGTCGTCATGATATTCTTTAGTTTTGGTTTCATCAACATATGTTGTAGTATTGTATATGTTCTTAGGGTTAGATTTCGGAAAGCATTAAAACCGTTTTTAAAAAATTTAAAAATTACCTAAGCGTGTTCATTTCTGTGTATAGTAAACACTATTGAAGTATACTTTGATTTTATAACGTGGTTAGTTAGTTAATTTAGTCATTTTAGTTTAGGGGTTCATTTTAGGGTCTGGACGACTTAAAACTTAGTCGTCTGTGGGCAGACGACTAAATATTAAGTCGTCTGATGTACATTATCAGCCAGAATAAATCGTCTAAACCGGACCAAACCTTAAATTTTACCAATGTACTTTTAAAGCTAACCGGATTATTTACCCAATATATAAGGTGATTTTTTTTTGTTCATTTCTCGCGAAATTCAGAAACCCTAACAGTTCTCTCTCACCGGCGATATCAAAGGCGATTTCGAATTCCCACTATTTCCGAACAAACCATCGTTCTCAACGTCGGCTATCTAACTTCATTCTCACCGTTCTCGCCGCAGCGTCTTCTAACCCTAGCGCCGCCGCTTCCTCTAAACCCTAGCGCCGCCGCTTCCACTATTTCCGAACAAACCGTCGACCTCGCCACCGTGCTCACCAACGTCTCACCGCCGCTTCCTCCAAACCCTAGCGCTGCCGCTTCGCTGCCGCTTCTTCTCTGTAAACCGTAGCGTCGTTTCTCTGTAAACCCTAACGCCGGTAAGTCATCAATCTCGAGGAAAAGATGAAAATAAAATGTTGTCTCTATCAATGTACTCATTCTCACCGTTTCACTTTTATTTTTTCAGATCTATAACCGCAATGACGAGTACAACAACCGCAATGATGAGTACTCCAACTCCTTCTGCGACTAATCAGGTCTGCTTTACATTTTTCTACTGGAAGACTTGTAAGATAAGTCGTCTGGAGAGTCTTCCAACTGGACAACTTAGTAGACGACTTATTACAGGTCGACTACTAAGTCGTCCATTGGGAAGACTTTCCAGACGACTTATAATTAAGTCGTCTACTAAGTCGTCCAATTGGACGACTTTCCAGACGACTTAATTATAAGTCGTCTACTAAGTCGTCTGGAGTAACAATTAAGGCGTGATTGATTTAGCTTGTGTTCTGACTTCTATTGTTGTGTTTGATTATTTTGCAGACAAAAAGGATGGATATTCCAGAACTCCCCCGTAGGTTATACACACCAGGCTCTGAGCCACCAGCCCACAATAGCATTTCGTATCACACGGATAACAAGAGGTTGCATACTGCTCTTAAGGAAGCTCTTACTGATGACGAATTTGAAGAGCTCAAGGAGTCGAGATTGGGAGTTTTCATCAAGTTCAAGGAGCAGGGATTTGGTTGGGCTTCAAGGCTGGTTCACCACATGCTCAGTTTCAAGCTGGACATTCAGAAGAAGTGTGAGATGTGGTCTCTGGTTGGTCCAGAACCTTTGAGGTTTTCACTGTTAGAGTTTGAAAACCTCACTGGTCTAAACTGCGAGTACATCGAGGACCTTGAGACACCAAAATGTGAAGTTACCAAAGAGATGGTTTCTTTCTGGGGGATGCTGGGAGTTCATCTGGAAGCTGGGCCAACTACAGATCAGATAATAGCAGCACTGAACAGATGCGGGGATTGGTCCACGGAAGATCGGAAGCGGCTCGCGTACCTTTCCATCTTCACAGGATTCATTGAAGGGAGAAAGTTTTCAACCGCTACACGATCTTCTCTGGCAAGGCTAGTGATGGATTTAGATCGGTTTGAGAATTATCCATGGGGGAGAGTCGCGTTTAAGGTGCTGATGGACTCTTTGTGGAACAAAGAAATTACTGGCTGCTACACCGTGGATGGGTTTATACAAGTTCTTCAGGTCTGGGTGTACACAGCTATGCCGGAATTGGGTGCTAGTATTGGTGATCCCAGAGCAAACAGTCCGTCTCCACCGATACTGGCTTACGGAGGCAGCAGAGGCCGCAGATCTTTGAAAGCTGCTATCTTGCGTCAGGTATTTACTTCAATCCAAAACACTGCGCAGACGACTTATATTAAAGTCGTCTCTTAAGTCGTCCATCTGGACGACCTTTCAGACGACTTAATTAAGTCGTCTACTAAGTCGTCCATCTGGACGACCTTTCAGACGACTTGTAATAAGTCGTCTGGAAAGTCTTCCAGCAGGACGACTTAGTAGACGACTTGTAATAAGTCGTCTAGAAAGTCTTCCAGCTAGACGACTTAGTAGACGACTTAATTATTAGTCGTCTACTAAGTCGTCCAGCTGGACGACTTAGTAGACGACTTATAATTAAGTCGTCTATTTAGTCGTCTTGCTCAAATATCTAACTCGATCCTTCTATTTACTGCAGACCCGCGTGATCAACTTTGTCCAGAAGGACATTAGTGAAATGTGGCCAAAATGGGACTCTGAGGTTGAGGACTTGCCCGCGGAGAACATCATTAAACTCATGTATGATCGGAGACCGTGGAAGTGGACCTTAGATTGCTGGGAAGTCACTGGTACTAAGGTCTATACAAAACCTGAGGAGGCTACATCGAAGAAAGCCAAAGAGATAGAGATGGTTGTTGTGGAGGAGGAGGAGGAGGAGGAGGAGGAGGAAGACAATCCAAGACCTCTGAAGAAAGGTCGTAAAGAGGCTCCTAAAGAGGCTCCTAAAGAGGCTCATAAAGAGGCTCCTAAAGAGGCTAGTGAAGAGGATTGGATGACCAAACAGGAGTTGGAAAAAATGTTCAAGGACGTAACTGAGTGCATGAAAGAAGGGTTTAGGAAGTGCATCAAGGAGATTAGGAAGGTGTCCGATAGGTTGGAAGCTGTGGAGAAGAAGGTTGGTATCACCAACACAACAACCCCTCAAGATAAACAGCCTCCTACCAAACAGGCTACTCTTCAACCCATTCAGACAACCACTCAAGATAAACAGGCTCATGCTCCTACCAAAGAGCGTACTCCTGTTAAGAAACAGCCTCCTGCTCCTACCAAACAGCCTCATGCTCCTCTTAAGAAACAGGCTCATGCTCCTCCTATTAAAGAGCCTCCTCCTCCTCCTACGAAACAGCCTCCTGCTCCTACGAAACAGCCTCCTCCTCCTCCTACGAAACAGCCTCCTGCTCTTACCAAACAGCCTCCTGCTCCTACCAAAACAGCCTCCTGCTCCTCCTACCAAACAGCCTCCTGCTCCTCCTACCAAACAGCCAACTCCTCCTCCTACCAAAGAGGTTAGTATCAACAAGAAATAAGTCGTCTAGGGTTAACTAGTTGTCCAGCCGACTTAAATAAAAGTCGTCTGGACGACTAATTGACCCTGGACGACTTAATAAAAGTTGCCTGGACCACTAGTTGACCCTGGACGACTTAATTGTAAGTCGTCCAGGGTCAACTAGTCGTCCAGACAACTTTTTTTAAGTCGTCCAGGGTCAATTAGTCGTCCAGACAACTTTTATTTAAGTCGTCCAGGGTCAATTAGTCGTCCAGACGACTTTTATTTAAGTCGTCCATTGTTAACTAATGTGCAACTTTTATATTGCAGAGATATTTGCCGGAGGATACATTCGATGAGGGTTTCTCGGTAAATAAAGCAGATGGTGTCGCTTCCACCGATCAACAACCGAGCATCTCTTCCACCTCCCAACCGAGCGTCGCTTCCACTGATCCAAGCGTTCCAGCACCAGAGTCAAGCGTTCAAGCCACAGAACCGAGCCTGGTTGTATTGGACAAAACAGCTCCCCCTGCTGCTACTGTTGTGCGTGGAAGGAGTGAACGAGCGAAGAAACCTGCTCCCACGCAGTTATCTCCTTATACAGCAGAGAAAAATAAATTCATTGCTTTTTTGGCAGCCTATAAGCCATTTCCGCCAGTTAACAAAGAAAAGCTGAAGGAGCTCGCTGATTGGTTGAAAACTGATCCGTAAGTGATTGCTTTACCCAAAACTGATTGTTTTTTTGCTTGATTTAGTCTACCAAAACTGATTGCTTTTTTGTTAGCAGTCATTATTACACTAAGCAAGAGGACAAACCACGTACATCATCAACTTGGTGGTATCGCATCCTCCGGACACCAAAAGCCTGGCTGGAAGACACCGTAAGTCTTCTTAAATATAGGTCGTCTGGTAAATATAAGTCGTCTGGAAAGTCATCTACGTAAGTCGTTCAAGTAGACGACTTTCCAGACAACTTATATTTACCAGACGACTTAATATAAGTCGTCTGGTAAGTATAAGTCGTCTGGAAAGTGGTCTACGTAAGTCGTCTACGTAAGTCGTCCAAGTAGACGACTTTCCAGACGACTTATATTTACCAGACGACCTAAATATAAGTCGTCTGGTAAGTCGTCTATATAGACGATTTACCAGACGACTTAAATTTAAGTCGTCTGGTATCTTCTAACTTGTATTATTCAATATGCAGCATATAGATGGTTGGATTAATGTGCTGAGGCAGAGGTATCAGCAGAACCCAAAAGCTTTCAGGAGCGAGCGAATGTGCTTCTTGGATCACAACTTTTCCCAGTCTTGGAGAGAACAGTATCACGTCTTCAAAGCCACGCAACCTGATCACCAAGGTTTAGGGAGAGCTCTACCTGGTGGAAGCTGTTTTTTTTATGACGGATCACTACCTACATTTTGCCAATCAATGAAGAAGTGGGGGGAGGACGTTGATGATATCTATGCGCCAGTGAACTTGAACAACAAGCATTGGGTTGCTATTTCGATATCGATCCCTGAGAGGCACATAGTCGTCTGGGACAGCATACCTTCAACGTCGGTACCAGAACAATGGGATGAGATAATGCAGCCTTTTCTCGAGATGGTCCCTTATCTGCTTGTTGAGTGCGCTCCCAACGAAGAAATACGGGCCGCACGCGGGTTGGAGCCATACACCTATGACAGACCGTTGAAAGGAATACCCTTGGCCAACAATGGTGATTGTGGCGTGTACGCTCTAAAGTACATTGAATGTCATGCTCTTGGGGTCCCCTTTAACCCTAAAGACTTTGCTAGGACCAACGTGAAGGCTATGAGGGATTGTATGGCGGTGGATATATGGAAGGAGCTTGTTGATCATCATTTGAAAGAAAATGTGGATGGTGATAGATTTGTGGACATGTATGATTAGCTGTATAGATTTGAACTCTTGTATAGATTTGAACTCTTGTATAGCTTGAACTTCTCTGTTGTATATATTTGAATTTGTATTTGAACTTGTCTTCCCTTGTATATATTTGAACTTGTCTTCCCTTGTATATATTTGTAAATTTATAACTCGTCTGCAAGGTTTTCCAGCTGGACGACTTACAAATAAGTCGTCTGGATTCTTTGGACGACTTATTTGTAAGTCGTCTTGAAGGTTTTCTAGCTGGACGACTTAAAATAAGTCGTCTCAATTTTATAAAATACACTTGAAGGGATAGTAGAAGGTAGTCTAAAAATATAATACACTGGACGACTTAGAAGAAGATCGTCTTGAAGGTTTTCTAGCTGGACGACTTATTTGTAAGTCGTCTGGACGGGTAATCAAGACTGGACGACTAAATTTTATAAAATACACTGGACTTCTAAATGTTATAAAATAGACTTGAAGGGATAGTAGAAGGTAGTCTAAAAATAAAATACACTGGACGACTTAGTAGAAGGTCGTCTAAAAATAAAATACACTGGACGACTTAGTAGAAGGTCGTCTTGAAGGTTTTCTAGCTGGACGACTTATTTGTAAGTCGTCTGGACGGGTAATCAAGACTGGACGACTAAATTTTATAAAATACACTGGACTTCTAAATGTTATAAAATAGACTTGAAGGGATAGTAGAAGGTAGTCTAAAAATAAAATATACTGGACGACTTAGTAGAAGGTCGTCTAAAAAGAAAATACACTGGACGACTTAGTAGAAGGTCGTCTAAAAATAAAATACACTGGACGACTTAGTAGAAGGTCGTCTGGACGGTAATCAAGACTGGACGACTAAAAGTAAGGTCGTCTGGACAACTAGTCAACTGGTTGTTTACATTGTGGTTTCGTATGGCCAGTTTCCTTGCAGTTTGAGCATCTCTGTGCCCTGTGTTTCTTCCTGGGTTTGTGTCCTCTCATCCAAGATAGCTCCAACCAAGATTGCCATCTTGATTTCTTCTGTCTCCCCGGACCACGCTTTACTTCTGGAGGATAGCATTCTCGTTCCTCAATACGTTGTGACACGACAGGATATATATTCTCAAAGTATCCTGAATAAAGAGTTTCCTTTGAGTATACTGGACATACAAGTGTGGAGATATGCACACCAGCTTTTGTTCCAGCAGCTATAGCATGAGAGCAAGGTATTTTCTCCACTCTATAGACACCACAATCACACTTTGCATGTTCCAAATCAACCACATAGTCCATTTTGCCACCTTTGACAAAGAATTTCCATCCATCAATTGGTTGGACCGTCATCGTATCCGCTATCTCTGTTCGAACAGCAAGCAAGTATTCAACACCCCGGCTATGTGGAGTTGTGAGACTCAAAGCATCTGCTCTCCTTTTCACATACCATTTTCCTAACTTCTGCCTTATGAACTCCAACAGGAACTTAATCGGAAATCCTCTTGCTCGCTTCAGTGCGGAATTAATAGATTCAGCGATGTTGCTTGTTTTTATGTTGAACATGTTCCCCTTACAATAAACCCTTGACCATAGGCTGACGTCGGCATTCACCAAATACGTTGCAAGTTCCGGGTTTGCACTCCGTATCTCAGCCATGTACCGGTCAAAATCGTAAACCGTGTGAGCATAAGCAGCCCCTTTCACCAAGTACATGAGATGTTTCCCTTTAAACTTTTTGACAATGTTATCTTGAAGGTGATAATAACATATTCCTCTTCTTGCCCAAGGAAACACCTTATCACACGCACTTTTAATGGCCGAGTGCTGGTCGGAGACTATCATCAGAGGCTTGTCATCAGATATACAACTAGCCAATTTTGTGAAAAACCATTCCCAAGAAGGATCATCTTCAGCATCCACGATCCCAAAAGCCAATGGGAATATCTGAAAATTGCCATCTTGTGCGGCTGCAACTAACATAACACCTCCATACTTTCCACTTAGGTGAGTTCCATCCACCACAATGACCCTTCTCATAAACTTAAAACCTTTGATAGAAGCTCCAAAAGAGAGAAATAGATACTTAAATCTTTTAACAGAATCAAGTTGTATAGCCGTGATAGAATCAGGATTTGCAATGGAGATTTGCTCGAGATATGATTCCAGACGCGAATACCCTTCTTCTGCTGATCCTCTCACCAATGTTTGTGCATATAACAGTGCTCTGTATGAAGTGGTGTAATCAAGCTCCATGCCAAACATGTTCTTCATTGCATCAGTGATATGCTGCGGAGTTATCCCATCAATGATTCCAACACGATCAATGAAAAGACTACCAACATACTTCGGAGTACAGTGTCTCCGCTCAGCGATTCGGTCTCCGATTGAGCATAAATGTTTTTCCACATACTTTGTTACCCAAAACGTGTTTGTCCCATGTTTCACACTCGCTCTGATCTTCCATCCACAACCGCTAACCCGACATCTTGCCACAAGGAGAGTTTTCGTTGATTTGTATATTCTGAAAGAAAACCTACCCCTCACTGCTGCCAACCGCAACTCTGAAAGCAGTGCATCCTTGCTAACAAAACTCTGGTTGACATAGATACTGGTACCATCCGATTTTCCTCCTTCAATAGCTTTTGACTTAGCATATGTCTTTTCGATTTCTTCAAAACAAATATTATCATCATCTTCCTCGTCTTCATCTTGAACCTTTCCATAAAGACTGTAATCCCCACCATTCTGATCCGTTTCACCAACAATAGAGTTATCAGCATCCTCCTCCCCATTTTCCTCCTCCCCATCATCCTTCCCATTTTCCTCATTATCACCAACATCTTCTTGCCATTCATCAACTTCCTCATTATCACCAACATCTTCTTCCCATTCATCAGCTTCATCATTATCACCAACATCTTCTTCCCATTCACCAGCTTCATCATCACCAACATCTTCTTCCCATTCACCAGCTTCATCATTATCTCTTTTCTCTGAAACCGTTTCCACCTTGCTGCGGCTTGATACACAAAAAAAAACTCTATGCGTTTTGAGTATCTCGAGCAAGTTTCGAACTTGTCTATCACTTGTAACATGAATGGGAGGACTGCCTGGAGCCATCATCATTTCTGCTGGTAATGAGTAGCTAATCTCCACAGTCACTGTTCTCATGTCCAGGTTATAATCTTCTTGAGCCATTGCAACAAGTTCAGCATGTGTTGAATCTTCATTCAATAAAAACAATCTTGCTCCTTTGAGATCATCAACCACAAAATCCCAACGGAAATCTCTCAACAACCATTCTCCATACACTGCATGTAACTGAAAAATCATCTGCAAATATTCAAAATAAAACACATTAGTAAACATAGAGAAAATGAAGAAGTTCAATAAACATTGCTGCAGACGACTTAGAATTAAGTCGTCCAGAAGACTTTAAGGTAAGTCGTCTAAAGAGGTCACTTTTGCAATTGAAAATGAAAAGGGACGACTTAATTCTAAGTCGTCCAGCTTTGTTTGTTAAGAAAAAAAACTTCAGACGGCTTATATTAAAGTCGTCTACGAGAAACGGGTTAGTTTTGCATTTGACCGAATCGTGTCAGATCTTTGACTATTTCTGGACGACTTATAATTCAGTCGTCTCTGGGAAAGTTAAAATATCAATATTTTATTCAAACTAGACGACTTAAACGTAAGTCGTCTTGGGTTAGTTTTGTAATTGAAGAATAAAACTTAAATTTAACTTTCTCCAGACGACTTAAATTAAAGTCGTCCAGATAGACGACTTAATGTAAGGTCGTCCGGTTTAAGCAAAGTTTGACCAGAAAAGTTGGAAATATTCTCGACGACTTTGCTTTCCCCGGACGACTTTAAATTAAGTCTTCTGTTGGGACGACTTTTTCCGGACGACTTTAAATTAAGTCTTCTGTTGGGACGACTTTATATTATGTCGTCTGGTAAAAGTTAAATTATGAAGTTTTTTTTTTCAATTACAAAACTAACCTAAGACGACTTACGTGTAAGTCGTCTAGTTTAATAAAATATTGAAATTTTAACTTTCCCAGAGACGACTGAATTATAAGTCGTCCAGTAATAGTCAAAGATCTGACACGATTCGGTCAAATGCAAAACTAGCCCGTTTCTCGTAGACGACTTACATATAAGTCGTCTGGAGTTTTTTTTTTTAACAAACAAAGCTGGACGACTTAGTTTAAGTCGTCCGTTTGACCAGAAGACTTACTGATAAGTCTTCTACATACAGATGACTTACTAGTAAGTCTTCTACGCGAACAGATCTTGAAAAAAATTGAAATTCGTACCTTAAACTAGGTTGAGATGACTTCGTTTGCACACAAGGTCTTCTCCAACCACCCAGAACCTCAAACGAAAGCAACCGTAAGTCAAAACGAAAGAAATATGGCTCTGTCAACCATAAAATTTTTTGAATCAAAAGCTTCAGTTTTTTGGATGAATATGGAGAGAAAGTGAAAGAAATGTTGTTTTTAGTTCATAACAATTGAAACAGAGAGAGTGTAAAGAGATTTACGTGCATTAAAATGCATTAAAAGCTCCAAACAGATAGTACAAGGTTGTTGGAACTATTCATGGTACTGGCACTATTGTAAATACTTGAAGAAGATGAGGTTGAGACAGTAAAAAAGCCATTTTCGATAAAAAAAAGGTAATGGCATTTTCGTAGATAAAATGCAAGTGTGGGGTGAAAATCTCAAAAAAAAAGGAGTCAAAAGAAAAAGTTAGTTTTCTGTTTGACTCCAAGTTTTGAGTCATTTTTGCAAAAAGCCCTTAATTATTTGGACATGGCTTGTATATTAACTTTTCTGAATTCAGAGATTTTTGAACTTATAATTTCGATATATTCTATATATATATATATATATATATATATATATATATATATATATATATATATATATATATATATATGAAAATTAGTTCTCCATTTTTGTAATTAGGTATATAGAGAGGAGGAAAAAGCTATGAACTGAATTAAATCATCAGTCCAAAATTAACTTTCTCTAAATCCCCTATATATTATTTTAGGAGCATTATAAATAATTAACCTTTAGTTCATGTGTTATTTACAAATGTGTCATTTCCTAGGTGTCATCACCACAAGCCCTCTCACAACCTATTTTCAAAAACCCTTAGATTACTAGACTAACTAGATAAGACATGCGCCTTGCGCAGGGTGAAATATTATTTTTAGTGAAATATTATTTTTTAGTTGTTTAAAAAACATAATTTACATTATATTGATTTTTTAAACATAATCACTTCAAATTTCCAGTATTAGTTCAGACTACTGTATAAATTTATTTTAATTGAACAACTTCATTTTGTTACATAAATTTTAGGGTTTTTTAAAGTTTGAACATATATACGCTCATCGCTAGATATGAATCAATGATGAAAGTGAAGAAACTATAAATAAATTTACATAATTGTGGATCCCAACTGGCAGAATTTGGTCACCAACCTCTTCAAACACTTGTTTCACAGATAATAATGCTATGTACATACAAATCATATGTAATTGAATCATCATCCAAATATAGTTAGTTAATCTGTCTAGTAAAAATAATTATAGGCAGGAGCTATATTAATAATGATATATTTAAGATATACTATCACATTTCTCTATTATAAAATGTGATATTAGATAGAGAAACAAATAAGTAAAAAATCAAATAGATTTAAGAATAAGCTACTCAATGTTTGAATGAAAAAGAATTTAAGGATGAACATAGCCTACTAAACTATTTTGTTTCTTTAAATAGTGATAATAAAAAGAGAAATAAATGTTTGCAAACCTTTAATGAACGATATATCAAAAGCTACTGAATACTATATTCGATAATATGTGCTTTGAATCCTGAAAAGATAAAATGAAAGAAGAAAACAAATACAGTCATAGTCACATTGTTGAAGCTACATTTGCCTTAAACAAATATCTAGGAAATATTTATCAAACTTAGACAGTATACGACAATATACTCTAAATAAATATTTTGTGACCTTCTCTCAGAAAATATCCACATAAACTGTAAAACAAAGAGTACTACATAGCATAAGTAGAATTCCAAAACTCTTGAGTGCTACTTCCACAAGCCACATTTTATCTGTATGAACCTGCAATCCAGTATTATTTGGTATTAATTAGTCTATAAAACAAAGTAAATAGAAAAAAATTTATAAAAGTTATTAGAAAATAAGTACTCAATCTTTCTTCACACAAGCATGTGTCTTGGCTACCTATATCAACAAAGAAATAATACAAGCATGTACTCAATCACAATTATATCAAAACCAGCCATTGTAAATACAAAAGTTTAAAACTTAAAGCAAATTTAGGATTGCAACCTGCAAACCAATCTTGAAACAATGTGTTTATATAATCGGAAATGAGAGCATTGTCAAGAATATTTTCGAAATATTAGCACAATAAGTGAAACAGATTTATCGTGTCAATCTATCTCTAATTAACACAAAATCACTGTAGAATTTACCATATATACTTCTTTGGCATCAAAACAATTTAAATGGCGTAATTACTGGAAAAATCACTAATTATTACTATATATGATATTCGAAGTGAACCAAATATTAAATATAGTCAAAACTATCTATATTCTACTTTAAAATATCATTGACATATCATCCGTACTTAATTTGCGTATACCACCAGTCAACTATCTATATATTTTTATTAGTAAAAATAACAATCTAGATCCTTATTGCATGCAATTATTACTTTCATACATCATTGTAAATTAGCTGCATTAGTCAATTTGGTTTTTTTTCAACTTTTCATTATTCCATTTCGGTTGCGGATATAAATATAAAACCACATAATTTTAATAATTTTAATTCTTTGATGAGCATGCAAAAGACTGGATGAACTCTGTTACCATGTTGCAAAATATGAATTCAATTAAAAAGATATAAAAGAAAAGTAAATAAATGAGAATGAAATGTTCGTGATATTTTAATAACTTGTTTTCCAAAATATGTTTTCATAAATGGCAATATTGAAGGACATTGTATTCAATAATTTACTTATTATTAATGCAATTATCTAAGTCACGTGATTCAATCACGTAAAATGCTCATGGACTCGATCTGATTCAAATCTATATTATTGATCGTATATACAGTCAAAAAAATAAACTTATGTCTTTCCATAATTTACACGTGATTGACGTCAACATAGGAACTTACCAGATTTGATACCATAATATTCAAAACAATTAATTTAATAATAAATCAATCTACTAATAAATCTGACTAATTTACTATTCCATTCAGTCATAAGATATTGTTAATATATGCAAACTTTACATTATACGCTATAAGATAATGATTTAAAGCTATATATTATAACGTTATAAAATGGTGACTTATATAATTATTGAGTTAGAATAATAAAAGAAAAAGAGATAGTCCTAAAAATAAAAGTGAAACCATCTTTTTCTCACTTATACATATATACTGAATTATAGAATATTGTTACGAATATACTTACAGTAATGCTTATTATATTTACTTACACTTATATTATACTCGAACATGTATTATAAATAAGTAATAAAATTATTGTATAATTTTCAGTGGTCACATGTAACATTATGTTTACAATAAATTTGGTAGATTATAATACGTACAATGTATCTCGTCGTAAAAAATGATATGCGAGATGCATTCAAAGTCAACGATTTAATGAATGACATATTGATATATAATTGATATATAAAATGATACTACAATGACATTTACATGTAATTTATCTAGTGATTTAAGGGTGGATTAAAAAGTGGGCTGAGAATGATTGTGGTGTTGCCACGTATACATGGCATCTATGTAAATAAGTATCAAATTAAAGGTTATTCTCCCAAAATGCTCCTTGATTAATAAGAAAGGGATTACAATAACTGTCATTGATCATCACAGTGTAACTTAACTAATATATACTAACCCTTATTGACTAATCAAATAAATCATTTATGTTTTGGGATTATTATTTACCATGTGCTATTACACGGTTTAGTCATGATTCATTCCATCATTCTTTACATGGTTTTCGCATTATTATTTATCAAACCAGAAAAATAGTTTTATACAATTGTTTGTCTCTGTAAATACCAGAGACCAAAAATACTCTGGAACATATTCTATTATACAGTTTTTGGCTTCCAAATCATTTACTACATGGTTAAATACAATTTTTTTTTGAGATTACTCTATGAAGGTTACAATGATTTTCACTATACAACCTATACCACCATTAAAAGCATAGTTTAAAATAATTACAATTGAGTATAATATTTTAAAAGCATAGTTTTAAATCATTTCAATTGAGTAGAATATTTCAAAAGCATAGTTTGATGTAAGTTATTTTTATAATAATCTGACACTAATTATCTGAAAAAAAATAAAATGTATATTAACTTGGCCGTTTATTCAGCATGATGTATTTTCGTAAAGATGGAACTGTGAATTTCAATCACAGAGTTCCTTGCGTGACAATCCACATGATTTGAGCAATTTTCATACGTTAATTATGTCATTTATAAGCTTAATTATCTCTTTTGATTCGTTTATAATAAATAAAAATTCTTCAATCATCTGTCAATCACGTAGGAATATTACTGGTTTTAAATTTTATTCTTCTCTATTTATAACATATTGGGAATGTAAATACGGTTATGAATACAGATTGATTCTATTCTAAATATTTTTAAAAAAATTGACATGGTATTATTATTCAATATGCACCACCAAATCATACAAAAGTGAATAAATGATGCATGTTATTTTTTAGGGACTGGAAAATATAAATGATTCGTATTATAATCTTTCTATAATATTTTGGTACATTTCATTTATTTTGATTACTTTTTGGGAATTTGACGGGATACATGATATTTATTTTGGGACTGGAAAATATAATTGTTTTATATTGTAAAATCAAATGTTGTATATTAAAATTTTGTGAGCAGTCTTGAGTGATTGTAACATAAATTCAAAATGAGTTCCATAAATATTCCCTTATTTTTTTCCTGACTTTTGATTACAAAATTAACATAAATGATGACAGACATTAAATTTGGAAATTTATATGATTCTTTCCGTTGAAGTTTAAGGATGATATCATTTTTAATTCTCAACCGTAAATCCTTATCTCGTGTCCCCTCGAGATTTTTTAAGTAAATACACACTTTTTAAAATAAAAGAAACTTTCTGGCATCAAATATATGATAAATTAAAAGAGGCCCATATATATTTTGAGTCATTATGGATATTAAGGTTCAATAATGTGTCTAAATTATAATTTTGAGTCCTAATCAGCCATTAAATTTGAAAATTCATATTATTTACTTCTTTTTTTCTTTTTATTTCTGACCTAATATTATTTACTTCAATTTATTTTAATTCTTTTTCAATTTTATGTATTCAGAAACCAGTATAATTTGAATAAAACATAATGATACAACTTCGATAATAAGACAATTATTGTTAATCGACCACAATAAGTATGATATATAAGTCACAACTGATAGAATTTTGACAATATATATATATATATATATATATATATATATATATATATATATATTACGAAATGCATGTTCTTTACGATTCATAAATGATACATGACATTTTTAGGGACTCGAAAATATAAATTATTCATAATTATATTCTATTATAAAAATTTGGTGCATGAAATTTATTTTGATTAATATTTTGAAATTTTATGGAATCTGTGATATTTATTTTGGGATTAGTCAATATAATTTTTTTTTATATTGTAAAAACAATATGTAATATAGAAAAAAGTATATGCAATCTTGCGTGATTGTGTAATACATTTAACAAGGTATTCCATATAAAATGTCTTGCAATCCCTTAACTTTAGCAACATGATTTTTTGATTGATAAATTATCATAAATAATGATAGACATTTAATTTAGATATTTATATAATTCTTTCCGATTAAACTTAAGGTCAAATATCAATTTTAATATGGATTTCCTTTATTTTTGCCCCTTGTATATAATACTTACTATAACTGCTTGGAAATTTATGATTATAATGTTATTCAAAAGTAAAAAGATATTCTAATATATATAGTCAAAACTGATATTTGACTATATATATATATATATGATTCACATTCTTATAATATTAATGTTATTTGTGATGAATAAATGATGCATGATACTTTTTAGGGATTGAAAAATATAAACGATTTGTATTATATTATTCTATAAAATTTTGGTACATGACATTTATTTTGTTTACCTTTTTTTGAATATAACTGTTTTATTTTGTAAAATCAAATGACGTATATTAAAAATTTATGAGCAATCTTGAGTGATTGTAAAATAAATTAAAAATAAGTTCCATATATATTATTTCTTGAAATCCCTTAATTTTCCTGACTTTTTGATTATGAAATTAATATAAACTAGATCTTGACCCGCACTCCCGTGCGAGTATTTTATTTAATTTATGTTCAATATAAATTTTTAAACTGTCGATTTAATAAAAAATCTCATGTATGTTTTTATATTTTGTAATTTGATGATTTAGTTAATTTCATGAAAATGTTATATATATCATTTGAATTCATGCGATTTAGTTAATAGTCGTACAATATTAATAATGATCAATATATGAATATCGATTTGATTTGATAAACTTTGGAAATGTAACCAATTAATTTAAATTGATTATAAATGCAATGGCTGAATGTGTAAATAAAAAGAAATATAAAAAGGAAATACTTAATTTATTGTAAATGAAATAATTAAATGTGCAAATAATAGAAAGTACAAAAAGTACTACTATCCAAGTTTCCAAACAATTTTCATTTTAACTCTTACTCTTGTTTCCAAACAGTACTAAAACTACTTTAGTTTTAATAATATAGATGGTGACAAAATTAATTTTGGAAATTTATATGATTCATTCTGATTAAATTAAAGGATAATATCATTTTTAATTCCGAACCGAACTCCTTAACTCGTGTTTCCTCCAGATTTTTTTAGTAAAAACATAATATTTAAAATAAAATTTAAAATTTCCCGGGATCAAATATAAGATAAATTAAAAGAGGCCAATATATATTTTGAGTCGTTATGGATATATAAGTTCAATAATGGGTCTATTTTACAATTTTGAGTCCTAATCAGCAACTAAATTTGTAAATTCATATTAGTTACTTCTTTTTCTTTTTATTTCCAACCTAATATTATTTACTTTCATTCATTTTAATTTTTTTACAATTTTTGTACTCCGGAACCAGTTGATACAACTTTAATAATAAGATAATTACTGTTTGTCGACCACAATAAGATTATCGTTATCCGGATAGAGAAAACTTTTGTTGAAATTTAAATCCCAAATTGGTTTTTTTTGCAGTAATATGTATATCAAACTTTAGTTATGTTAATCTATATCATGTATAATATGTTTTTTCTTATTTTTTAATATTTATAAATTAAAATTTATAATCTTTTAGTCTATTCACTCCGCACATGGTGCGGATTATCACCTAGTGTTGTAAGATTTATACGTTTTTTTCAACAAAAAAAAAGAAAAAAAAAAGATGTGAGAGGTCAACTTTTTTGTTTTTGAATTTGTGTGAGATGTCTACCTTTGGCGTTGCTCCAACAAGAAGTAAGAGCATAAAAGTAAAATTGAAAGCGAATGAGAAGTCGAAGGAAGCAACCTCTAATCTTCTTATATTTAATCTCTCTCGTGCTAAATTTATCTGCACACACTTTTTTTCATTTGCTTACAGGACATCTCTTAACAATGGAGGAAACAACAACGTTTCAGGGGCTAAGACACCTTTTCATGACCGTCTTCTTGCACGGATTCTCGGCGTTCATTATAGTCCCGGTCATTACAGACGTCAGCATGGCGGCGCTATGTCCTGGAAGAGACGAGTGTTCCCTCGCAATTTACCTCTCAGGCTTTCAACAGGCTGTACGTATTAAATTATAATATTTCCAATTACGTTTTTACTTTTAAATTTCGACTACTTCATATTTATCTTCCGCGTAATTTATTGTCCAAAAAAACCTTTTATTTTTGTTTTCTGTAGTCACTTACTAAACACTAAAAGTATAAATGAGCATTCGATTAACTGCTTAATTTCGGTTAATTTGTTTGCTTTTCAGTCTAACGGTTTTAAAAACGTAAAATTGTACGGAAATTATGTGTTCAGTTTGGATCTATTATGTCTATTAGTCGATCAGTTTTTATATTAAAAATTACAATTCACTTGATTGGTATTGGATTGCTTACCGTTTTAGCATATCCAAAACATCCATTCTATTTTTACCGCTTAGCATGTGCAAAGACATCAATTATTGTAAGGCGATTCACATGGTAGTCAACGAAGACAAAAATATATATACACTTTCTTTCATTGCAACAAGTCTATCAGGTCTACCTTGCTTCTAAGGCCATTCATGTGGGAGTATCTGAGAAAGTAGTGCATCATAAATATTAAATTAATAACAAAAGTAGAACTCTTTTCTCTTTTTTTTAAAAAAAAATAATAATAATACAATTTATGAGAAAGGATTTCTCATAGTTTTTGTTTTTTTGAAAAAAGGGCATTCTAGAATTTCTCATAGTTAAACGATTCATTAGACTGAGGGTGTTCATACAGAAACTACCATTTTTTAAAAAAAAATATACTTTCATCTGAAATTTTAGTATACATTTTTAAAAGATATAAAACGAACTGACAAAGTTAATAAGTTCAGATACAAAGTGACTGAAACTACCAACATATAGTCATAAGAAAACATACATATTCGAAATTACAAGTAAGAAGATAAAGTAATTTGGTTGGTTATGGTTTTCTACCACCTAATTTTATTTATTTCATTTGTCATTTTATTTTTATACCTAGTTATATAGTTTAAAACGAAATGAGAATCGTAACTTCTACAAATTGTCTTTAATATCTGCGGCTATTAGATTACGGGTGTGGGGTCCTTGATGATGATGCCGTTGGTAGGAAGCTTGTCAGACAAGCATGGAAGAAAAAGTTTACTCACACTTCCAATGGCACTCAACATTCTGCCTCTTGGTACGTTTCCCCATGGTCCACTTAGGAGCTTTCATAAGCTTTTTAATTCACGTCTAGTATACCTTGCTTCAAAGCAAAAGCAAAAGCAACAGCACCATTTAAGTTTCACATACTTTCACGAGTCAACCTGGTAAATATAAAACAAAAAACAAAAATTGAGAAAAGTGAATGATACTTTGAACATTCGATTAGTATGATATCCTCTCTATACAATATTAATAGTTTAGTTATTATTTTTTAGGGAAGAAGTTTTAATATTATTTGTCATCTAATATTTTTTTTATTTAGAAAGAAATAATATATCAGTCATCATTTAATATATATTTTAATTTGTAAAATAGATTGCCAAATAAACTAAACTAAACTAATAAACCCGAAATCATAAATCTTAATATACATATATACAAAATAACAAATGTCTACGTTCATACAAAATAGCTAAAGAATCATCTCGTTCCCCGGTTGTCTTTTTAACTTGTCACTAAAGTTTGACATGCACGATCAATGTTTGTTTATATATATATATATATATATATATATATATATATATATTAATTATTTATATTATTTTTCAAAGAACGAAATTTTATTATTATTATTTTTACTTAATTAACTATTTTAAACATGTATTTGTTGCTTCTTATTATAATATATATATATATATATATATATATATATATATATATGTTTTGTTAGATTTTTGTTTGATTACTTTCCATCAGCATAATTTTCTTAAAATATATTTTAAATATACTTTAAATATTTTTAGTTATACAATAGAATATATATATATATATATATATATATATATATATATATTCTTAGGATCATTTATATTTCGTTGTTATGTTTAAAAAATAATTTAGCATCTATAGTTTTAATAGAGTAGGATTTTATAAATAAATATATTGTTATGTTCAACTAATTTTGATTTATTATTTTACTAAATATAATATAATATTAATATTTAATTCATACAGTGCTTTTTTGTTTAATATATACTATAATTATAAAGTTTTTCAATAGCATAAAAAATTGTTTTTTATAACAAAGTTTTAATTTACATCTATTTGAATATTATTAATCCGAAATTATTAAAGCATTATCATATAAAATATTCTATTTTTTTGTTAGATTTTGTTAGATTTATTTGTCAACAGAATTTTTTTAATTAAACTAAAATTAAAACAGTTTTATAGGTGAAGTTGTTATATGTGTTGATTATATAAAATATGATATCTTAATGATGTCAATATTTTAAGTAGAAGTAAATGAAATATGATTTTTTAAAAAGGATTCACTTTAAAAAAAATCAAACATGAATAGAAGTTGTGAGTTTTCTTTTAATATAGTAGATTTTTTTATACTGTAAAATATTGGTATAGGACATCAATCAACGACATTGTTATTTGTGTTTTCAAGAAAATATCAACGAATGTTCTGATATTATTTGGTTGAAACTACAGCTATGTTAGCGTATAGCAGAGAGACGTCTGTCTTTTACATCTACTATGCTCTCAAGACTTTCACGTCCATATTTTGTGAAGGAAGTGTGTTCTGTCTTGCCCTTGCTTATGTGGTATGTCCCTTCGGTTCTTTCCTTCTCCTTTTTCTTTTTTTCTTCTGTTTTTGTCGTCAACTTACAAATTGATGAGTAATCGGGTCTAGTCGGCGCTAGTGGTTAGATCCCCAAACAATTAGTCGTTGGATCTCAGCCCGCCGGATACTCTCGGATTATCGAAAAAGAAACTTACAAATTGATGAGTAACAAAAGATAGAAGCAATTACAAATAGCTCTTAGAGTAAGTGTGTGTTCCTTAAATTCCATTTTTTCTGATTTGTAAAATATAAAGACACCCATCACAAGAAGAGGAACGGTAAATCTGGTTTGTTACTTTACTTTAAAATTGAGTGTCTTTTATTACAAATTTTTAATAAAATATGTTCTCAAAACAGTATTGATATAAGACATATAAGAGTTCTGTTTCGGTTTGATCGATATGTGATTTTTGTATTTATAGGGTTTTTTCTCAAAACGTGACGTGTATGGGGTTTTCTTGCAAAACACCATAACTATAAAAACAATTTCTTTCATCCTAATGTTTCTTTTAGAAGTTCAATTTAAATATTATTAAAAATTATTTTCCAATAAAATTATTTAAGAATGTAAATATAGGAGTATTGCTAATCATTTAAAAAATTTAAATATATATTTTTAAAAATTATAATATACTTAAATGATTAAATATATAAAAAAAATTCAACATTTCACAAAATTTATGGACAAATTATAGGCTGATAATGTATCCGAAAATCAACGAGCTTCTGCATTTGGAATACTTACCGGAGTTGGATCATGCGCATTTGTATGTGCAAATTGCTGTGCTCGATTCTTATCCACCACCGCTACATTTCAGGTTTCCTTTCCATTCATACAAATAGACATGTGCACTTATGGTTGTAGTGAACAATCATTTCAAATTCTTTTTGAACATTATATTCATTTCAAATTCTTAAATTGATTTTTTTTTTGTGTTTAGGTCGCAACCACAGTAGCAATTTTTTCAACAGTGTACATGAGAATTTTTCTACCTGATTCCATCAGAGACAATAGCTTAGTTAGTTCCACTGTTTCAACCGAGAAATTGAGTTATGCGTTACTTGAAGATTACCCTGGACACAGAAATCAAATATCTAGAACAGTACGTTCTGTACGTGAAATGGTCTCTCTAATGAGAAGCAGGTGCGTCTACTCTTTCATTGCTCTTTTTAGAGACTAAAATTGATTAACGTTTATAGTACAGACAATATTCACTTGGGTTTTATCAAAAAAAAAAACTTGGTTTAATTATACAGCGTTCCACTTTTTCAAGTTGCCATGGTGTCATTCTTCAGTAGTCTTAGTGAGGCCGGTCTACATGCTTCAGCTATGGTATGTTTTATAACTATTATTGATGCATATAATAAAGTTGCCAAAACGTGACGTGTGCAAGCTCGGATCTTAGCTTGAAGACGAACATAAACTTTGTATAAAGAATAACTTTTTTTATTATGTGTTTAGAAAATAACTCAAAAATAAACACTTTGAATCTCTATTTCATTGCTCTCTCACAACTCAAGAGGCGTGTTTATATAGCAAATAGATAACTCTTATATCCTATAGTAGTTAGATGGCTCCTAATACTACTAGGAATGTTAATTTGTCTATTTCTAAACCAACTTGTTAATGAAAACTTAGGCTCTAAGCTATTTGAAGTTTACCCAACATTCACCCCCTTAAGCTTCAAGTTAGCTTTGGGTGAATCTAGATTACCAACTTGTAATATTAAATTTTCGAGTATGGCTTGAGACAATAAGATAGTTGCGACATTGTTCTTCTTTGCTTCAGTTGTCCCAGGATCTATTGCTTCCAATACCTCATGAACACGTAAGGTCACTTTCATTCTCATTGACTAAAAGTATAGTTTGATGCTGTTAACATCGAACATTTAACTGACGATAACGTGAGCTCCTTAAACTTCGTTGGAGGCTTTGTATCTCCCATGTCTCGTGCTCATCTTATCGTCAATTAAACCTTGTGCTCTGAGAACAAATAAAGTCGTCAAAACGTGATGTGTGCAAGCTCAAATCTTAGCTTGAACACGGATAGAAACTCTGTATAAAAAATAACTCTCTTTATTATATATTTAGAAAATAACTCAAAAATAAACACTTTGAATTTCTATTCCACTGCTCTCTCACAACTCAATAGGCGTGTTTATATAGAAAATAGATAACTCATATTTCCTATTTCCTATAGTAATTAGATGGCTCCTACTACTACTAGGAATAGTAATTTGCCTATTTCCTAAACTGATTTGTGAATAGAAACTTTTGCTCTAAGCTATTTAAAGTTTACCCGAACATATAATTCCTAGAATTTTAAAATTTTGTTGAGAAGAAAAATTTCTGTAAAATTCTCATTCAAAATTTTCAAACATATCCACTTTTAGAGACTCAAAAGTCTTATTGCCTTTATCTTTCTCCATGATCTGTCATCCTTCATAATTTAAGTTTTTGAAAATAATAAACACATGCTCTTCACTTCTATTGTCACCCCCAATTATTTCAGGTCAGCCTTGGATGCTGACAATAATAGAGAAAATTAAGTAAATGATGTTTATCATCTATTCAACGAAGCAAAAAATAAATTAAGTAACTATGTTTATCATCCATTCAACGTTATTTGTGTTAATGTGTGAACTATATGACTCTCTATCATAAGTATACTTATACTTATGTACGAATATAAAGAATTACAAAATAATCAAATCATATTAATTTATTAATATTTTACTTTAGTTTGTTTTTTGGTTTAGTTGTTTTATAATTTATGTATATATATACTTTTATGTTAAATATATCTATATTATTATTTAATTTTATATATAAAAATTCAAAATTTTTAAGTTATCCTTGTTTGGTAGATTGTGGGCTGTGTATATTCTTTATAATTAAATCATATTTTTGATACAATTAGTTTAAAATCTTATTATTTAATTGATTTAATTTGGTTTACATTCTTAGATTTTGTAAATATTATATAAAATTTAGTATAATTTGATATGATATTTTACGAAAAAGTGCTAATAAATTAGAATTGCATTAACATACATAGCTATTTTATAATTTTATGCACATATACGAATTTCGCTTTTAAACAAACTGAATTCTAGTAATTCCTCTTAATTTAACTACAATTGTTTTTGGGGTTTAGTTAGGTTAATCTGATTAATTTTTCTCATTTCTTTAATTCTGAAAGCCGCAAAAATAAGAGTATCTGTATCTGTCAATTGTTTCACGCAGTACTATTTAAAGGCCAAGTTTCACTTTAACAAAGACCAGTTTGCAGACTTGATGATCATATCTGGCATTGCCGGGTCTGTTTCACAGGTAGATGACAAGTAGTATGCTTACTTTTTCTAGGGACTTATGAAATTTTATACTTATCATCGTTAATTAACTAACAAGAAAATCAAATTTACAGTTGCTCTTCATGCCCATTTTAATTCCTGCTCTAAAAGAAGAGAAACTGCTCTCAGTTGGTCTTTTTTTCGGCTGTGCGCATGTAAGCAGTTTCTCTTATCTACTCTGTTACAATTTTTAAACTTGTTAGGATCTCATATAGGAAACTAGAAGATTATCTATATTCTATATAATATAGTTCAATTTTAAATTGATTTCGTGATATAAATTTATGAGACTTCATAAGTCTTCCGTTTTTCTTTTCTTTGATTTTGTTACGTCTTCGTTTCTCATGTTTAATCTTCAAGATGTTCCTCCTCGGTATGGCATGGTCCGCGTGGGTAATTGTCTAATCCTTTCAAGAATATTTTTCTCTTTCGACGGTTTCTCTTCTTTATCATATAATTTGGCATTTGAAACAGGTTCCATATATGGCGGCCATGTTCTCACTTGTCTCTATATTTCCGCAGTCATGTGTAAGTTTCTTACATATCATTTTTATTATTACTTTCTCTGCTAAATGGCAAATATCATACCAATGTAAGTTAGATGTACAAATTGTGATTAGATATTGCTTGATTTGAGGTGACTGGTTTCTTGCTACCACCTGCAAACGCAGTTTTTGCGGTTGGTAGCAATTGACAATGTTTCAAAACAATTATATAAACCGTTACAAAGCGTTTCAAATCGTTTTTCGGAATCTCTTTAAATCAAAACTGGTTTCAGTTAGCGTTTGCGGCTGCGGATGCTTGCGGGTGAATAAATAAACATAAAATTATTTTCAAAAATATTATAAATTTTTTTATTTTTTATTTAAAAAGGAAATATTATATATTAATTTTAAATTCACAAACAGTATCATATTTTTTTATAAAAACTTTAAACTAACTATTCGTTAGAAATTTTTAAAACTAAGATACATACATATATAAATATATACATATATAAAATGAAATATGATATTATTTAAAAAAATTTAATATAAACTTTTGAAACAAATTTTCTTAAAATTATAACTTTCAACCAATTTTTTTTTAAATAATTAAAAATAATATTATATTAGTAAGTATTATATTTTATTACAATCATATGTTTTTTATATATTTATAATGCTATAATATATTAATATTGGTAGTTTATTATTAAACAACTGCAGTATCTTATAGTCAACCAGTTATAAATATCTCGCAAACTCAATATAAAATGTTGGACTCGGTAACTTGATACCCGACACCACACCATTACCTGTAAATAATGTTGGGAAATCGATCAAATTCACTTGGCTTGACCCGCCCTGCTTAAGGCTGAGACATTTTTTTTTTAATTTAAAATTTTGATCTGCATAAGACAGAAAGAGAAGATATACATTGACAGCTCCGCTTAAATTTGTAAATACTAATTATAACAAAAATAATTTGATCATAATTTAATTGAGATGTACGAACATCGCATATTTCTAATTAAAAATAGAAAAATATTTATAATTTTTAATATTTAAGTTTTTTTAAACAATCTTTAAAAAAATGAGGGTTTGGTGAATATACGAGTTTTAAATGGCCGATCTGCATCCATTCGGAATAAATAGACTAGATCTGCACCGATACGTAATTCAAAATTTCAAATCTATCAATCCGTACCAGCTCCATGACGGGTTAAACAGGGTGGATCCCGCAGGATATGATTCAAATTTTCATCTCCACCTACCTGTAAGCTAAAGATAGATCATTTCTGAACTAAGATCCAGTCGCTAAAAGAGAGAGAAGAACTTGTTATAGCGTAAAGCATTAAAAAAACACAGCATTACACCACCACAATCTGACGGCTCGACATGGAGCTACCACCACAACATATATTAACTAGAGGAGAGATGCTTTCAAAAAGAGGTGGTGGCTAAACACAGTAAAACATGATGCCATCCTCAAGCAGAACATATCAGCCGTAAAAGAACCCATCGTAACGCCTCCACCAACCATACGAAGCTGGATAAAAGAAAGGGAAGCTCTATCGCGGTGCCAGTGCCAAACGAAGCCCAATACCAGAAAGGCAAAATATATGTGATTTATTGCCTGATTCATTTTGGGAGAATTTTTTTTTGGAGACACGCTCACGCAGATCACTCAATTGACTACTAATCTTATTGTGGATTATACGCTCGTTGGTTCTGTTTTTATATTCCAACTTGTTAACATCATTTCTTATAACCCAATTTTATTTTGATTTCATATTACTAGTATTTCAATCTTGCAGATGCGGAGCATTGTGTCTAAACAAGTAACATCACATGAACAGGTAACCAACTCTTCGCTTAAAAGAAGCAAAATTACTTATATCACTGTTTGCACTCTTACATTTTGCTGTGTTTTGCATTTGTATTTGCTGTTGTTTAGTTGCTTTTATTTTTTCTGCTACTTGTTATCATTGTAAAATCTGTCAAAATTTAAAATGGTATAAAATTTAACATTCATACCAAAAAAAAGAAGCTAAATTACTTTTGATTTATTTGATAGATGGAAAAAATTGAAAAGAAATTAAAGAAATGACAATCTTTGGGTATCACGTTTGTAAACAGAACTAAAGTAATGTAGAATTTTTTTATGCTCAAAATTCTTATTTTATTATTTTACGAAACATATGATTTTTATAATGTTTGTTTTTAATAGACTCTTTAACAAAATAATCCTAATTATTAAGCACTAACCTCTGTATAATAAATTTGATATCGTAGAAACAAAAATTACTTATATTATAACAATTAAATAAATAATGAATCTTTTTAAAATCGGTAAAAGAACTTACAATAAATGCAAGCAATTGTAATTTTCCTATACAATGTAAGATAAAAATGGAAGATGTTATTTCTAAGACATTAATTAAAGCCCC
Organism: Hirschfeldia incana; assembly: GCA_026261945.1. Classification (NCBI taxonomy): domain Eukaryota; kingdom Viridiplantae; phylum Streptophyta; class Magnoliopsida; order Brassicales; family Brassicaceae; genus Hirschfeldia; species Hirschfeldia incana. Next base: position 552,513 of record JABCMI010000063.1, read on the forward strand.
TTAAATAAATTTCTTCAAATAAAATATAATCAATATGGAACTAAATTTTTGTTAATGTGATATTTAGGAAAATGCCATTGGATTAAAATTTCACCTAAATTCATTAAAGGTATTTCGGCTATTAATTATACATTAGATTATTTAATAAGATGATCCATTACGAAAGAGATTACCTTACCATTAAATGGTTTTTTTTTCAATTTTAGAAAATATTTATTTAGCATAGTAAAATGTTAATTTGTTAAAATAAAACTACTTTTAAATTTACAAAAAAAATTCACTTAAAATAACTATAAACTAATTATTTCAGAAGTCTAATTAAATTATTAAAATGATTAATATATGTTAATAAATTAAATATTATTAAAACATGTAATATTTTTATATTATAATATAAAAGGTAAATATAATTTTAAGATATTTATAAAATTATAAATAAATACTTATTTTTTTAAATTAATTTTAGTTCAGAGTATTAAATTATATTGTTATATTTTTATTTGATAAAAATTAAAAAGTTACTTGATTTTATGGTGGTTTTTTATTAGTGATGTTTTATGTTTGTAAGTTAATTAGAAGAACATATTAAGTCCTATAGACATAAAAATATTAAAATAAACTGTGATCACTGTGAACTGCGATAAAACTGGATTAACTTATTTGAATTGAAAACATCAAAAACTTTAATGCAAAAGGGTTAAAAACATAAATTAATCTATTTTGATTCTTATACAATTTTTTATTTTTAATTTTATTTATAGATATTGATTATCAATATTTTTAATTAAGTGAATAACATAAAAAACTTACGTATATAAAATTTATAAACTTATTTCCCTAAGTAAATAAAATTGTAATAAACTACTTTAAAATGATAAATAAATTTTTGTAGTTTGAATTAAAATTTATTCTTCACACACCCAAACACCAATATATTTAACATCCATACAAAATCTAAAACTTTTGTTCACCAATTTAATATAAAATATACACCTTTATAAATATAATAAAATGAAATAATATCATTTTTAATACATCATTTTCTAGAAATTTAAATATTTTAATAGATTTATTTTGTGTGTAGTGCGAATTAAAAAATTGCCATTCTAATAAAATGATACCTATGTTATTTTGTGAGGAGAAAGTTTGAACTTTGAAGTCGATTTTGTAACAGTCCATTTAAACTTTCTATCTGACTCAACTCAGGGTAAAGCCCAAGGGATCATTTCAAGCATATGCTCTCTTGCAAACGTCATTTCTCCGCTGGCATTTTCACCTCTAACAGGTTCAGTAACGACTGAAACTTATCAATTTAAAATACAGGAATTTTGCATTAAAAAATAGACAATACTTGCTACTGACACAAGTGCTCTTTTATTTACTTCCTCTAGGCTGGTTTCTGTCTGAAAAAGCACCATTGGATTTCCCAGGGTTCAGTCTTATGTGCGCGGGGTTAACTATGGTAATATAACTTTTGCCATTCTGCATTTTAAATTGAAATCTCAAAGTAAACATGGACCCTATGCAAGTTCATTTTTTAAACCAAATATAAAAATTGAACCTTTTTCAAATGTTTTATAGGTTTAGAACCTGAAAAGTTAATAATGGCAAAACAACCAACAAAACACTAACACTTCTAAATCTGTAACATCAGAACAAAATCCACAAAATACATTCATGAAGACATAACATATATTTTTAAACTCTCCGATTAAATCAAATTCTTTGGAAAATGAGTAAAAGCAAAACAAAAATGTATGGGAACCGAAATTCGTACTATCGATTTTAGTAAAAGACGAAAGCAAAGAACTCTCGACTTTTTTTGAGGATCCGGATTTCTGGTAATCCTACAACAAATGATCAAATTATGAGTAACAGATAGAGTAAAATTAAACAAAATCAAGAGCAAAGAGAAGATGATCTTATTTCGAATTCACGTTAGAGCGTAGCAATTGTACAATAGGTCTTAAAAGCCTTGCTTTCGAGAGCTGTCAACGAGATCTATAATTCTAACCACCTAAACTTCCAACCTAGTTGAGTCGCAACCCGATAACAAAAACAAAAGTGCCTAAAATATCTCTAAGTGCCTAAGTTGCTATGGAAAATTTATGTCTTTCGTGCGCCTCGCTTTGGTCCTTTTTACATATACCTCCAAGGTCGGTTATATTTTCATTTCCGCCCTCTATTCAAGTTTATCCTTCTGCGGAATATTCCCTTTCTATCTCAAGTTCATGTTTATCCTAAAAACTTGACATTTATCATTTTTTCTATTTTTCCGTTATTCAGTCCAAGTAAACTGTCATTGTATCCGTGAATGGTCTTGTTTAAAAATCATAAGTTGAATCTTGTCGTGTTTAGGTCGTTATGGATCATTTTATGATTTAAGCTTTCTTACGATTTCTTTCAGAGAAATTGCCGATATGTCAGACGTTCATTTTATATTGTTAGTCCTATGAACTGATGAAAGTCAGTCCCCTTAACCAAGAACATGATGGTGTTAAGTAACCAGCATACCCCACGATTAACTCGGATTTTTACGATAAAACACGTCTTACTTGTTTTTATCGTAAAATATCAATAGAAACTCCCACTGTGACGAATCGACAAACATTTCGATCAAATTTGAAGGAGAATACAATGAGATTATTAGTGAAAAATGAAGGATCTATGTAGGGACGTGAGGGAGAGGAAGATCGAGTGTGGTGAGGCTGAGCCGAGTGTATATAGCGAGGCTGGTGCCAGTGTGGGGAGGCTGAGCCAATTGGGAACACTGAGCCGAGTATGGCGAGGCTGGGACAAGTGTGCGAGACTGGGATGAGTGTGGAGAGTCTGGAACGAATGTGACGAGGCAGGGACGAGTGAGGCGAGGCTGGGACGATTGTGGCGAGTCTGGGACGAGTGTGGCAAGGCTGGAACGAGTGTGGCGAGGCTGGGGCAAGTGTGGCAAGGCTGGAGAAAGTATGGTGAAGCTGGGAGTTAGTGTGATGAGGCTGGGAGTGAGTGTGGTGAGGCCGGGAGTGAGTGTTGTGATGCTGAGTATTTTGATCGTTTCGTAAACTTTTGAAATTTTTTAATTTTTTCTTACACAGAATTTTCCATAAAGATTTCCTGAAATTTCTGTTACGAAAGATTATCTTTTATAATTTTCCTATGAGGTTTGTCCTTTGAAACTTTTCGATCTTTTGTTTTACGGAAGGTTGTCTCGTAAAGACTTGTTATTTTATCGCAAGAATCTTCTGCAGAACATTCTCTCCGATCTTTTCATGTTTAGACGGAAACTTGATCATTTCTTGTCCGGGGTGAAATAGATGAAGTTTTCATTTTCATATGCTTATTTAAGTGGACTCGGCTTCGCGTTGTTTCTTTGACATTTTCGGCTCATAGTTGTCTATGAGATTTTTATCGGAAGATTATAGCCGTTGATTTCTTCGTGACCGATCTTGGCCGCAAAAAATGCATAACGCGCTGTGCATTAAATCCGGCAGACATAGCTAATTTTGGTAACAATTAGTGTTTTTTTCATGAGAGTTTAGATAAGAAACATATGTTTCTAAAAACATATTTTTTTTATTTGAATTAACCATGGTGTCTAGCGTTTAAAACCAACTGATTATTTTGTTGACTCCGGCAATGCTGAGACTTTTTAATCTTCGGTGGTCAACGGCAATTGAACTGCGGATTTACCTAATTGAGTTTTCCCCAAAGTACCTCTAACTCAACCCCATCGGTTTAGAAACCTTGATTTCTTATTCAAAATTTCATGAACGATAATTGTTTGGGTATTTGCCGAAGCATATATGGTTTTCATTAAATTCATGCACATTACATTTAACTAATTTCAGTACTAATTTAATACCTTTTTCTGAACGTATGTTGACAAAATTTCATGATAAACGATAACTATTCGGGTATTTTCCGAAGCATATATGGTTTTCATAAAATTCATGCACATTACATTTAACTAAATTCAGTACTAATTTTATACCTTTTCTGAACGTATGTTGACAAAATTAAAAAAAAAATCGTTTCTTAAAACTCCTAAATGACGTTCTTATGATATTAAAGTTTAAGAGAACTTTTAAAATCGTGTATATGTATGAAATGGCTAAATCGTACTTGAAAACTCATTTTGTCAACTTTCCCTAATTTGCTTTTGAAACTAGTTTCCCCCTAATTTGTTAGGATATTTTTTAGTAATCATACTATTTGTAAATCATATTAGAAAGTAAACGATATCTATCTTATTAAAACTCAAGTACAAAATAGAATTGTTGGTTACTTGAATATTAGTCTAAATTAACATTGTTTGGGAATATGGATAATAATATTACATTAATTGCATTTCCATATTTTAGTTAGTTTAACAATTTCATTAATCATATTATCTTAAAACTATTTCACATCATTAATTGTATTACCATAATAATAATAGTGCATATTTTTTACTTATTAATTAATCAATATAAATTTTTGCCAGTTATATAATTAAAATGCAAATGACTAGGTTTTATATATGGTTAAACGTCCGGCTTAGTTTGTTTTGTTAAAACATTTTTTTTAGATTCAATAGGTTGGAAAATTACGTAGCCAAAAACATAATTCAAAGAGATGTTTTTGTGAATAAAATAATAATTGAAATCAAAATAGTAAAAACGTGTTATTTTTAGTAGTCACTTAATTTTTCGCTCCATATAATTATTTTACTAAATAAGAAAAATCTTTTTATATCACTTAATTTAGCCAAACACATTGAAATAATCTTTTTATTAGTTTATAAAATCAGTTAGACATGAACATTGATTATTCATTTAGGTACAAGTTGTTTCTTTTGCTTATGTTTTTTTTTTTGAAATTAGATCCGCTTCAATATTATAAATTTATGTATGGATTTTGATTTAGGTACTTTTAGGTCAGGATGAGTTCGGTTTTTATGTATAAAAACTTAAATATCTAAATAACCAATGTGTATAAAATGGGTTTGGATAGTTTCCTAAAATAATCATATTACCTGATTCGGTCGAGTTTTTTTGAATATAATAATTATCGTATGACACATCTAAAATATAATACACTAATTATGAAAAACAAATATCAATGTATGAAAATAAAATTAATACCCGTACATGTGTGTGAATCAATCTCTATTTGTGTTTAAAACAATAAACTTTTATTTATCGATCTCTCTGTAGTCAGTTTCATATTACGCTTGTTTGTTAGGTTACTAAATGTGGTAAATTTGCTTCTTTCTTTTTTTTTTGGTAGACAATAGCTTTTATCCAAAGTCTCATGATCGAGTAACAACTACAGTGGCAGATATGGGATCTCCATAATTCTAGTCAGCTCAAAACCATGGTTTTTTATAGCGAACCATAATGCACAGGTTGTAGATACCTAAGTCAATGTTTATTTTTGTTGTTGCTGTTGTTGTTATTGTTTAATAGCATGTTTCGCTCGTCATCAGCCCCTATGACAGACACCATATATTTCAAGGTTAAGGTTTAAGACTCTTTCCGTTCATGTATGGGTAGGTCTAAAGAAACAATAGTCTAAACTTTATATTAAGAAATTTTATAAATTATAAAGTGAAAAGGAGACTTTTATTTTATTTCGTTAAAATGTGAAACTGTATTTAATCAACAAAGAAAAATTTGGTTTATTTACGAAGACCTACAGGCTACAGTAATCTGTTGTAACTAGAAAAAAGAAAAATCAGAGCTGACCGTATAAAAAATCAGAGCTTGACTGTTTCTAAGAGAAAAATTGAGGTTTAAATAATTTCACTTCACGTTTGGCAAGGAGGTCCCAAATGGGGAGGAGTTCTACTGTCTATCCATGCTGTGATGAAAGATTTGAGAGTTGCATTCTGTTTTTCATGAGTGAGGTTGCTTCTGATATCTTCTCCCATTTCGTTCTTTCCATACAGTACACTGCAGCTTGGAAGACAAGGCAGAGAATCAATGCTTCAGCTCCACGAAAGCAATGTGTGGAGAGTGACTGTTAGGAGTGAATGCAATCACCCATTTGATACCTTAGAACACAAGTTGCTTTAATGCCAATTAAGGCCTTCCTCAAAGCTAAAGAGAATTTGTTAAAGAACAAACTAAATAAAACACAACACAAGTTACTTCAATTTTCTCTTCTTTTTCATTAACTCCAACTCACTGTTATATACAAAGCTAAAAGAAATAAACTAACTACTACCACGTGAGATGTGGGTGAGCAACACACATCCTCAAATCATGGAAACATAGCTCCACTAAATAAAAAGCAAGATAAAATAATTAACACATTTGAACAATTAAGATGGGCTTCATGGAGATGCCACGTCATCTACTTCATGTTGTATCTCATCAGTGACCTAATCTTTCCATCGAGTGGCGGAGCCTGTGAAGATGTATCAAAATTTAAAATTTAATTTAATTTAATTTAGAGAAATTACTTATAATGATTCAAAATAGATTTTGATCCGTGCTTAGAAAGCGCGGGTTTATTTTGTCATTTAATTTATTTTTATGATTTTTCATAAGTGTATACGCATAAACATCTGTATAGAATTGCGTTTCGGAACGGATGATTTAAAATTTGGTTTAAAAAAACATTTTTAACATAAACGAATTCTAGCGAACATGCATTTTTGTTATGTGTTCAAATTTTAAAATTAAATTTGTATATTTAGTAGTAAAGAAATTAGAACTGAAGTAAATCTATATAGAAACAATTTTGTGGTTTGATTTTTAAACTTCAGATATTTGTATGCATCAAGCAGTCTTGTGTGGTTCGACTCCGTCCAAGAAATAAAGTTGCATACTGTTTGCCATAATTTTTGTATCGATGTGTATGATTAATATATGGGTTAACTAAGCCTTGTACTTATAATAGGAGGGATCTCAGTAGTTTCCAGGTACGCATATAGGGTTGGGCAACGGATCCGAAGAACCAAACCGAATCCGAAATAAAATTGATTGAATATCTGAATGGATTCAAAATTTTGATATTTAAAAAACCGAACCCGACCGAAACCGAAGTATTTCGGGTACCCGATTATATCCGAAATAGATTTATATACTTATATATATTAATTATTTTTAGATTTAATGTATCTTAAAAACATTGAAAATATATATTACACTTTTAAGTTGTTCAAAGTATACTCAAAACACTAAAAATGTTTAAAATATTTATTGATTCGCAATCTAAATATTCAAACCAAACAAATTAATATGTTAATTTTAAGCATTTTGACTTATGCTATTCAAATTTATATGTAATATATTATTTATTTATGTATTTTGATAAATTTAAAGTATATAATGAATTTTAAAATTTTAAAAATAATTTAAATGAGTTATTTGAATTTGAACCGAACCTACAAAGATCCAAACAGAACCGGAACCAAAATTTAAAAATACCCGAATAGAGTTGAAATCTTTTAACCCAAAACCTGAATAAACCTAAACTGGACCCAAATAAAGATGAAACAACATAAGCGTAGTAAAAATGCATTCAGCTGAAACAAAAAAAAAAACTGGATTTAATGATTGTTATTTTGTGTAAATAGGATGAAAAGAGTCTTGTATATATTGATATCGGACTATGTTGTATTGCCACTAATAGTTGTACGTAGGATGAGATCATTTCACTGTCTCGATGAAATGAGGTAAGAGTATCGTGAGATGTTAGACTAATTTGACTTGTAAAGATACATGTTTAGAGTTAAGAGTATAGTGCAATATATAAATTGTGTGTATAGACAGAACATGTTATGGTCTAAATATTACGTTGGTATGTTGCCGGTTTAAAAGTGACGACTTGGCATTATTAATATGGTTAGCTATATATGCGGCTATGTATTTTTATTAGTATAGATATTATGGTAAAATCAAAAATTGTTATTTAAATGAAAGGGTCCAAACAACTTTGTATAAGTAGATTTAGACTCAATCCCGTTTTAAAAAAGTAGATAATACATGACCAGAATAACTCATAAACTTTTGTAATTACTAAACTAATCTTTAAGATGAATGAAAGTATCAGAAACACCTCGATGCTTGCTGAAAGTTTTAGAAGGAATAATATTAAAAAAAAAAATCCCTCACGTTTTCTCAACTTCTACTCCCCTCATCAAGCTTTCACCTTGGAATGGCGGTGTCTGCCTCAAAACTGTCCGCAGCAGGGCTGAGAAGATCCTTTGACGGCGAGTGTCTTGGAGTTCCGACGAGTTGCTTGAAGAGGAGTCTCTAGGATGGGTCAGATTTTAGAGTCTATAGGGCTCGGCAGTAATTTTCACTTTACATGTGTCTAGATTCAGTTCCGGTCGTCTTGTCTTGCATAGGTCTGGGTTTCGGCCTGGTCTTCTAACTGTTTTTCAGATCAACATCGGAGAAAGGTGATGTGTTTTTATGTCGGAGACTGAGTGAGCCTAAACATGTGCTGCCAATGGAAGCGCTTTTAAGTAATGGTATTGTCTATGATTTCCCTCGTCACATTGGGTAAAACCTGAGAAAAACCAGACAATCAAACTCCATGTCAATTGGTGACAGTTTGTCTTGTGGAATGCTGTTAAAGGGTGAAGACCTGGGTTCGAGTCTTACCAACAACCTAATTATGGAGATAGTGAGATCTCATAATAGAGAGGGTTGGGGTCAGTGCACTGCAGCGCTGTGAGCCTGAGGTCCATGGACGGGTGTTCCACGGACGGGTTGTCACAAGAAAAGTCGACTTTTTTTTGTAACAACCCATATTTCTCGAAATAACATAATAAATAAAATGTCTTAAAATCTCCATTTATTACTCGTAAATAACTCCAACACCATAATCCAAAAATAAATAACATTAAATCCAAGTAATAAAAAAATCCCGAAAATATGTATAAAACATACAATCGCAAGTCTGGAAAATAGATAAATAAACTCCCAAAAGCACCAATCCGATAGCAATCACTCCTGCTCGTCAATCTCACCTGAAAGGGGGGAAAAGGGATGAACGGCAGGGGAATCGCTCAGTGAGGTATGGGATGCTACCCACGCAAAACACTGACTTGAGTAAATAGAACTCCCATTTTAGAAGTTTAGCTCTAACATGAACAAACAAGACGCCTAAAGCATCACACATCATAGTGCATAGCTAAACCACACACCCCGCATCTCCTCATACGGATATACACACGCTGTGTCGCTAGTACAGTCTGTCTCTGTACCCCCGCCCAACAAAGCTGCGTCAATGCAAACGTCTCTGCACTACGCCCCAGACGTCTCTGAGCCCCCGCCCAACAGTGGCGTCGCTAGTCCAGGAATCCTTGAACCCCCGCCCTCGCACATAGTCCCTACTCATAACTATGTACATACATATATATAATCTCATAACTCAGCATCACGCAATCCAGACAATAGTTGAATCCTCTAGACCCCTAATTCCGGTTTACAATGAATGAACTAACTAGCAAACACGATTCAAACAGACTCAATTCATGCTTCGAAATCTAAACTACGATAGAAAGAATTCTACACTGGTACGGGAATTACGGAATAGACCCTCACCTTAGAAAATGTGGAAACGTAGTAGATATGAACTCCAACTCCTCAAACAGACTCTAAATCTGAAATCAGGGCGAAAAATCGAGTCAGAACGTCCTTCGAACGGTCCAAAACGGATAACCAGAAATCTGGTCAAAAAGTCAACCCGCTGGTCAAAGGGTCAACCCGGTCAACACTAACCCAAGCCGGTCAACCCTTGACCGAATTGAAATCGAATTAAACCATCCGATTTTCCTTAACCGAATTTGATTTCAATCAGACCAAAATCAAATCAATTAAATCTGGTTTATTCCTTAACCAAAATCAATTCCAATAACTGAAATTAGTTAAACCAAACCGCAATCAATTCCCAATTGACATTTAACCAACCGGTTGGACCGGTCACCGAGTTACTTTTTTTGTAACAACCTGTCCCGTGGACCTCACTGTCCTTAGACCCTAGGCTTACAGCGCTGCAGCGCACCGACCCCAACTCCTCCATTATGAGAAATCAATTGGTGACAGCTTGTCTTGTGGAATGCTGTTAAAGGGTGAGGACCTGGGTTCGAGTCTTACCAACAACCTAATTATGGAGATAGTGAGATCTCATAATAGAGGGGTTGGGGTCGGTGCACTGCAGCGCTGTGAGCCTGAGGTCCATGGACGGGTGTTCCACGGACGGGTTGTCACAAGAAAAGTTGACTTTTTTTTGTAACAACTCATATTTCTCGAAATAACATAATAAATAAAATGTCTTAAAATCTCCATTTATTACTCGTAAATAACTCCAACACCATAATCCAAAAATAAATAACATTAAATCCAAGTAATAAAAAAAATCCCGAAAATATGTATAAAACATACAATCGCAAGTCTGGAAAATAGATAAATAAACTCCCAAAAGCACCAATCCGATAACAATCACTCCTGCTCGTCAGTCTCACCTGAAAGGGGGAAAAAAAGGGATGAACGACAGGGGAATCGCTCAGTGAGGTATGGGATGCTACCCACGCAAAACACTGACTTGAGTAAATAGAACTCCTACTTTAGAAGTTTAGCTCTAACATGAACAAACAAGACGCCTAAAGCATCAAACATCATAGTGCATAGCTAAACCACACACCCCGCATCTCCTCATACGGATATACATACGCTGTGTCGCTAGTACAGTCTGTCTCTGTACCCCCGCCCAACAAAGCTGCGTCAATGCAAACGTCTCTGCACTATGCCCCAGACGTCTCTGAGCCCCCGCCCAACAGTGGCGTCGCTAGTCCAGGAATCCTTGAACCCCCGCCCTCGCACATAGTCCCTACTCATAACTATGTACATACATATATATAATCTCATAACTCAGCATCACGCAATCCAGACAATAGTTGAATCCTCTAGACCCCTAATTCCGGTTTACAATGAATGAACTAACTAGCAAACACGATTCAAACAGACTCAATTCATGCTTCGAAATCTAAACTACGATAGAAAGAATTCTACACTGGTACGGGAATTACGGAATAGACCCTCACCTTAGAAAATGTGGAAACGTAGTAGATATGAACTCCAACTCCTCAAACATACTCTAAATCTGAAATCAGGGCGAAAAATCGAGTCAGACCGTCCTTCGAACGGTCCAAAACGGATAACCAGAAATCTGGTCAAAAAGTCAACTCGCTGGTCAAAGGGTCAACCCGGTCAACACTAACCCAAGCCGGTCAACCCTTGACCGAATTGAAATCGAATTAAACCATCCGGTTTTCCTTAACCGAATTTGATTTCAATCAGACCAAAATCAATTCAATTAAATCCGGTTTATTCCTTAACCAAAATCAATTCCAATAACTGAAATTAGTTAAACCAAACCGCAATCAATTCCCAATTGACATTTAACCAACCGGTTGGACCGGTCACCGAGTTACTTTTTTGTAACAACCTGTCCCGTGGACCTCACTGTCCTTAGACCCTAGGCTTACAGCGCTGTAGCGCACCGACCCCAACTCCTCCATTATGAGAAAACAATTGGTGACAGCCTGTCTTGTGGAATGCTGTTAAAGGGTGAGGACCTGGGTTCGAGTCTCACCAACAACCTAATTATGGAGATAGTGAAATCTCATAATGGAGGAGTTGGGGTCGGTGCGCTGCAGCGCTGTAAGCCTAGAGTCTAAGGACAGTGAGGTCCACGGGACATATCAATTGGTGACAGCTTGTCTTGTGGAATGCTGTTAAAGGGTGATGACCTAGGTTCGAGTCTCACCAACAACCTAATTATGGAGATAGTGAGATTACATAATAGAAGGGTTAAGGTCGGTGCGCTGCAGCGCTGTGAGCCTTGGGTCTGATTCTTTTTGTAACAACCCGTCTCATAGTACTTACTATCCTTAGACCCCTCCATTATGAGATCTCACTATATTCATAATTAGGTTGTTAGTATAACACTAAAACGCCTACGTGCAGGTTATTTAAACGAAACGTGAACCAAACCAAAATTGAAAATGGTAAGCTTCATTAGCATAATCCAAACCTTGTAAGAAACTGGAGGTCCTATCTACTAGATATCAATCCTGAAATCAGAATCAAGTCATTCCAATAGAAGGACGCAATACCGGATTCTTAACATGGACATATATATGACCAAATTTATTATTAATGGGAACTGAGATACTTCAAACGTGTTATTCATGCTAGATGATAGGATAAAGCTAGCTACATACAGAGAGATATACATATGACATTCATTTTGCATAAAGTATTGATTAGCCCCAAACTCTTTAAAGAGGGAAGGAGTCATTGTGGCCGTCACCACCATCATCATCAGTATCGTCGTCCATTTGGAAGAGATTGAATCCTCCAACATCCCACTTTGCATCTTGGTAGTTGGAACTCGAGCTCACGTAATACTTCACCTCATGAAACAAGTTGAGATTATCCACCAGCTTATGGAACACATTGCATCCGCAGCACTGCATCACCAACAAATACTATTTACTCAGTCCATAACTTGCTACTGACACAGGCTAGTTGTAATTGTACTTTTCTGGATGATAACCTGCACGAAGACGGTGCCGTCAGTGTAAGCATGCGGATTTATGGCTCGTGTAGTTCTCTGGCCACAAACGTTGCAAGTGAAGGCAACGCGCATACGCCTACGAGGCGATTTCGTGAAGAGTGACCAAGGAAATGTTGAAACCGTCTCCGCATCGGCCTTGGCAGGAAGAGACGGCCCCTCCATCCCGGAACCGGTGGTCCAGCCTCTGACCGAGGCGGCGCTCAAGACCAATCCCATGGCCTCATCCTACAAAATCAAAATTTCAAAGTACATACTTTTGAAAACAGTAATCTATGATTAAGATCGAGATTTTACATTCGAGAGAGTTCGATTTTGGAATAGAGGAACGAGGCTCAAAGAATCCGATTCGAATTTGGGATCATAATCTTTGTCATCCTCTGAATCAAAAGAAAAAAAAAAGGTGAGAGAGAGAGAGAAGAATCAAAGTAAGCCTGAGAGATGATCGTAAGAAATAAAATATATGTTATGTGTAAGTTTGTTTACTCTTCGAAAGCCGGACGATTCTCAGTGAAGATGAGTATGTTCTCTTCTTCGGAGAGAAGATGGATAGCGACGAAGATGAGGAAGAGACGATGGTGGCCGCAGAGCTTAGGGCGGTAGCTTCCATGGTTGATCTTTGAGCTAACAGAGAAGCAGATTTTGTTTTTTTCTTCTTTGGAAATTAGTATCTGTGTTCTATTTCTCTCTTTTGTGGTCGTTTCAGATTGTGACATTGAAACGGGCTGAAACCCAATGGGCCCGGGCCCAGCCTTGTTCAAGATATTTCTATTTTTCAATAACATCAATCATCATTACATAGTTATCCAATCATTATTACATAGTTATTATCCAAGAATTAATCCACTAAATTTTACTTTTGAACCAAAAAAAGGTTTTCCAAATGACAATACCGCTATTTTTTTAACACAAAAACAATATCGCAATTAATCCATTAGATTTGACAAAATTAACACAAAATGAATGAAAATAGTGTATACACTGATTTTTCTATAAAATTATTAGTTATTTTCAGTCAGACTTTCTATTGTTTTATCACACTTTAGTTCACTTGTTATTATTGAAATTATTTTTGTAACTGATAACTAAATAACTGTTAATTAAACTCATTTTTCTACTCAATTTTTCTAGTGGTCTCACTAATTTTAAAGTTCACCATTTTCTTTCTCGCTATTTGTATCGGTTACAAAATCGATTTGAGTTACACGATGACGATGAAACATCTTCAAAACACGATGGAGATGAAGAAGCTGAGTTGCAGGAGAAGACCTCAGACTAGGACTGAAAATTAAGACCACCCGCCCTGCCGTGGTTTGTCTCGCTGCAGTCTCTATCTCTGGCGGATCTTTGTGGGTCAGCCCGTCGTGACCCACGGTTCCCAAACCTCTGCCCAGACCCGCCCCGCTTGCTACATAGGATTTTGCGATCCAGCCTGCGGCTAGTTAAAATGCAGTCCTCATTCCTTTGTTGTTGTTTGAAAAGCAAGGCACTAAACCTAGCATAACAAGACAACATATAAATAAAGACAACATATAAATAAAAGAGCAAGGCAATGAACCTAGAAAACAAGAGACACCTCATGATCAATATATAACAGCATGTTATCCTACGTTGATCAAAAAACATATCAGAAACAAACTACATAGCTACACAAAGGCATTAGATTTTATATCAAGTCATTACCAACATAAACAAAGCATGTATTGGTTGTTCTGTTTTGTCAAAGTGTTAAACAGAATCGTGACAGGTCCTATGAGCATACCTTTCAAGGGACGTTTTTTCATGCTCTGAGCTGTTGAAAACCAGAAGAGCGTCATTGGCTTGGGACGGCTCATTGTCTCTTTTACATATTTCAAATTATCTCCGGTTCACCATCACGGCCGTATTTATCTCTATTGCTATGCTACTACGATAATCATCACCGTCACAATCCGTAGCCCCCGTCACCACCACCGCTGAAGCGATAATCACCATCGCTGCGATAACTGCCACAGTAACACCAAAACCATTAACACCACTGATTGTTTCATAAACGTCCCTGTTTTTCTTCCATTACTGTCATCATTCATGTCTCGTAACATCCTTTCATTTTCTTCTTTTAAATTTTAAATGTCATCAATTATTTTTTTTACCGTGTACCTGCACAATGAAAGTTAAAACCGGAAGGAAAAAGAAAGAATATGTTATCCATTCTACATAGTAGCGCATGATTTGTGCATGTGTGCGGATGTTCTTTTTATTGATTGAATATCAAATTTATTGATCAAAAAGTATTTACAAGAGTTTTATTTGCTATACAACTCTGAAAGAATAAAAGAATGGGTGGTGTTTCTGTAATCATGGTGAGCTGAGCTCAAACCACCCCAACGGAGTCCCTCCAATGGGTGACTCCCAGCATAGCGAACTGAAGAGATTATACTGCGCAGCAGCTTGTCAATGCTTCGAGTGATCTTATCAATAGATTGCCAACCTCTAACATGGCGCCTTGCATTTCTCTTTTTCCACCTTTTGGAAGCACATACGCCTAAGCACATTATCCATCCTATTATGTGTAGGCTGTAGTAATGTTGCAATGGTGTCGTCCCAGTCTCGAGTGATTGCGCCTCTTAGGACCCTACTCGAGATGTTCATCCAGTGAAAGAATAAAGAGAAGCAAAGAAAAGATGGGCCAGAGTTTCATTAGGTTCGTTTTTATAGATTAAACATATGTTCGTACGGGAGTTTGTTCGATTTATCATATGTTATACATAATTTTTATATAAGTAGAAGCTAAATATTATATTGTTGGTTTTATATTAACATTGAATTTTTTTTTTTTTTTTTTCTTAACATTTCAATATATCTTCATAATATTTAGCAAAATTATACCGAATACCACTTAACAATTCTATGAAACATAAAAATATACACGAAATAAGATAATAAAACAATATGAATGTTAAATTTCTAAAATTTAAATAATGTACATATGGTAAAATAAAATATTTTCTGTTTTTATAAATAAATATTTAAAAATAGAAAAAACTAAATAAAGAAACTTTTGTAAATTAATATCTCTATAAACTAATAAAATTTCAAAATTCCAACATTATTAATTTATAGAGGTTTTACTATACGTCAAATCAATAACTATCTTATAACATAAATAAATCCTCGATTTTCTTTTCCTCTTGCCACGTCACTAAATAAGGTGAGAAGAGCATGCCACATGTCCTTAAACGTTGCGTTTCATTAACTCAGTTCGGCGATAGATGTGGGTTTCTTGGTGGGTTTGGGCTTGATATTGTTTTGAATGTACCAACCTGTCTGTTAATACTTTTAAACAGCGTCGTTTTGGAAATAAGGTTAATCGTTTCTTTCTTTTCCACCGTTAGAGAAAATTGAGATGGGGTTTCGATTTTGACGCTTGATCTTCGTTTTCATCAACATAAACGCTCCCGTTACAGAGTCATCCCGTTAAGCCTCCTATTAAATCCATCAACCACGATCTAGCCTTCAATACAAGTTTATTTTGTGAGAAGCGGTGTATCTGCGAGTATATAATGGTAGCATTGCTCCTCTCAAATCCATATTCTCAATTTTTCTTATTAGATTTATTAATGTCCTGGCTAATTCAGAGAGTTTTTTTTCTCTTATTTGAAATCTGGCAGGTGCTCTGCCACTGTTGAGATCAGATAGCTGCGTTTCTGGGAGCCAGGAATGTCAGGCGCGGTGGAGATCTGGGTTGATATGCTCATGGACCATGAGTCATGGTGATGTAAATGTAAGTTTGTTCTTAATACTTTTAATAATCGTGATAATTCCGGCGACTTCTCTGTATTTTTTCTTTCTGATATTTTTCAACCTCTGTTTCAGAGAACATTATGCAGGCTACCATTAATTCTAACCAGCGAACTGCTCTCAGTTTTCAACATGTATAATATGCTCGTCTATGTGAGATGCTTTTGAATTCACTTTTTTTTTGGTTTTCACTCCTTTTGTTTATGTATTGCAGTCAACCTTCATACAAGCCACAGTGTACGAGCATCTTATCAAGGCGGGTTCAATATATTGCATAAGCGGTTTTGATCTAACTCAGAGAAATCCGAACTTAAAGTTGTCTGACTCTCCTCTATCGATTTGACTCAATCGTCAAAGTGCATCTCCACCGTCGAAGTGCTTTTCAACAGATTCTGGGAGGCTCTCCCTCGCTCTTTTATCATCTCTCTACCAGCTATATGATTTTCCATTGTAATTGATTTCTGTTTGAAGTTTGACTTTGAACTTTTTTTTTATGAACAGAAAATGGAGAGATGTCACGAAAGGATACGTTTCTTCAAACTCCAAACGTCGAAAGTTGGAGTTTCCCCCGAAGAGTTCATAGACAAAGAGGTTTACATGGATTTGGATGATGTTGATGATGTTGAGGTGAACCCATATGGCTTGCTTTTGTTTTTGATTTCTTGGACAGCCATTCCTTCCCATTATCCCTAGACTTGATTTACTTCTTTCTGCTTTTAAGGTCAAGCGTGGAGAGCCAGAAGCTGGACTTTATTTTGTTTTCACAATGCTGTAAAAGCTATCAACAGTGGCATCCGTAGTGTCTTACATGTCAATTCTTCTAGAGCTTTATTGTTACGTTCAAGACCTATGTTACCTCTGAGACAGCATAGACTTTGCTCTATTGTCATTGTCTCGAACATCGTTAAATATATGCAAGATTCTGTAAATAACGTAAACAAACTGAAGAAAGCAAAGTATTTAATTAAATTTGGTTACAATAAGTACTAAATTCTAACAGAATAATACTATTGATGTTGTGTTCGCAGGATGTAATAAAAGCTATGTTAAAGAGCTGTTCAAGAGTACTTCAAGGTTTAGCTTCCAACACTGGTGTGAAATGATTTTGTTATCACTGTAGACAAATATATGAGACGTAGTGATTGAATTCTTATAGGTTTTACAGTTTACTTCTATGTTTGTTCTTTTCCTTCTGTTCTCTTATATCTCATTTAGATTTAAGTTAGATAAAAAAATCAATGTAAAATCTTGAAATAATGTATTTACTTTTTTTGCTCAATTTCTATATAGTAAAGAAAGAGAATAATATTCACTACGAAGAAAATACATTATAAAATTCAAGGGGATGATAATATTAGTAATCTAATTTCTGATTCAATATTATATAAAACAAGTTGCTTCAGGGTGGTGTGACCAAACTACACCAAACTACGAAATCTGAAAAGGCCACACAGACTCATAAACTTCCTGTTTCAGTCGTCTTATGAGCTCTCAATTATTAAAACAGTCTTTCCTGAGTTATTGATTGCTCCTAGCTTATACATATTTCTCTTACTCTCTTTCTTATGTTAATCATTAAACAGAGTTCCAGAAGCAGAAAGCACAGTTTGAGTCACAACTAAAACAAAAAAAAATGCAAGACTCAGGCTTCAGAGAAAAGACACAAGGTAAAATATGAAATGACCAAATTGTCTGAATAATGTTTATCCAAAATATTTAAATTTACCCGAATTGCCCAATGTTTCATTTAAAATAACTAAAATTGATTTAATATCTGAAAAATCTGAAATTATCCAAAAAGCCGGAACCAATTTGAAACCAATATTTTAGTGGATATTAGTACAATCCTGAAATTATTTTGTCAACCAAAAACCGAAACATATTTTAAAGATAATCAATCGATTCATATATCTCTAGAACCAAAAACAAATTAAACAACAAACCAGACTGGACCGAAAACCAAATATGTACCCAAATATTCAAAGTATTGTTTATATACTTAAAACTACAAATTATAATTATATATAACATTACAATATAATTAAAAAAAATCTTATAAACTGAATTACCTGGAAAAAATCACTGAATACTTTTAGTCTATTTTTAAAAAATATCTGAGTAACCCAAAAATTCTGAAATATTCATATAATTTATATCCAAAATAATTAGATTTATCCGAACTACCCGTTATTTAATACCAAATAACTAAAAAGTAAAAACTGATTTTATCTGAATTTTCCAAATTATCCAAAAACAGAACGAACCAGAAATAAATTGAAACCAATGGTTTCTAACTTTTTAACACGAATTCAACCGAAACAATCCAATTTTGATAAATAACCAAACAGTCCATATTTCTAGAGTCAAAAACGGAAAAGATCTCAGACTGAATCGAAAGCGGACAATCAATGCCTAAGTTTCTTTTTTGTACATGATGATCAATGCCTAAGCAAAATCATTAATTTTAAACTTAGTGATGACTAAAGAATGACATCTCAAAATATAATTTTAGTTAGTGACTGCAGTGAAGTCTGACTTCATCACTAACAAATAATAAATACACGCAACAACACATTGATAAAAGAAATCAATACTATTAAAACAGAAGGCTTTTTTTTAGATGTCTTTCTTTTTTAAAGTATTTACAGATCTTTGCCACTGCATTATTTAAAACCTATATTTTTTATTAAAATCCTAAACAAATGTTTTTAACTATAACAAAATCTATTTAATCTAACAATATTTAATTTTAAACTTTTTAAATAATCAATCGACAATAGATGCTCATATTTTAACTAATCCTTAATTTTAGGATTGATTTGTTTGTTATATTATTTTTCATCTATTTTGAAAACTTAAAAATACTTTTGTTATCTGAAATTAATTTATAATTACAAAATACATGAAAAATATTTTCAACATTTTTAATTATTTATATGTGTTGAAATTATCATTTAAATTACTACATAAATGTTAATTTTTAATTTGAAACAAAAAAGTACAAAGAACTTATTTGATAAATAAATTTGTAAACTTCAAACATACTATTTAACAGCTACTCATAATACTGATACATATTATAAAATCATAGAAGTTATTATTCTCTAAATCAATATGACATTAATTTGCTAAATATATGCGCTTAAAAATTATAACTTTACATAAATTTTAAATAGTTTTAATATCAATATTTAAAATATATACATTAAATTAAATTTCCAAAATAAATCTACAATTAATGAGTACCATTTTTTCAGTTATTATTTACAGGTTTTTCCATTAAACATGTAATTTTTTATCATGTACAAACGGGTCTTACAAATACATTTTTTATTTCTATTGTGATCTAAAAACGAGTTAATAATTTAATCAGAAAAATCAATACTATTAAAACACAAGGAATTTTTTTAAAATCATTTTGAAGTTTTGAAGTATTTATAAGTCCATTCCATTGATATAATTTTAATCTATACTTTTTATTTAAATCAAAACTAAATATATTTAATCTTAACTAAATCTACTTAATCTAACAATAAAATCTCATATTTAAACTAGCTCTTAATTTTAGGATGAAATTGTTGATTGTATATTGTTTTTTTTTCTATTTTATAAACATAAACATATTTCAATATATTTTTAATATACGAAATTAAATTATTATTATAAAATGTGAAAATATTAGTATCTTAAAATATTTTTGTATTGCAATTATAATTTAAAATGGCCACATAAATGTTAACTCTTATGTTATCCGATTCATATTTTGGTTTTATAATTAAACTTTCAAATATATAATATAACATTAGCTTTAATTTGTTTTTTTTTACAAGAAACAACCAAAATTAAAATTGAGATCAAAATAATGAACTTATTTGATAAATAAATTTGTAAAGTCCAAACATACTATTTAACAGCTACTCATAATACTGATACATATTATAAAGTCATAGAAATTATTATTCTCTAAATCAATATGACATTAATTTGCTAAATATATGCGCTTAGAAATTAAAACTTTACATAAATTTTAAATAGTTTTAATATCAATATTTAAAATATCTAAATTAAATTAAATTTCTAAAATAAATCTACAATTAATGAGTACAATTATTGCAGTTATTATTTACAGGTTTTTCCATTAAACATGTAAATTTTTTATCATGTACAAACGGGTCTTACAAATACATTTTTTAATTTCTATTGTGATCTAAAAATGAGTTAATAATTTTATCAGAAAATCAATACTATTAAAACACAAGGGATTTTTTTTTAAATCATCTTGAAGTTTTGAAGTATTTATAAGTCCATGCCATTGATATAATTTTAATACTTTTTATTTAAATCAAAACTAAATATATTTAATCTTAACTAAATCTACTTAATCTAACAATAAAATCTCATATTTAAACTAGCCCTTAATTTTAGGATGAAACTGTTGATTGTATATTTTTTTTCTATTTCATAAACATAAAAATATTTCAATATATTTTTAATATACGAAATTAAATTATTATTAGAAAATGTGAAAATATTAGTATCTTAAAATATTTATTTATTGCAATTATCATTTAAAATGGCCACATAAATGTTAACTCTTATGTTATCTGATTCATATTTTGGTTTTATAATTAACCTTTCAAATATATAATATAACATTAGCTTTAATTTGTTTTAAAAAATCATTTAATTTAATACAGTAACAATTTAAATCATTGTATATTTATTTAATAAAAAGAAAATATTTAAATATTTAGGATTTATCAACGATACATCAACATAACTTATATCTAAGACCAAAAATTTAGGATTTATCAACCATACATTAATTTATTAAATATTTTACATAGACATTAAATTTATAAATTAACAAAGCACATAATGTTAAAATATAGTTTAACATTGTTTAAGTGGACTTTTTATAGAAAAAATATTCATATAAACTCATTAATTTTAACAAGTTTTAAATAGGTTATTCGGTTAAAAATTATTTATTAAATGTGATTATACTCAAAGTTAGTGAAGACCATATTAACCCATATATATATATAAGATTATTTTCAAAAAAAATTTCAAAAAAATTGTTTGGCTTTCAATGCAGGTTGGATTTGATATTGGTTTTTAGCTATAACACGTTACGAACCATTCAAATATATATGTCAGGTCTAATAGAGTATCAAACTTGATTTTCGGGTCAATTACGAGTCAGGTTTTCTGGATACGAGTATCTTGATTAATTATATTAGTTAAATATGAAAAATATAATATGTTGTATACTTTAGAAAAAAGTTTTAAATTAACTTCTGAAATGCATATGACACAAGTGTATAGTTATGCAACTTGACATATTTAATATAGTTATCAAAAATTATATTTAACTAATATTAAAACAAAAAATTATGATTATAAAAAACAACACAAATATAAAACTAATTTTTTCAAAAAAAAAATTAAAACAGAAAATATCCGCCCTTTCAAAGGACGGATCAAAATCTAGTACAAATATTATAATCCTTATTTTATTTACTACATTGACAAATCCATTTAAAAATATTACCACAAAACACTATCTCTTTGACAAAATCTCACACAACAAGAAATATGAATACCCCGCATGATTTTTTTGTGGGAGATGTTTTTAAATCCAATTCCTTTCAATATATGCCTCTTGCAAATAGTAATATAAAACTCGCACAATAAAATAAACAATAATATAGGTATATAGATTGCCCTAAATCATATGACCGATCCTAGTATTCTTATAATATTGATCTCAAAATTGGTTAACTGAAAATTTACCTTTTTATCAAATCAAATCTATGTTAACCAGAGAAAAGTCAAAAGTCAACATATTTTTTAAGAAATTGTCCGCCAAACATCAATACATGAATAGAGAATAAAAATTTAAAAATACAAACACCTAACCACATACATCAGAGATAACTACGTTCTTGACTCAAAAATCCAATATTATCTATATTGACACAAATGCAAAATCTGAAGAAGAAATCAAGAGAATCTCCTTACAGTTTATACCATCAAATATCGGATCAAATCTCTCCCACTACATGCGTAACAGAAAAACTAAATATATTTAAGAAACATACATACATAACCAAATAAACTTGAAATCTTTCCATACGACAAAACGGATGTTACACAATTGTTCTTATCCGAAAATTATGATAAATTCTAAAATAACAATCATGAAATCTGTGTTCTTTTGGAGAAAAGGCTCCGGGTTTTCAAATAATTTCACCAGGAGGCAACTCAGCGAGCTTCGCATGAGTACCAAGCACACGTTCCATATCAAACCGGACCTCAATATTGCGTATGCTATAACCAACCACCATTAGCCAATACAACAATTTCGCAAGGTCCGCTGCGCTTGTCTCTGTCACATTCGTCTGTGTAGCCACCACCAAGCCACTGATATCAGTAACGATATATAACAAAACAAAACAAAATGAAGAACAAAGATTCAGCCAAAGATGTTGATGTCATATAACCTTCATTTGCTTTGGATCTGCGTCCGACACAGCTAAAAGCCGCTTGATGAATGCATTCATAGCCACAGCAACATCTTCGCCTGCAGTGCTTGTAAGCTCCTACGAAATTAAAAGCATTCAAATTGAGAAAATAACATTACTCGATGGACAAGAAATGCACAAGAATACATATGAATTCTTCTCATGCCTTAAGATTTTGAGGCTCGAGAGATTTTAGATACTCCAAAATTTCGTTCTGCTCATTCGCAGATTTTCTTCCTACTTGACGGTTGAGTTCTTCGATCTCTGCTTCCAGAAGCTCGATATACTTTTTCGCATCGATTTTCTCGGGACCAGAAATGTTGTTCCATTTGATCACTTCCCCTGATACATTCTTTTGCGTTCCAGGTGCATAGTCTTGATCATCCCCCTGGCTTAATCAGAATTGAAAACCAGAAATCACTTATAATTTTTACAGATCAAACACGCACATTATCCAGCTACAGAGAGAATGTGTTAGTTTTTTTTAATTGAATTCACTGACGAGAGAGAACTAAATTAACGCAAGAAGGGTCTTAACTACTGACCAGTATGTTCAATCTAAAGCTAACAAATTTAATTATAGTTTCTGAGAAGTCCAGTACAAGTCACTTTTGAGTAATTACAATGCTCCTACACTAGCTTAACACAAGGCTAGTAAGTCCCATCAACCTTTTTAAACATCTACAGGCCAAGTATAATTCTCTAGAAAAAGCAAAGCCACCGGAGAAAAATAAAAGAGCTCAAAAACAGATTACCCTTTTATGACGGGGTTCAGGAAGAGCAACCTGCTCTAAACTTTGTTGCAATTCAAGACGATACTGAGCGTTTCTGAACATGTATCCGGTCATCAATACGCTCATCATCAACTGTGCAAGGTTTTCAGCAACCTATAAACCAAAAAAAGCATATCAATACAAAACACAAGACAGAGAGCTACTGAAACAAATGAAATACGAAAAGCACTCACAGAGGTGACTGTAACAGCAAAAAACTGCGATGGTAGCGTTCCAATCATATTAGTCACAGTATGTCGCATTGCATCAACCACCTAACATTACATTAACAAGAAACATAGAAAATCACAAGCTCTAACTCTTAAATGATCTTCTTCAAAAAAATAAAGCAGAAGCTTACATGTTTAGGCGCGCGTTTAACGAACAACTCCATAAACTCCGGTTTCACATTCTGAACATACTCGAGCAAAATATCCCTTCGGGTTTTGGGCTTAACAACCAGTCATCGAAATTAGGTTTATGAAATTAGTGATGAAGCTGCAGCTAAAGCAACATTTTTTCATCGAAACCCAAAAAAATAGTATTTACCAGATTGCCACTGGGAGGTGTGAACTCTGCAGAGGAATCAGAAGGCTGATTATTTGAAGAGCCATAAGCCTTAACTCTCAGAACCAAACTTTTACTGCAAATTCTCGAGGACTTCATCTTCAATGGGAAGCTCACAGAAGAGGAAGTAGAGAGTTTAGGTTCAAGGTTGGATGAAAATGACGAGGAGGGGCGAGATAGTGATTGCAAGAGCGAGAACTGAATCGTTAACGAGCACATCTTCGAAACCCTAATCTATGTCCAGTTACGATCGCCTTAATCGATTTGAGAAAGCTTGTTTGTTCGGCTAGTTGGGGTTTTATCATCCAAAGAGGAAGGGACCAGAGCTGCAAAATAGATCGTCAAAAGCAGATAGAATACCAGCAAAAACTACTGAACCCAATCAAACCGACATACATTACAATCCGATTTTTATATATTCAGTTTTTTTTTTTACTTCAATGGAATGAATTCAATTACGATTTAACGTAACTGTAATAAGAACTAGGTGATTATTCGAATTGATACGACGAATATTTATAAAGTAAATATACTATAATTGAGTATTATTTAATTTATTTTATATCAATTTATAATTTATGTGTAACATATATTTATAATATTATATTACTTTAATTTGACATTTGATTGTGCATATGACTTTGGATATATTATTTAGTGGGTTTAATATTTTTTTGGGTTAACAGCCGGTATTACCATTTGGATGTGATAGATTGCATCTATTTTTTGACTTTAAGTAGTTATCTTTTTTTAAAAAAAAAAATATACTAAAATTTGATTAATTTCTTATTTACATTCGTGTCGGTTGTCGTCTTAGGCATGTAAATATCTTACTAAAATTATGTATAACTTAATATATTTATTATTTTGAGAATGAAGTAAGAAACAAACTGAAGTGTTTGACTCAAAATTACATTAATGAATATAACAATATAACTAAGTCTCAGGCATATACATATATTTTACTTTTAAACTAAATTATAGCATTTGGTTAATTGTTTATCTTTTATATTGATATTTTTTGAGTGTCGAGTAATTTATATGTCTACCAAAAAAATTATCATTATATAATTATATGTTCCTTTTTAGTTAGATCTTTAATTTCGATATAATTGGATTTGTCTAGTTACTCATTTTTGAGTATACTGAATTACATATATTCTTTCTAATTCAAAGGAAGTATTATTATTTTTAATTCTAATTAAGTCTGACCCACCTCGCCGTCTCGCCATGGAGAGACCAGTCCGTCCCGACCGCCTCACCATCATGGTGAGACCAGCCCGTTCGTTGAAGTTTCCGTTGAAATTTCAAGAGGAAGATAACAAGCAAGACATGTTTTCCCACAAAGCTATTAGGTAATCAAACGATGCTGAAATGAACTTCGGGCAAAACTAATGATTTCTTTGATAAATAATCTTAAAAACGACTGAAATTGTAAAATAGCCTGAAAAAACCTAAACACGATATAGCTTTGTTCCACACTTAGAATGTTTTATAGCTTTGTTCTCTTGGTCTCCACCATTGATGAATGTACGTTCATCATGTTTTCGGTGAAACTCTATAAACCTTACTCCGTCTTAATCAATAAAATGACTCTGAGAAACTTCATATGTTATTCTGTTATTTTTCACGTTTTAGTATTCATGTGTTTACGCAAGATATCCGAATCCTCAAAGAAAGTCGAGAATCTTGGTCTTCCTCCATTAACTAAAATTGACTATGTGAATATTGATTCCCATACCAAATTCAAACTTAATGCACTACCAACTATGTTTAAGAAACTCAAATAACAATAAAGTATGACCCTGAAAAAAATCATAACAATTGTTCAACATTAATTGTTAATTAATAAAATTTACAGAATGTTTTATAAAATTAAATTACATTTTAATATACATAATTTAGTGTATATTTACTCGTCCGTAGGACGAACTATCCTCTAGTTTACAATACATATTCACTCATATATATGAAAAAATCAGTTTTATTAAATTTAAATGACATGATTGAGAATTATTTACATCAATTTTTTTTAATAATTTTATAAATTAATTTTAAATTTAAATATATGAATAGACTTCTTGAAAAATTTCCTCGAGATAATTAGACTTCTCAAAAAATCTTCTAGGAAAAAACTTCATTGTTTAGAAAAAACATTCACAAGCTACAATCATATATGTTTTAAGTGTTGTTTTTGGTTATGAGATACTTGTAATTTTATAAACTTTATATTACTTTTACACATGATTTAATTTAAAGTATATGTATGCTAAATTCAAATTTTAGATCATTTTAAATGGTGGTTATTGCTTGGTTACACATAGAAATAGGTTTGGTTTTATAATTAATATAATTTCTTCATTTTGGTTTACTTATCAAATCTCCGAAGAAAAATGTGCTGTTAGGCGTGATATTGTGTATTTAAATGCTGCAAGTTAGTTTAAGTGTTTAACTCAATTAAAAATATCTGTAATATCTAAGGGCATGTCTAAAAAGGGTGTTGTTTTAGCTGTATGGATGAAAAAAAATATGTAACAATTCTTGGTCACAGTAGATTAAGAAGACGGCTTCAGGTTCCTTATTGCAGCGGCCATAATCTGAGAGACACACATGTAAAACTAAATTAAAGTAGGAAACAAAGAACACTATTCCAGTCAGAAAGTACTTGATATAAATAAATATACGTACCCGGGCAGTTCCAGGATCGAACCTTCTTTCACCAACACTTGTGTTCCTGTCTTATCTCCTTGTTGTGGCTACACTTGTTTTACTAGATTCCACACTGTAGTTCACTGTCGATTTTATGTAATCTTCCACATTGTTGCTGGTTCCGCTGCATCCTTCTTCCATATTTGTGGCACGCTCAGAACCACAAACCGGGTTATATAGGGACTCTGCATCGACTTACTGTTTTCTGTTTGGTTTCATTGAACTCATGTAAGACATTTTCTCTCCGCCTTTTGATCAGCCAGGTTTCCATCAAATCTAAGAAACTCAATTTTTCTTTTTCTCAGCTAAATAAACTCAAATCCTGTGGAGCTCAGACAGAAGCAGTTGAGGATTCACCGTGACTGAAGAGGCTTAGAAAGAGCAAAAAATATGAAAGCCAAAAGAGATTTGGAAAAAACACTACAAAAAATACGAGCATTAGTAGCAGTATACGTAGCACGAATTCACCAACTGCTACTAAAAATGCCAAAAATCAGATCATTATTCTATCGTAGCATTAAATCAATGTTAAGCAGAATTTATATTAAGCCGGAAATCAAAAACTCATTTTAGAACAATTTTCTTTTCGGGTAACTTTTTGAACTGCCAACACTTAATGAAATTGTGGCTTTGGTACTAAAACTTTTCGTTTTTAGGATTTTTTTTTCTTGCTAAGTCCTTTCTTTCTTGTCAACAAAAATTTTCATTCTTTTATGTCTAGAGAAAAAAAATCAATTATTTTCCACTCGATAATCTCAAACCCATATTCGTCACAACTCCGGCTAGTTTCCCCACCTCTTCCGTTCTCAATCTGTCCAACAGTCCCAGACCCTATCTATTATTCTCTCTGCTTCTGCGAAACCCTAGATGTTGAAGGGGAAGAAGACATGCTACTCGTCAATGGCGGAAGAGGATATAAGTTCATCAGGGGGGCTTCTTGCTAACTCTGAGATGGAAGACTGTAAACGTGAGGTTTAGCGGTGAGGACAGCGAGATCGGCGACGCACAGTGGCGAAGGATCGTTATGAATCTGCGTCCTCGTTTACGCTTTTGGAGAGTAGGAGAAACTCGATTTCTTGTTTGTTTAAGATGGACATGAGTCCCTGTATCAGACTGTGTGGTGGGTACACTCAAGTTTCTATCACTGATTTTTCAATTGGAAGTTTTGTTCTTTATTACAGTGAATTGTGTTATGGCAGGTGGGAGTGCGTGATGGAATACATCAAGGATTGTGCAGTGTCTGATTGATGAAGCATACTGTTATCAGTTACTTGGAGCCTCTTGCAGTTTCTCTGATTAAAGAGAAATTGTCACTTATTCAACTACTCATGTCGTCTTCATATTCTGGATTCGGCACTTCCAGCTTGAAACAGGTAAAGACTCTGTTTGTTTGTCATTTAGTTTTGATTTTTTTTGCTTCTCGTTGTATTGGTTGACACTCTTGAGGAAATGAGTTTCTCAAAACAGCAGCTTACTTAGCAAGATTTTCTTTGATGAATGATGCACAAGAGATCGACCAACTTAGGAGCTATCTCATCAACTTATAAGCTGCCAGGTCATTAATTTAGTCCCCAAAAAATTTTGGTCATGGTTCCTGCAAGCAGATTACAACGTAAAGGCAGTTATTATATGATCTTGGTACGAAAATCAGTTACTGTATAGTACTGTATGATTCTTGATCACTTATTGTCTCTAAGTTGGTCACTTACTGGTCAATTTATTGTATAATTCAGGGTTTACAACGTTTCTGTACAGAACATAAGATTAAACTATCAAAGGTATTTATCACTAAGACTCCTCTGTTTCTCTATGTTTGTGTTGCGATGAGTTTGAAGTTGGATGGTTATCTTAATTATTACAGATAGATCATGTGTTTTGTCTCATGTCTGCTCAGAGACTGCAGGTGTGCTTCCAGGTTTGTTCTTGCTTTTGAAGAGTTACTCCGTTACTATCTCCGTCAAGAGATCAACGGCCGGACGAAGTCAGAGTGATCCGTCAAGTCAACATCTGCAAGTAAGAGCCATGGGATTTACCTGGTAATATCCGCTTCTCCACCTTTCCTATGATCCCTTAGAACGATTTTTAATTACTTTGAGCTCTCTGATTCACATCGATGTTTCTGTTATGCATATGATGATGATGATGATGATGTGTTGATGTTGATAACTATGGTGATGGTAAAGTGTTGATGTTGATAACTTCAAGAGTGTGATGATGATGCTGTGATCCAGATCTTTCTGTGTGGTGAAGACAGCAAGCTCAGAGTGGCTCTTCTTATGTCCATTGGACCAGAAGTATCCTAGTGGAAGTTGGATGAACTGAGCCACCATTGCTGGCTACTGGAAGGCCACTGGGAAACACCGTAAGGTTGAGTCAGGGAGCATTACGATCATAGGTGTTAAAAGGACTCTTGTCTTCAGCACTGTTCGTGCTCCTAAGGGTACACGAACCTGTTGGATTATGCATGAGTATCGACTTAGTCAATTGTCTTTTGCTATGAGTTATGTTTCATGTAATGACTTTGTATGTTTTAAATTTTAATTGAAATTACATGCTATTTTATGACTTACTCGTATTTTATTGGAGTAAGTTATATTTGTTAATGATTTTAAAATCAATAATTAATAAATAGATTTGAGTAAGCCCTGAATTTTTAATAATAAAATCTAAATATAACACAAAAAGTAATATGATAAAATATCTAACACTAATAATAGATTAGGAAAAAAACAAAAAGAACATTTTTACCTTAACTTTTAAACCCTAAACAAGCCCTAAACCCTAACTTCATATCTCAAATATTATATGTTAAATACAAACTTAAACAATAATATTTTAAAACTTGAATTCCAAATTTTAATATAAAACTCCAAGTTTAGTAATTTTTGAAAATTTAATCTCAAATTATATATTTGATTCCAGATTCCAAACCATAGTTATATACCCTAAACTCTATTTCATAAACCATAATTCTATTTCATACCATAAACTCTAAACTTAAATATATTTCCTAAATCGTATATCTAAACACTAATCTAATATTTTTAAGTTAAACTCCAAATTTTAAAAGTGATAAGTAAACTTTATCTAATAAAATGTAAAGTCGTTTATATTAACTCCAAATTCTACTTTAAACACTCTAAACCATTATTTACATAGATCATAATTTTTTTTTTGTTTTAAAAACGTTTAAAATCATTGTCTAATCTAAAATTATATACTTAATTCAAATTTCCAAAACCATAACTCTTAACCCTAAACTCTATTTTATAAATCATAATTCCAATTCATATACCTTAAACACTACAAATATATAAACTACATTGAACCTAAATTTTATTATTTAAATATTTAGTCAATCACACAACTTAAAAATTCAGATACTAAATTCAGATTTCTAATTATAAATTATGATATCAAATGATTTAAAGTTTAGATAATTTTTATAATAACTATAAATAAATAGAGAGATGATTTTTATTGTGTTTTTGGAGCCATTGATTGATTTAGATCAAAAGGCCCAGATCACTTTGTCTAGCTATCCTCGTACTTTTTTTCCTATTGGTTGAGTTGTTTATGGCAGGGATCAATAAATCAATGGCTCACAACAGTTCATTAAGTCTCATCCAACGGACACTGTTAGACACATTGATTATTATTTTTATTTCTTTTCTTCTTCATCCTTTTCTTGTTTCTGATTTCTCAGATTTAAGCAGTCTCTCTTTCCTCTCTCACGACATCTCCTTTTTTTTTCTCAATTGCTCGTCGGAAACGCCTGAGACCACCACCACGTAGTCTATTCTCTCTCTCCCTTTCTCTCTCTCCAGTTTGCTGATACATATGCTCCCTACATATGCATCATCGATTCGCAGATATTTGGGTTCAAGGAAATCAAAAACCCTGATTTCAGAGACTTGAAGGTGATAGGTCTAAACTTTTAGTCCGTGAATTGATGATTCTTCGACTGAGTTTCCTGTTTTCAATTTCCTTGGAATGATTACTGTTAATGGACAAGACATAGGAACTTGATGAAGGAGGAGGTAGCAGAAGCGGTATGTGACTCGAAGATGGCCATAGCAGAGCTCTGTGGTGACGGAGACAGCAGCGATGACAGTAGGACGACGGCCTTGACATGAGAAGAAATCGGCGGCTTAGATTTAGGTTTTTGGTTTAGTTAGATTGTTAATTAGGTTTGAATTTAATGTGTTTTATTAGTTTTCTGGTTTAATGTGTTCTGGTGTATTTAATTTTTAATTCTGGTTTAGTGTTAATTTATTTGTAATATAAATTTAATTAATAAATAAAAAATTTCGTCTTACTACAATTAATTTTTGCATTTAATTTAAATTATTATATTTTAAAGTAATCAAATTTAATTAATTAATCAATTTTAATTAATTTAATTTAAGGGGTTATTTGTGAAATAACCAAAAAATAGTGGGAAATTAGATTTTTAGTAAGAAGGTAGAGAGAGATAGGAAGAGAAATAATGAGAGAGATGGTGATTTTGGTTAGTTAGTGAATTTGTGTTTTTTTTTTGTATATTGAACCTAACTTCCCTTAATTTAACTATTCATTTTAAGTTATAGCATTATATTTATTATATTTATGTTATTATAAAATATTTTAGAACACTAAAAAAAAGCTATGAAAGATTACATAATATCACAGTTCAGATGCTATAAATGACTATCGTATAACCAATGATTAACGCTACAATATCTCTACTACACGAAAAAGTGTTACGATAGAAGGGGAGTCAATTATAGTTGCGGCTGTCACAGTGTTCTTCGAAACGCTATGAAAATAATACGATAGCGTTTTTCAGGTGCTACCAATGTCCATATTTTTTGTAGTAAAAACATGTTTAGGTTCAATAAATAGCGCATGAGTTTGGGTGCAAAGAAAGGGAATATGGACTGATTAGAAAGCGGTGGATGGGTTTGCTTGAATGCCACCATTAAAATTTAAAACTAAGTAATTAATATCCGTAGTAGAGGCCAAGAGTAACTCTACGATCTGCTTCAAGAACTCGGTAGAGCAGAGCTCGTTTGATATTAGGGAGAATTGCCAAGTGTGACTCAAAACTTGGAGTCAAACCCAAAAGAATACCCCAACTTGGGTCAAAGGCAAAAGTAATCTAAAAGGCTATTGAAATTACAACTATTCCCTTGTGAACAAACAAAAAAACAGAATTTTTTTTACGTTTCTACCCCTCGCAATTCGTTTGTTCAGAGGACTTGAAGATAAGTCGTCCAGACGACTTAACTGAAAGTCGTCTGGTCAGTTATTCTTAAACATAATTTAAAAATTTTGTAAAAAATATTTTGATAAGTGAAAAATGAGAATTATGTAATTAACATATGTCTTAAGAGATATAAATTAAGATATAACAAATTTCAATTGTTTTCAGCATAGATGAGTGAAAGTAGTGAGTCATGATATTCTTTAATTTAACTTTCATCAACATATGTTGTAGTATTGTATATGTTCTTAGGGTTAGATTTTGGAAAGCATTAAAACCGTTTTTGAAAAATTTAAAAATTACCTAAGCGTGTTCATTTCTATGTATAGTAAATACTATTGAAGTATAATTTGATTTTATAACGTGGTTAGTTAGTTAATTTAGTCATTTTAGTTTAGGGGTTCATTTTAGGGTCTGGGACGACTTAATATTTAGTCTTCTGTAAACATAGGACTAAATATTTAGTCGTCTGATGTACATTATCAGCCAGAATAAGTCGTCTAAACCGGACCAAACTTTAAATTTTACCAATGTACTTTTAAAGCTAACCGGATTATTTACCCAATATATAAGGTGATTTTTTTTGTTCATTTTTCGCGAAATTCAGAAACCCTAACAGTTCTCTCTCACCGGCGATATCAAAGGCGATTTCGAATTCCCACTATTTCCGAACAAACCATCGTTCTCAACGTCGGCTATCTATCTCACTTCATTCTCACTGTTCTCGCCGCCGCTTCTTCTAACCCTAGCGCCGCCACTTCCTCAAAACCCCAGCGCCGCCGCTTCCACTATTTCCTAACAAACCGTCGCCCTTGCCACCGTGCTCACCAACACTATCTCACCGCCGCTTCCTCTAAACACTAGCACACCGCTTCTTCTAAACCCTAGCGCCGCCGCTTCTTCTCTGTAAACCATAGCGCCGTTTCTCGGTAAACCCTAACACTGATAAGTCATCAATCTCGAGGAAAAGATGAACATAAAACGTTGTCTCTATCAATTTACTCATTCTCACTGTTTCACGTTTATTTTTTTCAGATCTATAACCGCAATGACGAGTACTCCTTCTGCTACTAATCATGTCTGCTTAATTTTTCTACTGTAAGACTTGTAATTTAAATCATCTGGAAAGTCTTCCAACTGGACGACTTAGTAGACGACTTAAATATAAAGTCGTCCAGCAGGAAGACTTTACAGACGCCTTAATTATAAGTCGACTACTAAGTCGTCCAGTTGGAAGACTTTCCAGACGACTTAAATATAAGTCGTCTACTAAGTCGTCCAGTTGGATGACTTTCCAGACGACTTAATTATAAGTCGTCTACTAAGTCGTCTGGAGTTACAATTAAGGCGTGATTGATTTAGCTTGTGTTCTGACTTTTCTGTGTGTTCTTGTAAGATTTAGCTTGTTTAGCTTATCTCTATTGTTGTCTATTATTATTTTGCAGACAAAAAGGATGGATATTCCAAAACTCCCCCGTAGGTTATACACATTAGGGGAAGAGCCATAAGCCCACAATAGCATTTCGTATCATACGGATAATAACAAGCTGCATACTGCTCTTAAGGAAGCTCTTACTGATGACGAATTTGAAGAGCTCAAGGAGTCGAATTAGGGAGTTTTCATCAAGTTCAAGGAGCAGGGATTTGGTTGGGCTTCAAGGCTGGTTCACTACATGCTCAGTTTCAAGTTGGACATTAAGAAGAAGTATGAGATGTGGTCTCTCGTTGGTCCAGAACCTTTGAGGTTTTCACTGTTAGAGTTTGAAAACCTCACTGGTCTAAACTGCGAGTACATCGAAGACCTTGAGACACCAAAATGTGAAGTTACCAAAGAGATGGTTTCTTTCTGGGGGATGCTGGGAGTTCATCTGGAAGCTGGGCCAACTACTGATCATATAATAGCAGCACTGAAGAGATGCGCGGATTGGTCCACGGAAGATCGCAAGCGGCTCGCGTACCTTTCCATCTTCACTGGATTCATTGGAGGGAGAAAGTTTTCAGCCGCTACACGATCTAGTCTGGCAAGGCTAGTGATGGATTTAGAGCGGTTTGAGAATTATCCATGGGGGAGAGTTGCGTTTAAGGTGCTGATGGACGTTTTGTGGAACAAAGATATTATTGGCTGTTACATCGTGGATGGGTTTATACTAGTTCTTCAGGTCTGGGTGTACACAACTATGCCAAAATTGGGTGCTACTATTGGTGGTCCAAGAGCAAACAGTCCGTCTCCACCGATACTGGCTTACGATGGCAGCAGAGGCCGCATATCAATGAGAGCTGCTATCTTGAGACAGGTATTTACTTCAATCCAAAAGACTGCGCAGACGACTTATATTAAAGTCGTCTGGAAAGTCTTCCAGCTTGACGACTTAGTAGACGACTTATTATAAGTCGTCCAACTGGACGACTAACCGGACGACTTAATTAAGCCGTCTGGAAAGTCTTCCAGCTGGACGACTTAGTAGACGACTTATTATAAGTCGTCTGGAAGGTCGTCCAGCTGGACGACTTAATTAAGTCGTCTGGAAAGTCTTCCAGCTGGACGACTTTCCAGACGACTTATTATAAGTCGTCTAGAAGGTCTTCCAGCTGGACGACTTTCAAGACGACTTATTATAAGTTGTCTGGAAGGTCGTCTAGCTGCACGACTTACCAGACGACTCATAATTAAGTCGTCTATTTAGTCTTTTTTTTTTCAAATATCTAACTTGATTCTTCTCTTTACTGCAGACCCGCGTGATCAACTTTGTTGAGAAGGATATTAGTGAAATGTGGCCAAAATGGGACACTGAGGTTGAGGACCTGCCCGCGGAGAACATCATTAAAGTCATGTATGATCGGAGACCATGGAACTGGACCATGGATTGCTGGGAAGTCACTGGTACTAAGGTCTATACAAAACCTAAGGTTGTGACTCCATCGAAGAAATCCATAGAGATAGAGATGTTTGTGATGGAGGAGGAGGAAGACAATCCAAGACCTCTGAAGAAAGCTCGTAAAGGGCCTCCTAAAGAAGCTCCTAAAGAGGCTCCTACAGAGGCTAGTGAAGAGGCTAGAGAAGAGGCTAGTTGGGTGACCAGAGAGGAGTTGGAAAATATGTTCAAAGACATAGTTGACTGCATGAAAAAATGGTTTAAGAAGTGCATCAAGGAGATTAGGAAGTTGTCCGATAGGGTGGAAGCTGTGGAGAAGAAGGCTGGTGTCACCAATCAGGCTACCCCTCAAGGCAAACAAACCGGGGTTAGTAACAAACAGCTTACACCTCTAACCAATCAGACATACCCTCAAGAGAAACAGCCTACTCCTCAAACTAAACAGCCTACTCCTCAAACCAAACAGCCTACTCCTCAAACCAAACAGCCTATTCCTCAAAAGAAAGAGCCTACTCCTCAAACCAAACAACCTACTCCTCAAAAGAAACAGCCTACTCCTCAAACGAAACAGACTACCCCTTGAGCCAAAACGACTACCCCTCAAGCCAAACAATCCGAGGTTAGTATCAAAGCCTCTCCCAACAAGAATTAAGTCGTCCAGGGTTAACTAGTTGTCTAGACGACTTAAATGTAAGTTGCCTGGACGACTAGTTGACCCTGGACGACTTAAATGTAAGTTGTCTGGACGACTAGTTGACCACGGAATACTTAATTTTAAGTCGTCCATGGTCAACTAGTCGTCCAAACAACTTACATTTAAGTCGTCCAGGGTCAACTAGTCGTCTGGACGACTTACATTTAACTAGGTTAGTATCAAATCCTCTCCCAACAAGAATTAAGTCGTCCAGGGTTAACTAGTTGTCCAGACGACTTAAGTGTAAGTTGTCTGGATGACTAGTTGACCCTGGACGACTTAAATGTAAGTTGTCTGGACGACTAGTTGACCATGGACGACTTAAAATTAAGTCGTTCATGGTCAACTAGACGTCCTGCCAATTTTTTTTTTAAGTCGTCCAGGATTAACTAGTGTGCAACTTTTATTGCAGAGAGAAAATCGCGATGAGGCGAACTCGGGAAATAAGATCTTGCCGGAGGATAAAGCAGATGGTCTCTCCTCCAAAGAGATTGTTGTTGTCACTTCCACTGACCAACCGAGCCTCGCTTCCACCGATCAACAACCGAGCCTTGCTTCCCACTGATCAACAACCGAGCCTCGCTTCCACCGATCAACAACCGAGCCTCGCTTCCACCGATCAACAACCGAGCGTTGCTTCCACCGTACCAAGCATTCCAGTTCCACAATCAAGCCTTCCAGTTTCAGAACCGAGCCTGGTTGTATTAGACAAAACAGCTCCCACTGCTTATGTGCGTGCAAGGAGTGAACGAGCGAAGAAACCTACTCCCACGCAGATATCTCCTTATACGGCAGAGAAAAAAAAAGATAAAGTGACAGCCTATAATCCATTTCAGCCAGTAAACAGACCTAAGTTGAAAGAACTCGCTGATTGGTTGAAAACTGATCCGTAAGTGATTACTTTATCCATAATAGCTTGATTTAGTCTACCAAAACTGATTGCTTTTTTGTTTGCAGTTATTATTTCACTAAGCAAGATGAAAAACCACGTACATCACCAACTTGGTGGTATCACATCCTCCGGACTGCCAGAGCATGGCTGGAAGACTACGTAAGTCTTCTGCTTATCTTGTATCTTTGTCGTCTGGACTAAAATATATGTCGTCTGGAAAGTCGTCTACAAAGTCGTCCAAGTAGACGACTTACCAGACGACTTATCTTTAAGTCATCTAGTAAATATAAGTCGTCTGGAAAGTCGTCTACAAAGTCGTCCAAGTAGACTACTTTCCAGACGACTTATATTTACCAGACGAATTAAAGATAAGTCGTCTGGAAAATCGTATGGTATCTTCTAACTTGTATTATTTTATATGCATCATATAGATGCTTGGATTAATGTGCTGAGACAGAGGTATCAGGAGAACCCAGAAGCTTTCAAGAGCGAGCGAATGTGCTTCCTGGATCACAACTTTTCCCAGTCTTGGAGAGACCAGTATCAGTTCTTCAAATTATCGGAACCCGATCACAAAGGTTTAGGAAGAGCTCTACATGGTGGGGCGTGGAATTATTATGACGGATCAGTACCTTCATTTTGCCAATCAAAAAAGGTGTGGGGGGAGGACATTGATTATATCTATGCGCCAGTGAACTTGAACAACACTCATTGGATTGCTATTTGGATATCGATCCCTAAGAGGCACATAGTCGTTTGGGACAACATACTTTCAGCTACGACAGCAGAAGCATGGGATGAGATAATGCAGCCTTTTCTCGAGATGGTCACTTATCTGCTTGTTGAGTGCGCTACCACCGACGAAATATGAGTCAAATACGGGTTGGAGCCATACACATATGAGAGACAGCTGAAAGATGTACCCACGGCCAACAATGGTGATTGTGGCGTGTACGCTCTAAAGTACATTGAATGTCATGCTCTTGGGGTCCCCTTTAACTCTAAAGACTTTGCTAGGTCCAACGCGAAGAATACGAGGGATACTATGGCGGTGGATATATGGACAGAGCTTCTTGATCAGCATTTGAAAGAAAATGTAGATGGTGATAAGTTCGTGGGCATGTATGATTAGATTTGTGTATGGCTTTGAACTTGTCTTTGTATTTGAACATGATTTTCTAACGATTTGTATATGTATTTGAACTCCTCTTTATATTTGAACTTGATTTTGTATAGATTTGTATATTTGAACTTGATTTGTATCTGTATTTGAACTCCTCTTTAAGTCATCTGTTAAGTCGTCCAGCTGGACGACTTATGATATCACTCAAATTACCCTAAGGAGTGATTTAATCTCTCAAATAAGTGGTTCAGTTGTAGTACTTAGGGATCGAATTCACGAGGAGCTATGGAACCTAATAGATCTAATAGTTATATATTTAAGCTAGGCTAATAGGTTTTAAAGCAGTAAATAACAAGTAAAGCAGTAAACAAGTTGAACAATATAATTGTTCATCTTGGTAAGGAGTTGTTTTATGGAATGATGGTTGCTAGATCTAAGGTTTCTATTCAGGTAATTAGGATTATAATGATATAGGTTACTAAGCTGCTAGATATATTAGAACCCAACTGGGAGTACAAATCTAACAACTATCATTGTATATATAGTCTAATATCTAGATCTTGGATCTCAAACACTCGGTTATTGATCACAAGAAAGTGTCGATCGATGATTATATAGGAATATCGATCGATACACCTTTCACAATATTGATCGATTAATCTATTGGATTATCGATCGATATGCTTCTAGCAAGCTTTACGAACGGGTTGAACACAAGTTAACTAGGGTTTACTAAATCAGCTATCGCTGTATTTATCAATCCTAGCTCAAAAGGATTGATTCAGGGTGAGTTACAAGCTCTCGCTGGTCACTACAATCCCTTGGATCAAGGTTCTAGTTCGCGACTCTAGAAACAAGCTTTAATAACAATCCTATTTGATGAATATCACAACTTAGCAATTCTATATTTGGGGCTAATCCCAGATAACCTATCTGAACCCTAAACCTAACAGGTGGATCTACTCAGACATGAAACTTGTAACAGAAATCATAGATGAATAGATGAAATAACATAAATAATATAAAACCAAATCCAATGGAGTTCCAGGTGAACTCTGATAGGAATTCCTCCCTTCTCTCCTAAGAGAACAATGAATCAAAGAAAGTGTAAAAGAAAGCGTAGCCGTCAACAATGGCTTAGAATAACATAAATAGGGTTTCTGATCGTCCAAGAGTATTATGATAATTTGGGTTGCATTAGGGCTTCTGGCGGTCATGAAACATAGTTATCCCACGTCCTGACATTCATATCGATCGATATGGGTGATTTCCCATCGATCGATATACATTCATCTTCTCGACAGCCTTCTCTCGCGAGGCAGACTGACCACTCTTCAGTAAATGGGCATAACTTCTGATCTAACCGATGGATTAACCTCAAACCGGTGGCATTGGAAAGCTAACTCAAAGGTATATCTTGTGTCCAAATATCAGCTCAATCGCACCATGGGAAGGTATCCATCCATATCTAAACATCTGACGCGTCTGCGCGATTCTGCATTTAAAGGCTACAAAAGACACCAAAAACACCATATTTCTCCAGAACGTACCTGAACCTGTAAATACTCTAAATAGACCCTATTTTGTAGTAAATATATGTAAAAACGCTTATATACCATGGGTAAAAGTGGGTCAAAATCATGGCATATCAACTCCCCCAGACTTACCCTTTTGCTTGTCCTCAAGCAAAACCAACAGGCGGTCTCTTTGAAATAGGTTTGAAAACAGCAGGGACTCAAAGAGATTTTAAAAACTCAGTCACCATCTCTCTAGTAGTGCAAACCAAATCATAGACATCCTAACACTGGAAGCACATTATACAATATCCTAGTATAGCAACCAAATTCACCTAGTCAACAACTTAACAGATCCAGTCTGACAATCTCCTCTACTGATTTCATTTCTTAACATAAATAAAAGTGTAAGCTTTACCTTGGGAGTATCCATCAAGGAACACATGGATTCAATTCAAGCAAGTTCCGAACAGACATGCAGTCTTCTCTGATTCTTTTCTTCCCTATTTTTCTCTCTTCTCTGGATCCTCATAGTTTCAAATTTTAATGAACATTGATTGCCACAAAGGCTATCTTTGTATCATCTCATTGACTTAATAACACATATCTTTCGAATAAGCGAATAATAGGGTCGCAGGAATCACTCCTACCCCTCGCTCTGATCATTCTTTTAAAGTAGAATAATGAGGTCGCAGGAATCACTCCTACCCCTCTACTCCTCAAGAAATCTTATCACATCTTTATACAAATTTATTCTTTCTTTCCTTAGGATGCCGAAGAGAGAGAAGGAAGGGAATCAGAAGCACACAGACTATTACCTTCCAGACTTGCAAGAGGATTCTGATCCCTTGTATACCAAGCCCCAAGACAAGCAAAGTTGAGCTCAATTAGGTTGGAGATCAGCTTTGGTTCCTTCAAACATTCTCAGCAATTGCAAACATAGTTGACAAGTTGATCCACTTTAGTATCTGTAGTACTTCTGCAGTCAGTAAATCTAAGATTGGTCTAAAGAGTGGTTAGATGACAAGTAATAAATCGAATTAGATCATTATCCCCTTCTTGACTCAATAAAAACTTTTTTGAAAACATTTTTAAATAAGACTCATAAAGTAGATAAATGTTAGTAATCCTCCAGACTTAAATTACTCTGTCCCCAGTGTAACACAGTCGGTGGTAAGGTAAAAATAATAAAGCAGAAGTATGGAATTTAACAACTAAGAACGATAACCTGCTCTGTATCGATCAATACAATGAAGTTACAATCGATCGATGTTGATGAAGTGTTGTCGAGTGATATCGACGTGGACACACCGGTCAATGGCTAGAGAGGTCATTCG
Organism: Hirschfeldia incana; assembly: GCA_026261945.1. Taxonomy (NCBI): domain Eukaryota; kingdom Viridiplantae; phylum Streptophyta; class Magnoliopsida; order Brassicales; family Brassicaceae; genus Hirschfeldia; species Hirschfeldia incana. Next base: position 593,117 of record JABCMI010000063.1, read on the forward strand.
ACACAATGAAGGGACAATCGATCGTGGATATGAAGTGATGTCGATCGATATCGACATGGTCTCATCGATCGATGTGCTGAGCAACCGTCTACTTGGATCTGTTTTTTTTTTTTTTTTTTTTTTTTTTTTTCAAAACTAAAACACAATATCAGTAGAACCTCCCCCAGACTTAAATAACACTGTAATAGTGTTATCCAGTTGGAGATTGGTAGAGAAATAAATCATAAGTACTCAATGTAAAACAAGTTAAAACGATATACCTGACCGGAATGGATGTCGATCGATGGAAAAGAGATACCATCGGTCGATGCAAGTGATGGACTGTCGATCGATATCGACGTGCTCTAATCGGTCGATTATCATGGTAATCGTCTACTTGGATCCCTATTCTAAACAACAAACTAAATCATAATATTAGTACGACCTCCCCCAGACTTGAATAACATTGTGATCATTGTTAAACAGTCAAAGATCGGTGGGATAATAAATCATAAGGACAATATTCAACAAGGAGAAACTTTATACCTGACATTGATATGAATGTCGACCAACACAGTTAAGTGGCGATCGATACTCTTGATGCTCTGTCGATAAACACAGTTTAAGTGGTGATCGACCGATGCTAATGAAGCTCTGTCGACCGATGCTACGTAGTCATCGTCGATTCTTGGTATATCAACTCTTCTTCTTGGATCTTCTCTTATAACCTAACATAGATAAAATACTAAAAGTCTAAAAATTAGTAATAAATAACTAATAAAACCAATTAACTAAAGTAATCTTTTTCGATGAACAGTGATCCTGCTACAGTAATCGTAGCTACAGTGACTCCGCTACAGTATCGATGGATTTTTATGCTAAAATATCGACCGATGTTGTTTCTACAGTATCGCACGATGGTCGTGCTACAGTGGGTTGCTACAGTACCGTCGTTACTGTTCATCTTTTTATTTTTTTTTTCTTTACCTGAAATCCTTAGAAAACAAAATATCAGTAATAAATAAAAATAAAACAAATTTAAAACATACCTAGCAGTGGGTTGCCTCCCACTCAGCGCTCTATTATAGTCATTTAGCTTGACTTTGGAGATCTGATTTAGTCCAGATGAGAATGAGAACATGCTCCAAAACAAGTCTCAATGTCCAATCTCTGAAGCTTTATCATTCTTATGTGAAAGCTTCCTCCAAAGACTCTTCCTCCTTTGTCTATCATCTCAGCAATAAGTAGTGCTCTAAGCTTTGCAAATGGTTGTGAAAAGCATCTACTGCTCAATCTGGATTTCCTGAAAAAATCTGAGAAGTAAAGAGTTAATGGTAACTGAGAACCTCCATTGGTTCGTTTCCGCTTCTTCCAGTTTCTCCACTTCTTTCTCACGGACTTGTGAAATCTCCCTTTGGATGTCCTGGAATCATCTGAGGAGTGAGAAATCAATGATAACTGAGAACCTCTTCTAGTTCTTTTCCTCTTCCTCCAATTTATCATCTTCTTTCCCCCAGACTTGTCTGAACGCGTGGTGGTATCTCCATCAAAAATATTTCCACACACTTCATACTCATTCTGCTCTGATTCTCGTCTGGTATCGATCGATGAACTAGTGATGGTGTCGATCGATGGTGGATTGAAGATGTCGATCGATGGTATCCGGTAGATGTCGATCGATGGTGGAGTGCTCATGTCGATTGACATTTTCTGAACCGTGTCGATCGATGCTTCTTCTGCTAGAGTTTTATTGACTTCATCTCTAAGTCTCAACCCTCTCTGAGAAGCTGCTTCGTGCTGATGATCATCCAATGCTTCAATGTAAGAACTCGAATGCACACTTTTATCTGGTGGAATAGGAGATTCAGCTTCAAACACCGCACTTGGAACCATAATCTTCACAGGATCATGTATCCTCTTCACTTTGTTGTGAAACCCAGCAGTTTCTTCTGTCCATATATGTGGTCTCTAATGTTTAGGGACAGCAAAGTGTGAGGCTTCAGACTCGTGCACTATCTCCTCAATCGGTTCCATCTCAACTATGTATCCTGGTAGTTCATCCAAATATGGGTGTCGATCGATACAATCGGGTGGGTGTCGATCAATACAGTCGGGTGTATGTAGATCAATGTTGTATGGCGACTGTCGATCGATGACATAGAGTGGGTATCGATCGATCTCATCAGGTTGGTGTCGATCGATGCTAGCCTTTGACGAAATCTCTAAATCTTTCCTCTTAGCATGCTGTTCGTCATCAAGCTTCTGCTCCAAATTCTGATCCAAATTCTCAAGCCATTCCTCCAGCTCCAAGAAGTATTCCCTATTAACTTCTTTATTTGAATCCAAATCTCCAAGTTTTTCTCCATCCTCCAACTTTAAGAATTCTTCTTGCTCCAAGATATCTTCCATGAATATCTCTATTTCTACATCTGGGGTAGGATAAAAACTTGATACATCAATGCTCTGCTGTGTCGAGTCTGCAGTGTCCTGAGGACAACTCGAACTGTCAGGGATTTCAAGCGGTATCGATCGATGACAAATGTCAGGATCGATCGATGCTGAGGTGCTGATGTCGACCGATTCTGATGTCATGGTGTCGGTCAATGTGGAGGTTGTAGGGTCGATCGATGTTGAGGTAAGGGTGTCGATCGATGTTGAGCTCATGTCACTTATATCAACCTCTTCTTTTCTGCTCAGCTCTTCAGATTCAGATTGTTCATCGTCCTCCACCATATATTCCAGCATAGATCTCCTCTCAATCTCAAGATTTGCTTCAGCTTCATAGATAAACTTAAAGATAAAAGCATATTGATTGTCATTCCAAGTAGTGAGAGATCCTGGTGGTAACTTTTTCAACCAATGATCTGCATCCCCAGCAAGAGAGTATGGAAATAATTTGCAGAAGTAGTAGTCTTCAGAAACTCCATTGCACCTGATGGTTGATGCGAGATCTTCGAATGCCTCTAAGTGGTTAGTGGCATTCTCATGAGGAAGACCATGAAAGGGATGCTGACTCACAAGAGAGATATATGCAGGATGAAGCTCTGGACATAATTTTGGGATGGTGAACGATGCAGGGCAGATCTTTCAGCGTATAAATCTTCAAGCACGTTGTGGTCTCTAAGTCCCCCCTCTGACGCCCACTCTCTGAATTCACAGTAGTAGCATCAGGATTTTCGAAAGATATCGATCGATGTGAAATGTTAATATCGATTGTTTGTGAAGTGCCGATATCGATCGACCCTGAGATAACACTATCGATCGATGTTGAAGTCGGATCACTCTTATCAGCTTCTTCTACTATGCTCGTCTCTCCAAATACATGATGTTTATCACCTTCAACCATATTATGGTTGACTAGTTGTTCTCTGTTCAGTTCATTTTTCTGCGTACCCTCATCTTCCTGTTGAACCTGAATGTCTGGTTGCTTGACACTAGCTGTAGGGGTTTCAGATTCTTTCTTTGGCTCAATGTAAACAGTCCTCCTCTCATGGCCAAATCGAGAATCAAATTCCTCTATACTAGCTTTAGTCATCTCGTCAAGCTTCTTCTGTCGCTCTTCTACTCCTTGATAGAGAAATTTGTTGAGGAAGGCAATTTTGATGTCCTCCCAGCTGGTTAAAGATCTTGGCTGCAGCCGACTGAACCAGGTAAAAGCATCTCTAAACAAACAATAGGGGAAGATCTTGCAGATAATGTGGTCTACAGAAACTTCATTTTGCTTGCTTGCTGAGGCTAACTCCACGAGTTCCTTGATCAGGTATCTCGGATCATTATAAGGAAGACCTTTGAAAGGATGCTCACTTCCCCAATCATACCATTGGCGGTTTAGCTCAAAGGTGTCCAACTCAGCAATAGCAATCACATCAGGGATTACACAACCGTCACCATTAATAAATTTTCCAATTCTGCTGCGAAGACGACCTTCTTTGTCACATAACATTCCATTCTCGTCGGCTTTAAGAATAATCACCTCAACATTCTCTGCCTCCACACGAGTGCTGTCGGCTGTCGGATGAACAGTATTATGAACAGTGCCGCGATGAACAGTACGATGAACAGTGTCTATATGAACAGTGCGATGAACAGTATCGATCGATACGGGATGAACAGTATCGATCGACGGGTGATGAACAGTGTCGATCGATATGGGATGAACAGTGTCGACCGACATCGGGTTAACAATACCAAGGTGAACAGTACCTCGGTGAACAGTACCGCGATGAACAGTGTCGATTGACATCAGATGAATAGTATCGTGATGAATAGTGTCAGGATGAACAATACCTGGATGAATAGGACTCCGGTGAATAGTACCTTGATGAACAGTACCTAGATGAACAGTATCGATCGATTCTGGACGAACAGTATTGATCGATTTCGGGTGAATAGTATCCGGATGAACAGTGCGATGAATAGGGGCCGGATGAACAGTGTTCGGGTGAACAGTGTTTTTCTTCGGTTGGTTGGCTTTATCGATCACCGCTTCTTGTAGGTTATCGATCGATTGATGATATGCTTTATCGATCGATTTCTGGTGTACGCTATCGATCGATGCTGCTTGGAGGGTGTCGAACAATACATCCCTCTTAGACTTACGGATCGTGCATAAACCAGCAGGCTCCTTCCTTGAAGGACCTAGAAATCCTCTCTTCATTGCTTCCTGGTACTGAGATGTATGTACTTGAAAAAGAAAAAAAAATTGTATGAGTTTTTTCGAACAGTAACAAAACCTAGACCAAATCTAACTAAACAAGATCTAATGGCGATCAAAGCTCCCCGGCAACAGCGCCAAATTTGATATCACTCAAATTACCCTAAGGAGTGATTTACTCTCTCAAATAGGAGGTTCAATTGTAGTACTTAGGGATCGAATTCACGGGGAGCTATGGAACCTAATAGATCTAATAGTTATATGATTAAGGTAGGCTAATAGGTTTTAAAGCAGTAAACAAGTTGAACAATATAATTGTTCAGCTTGGCAAGGAGTTGTTTTATGGATTGATGGTTGCTAGATCTAGGGTTTCTATTCAGGTAATTAGGATTATAATGATATAGGTTACTAAGCTGCTAGATATATTAGAAATCAACTGGGAGTACAAATCTAACAACTATCGTTGTATAGATAGTCTAATATCTAGATCTTGGATCTCAACCACTCGGTTATTGATCACAAGAATGTGTCGATCGATGATTCTATAGGAATATCGATCGATACACCTTTCACAATATCGATCGATTAATCTATTGGATTATCGATCGATATGCTTCTAGCAAGCTTTACGAACGGGTTGAACAGACGTTCACTAGGGTTTACTAAATCAGCTATCGCTGTATTTATCAATCCTAGCTCAAAAGGATGGATTCAGGGTGAGTTACAAGCTCTCGCTGGTCTCTACAATCCCTTGGATCAAGGTTCTAGTTCGCGACTCTAGAAACAAGCTTTAATAACAATCCTATTTGATGAATATCACAACTTAGCAATTCCATATTTGGGGCTAATCCCAGATAACCTATCTGAACCCTAAACTTAACAGGTGGATCTACTCAGACATGAAACTTGTAACAGAAATCATAGATGAATAGATGAAATAACATAAATAATATAAAACCAAATCCAATGGAGTTCCAGGAGAACTCTGATAGGAGTTCCTCCCTTCCCTCCTAAGTGAACAATGAATCAAAGAAAGTGTAAAAGAAAGCGTAGCCGTTAACAATGGCTTAGAATAACATAAATAGAGTTTCTGGTCGTCCAAGGGTATTATGGTAATTTGGGTTGTATTAGGGCTTCTGGCGGTCATAAAACATAGTCATCCCACGTCCTGACATTCATATCGATCTATATGGGTGATTTCCCATCGATCAATATACATTCATCTTCTCGACAACCTTCTCTCGCGAGGCAGACTGACCAATCTTCAGTAAAATGGGCATAACTTCTGATCTAACCGATGGATTGACCTCAAACCGGTGGCATTGGAAAGCTAACGCAAATATATATCTTGTGTCCAAATATCAGCTCAATCTCACCGTGGGAAGGTCTCCAATACATATCTAAACATCTGACGCGTCTGCGCGATTCTGCACTTATAGGCTCCAAAAGACACCAAAAACATCATATTTCTCCAGAACGTACCTGAACCTGTAAATACTCTAAATAGACCATATTTTGTAGTAAATATATGTAAAAACGCTTATATACCATAGGTAAAAGTGGGTCAAAATCATGGTATATCAACTTACAAATAAGTCGTCTGGAAGGTTTGGACGACTTACAAATAAGTCGTCTGGAAGGTTTTCCAGCTGGACGAGTTACAAATAAGTCGTCTGGAAGGTCTTCCAGATGGACGACTTACAGTTAAGTCGTCTGGAAGGTCTTCCAGCTGGACGACTTCTAAATTTTATAAAATACACTGGCCTTCTAAATTTTATAAAATACACTTGAAGGGATAGTAGAAGGTAGTCTAAAAATAAAACACACTGGACGATTTAGTAGAAGGTCGTCTAAAAATAAAATACACTGGACGACTTATATATAAGTCGTCTGGACGGGTAATCAAGACTTGACGACTTAAATTTAGGTCGTCTGGACAACTAGTCAACTGGTTGTGTACATTGTGGTTTCGTATGGCCAGTTTCCTTGTAGTTTGAGCATCTCCTTGCCCTATGTTTCTTCCTGGGTTTGTGTCCTCTCATCCTAGATAGCTCCAACCAAGATTGCCATCTTGATTCTTCTGTCTCCCCGGACCACGCTTTACGTCTGGAGGAAAGCATTCTCGTTCCTTAATATGTTGTGACACGATATGATATATATTCTCTGAGTATCCTGCATACAACTTATTCTTTGAGTACACTGGACATACAAGTGTGGAGATATGCAAACCAACATGTGTTCCAGCAGCTATAGCATGAGAGCAAGGTATTTTCTCCACTCCATAGACACCACAATCACACTTTGCATGTTCCAAATCAACCACACAGTCCATTTTGCCACCTTTGACAAAGAATCGCCATCCATCAATTGGTTGGACCGTCATCGTATCCGCTATCTCTGTTCGAACAGCAAGCAAGTATTCAACACCCCGGCTATGTTGAGTTGTGAGACTCAAAGCATCTTGTCTCCTTTTCCAATATCATTTTCCTAACTTCTGCCTTATGAACTCCAGCAGGAACGGAATCAGATATCTCTTGCTCACTTAAGTGTGGAATTAATAGATTCAGCGATGTTGCTTGTTTTTATGTTGTACATGTTCCCCTTACAATAAACCCTTGATCATAGGCTGGCGTCGGCATTCTCCAAATACGTTGCAAGTTCCGGGTTTGCATTCCGTATCTCAGCCATGTACCGGTCAAAATCGTAAACCGTGTGAGCATAAGCAGCCCCTTTCACCAAGTACATGAGATGTTCCTCTTTAAACTTTTTGACAATTTTATCTTGAAGGTGATAATAACATATTCCTCGGGTTGCCCAAGAAAACACCTTATCACACGCACTTTTAATAGCCGCGTGCCGGTCGGAGACTATCACCAGAGGCTTGTCATGAGATATACAACTAGCCAATTTTATGAAAAACCATTCCCAAGAAGGTTCATCTTCAGCATCCACGATCCCAAAAGCCAATGGGAATATCTGAAAATTGCCATCTTGTGCGGCTGCAACTAACATAAAACCTCCATACTTTCCACTTAGGTGAGTTCCATCCACCACAATGACCCTTCTCTGATACTTAAAACCTTTGATAGAAGCTCCAAAAGAGAGAAATAGATACTTAAATCTTTTAACAGAATCAAGTTCTATAGCCGTGATAGAATCAGGATTTGCAATGGAGATTTGCTCGAGATATGATGCCAGACGCGAATACCCTTCTTCTGCTGATCCTCTTAACAACGTTTGTTCATATAACAGTGCTCTGTATAAAGTGGTGTAATCAAGCGTCATGCCAAACATGTTCCTCATTGCATCAGTGATATGCTGCGGAATTATCCCATCAATGATTCCAACACGATCAATGAAAAGACTACCAACATACTTCGGAGTATAGTGTCTCCGCTGAGCGATTCGGTCTCCCACTGAGCATAAATGTTTTTTCACATACTTTGTTACCCAAAACGTGTTTGTCCCATGTTTCACTCGCTCTGATCTTCCATCCACCACCGCTAACCCGACATGTTGGCACAAGGAGAATTTTCGTTGAATTGTATATTCTGAAAGAAAACCTACTCCTCACTGCTGCCAACCGCAGCTCTGAAAGCAGTGCATCATTGCTAACAAAACTCTGGTTGACATAGATACTGGTACCATCCGATTTTCCTCCTTCAATAGCATTTGTCTTAGCATATGTTTTTTCGATTTCTTCAAAACAAATATTATCATCATCTTCCTCGTCCTCATCTTGAACCTTTCCATAAAGACTGTAATCCCCACCATTCTGATCCGTTTCACCTACAATAGAGTTATCAGCATCCTCCTCCCCATCTTGATTTTCATCTTCAACAAACTCATTATCACCAACATCTTCTTCCCATTCATCAGCTTCATCATTATCACCAACATCTTGTTCCCATTCACCAGCTTCATCATCACCAACATCTTCTTCCCATTCACCATCTTCATCATTATCCCTTTTCTCTGAAACCGTTTCTACATTGCTGCGTCTTGATACACAAAGACATACTCTATGCGTTTTGAGTATCTCGAGCAAGTTTCAAACTTGTCTATCACTTGTAACATGAATGGTAAGACTGCCTGGAGCAATCATCATTTCTGCTGGTAATGAGTAGCTAATCTCCACAGTCACTATTCTCATGTCCAGGTTATAATCTTCTTGAGCCATTGCAACAAGTTCAACATGTGTTGAATCTTCATTCAATAAAAACAATCTTGCTCCTTTGAGATCATCAACCGCAAAATCCCAACGGCAATCTCTCAACAACCATTCTCCATACAATGCATGTAACTGACAAATCATCTGCAAATATTAAAAATAAAACACATTAGTAAACATAGAGAAAATGAAGAAGTTCAATAAACATTGCCGCAGACGACTTAGAATTAAGTCGTCCAGAAGACTTAAAGGTAAGTCGTCTAAAGAGGCACTTTTGTAATTGAAAATTAAATGGGACGACTTAATTCTAAGTCGTCCGGCTTTGTTTGTTAAAAAAAACTCCAGACGACTTATATATAAGTCGTCTACGAGAAACGAGCTAGTTTTGCATTTGACCGAATAGTGTCAGCTCTTTGACTATTTCTGAACGACTTATAATTCAGTCGTCTCTGGGAAAGTTAAAATTTCAATGTTTTATTCAAACTAGACGACTTAAACGTCAGTCGCCTTAGGTTAGTTTTGTAATAGAAAAATAAAACTTGAAATTTAACTTTCTCCAGACGACTTAATTAAAAGTCGTCCAGCTAGACAACTTAATATAAGGTCGTCCGAGATAAGCAAGGTTTGACCAGAAAATTGGGAAAAATTCTGGACGACTTTGCTTTCCCCGGACGACTTTAAATTAAGTTTTCTGGCGGGACGACTTTATATTATGTCGTCTGGTAAAAGTTAAATTATGAAGTTTTATTTTTCAATTACAAAACTAACCTAAGACGACTTACGACTTACACGTAAGTCGTCTAGTTTAATAAAATATTAAAATTTTAACTTTCCCAGAGACGACTGAATTATAAGTCGTCCAGAAATAGTCAAAGATCTGACACGATTCGGTCAAATGCAAAACTAGCCCGTTTCTCGTAGACGACTTATATATAAGTCGTCTGAAGTTTTTTTTTTTAACAAACAAAGCCGGACGACTTAGTTTAAGTCGTCCGTTTGACCAGAAGACTTATCAGTAAGTCTTCTACATACACATGAATTACTAATAAGTCTTCTACGCAAACAGATCTTGAAAAAAATTCAAATTCGTACCTTAAAATAGGTGAGATGACTTCGTTTGCACACATGGTCTTCTCCAACCACCCACGTTAGAACCTCAGACGAAAGCAACCGTAAGTCAAAACGAAAGAAATATGGTTCTGTCAACCATAAAATATTTTGAATCAAAAGCTTGAGTTTTTTGGATGAATATGGAAAGAAAATGAAAGAGATGTTGTTTTTAGTTCATAACAACTGAAACAGATAGTGTGTAAAGAGATTTACGTGCATTAAGTGACATTAAAAGCTCCAAACAGTTAGTACAAGGTTGTTGAACTATTCATGGTAGTGGCACTATTGTAAATACTCGAAGAAGATGAGGTTGAGACAGTAAAGAAGCCATTTTCGAAAAAAAAGTTAATGGTATTTTCGTAGATAAAATGCAGGTGTGGGATAAAAATCTCCAAAAAAAATGAGTAAAAAAAAAGTTAGTTTTCTGTTTGAGTTAGTTTTGTAAAAAGCCCTTGATATTATTATGCTATTTTATCCAATTTTAGTTCCATTATCGGTTTTCAATTTCGAATCTGAACGTAAAATTTTGTATATAAAATATAAATAAAAAAAAATCTTTTTCTAAACTCATAAAAGTGACCTTTTAATCATGGTCGATCATGATAAGGAGGTGTTCTTAGTTTATGCCTCTCATTATATTTATAGAAAAGCTGTTCTTAATTAGTTTCTTTGCATGTAAATGTGCAAAGTTTAAGGATGGCTTTCTAACAGTTATCAAGATTCAAAACGTAAAGAGATGGTTACAAGAGAAATGTTTGCTGCAAAGTGTGAACTGTAAAGTCATTGATCGTGTAAGGCAGACAAGAAGCTCAAAAACTCAATTCGTTTGGTTTGATTTGGTTTGGTTTAGCAAGCAAAAAACTATAAACCATTACACGATCTATCAAGTTCCTAATTCTCAATCTAATGTATGGTAATTGTTTAATCTAGCATTTTATTTAATTTTTTGGACTATGTGACATCTTTTCGAGTAGTATATTTAAGCGTTCTTAAAATAACATGTTTAATTGGTATGGTGATAAATAAAATTGAAAGGCATAACTAAAAGTTGCATACAGACGAAGTTTCATATAATATAAGACGTTAAAATTAGGGGTTTCAGTCTTTCCAATCCTTCAGTTGCTTTTTGACATTCATACCAAAAGAAAAAGAAAATATTTCATTCGCTGCAAAAAAACACCCTTAAAAAACATTTTAATAACTTTGGATGATCATGTTTGAGATGATTAGAGAACAAAATTAGAGACCCGCCTGTTTCAATTTAATGGTGTTTTACATAAATGTACAATTAAATAAGTTATTTTCACCTGAAAAATCATTAAAATAAATTAAATTATTCAAGTAATTTCAAAATAAAGTATAAAATATCATTTGTAACACATTTGTTAATAAATTTAAAATTTACTTAGAAATATGAAAATATCCTATATATGTATATATTTAAAACTCTCTTTAGCATCATACATTATATAACAAATAGAATATTCATATCGATAATACAATAATACATCAAAAATATTAGTAATATGTATTTCTTGCACTTTTATTAGCCATGTCTGTAAATCAAGATTACCTTATATCATTTTAATATAAATAAATAGTTTAATATTTTATTTATCTAAATATTATAAAGTTATTAAAAATATATTTGTATTATAAGATTCCGCTGCGTATCATGGGTTTTTTACCTAGTTAGAATGTCAAAATTAATATGATGTTTGTTCATGTCAAGAATCGTTTATTATAGAACTAGGATTATGGCCCATGCATGGGCAGTACTATTTGATATACAATTTTATTCTAATTCAAAAATAATACCCAAAATAAAATCTGATTAGAAATTAATTAAATATGAAAATAAAAAATAAATAGTTGCAAATAATAATATTTTTTGTAACTTTTCATTAAAAATAAAATTATAAAAATTTGGTTATACCTATATATATCTTAGCTAAAATATTATAATTGACTAAAATACCTTTTAAAACAATTGACCATGTGCACAGTATCATTTGATATAGAATTCTATTCTAAATTCAAAATTAATACCCCAAAACAAAATCTGATTAGAATTTAATCAAATAAGAAAATAAAAATAAATAGTTGTGAATGAAAATATTTTTGTAACTTGTCATTAAAAATAAAAATTATTGAAATTTGGTTTACGAAAAAAAGAGAACATTCATATACCAACAGTTCTTCTCAATTTTGGTTTTTATTGATTTAGTTGATTTGATATTGTTTATCTCATGAAAACTTTAAAACAAAATCAATGTTGAAAAATAGTACTTGTAATAATATTATAATAGTATTATGAATATTTGTTGTAGAGAACCACGGAATAAACTGAATATAATAATTAGTTTACCCAAAATTGAAAATAATAATGAATAACTATAGGATTAAAAAAGAAACAACTCACCGGATTGTTAAAAGACTCCATTAGCATTAGTTTACAAAAAAAAGACTCCTTTTGCATTCATGAACTCAAAATTTTAGATGTTATTCCTTCTTCTTTTCAAGCCAGCCTTCGTTGGTGATTTCTTTCCAGTCTTTAGATGATTCTTACGTTGGTTTAATCTTTGCTGAAAATTTTGTCTACATGTAAATGTAAACACAACTCGTAAAGTTAAGCTTGACTTTTGACTGGACATAGAACTTTGGAAAATGAACTGGAATGAGAAACTGATAAGAGGTAAAATGACAACCATCAGCCATCCTCATGTTCCTCCCATTGCCCCACTTGGCAAGTATGTGACGATAAACCATACATGAAGAATATCAGCAAAAATCTAGAATCGAATAATACTGGTAAATGAAATAGATTTCAAAATAATTTGTTCTTATTTATAAAGAAAATTAATAATAACTCACTCTTGTCTTTAATAAATCATTAATGCTTCTTTGATTTCAGTTCCTCTGGTTTTATCATCTCTAAACTCACCTTTTGTTTTGCTATTGATGGAATGTTTCTTCAGTGATTATTTTGTGAAAGATATATGATTGGAAGAACCTAGAAAATAACGAAGAAGATCGTGAGAGTAGTAAATGGCCTAGGCTCATGTTTTGTTTGCTTTGTGCAGTATGTAACCGCTAAGCGGTTTATGTGTTGTTAATATTTCTTTGAGCAACTAATACAATTTATAAAAACTAATAATTTGTAAATACAAAATGGTAAAGGACAGATATCAAACAGATAATTGTCAACTTACTTCTGCTTTATAGTATAAAAGATTGTTTATTTGGTTAATGGTCAGCAATAGAAATATAACAGATGTTATAAATAGTTGGTTGCTATGCATATTTTATTAGAAGTGTAGACTAAAAGAATCGGTATAAATCGTTGATATGATGATATCTACTATAAATCTAATTTGAGACGTTAATAATAAAATGGCCCTACTATCGGTCACATAAAGTATTTTGATAAATCTTCCTTACTCTTTGGTAAGAGGATCAATGCAGTCAACAAACAAGAGATTAAAGATGTACTTGAAATTCAGAACGAGGGAAGGATAGGAACTTACTTAGGAATCCCTGAAGACATTAGTGGATCGAAATGCAAGCTCTTTGCTTTCCTAAAGAATAATCTGATGCATAGAGTGAATGGATGTACATGTAAATGGTTATCAAGAGGAGGCAAAGAAGTGCTTATAAAGTCCATTCTACTTGCGCTTCCAACGTATGTCATGTCCACTCTCCTGCTCCCATTGGAAATTTGTGAAAATCTTGCAAGTGCTATAGCTCAATTCTTATGGAGTTCACACCCACCAAAAAGAGGAATACACTGGGCAAAGTGGGAAAAAGTTTGTTTACCTAGAGAAGAAGGTGGAATTGGTTTCTGTATGATCCATGAATTCAATCTGGCACTCTTGGCAAAACAACTATGGGTTCAAGATCCTAATTCGCTGGTTGCTAGAGTTTTGAAGGGAAGATATTACAGACTGAGTACACCGTTGAGAATAGAATCAGTAAGCAACCCATTTTATGTGTGGACTAGCATTTCTGCAGCAAGAGAGTTATTACTTATGGGACTCCGGAAAAAGATTCATTCTGGTTATGAAGTAAGAGCCTGAGAGGATCCGTGGATTCCAACAACGCCTGCTAGGCCAGCTATTCATGTCGCACCAGTGATGAATATGAATATGAGAGTAAGTGATCTCATTGATCAGGCTACGAAAGAATGGGACATTGGATTACTGGAAAATTATGTTCATCCTGATGACATACCTTTAGTGAGGAGCTTAGCCATCAGCTTAGGCCACCGCCGCGATACACACTACTGGAGCTACACCAAAAATGGTCATTAAACAGTTAAATTTGGATATTGGGTTTACCAAAACATATTAAGATCAGGAGACAAAAAGGAAGTGGTGGAGCCAAGTGTTGCGAAACTTCAAGCCTTTGCTTGGAAGATAAAAGCGCCCAGCAAGATTTGTCATCTTATATGGCAACTGTTGACTGGCTATGTGGCAGTAACGAGAAACTTAGTAAGGCGTAACATGAGATGTGATAACTACTGCCCAAGATGTGGAGAGCTAGAGGAATCTGTAACTCATGCCATATTTGAATGCCCACCAGCTCTTCAAGCATGGACCCTATCAGCAACCCCGAAGAGCCCAAATATATTCCCAAGACCGAGCATCTATGCTAATATGGACTATCTATTCTGGAGGAAGAATATCATCATTGAACCTGAACAAGACAGAGATCTTTATCCTTGGATAATTTGGTATATATGGAATGCCCGAATTGATAAACTGTTTAGAGGGATATATAGAGATCCACTGGAGCTGGTTAGATATGCAGAGAGTGAATGCCAATCATGGTTTAATGCAAATGAGGTGATACCACCTGTGGTACAGGGGAACATTAATGTGAATCCCCAAGTCCTACGTTTGGGTAATAACATCTGCTTGGTAGATGGATCTTGGACGGCTACTGCACAGTTTAGTGGATGTGGATGGGTTTGGAAGGACAATGATGGACAAGCATAACTGATGGGGACACGAAATCTAGTCAGACGTGAATCAGTTTCGCATTCGAAAGTAGAAGCTTTGCGATGGGCGATGGAGAACATGCTTCAACACTCTTCCTGCCAGAACTTTGTGACAGACTGCAAATAGCTGATTGCAATGATCAAGGAACCTCAAGCCTGGCCGAGCTTCGCAACAAAATTGGAGAGGATAGAGACACTGAAGATTTGCTTCCCGGACTTCAACATCACCCATGTTCCACGAACCCAAATTCAGTTTTCAGATTTTCTTGCTAAGACTGCTAGATCCTTACGTAGAGATCTTTATTTTATTGGTTGCTCTATTCCGGTCTGGTTACCCAGACCACTTCAAGTCTGAGTAATAGACTTCAAGTCTGAGTAATAGAATGACTTTTCGATGTCAAAAAAATTATTGTATATCTTTATTACATTAATAATGTTCATGGTTATTTGAAAGTGAAACTTAACCATATAATCAAAACAACATGTACGATATCAAAAGCAACAACAGATCGGTTTAGTTTAAGTATCGGCCATCATAAAATTATTGTCTAAGAAGATGTTGTATATTAAATGATAACATGTTGAATAGGTCCGAGAAAAGTATGCCATGGTAGACTCAGGGCCGGCTCTAAGGGGAGGGGGGGGGGGACAATGGGTGCGACCGCCCCGGATCCAATTTCATGTCTCTCCCGTCTTATAATAATTTGGGGTTCTGATTTTTGAATATATACATATTTTTATTTAAAATAAAATATATATTTTTTAGAAAACATGAATTATAGGGGCCTAAATTATTTTATATGTATTTTTAATATATTTTTAGTGATAAATTTAATAAAATTTAAGTTTTAAGAGTCAAAATTTTTTTTTGCTCAAGGAACCATAAATATATTGAACTGGTCTTAGGTAGATTTCAAATAGGACTCTATTTTAATAGATTAAAAGTCAAATGATAACTACAACCAGTCTCTGTTCAAAAACTCGGCCGTCTAGCCGATTTTACGTCCGAGAAAACGCTCGACGGTGACCTAACGTGGCGAATCGAAGCTATGCGGTGATAAAATCGGATTTCAAAAAAACCTTAGGTTTTTACACATTTTTTGTCTAAAAATCGAATCATATACGTTAGATCTATAAATCTTAAGCAAGAACAACAAGAAAAACAATGATAAATAGCTTCAAAAACCATCAAAACTGCTCAGCCGTCGTGTTTACAGTCGCAGAAAATCAGAAACCCTAAGAACGAAGACGACTGTTAAATGACGTTTCTACCCTTCATTAATTAAAAAGAATAAAAACAGTTAAAAATAATCCAGTGAGGGTCGAACCCGGATTGCTATGTCGTTGTGCTGGTGTCTAAACCACTCCGCCACAACATATCTTCGAAATATTTGTGGGAATGTATGATATATATCGAAAACAAATCGCCGATTAATCTACGTGTAATCCCCGAATAATTGATTCGGTGCTAGGCGGTACTTCGCCGCACGCGTTACGCCTAGCGAAATTTAAAACAAGGCAACCAGTACGACAAGCTAATTTGTTTTAATAAATATAATAACTTAGAACTTACATCTAAAAGAAAACTGGAACAATAGAAAAGAAAATATAAACAGTCATCATTTAGTGTCGTAGTGAAACCAATAAACATTACATGTTTCATCTTTGATAGGTACAAAATTTCGTCAATGAGTCACTTGGAGAAGAAGTCTAAACAACAAAAATTGTTATCGATATTTCGGTAATTCCTACTGGCTTTCAACGATTAAATAGATTCATTAGAAATTCTTCTAAATATATTTCGAAATCATATTACTATGAAAAAGAAAAGAATAGAATCGTAAACGGGAGGTTATTGTTTAACTCACTAAAATTTGGTCTAGAATTAGTAAATATATTCTGAAAGGATTTTTTTTCATATAAACACATAAATGAATATTCTCTCAAAAACACCACAAAATGATCTTTGTTCACGTGCATGCGTAGTGTCTAATAAAACAGTTACGAATGGGTAAAACAAAGTTGGGTAATTTTACCAACCAAAATGTCTTGAGATCACTAAAGTCTACTCCTACATAAATCATCATTTTATATCTCGTGCAAAATAATCATCTAAAGAACTTTCAATTGTCTTAGTTTTAGTTATATCTTGTGCAAACATAATAAGAAAAAAATGGTTCCTCGAGGAACACGTTACAGTTGTAAAATGTTATCTATGCTTCTATAGGTATGTATTTGTGTGTGTTTAATGCATATTAAAAGAGATATTAGATTTTTCTAAGTAATATTATATTTTTTATGATTTAATATTTTTTTTGATAATTTCAAATCAATAGAGGTCAGTAAACGCAATTAACTTTTCAAACTTTGCAATCTACCGTTATATATTAACTATAAAAATATACATGGACACATAAACAAATAAATAAATATATATATATATATATATATATATATACATATATATATATATATATATCTTTTCAAAGCAAAATTTTAATTTTAATATAAGTCTCTTAGAAACATTAAAAGTCAAAACACATATGGAATATAACAAACATGAAATTTCAGACGTAAGTTATTCCATTTTCTGTTCATCAGAATCTTACAGTTGTGATTTATAATTAATAATAAAATATATTCTGAAAAGAATTTTTGTCATATAAAACTCATAAATGATTATTTGCTCAAAAAACCCCACAAAATGAACTTTCTTCACGTGAGTAGTTTCTATTAAAAACAGTTACGAATGGGTGCAACAAAGTTGGGTAATTTTACCTACCAAACTGTCTTGAGATACTTAAAATCTTCTCCTATATAAATCATCATTTTATATCTTCTGCAAACATACTCTTCTATAAAGAACTTTCATCTTTTTTTTGTTTTATATCTTGTGAAAACATAACCAAAAATATGTTGGCTTTGAACAGAAATGTTCAAGTTTTCTCTATATTATTGTTGATACTAAGTGTTTCGCCTTTGAGTGCAGGAAAAGATTCATTCTTTAGTCCTGCAGAATGTCTCAAGACAATCAAAAGTGTCGAAGGATGCGCTGATGCCATAACTGCCATTTTACGTTGGGATTTTAGCCACCTTAAGCATGGTTGTTGTGACGTTTTGGAAGGTTTAACCGAAGATTGCTGGCCAATGGTGTTCCCCCATCAGCCTCTTGTCCACACGATGATCAAAGGAATATGTTTCTTCCCATAGAAACGACTGTTTCTTCTATAATTAATCAACTGCTATGATGACGATACGTACGAGCGAGTAAACCAATAAATGCCTTGTAATAGGTTTTATCTTATTATTTTTATTTTGGATGATAAAATATAATGAGAAGCTATCTTATAATATTAATTAATTAGTATGTGCTCTTTTTCTTCTCTTTGAAAAAGCTTCCTTCTATTTAAGTCAATAACCATACAAAATTATTGTTATTCCGTGATGGAAATGAGTAGCTTCCTTAAGCTCTCTTAGAACTGAAGCATTCAGGATAATTATGTTATCTGTAACTTATAAGAAGATGATTTATCGGTTCCTTTTGTGAAACATATTCTTTGATTACAGCACGACTAATAATGTGTGGTATAAATATATAATTGGAAACTGATGAAGGTAATCATCAAAAAAAAAAACCTCAAAAACAAACATCAAAACAAAACAGAGAAAACATTTGTCCAAAAAAAAAACATCAAAAACAAAGCAGAGTCTGCAACAGTATCATAAATTCATTATGTGTAGTATTTCCTCTTTTTTAACATACAGAGACGATCAAAAATAGATAAAATTCAACTATTAACATGTGTTATCAACATAAGGCAAATAATTTATAAAGTTTGAAAGAGAAATGTAAAGAAATGTAATCAGATAGCCAGAGGTTTGTATAAAGCAAAAATAATGTTCACCTGCTTATGTCGATTGACTGAAATATTATGCAAATTTAAGAAATGCACTACATGATGCAAGCTTAACGTGTAACCGAAGCAGAGCCAACATATATACAAAATCAATACCAGTTAACAACATACTTCCATCCGTATATTTTGACTCAGACATTTCTAACCTTGTTCTGATTATTTTTTATTTCTGGTTTTATTCCTACCCATGTGTCTACGAGAGATCGCC
Source organism: Hirschfeldia incana (assembly GCA_026261945.1). NCBI lineage: Eukaryota > Viridiplantae > Streptophyta > Magnoliopsida > Brassicales > Brassicaceae > Hirschfeldia > Hirschfeldia incana. The sequence continues at coordinate 612,155 of JABCMI010000063.1, forward strand.
AAAATCCAAAGAGTAAGAATTGGAGGCTCAATTCGAATTAGCAATCAAAAGACTTCTGATTTGTTTATAATATTGCCTCTTTTTTGTTTGAGTTTGAGGATAAGGTTTATAAGTTGAAGAAACTGGAGCTGCAAATATGGTTGCAACGTTACATAAAGAATGTGGTAACATATTTATTTTAGTTTAGTTTGTCTACGATCTTACAAAGGGTGAATGATTTCGAACATGCTTTGCTGCAATTGTGTTCATGCATGTTGCATTCGCCATTGAGAATGTTAATTGACACTTTATAAGTAGAATCTTTCAAGACGCGTGGTCACATGTAAGGTTTTGAATGGCAGGTTTTGCTTAGACATAACTAACAAGCTTAGAATATTTGACATCACAATTTGAAGTTTCGGTGAAAGTAAGTGTTAGGAAATGATATAGTACACAACTAGATGAGTTAGACATGAAAAATATCAGTTCATATTGACCTAAGGTTAAGTTAGCCTTTTAACGCTGCAAATCAAAACCCAAACACTGTTGGGCGTTTCATATATGCGAGTGAATAAAGGGTGCATTTGAAATTGTATTGGGTCATGTAAGGTGAGTAACCTAAGATTTGTTTCATCGAGTATCATTGTGTCATTTCGTATAAACAAGTCTGGAAAATATTCTTTCAGAGTTATTATCTTGTTTAGACTAGGTGCCGGTCTATAATCGGTTGGTCTTGTGTGTGACGTCGTAAAATTCTGATTAAACAAATATTTAGAAAGATTGAAATGATTTCTGATAGATAGGTTCTTCTTGGTGGAACATTAAATTGTTCTTAATAGTTTTGAATGATTATCGGATTATAATGAGAAACTAGATGACCGGCCCGCACCCTGTGCGGGCATAAACATAATCAAATTATGAACTAAGTAGTACATAGTTTTAGAAGTAACAAATTTTATATCATAATACTACCGTCCGATAGAAAAAAAGCATCAGACACAGAAAAATGTTGGTACTCAATATTTTACATAATACTACCGTCCTCTCTTCCTCGCCCTCTCCCTCTCCATCTCCATCTCCATTTCCATCTCCCTCTCCCTCTCCCTCTCCTCTCTCTCCTCTCTCTCTCTCTCTCTCTCTCTCTCTCTCTCCCTCCCCCCCTCTCTCCCCCTCACCCTCCCCCCCCCTCTCTCTCTCTCTCTCTCTCTGTTTCAATTGTTTTATCTTTCTCTCTATTGTTCCATGTCTTTTTATATATCTCCCGGTCTTCTCTCAGCCTCCCTCTCTCTCTCTATCATAATCTTTAACTTCTTTCTACTTCACATCTCTCTCTATATATATATATTCAAAACTTAATAATTTTATTAAAAATTGAATAATAAATATTATATAGAACTAATTTTTAGTATAATTTTGAATACAAAATATCAAAAACATTTAAAATAGCCATATTTATCTTTTTCAAAAACAATTATCTTAGAAAAATAATTTATAAAAAAGACATATTCAATTTCGATGATAAATACATATTTTGATTTGACAAATTACAATAAATATATTGTTACAAAACATTCAAACCCGCAAATTCGCTGGCATTCACCTCTCTTTATATATATTTGAGTTTTTTTCGGTATTTCTCTATTTCTATCTCTAAATACATCTTTCTCTCTATACCTTGTTAAAATAATATTTATTTATTGTGATCTTACCAAAACTTCATTATTTTTAAGAGCAATTGCACGCGTTATACACAATCAGAAGATTAATTGCATAGGTGGTATCAATCGCTTCGCGTACTGTTCGGACTTTCATCGTGTTTGTAGTGTGGTTATGCTGTTCAGATCTTAGTTTCTCTTCTAATTTTGTAACTTTACTTATGCATGTGTCTCAGATGTTTTCGTATGATTGTGCGAAATGTGTGATGTTTCCATATATGTATTTCTTTTTTTTCCATATATGTATTTCTGTTTGTGGTATTAATCAAATCTTGTGTTATGACTGATGATGATGTTTAATATATATTACAACTTCCAATATGAATCGCCTCCTTCTTATTTATATATGTATGAGTACAATTAGTCATAGTGGAAAGGACAAAAGTCCAATTTTTCCTCTTAATAACTCAAAGATGTCATGCTTTGCACATGCTTCCTATATACGCTACATCTCGGTTGCATAGGAAGAATGTGGTAAATTTCTATTGTCGCGGACATCCGATTACCTAATTAAAAACATTATTGCATGGTCACCTAATTAACTTTCTTTTATTGGTTTTATAGCTAAATAACACTTTTTAATTGATTAAATGAAAGAAATTCATAAAAACAATTTAAACACTCAAGCCTGCAAAATTGCGGGCATCCACTTAGTTTCTTGATAAATTTGATCTTGCTATAGAGCACAAAGAACATGCATAAATTTAAAAATTTAAACCAAATAAAAGCATAAACAAAACTTTGTTCCTGAAGTTTTTAGCACATTTAAGTAAAAAGAAAATAGACAACTGCTTAAGGAAGAGACCAAGTCACCAAGGTAAGAAGCAAAAATCAAAACTTAACACATATACTAAAAAATAGACAAATCTCTCGAACATCTTATCATTTGTGTGTAATCTTGTCCTTGCAATAAAACTTCCTTCCAGCATCTACGGATTCTCTGTAGACCAAAGAGAGAAAAACACACAGACACATCAGTTATAAACTGATCAAACAAAAACATATAACGAATATGAATGATCTGCAATATAGAAGACAATTTCGAAAATCTATTTTTTGCTTGGCATAGAGGTGAGAAAATTTAGGTTAGCTGTGGTTGTATATATATATAGCATTTTAAGTTTGTCGATTCTCCAGAACTGTCTCTCAAATATTTGTTTTTGAATATACAATATTTGTTAAGGAAATTCCTAGAATATTGGTCAAGTAAAATATTTAAAAATATAAATAGTTGTGATGGTTTACATATCTTTCAAATATATATGGTACTATAGGAATATAATATCGCAGGAAAAATCATTTTCAATTAAAATCTTAAATTAGTGTAGTTAATACATACCCTTGATGTCCAAGTTAGTATATATAGTGTATTTTATTCATAATGACTTGCATCATTTATTTGTATGAATGCAAGTTATTCCCTTATTAACTTTATTAACTTGCGCATTTTAAATAATATAACATAATTCTTGTGCAAGTAATTTATTTGTAATAAAGAAACTAATTGCTACATGTATTAACTAATATTCTTGTGCAAGTAATGTTAATAGAGGGATTAAATTATTTTTTCCTTTTCAATTAATATTCAATGTTACTTTCCTTTTATAGGGGGACCGATGAATTAAAAAAAATATTTGAATTGATAAAATGACTTTATATATTCTTATATATCTATAAACTACATAAAATAATAAACCAAAATATTTATTTGAATTGATAAAATGACTTTATATATCATACTTTCGAAAATTAGTTGCCATAAATAGTTATTAATAATATATTGTAAGTCATTTGGAAAATATTATATTTATTTGAATTGATAAAATGACCTTATATATCATACTTTCGACAATTAGTTACCATAAATAGTTATTAATAATATTATGTAAGTCATTTGGAAAATATTATATTTATTTGAATTGATAAAATGATTTTATATATCATACTTTCGACAATTAGTTACCATAAATAGTTATTAATAATATTATGTAAGTCATTTGGAAAATATTATATTTATTTGAATTGATAAAATAATTTTATATACCATACTTTCGACAATTAGTTACCATAAATATTTATTAATAATATTATGTAAGTCATTTGGAAAGTGATGTTAATTGGTCATTAAATTATGTTTTTCTTTCCAATTAGTATTCAATGGTACTTTCCTATTATAGTGAGATCAATGAATTAAAGAAAATAAAAAAGAAAAGAAGAAAATCGAAAACCATCGACCAATGAAATTATAACAATCTTCCTGAGAAGCTCTGTATGATCGACACGTGTCAGAAATCACTAAAGTGACTTCTCTTTTAATATATAGGGAGATACTGCAACTTTTTTAATGAAACACGAGACTAAGTACTTGAAATCATGATGTTTACAACAAAAAATCTTTTACAAAACTTTCCAACATGACCCAGGTTCGAAACACCTTTCCCGATGGTCTTTATAGCTTTGCGCTCCGGCCAACACAATCAACCTTACCTTCATCGCAAAAGGAGGCATGAGTATACCAAATTACTCAGTGAGAACGCTCAAAACCGCCCACATGCAACTCAATAATCAAGCAATCAAATTCCACGTTCCATTCTAACAACCAAGAAATCTCATTCTATCAACCTAGTGATTTGTTTCCATTATTCCTTACTTAGCCATTTTCGTATTACTTATCCATTTTTATTAATTCAAAACAAACCACCTATCATCCAGTTATATCATTCATTTACTTTAGCTTTTCCTAACATTCTGACCAGAAGGTCCATCACCCTACGGCCTAGCCAATCCTGCAACCATAGCCAAACATGCGGCCGTAGCTAAACCTGCGGCCCTAGCCAACCTGCGGCTATAGCCAAACCTACGACCCATATCCAACCTGCAGCCGAAGCCAACCTGCGACCGGAAGGTCCATAACAGCCCGTACCCAACCTGCGGCCAAAGCCAAACTGCGACCCAAAGGTCCATAATGGCCCATAGCAAACCAGCGGCCGAAGACAACCTGCGACCCAAAGGTCTATAACGGCCGAAGCCAACATACACAGCCCGAAACCAAAACATGATTATCAATACCATTAAAAGGGGATCATTCACATTTTATGCACTTAATGAAATGTTATCCTTAATGATATAACTATCTAAAAAAATTATTAATGGCATTATTGTCTTTCGATTTCTGGGCATATATTACATTTAAATGAGTTCTAATTACATATAATCAATTTCATATCCCATAAACGTTTTTGATAATAATAATAATAAATTAAAATCTGTAATAATTTTAAAAATTAATATTACATATTGATTTTGTAACTAAATGATTTTACGACTTTATCACAAAACTTAAAGAAACTTTTGTGGCACTTTATATGTTTTGAAATATTTTATGGAAAATATAATTATTAAATATAAAATCTTACTCAAGTACAAATTTCAGATAAAACAATTGTTTAACTTATTTAGAAACTAAAACGGTTGTGTAGGACATTGTAATTTTTTTTCATACCGTACACACTATAAAATTTCTTATTATATATAATCAAATCATATGACTTATTTTTAATTTGCAGAAAAAAATCAACAATTCATATACCCGCACTTTTTAAGCAAAACAAAAGACTTATGATCTAGTTGTAGATAAAACGATAAAAATAGTAGCCGTGTTTTTAAAAAAAAATATCCCTTAATGAAATGTTAAAATTTTCCAAAAATGTCTTTAATGATATGACTAACTAAAAAATTTCATTAATGGCATTATTGTCTTTCGGTTTTGTGGGTCTATTTCAACATTTAGATGGACTTGCTTTCGTACACAAATTTACAAAAATGATGATGTCGACTTTATGGTTTTAACTAATGGGTCTTTCGGTTTTCTTGGGCCGAATAGTAGGTTTGTTGCAGGCATGATTATATAAACTGTGACATGATCAAGTTTCAAACTTATTTACAAACATAAAACGGTTATGTGACGTATTTTAAATTTTATCATAATGTACAGATTATAACAAACCCGCATAGTTGAAACTTAATCATGTCATAGTTTATATAATTAAAATGAAAATTATCAATTTTTATATTGAAAAACAACAAAGAAATACCCGCCCTTGAAAGGGCGGGTCAGAGTCTAGTAATATCTTTATAGTCTGAAACCAAACCATACTTTCCTTATTCAATCTCATTGCTCAATAATGTGATTTTCATATCTAAGTTCATTCCTTTATTCCCATTCTTTCCTTAATAAATCTCATCATTAATCAATTTTTATAATGTTTTCCACTAAGCATACTAATTCTTTTCAAAATCAAAATTATGTTCATTTTCATAAACATACCAGTGAAAACATAATATCATCACATACAATCTAATATGCAAATATACTGAGAACACAAGAACATTCTTCAATCATTGAGAACCATATTGAAGAACAAACTTTCCATATATAATTCTCATAACACATAATCTTCATCCTAACAAACCAACTATGACCAAAATATAAATTATTAAGTTGCCAAGAATCACGCCCTCACCTTAGCTGAATCTCAAGGATTCAAAGACTCTAAACTACCTAGCATTTTCAACCGATGAACTCCATAGCTCCTCGTTGCTGAATCCTTTCTTCTCTAAGTTATCTCTAATCTTGCTTTCTGAATTATGTGAAAAAAGAGAGCTCAATGGGTCCTTATATAGAACTTCCCAAGCTTTCTCACTAAGCGGGCACTTAATGACAGTTTTCTTATTTGGCTTGGTCAAAGATCACCATCAATGACTTGACTTAGCATATTTGTTTTTTTCCTTAGCTGACTCTCGCAGATCCGAACTTCCTTTTGTATTATCCCGCAGTTATGGCTAGTCAAACATTTCTTACTTTGAACTTGCATCATCCAACAGCCAAATATTCTTTAATTGGTCGTGCGGTCTTGATCTCTCCGTATGTATGATCTGATCGTTCCATGATCGATTTACCATCGCTCAACTCATTTTGAATATATTCCATGAGCTCACTGAAGATCCGACACTTAGTTAAAAATACATCTATTCTTCAATGAATACAAGTGTTTCCACACTTAGAAATATACGCTCCTTGTGGAATAAAATCTCTCGTGTTCTATTTTCTCCAAAATTTAAAATAGTTTAGGAGCAAGTCGTTAGAGATATCATCAATAAACAAAAATAATGATAAAATAGGAAAATAAATCATCTTTTTTTCGCTCTCATCTGGAATTCTTTTACGATTTTGTTTCCTTATTCATTATGGTTGCGGGTATCTTTCCCTTTTTGGGTCTTTTAAATTTTGGGTGTTGATTGATTCGATTTCTTTGCTTGATTGAAATGTTATACTTTCCTATATCCTTTGTTGGCTTCATCTTCTATCTCTACCTTTCCCTTTCTTATTCTTCACTCCCTTATTACCCCTTCACTTTTCTTTTGTCTTTTATTCTATATTTCTTGTGCAATCATCTACAATGAATTTACATTAATATCATAATGAAATATAACAGTCTTAATAGAAATTGCTCCTTCACCTGCATAGACTTGTACCGATATTCTCATTGCAACGCTTTCAGAAGTCCACCGTGTTTTGTCTCTGGTCGACTGCAATGTCTGAAAATCTTCAGGAGGCAATTAATTCCTTATCACTTAAGGATTAAGAACCGATTGATTCACTTGACAGACCCCTGTTCCATGTGTTTGACGAAAACATAATGAGTATCTTAGGCAGGATTCTAAACCCAGACAGTCAAGCTATTGGCAAGATGATTGGCGAGATGTCTACGTTATGGAGGGTGTATGATAGGGTCCGTGGAATCGCCTTATCATATGACATGTATCAGTTTATCTTCGTTCGAGAGTGATACTGGACTTTTCCAGGGTCCAAGGTTCAAATCAAAGTAGTATAAAGAGTGTCAAATCCAATACTACCTGGAGGATCTTGTGACTGCTATTAGAATTAAAGGTTTCTGTGAAGACTACCTATTTTGCAAGCTCTTCAAGTATTCACTAGCTGGAGAAGCTTTGCACTGGCTTAATCAGTTACCACCAGGATCTCTTACATCATGGGCTCACATCAATAATATGTTCTTATGTCTCTTCTTTGATGAGGCACGCGCTGAAGAACTAAGGAGCAAGATTGCTACATTCACACAGGAACCTGGTGAATTATTCAGGCTACCTTGATCAGATTCAAGTCCTACCAGCGAGATTGCCCACATCATGGATTCAATGAAGTACATGTGATCAGAAGTTTCTTTAGAGGCATCTTAGTGCAATATCAGATGGCTCTTGACATAGCCGGTGAGGGGAATTTCAACAACAGAAACCCATAAGAGGCTTTGAGACTCATTGAGAATTTGGCATCCTGCAATAGCACTAAGAACACTGACTTCGAGAGGAAGAAATCTCCAGCCATGCTTGGGAAGGAGCAAATGGATGAGGTGCAAGTAAAGTGATCATGGAGTTTTCAAGGATCCTTAGATCAAATCAATGTAGTATAAAAGATTGTCGAACCACATGGAACTAGAGATCTTAGCAACAAAAGACATCTTTAAGGCCTCCATCCATGTTCATCTTTCACTCCTTTTGAATCACAATGCTCCCAAATACCTCCAATCACTCCATGGCACACTCCAACACATAATAAGGACATATGAATGTAATATGAACCCAAAGATGCCTAATACCTAATCTACGCTCAAAATATACAAGATTGAATGGCTAAAATCATGTAAATAAGCAAGATATCAACTCCCCCACAATGGTCTTGTACTTGTCCTCAAGTAAACTTTCCAAAAACACAAGGAGGAGATATACAAAGATGGGAGTTTATAACCAAAAGAAACACTTCCAAGCACTCAACTTAACATCCTAAAGAAGATGTCATTTTTGCAATTGACTTTTAAAATGTGTTTTTTGGACAACTTACATGTATGCCATCCAAATTTCTTTGTTAAAAATAAAATTCAAAACGGATGTCGTCTTAGATAAACTTGTTAGTTTTGCGTTTGACCGGAATGTGTCAGAAATTTGACTTTTACCAAACGACTTCCATGGAAGTCGTCTACTAGAAAACTAAAAAATAAATATTTTATTATAATTAGACGACTTCCATGAAAGTCGTTTCAGGTTAGTTTTGCAGTTGGAATATCAAAACAATTTTTTTTCTAGACGATTTATGTGGAAATGGTCTGGTCGATTACTTACACGGAAGTCATCCAAGATTTTATTCCGAGATTTTGTTCAAACCTTGGTTATTATGGACGACTTCCGTGTAAGAAGTCGTCGACCGGACGACTTTCATGTTAGTTATCTAGAAAAACAATTATTTTGATATTTCAACTGCAAAACTAATCTGAAACGACTTTCGTGGAAGTCGTCTAGTTATAATAAACTATTTAATTTTTAATTTTCCATGGAAGTCGTCTGGAAAAAGTCAAATTGTTGACACAAATCAGTCAAATGCTTAACTAACATGCTTATCGTAGGAAGTCGTCGAAGGTCCTCTTGAATTTTATTCTTAGCAAAGGATGACTTTCAGGAAAGTATGCTAATGAGACGACTTCTAAGGAGTCGTCTATGATAAAAAAATTAGTTAAGCATTTGACCAATTTGTGTCAAAAATTTGACTTTTTCCAGACGACTTCCATGGAAAACTAAAAAATAAATAATTAATTATAACTAGACGATTTTTTATCATAGCAAAAATCTCTAAATGGCGACCTCTCTGGACGACGTCCAGAAGACTTCCGCAGATGTCGTCTGCGTGAATGTTTAATAAACTTGTATTTTTTTCTAAAACTATAAAGACTTTTTAATATTTTCTTGTTAATTCATGTATATTAGACAATATTAAGGCTACTGAATAAAATTTATAACTTTATTGATAATATTTATGAGGCTACCAACATTTATGTTAATTAAAGTTTCTAGCTAATGAGAGAATCCTTCCATGACTTCCATGGAAGTCTTCTACGCTAGTTTTTAGTTCTTCAGCGGAAGTCTTGTATTTTTAAGAGTGTTAAATAACTTCAAGATATGTAAAACTTATATTTTCAACACAGACTTGTAACAAATGTGATATGCTTTGACTAGTTACTATTGTTTGTTTCCATCTCTTAAGTATTATTGTTATAGACACTAATGATGATTATTGTTATGAGTTGGAAGAAAGGTTAAAATGCTTCTTAAAATTTTCTATCAATATAAGACTACCAACATTGTTTATTAAGATGAGAAGAAGATCATTGGACTTTATTATTGCATACAGGAAATCCAAAGATAAGAAAAAAGTTATTGAAGTCAATTATTTAATTAATTTGTAAATGCAAAAATTCACAACTAAATAAGTATATATGCAAATCACAAAACAGACCACAAACAAAACTATTATAGATCATTTATTTACAAAAACAAGCTTGGACTCCATTTGATATGGAAGAAAACTTAGTCAGAAGACTTCCAGGAAGCCCAGACTACTTTCAGAAAGTCCATACGACTTTTAAGAAGCCCAGACACTACAAGAAAAATGTTCATTTTAGCGGAAGGAAACAACTATCGTATGCTTTTGTTAGCATTATTGAAAGTGATATGTCTGCCCCAGCCATCTTAGGTCTCCACTATATGCTAGCAGTTTTTTAAACGCTATTATATCAAAGATATATGATAGCGTTATTTTTAACTTGCTATGGTAAGTCAAATCTTATGATAGCTTTTGATTTGGATGTTGTCATATGTTTTATCATAGTGATTTATCAAGGCTATATTTATTATCGGTTATGTGCTATTAGAATCTGTTCATATAACATATTTTTGCTGTAAATTAGATTTTCATAAAAATAATATACAATTTATATTTCATTAATAAACTAAAATGTATTTACATCAGTATCACAATTTGAAAAAAAAAACTTTACACAATATGAACTAAATATGAAAACTATAGAAAACATGGGAACTAAATCATAATGTTGAGCTTCTTCTTGGCCTTGATAAAATGTACATTCCTTGAGACGCATCTTGTCTCTCTTCTCTTTTCTCTCTTCTCTCCATTTGTTATATATCTGTCTCGTGTCTCTGAACCAAAACCGAAATAAAACTCACATCATCAAACAACCAAAGATTCAATTTTTACCAAGACAAAAAAGTAGACGAACTGACCGGAAGTGAGTCATTAACTCCGGCAGGATCTGAGGAGGCTCATTTTTTCCCTAACAAGAAAGCAAGCACTATGAGAAATAAACTATGCGGCCATTATAAAGAGAGAGAAAAATCCAAGTGGTCAAATTACATCTATCATCGATAATAGGGTTAGAGAAGTAACCACAAACGAGGCATCTAAACGTAGCTTCCCTGATTATTGAGCTACTCCGAATGATCATTCCCATCAAGTAGATCACCTTTTCAATATCTGACCAAGCTAGCAAAACAAACATTCAAACATAAGTTAAGCTTGCCAACTAGAGAGAGCTAAGAAACCACAAAGTAAGAAAGTCTCATATTTTTCAATTTACATTGATGAAGAAAAGGTAGAAATCAGGTGACGAGATCAACTCCATCTTTAACCAAAACAAAGCTAAGAACAAAAAAAAACTCTAAACGGAGACATACCAGCACGTTAAGAAAATCTTGGTTTTAGATACTCAATTTCACATCCGAGAAACACCCAACTTATTAATCATTGGCACTTGTGTATAAGTTGAGGAATACATCATCAAGCTGTGTACTTACCGTGGCAATAAAAGGCTTCTCTTTGGTAGTTTCGGCTAGTAACATATATCCAGCTGTTTCCTTCTCTGCCTCAGCAACTGAAACTCATAAATAGTAAAACAAAGCTTCCTCTTGTTATCACTATACACAAAACAAGATGATACGTTGATAACCGAAAACATAGAACTACCTAAATGTATAATGAAGACAGTTCAGTCTCGAATGAGAGTACATATGTTGAGACGGATGAGTGGTATACAAATAATCTTACATAATATGCGGCTCAGTGGGAGACTTCAAGCTTTAGCTCTGAGTCCAGTTTCCTCAATAATTCTTTAAGAAGTCTCTGTAAAAGTATAAACTATGTGTAAAAAGGAAAAATAAAGGGACACGAACAATAGAATTGTGGTTTTGTTTATAACCTTGAATGTGACTTCTGGTGGAATGCAATTAACTAGCAGCTCATATACCTTCCCGGGCACCTGAAACATACTGAAGAATCACACGAGATGATGATTATATCAAGGGATGTTTAAATCAATAAACGGTAAAACTAAATGATTTACTAAAATACGACCTTTTAAGGCTATGTTTCCTCAGCATGTCAGTTGCTATTTCAGCAACATACTCTTCCCAATCCATGGGAGATATCACTTGGGTATCTGTGAACGTATAGCTACCAATAAAACTAGTTATCCATTGTCAAAAAACATGAAATATCAAAAGAAATCAATCACTCTTTGGCTGTCTGCAGAGATACAGTTGGTGATGCTTACTTTTGGACACGACAAGTCTCAAGACTTTACCCTTTCTGTTCATAGCTCTTCTAAGACTGCGATTTGATTTTTCTGCAATACAAGCAGAAAAGCCGTGGGGTAGTTGCCGGCTTTCTTTCTTTCAACGGTCTCCAACATTCTAACAATCTGGAAAGAGAAAACCACATTTCTGTTTAGAAGACAATTTAAAGACAACTCTACTGACAATTTAAAGACATAACTCTTTTGCTGTAACTTTCACAAAATTAAAAAGATGGAAAGACTTTACCCTTTCTGTTCCTAACATCCATGAATGAACCTATTCTCTTCGATTCTCTTTAAGTACAATTAGCATAAACTCTAGATTTAATCATTGAAAGACAGATACGTACCTGCAAACATAAAGGTACAAGGCACAGCCATTGCATTCACTGCCTTGCTTCTGTCCAAGAGACAGACACAAAGGCCTGTCTACTTTGACTTCTATGGTTTTAGAAGCTGCTGTCCTTGCTTTGATTTCGAATCTTCTGCATGAAACCCAGTTTTTCTAAACACCAACACAAACAAGAGAGAAAGATTCAACTTTCAGTTACAGCTTAGTCCAAATCACATTGATACACTATGGATGTATCTAAACGTGTAAAAGAGACAAGATCAAAGGAAATCCCAACTTTTTATTGATGAAAAGTAATAACAACGAGTTTTTCTTTGGAATACTCCTCTCCGTTTTAATGACTACTTGACAAAATACTGGATAAATCATCTTAACGTCCTACTCTCTCTTCTTATACTACTCGCTAGCACCTGATGATAAAGAAACCTCCTCAACTACGTGAGCCTTGATCACGTGCTCTTGTCGATGACTCAGCATCCTATCCATCAAGCCGTTATTCTCCTTCTAGACGACACCCACATAGTACCAACACTATTGGGCCAAACTCCTTTCTCATAAAGCCTTTACTCTTTACGGCCCTTCCTCTTGTACTGAAACATAATAGGAGGATGGACTGCATCGTACGTATCGAAACCGTCGCCTTCGAAATTGACCTTGTCATTAAGGTCAAAGTCTGGAAAACGTTTCTTCATAGCTGAAACCCACTCCCAAGTACACTCATGGTCAGGAAGGTCCTGCCATTTAACCAACACTTCTTTCTGCCCAGACCCGCTGGTAACTTGAAATGCCATCACTTTCACTGGTGTCACTAGTAGTTCTCCTTCACTGTTGAGTTGTTTAGGCAGTGGTAGAACCTCAGTGATCTCACCTATTGCCTTCTTCAGCTGCGATAAGTGGAAAGTGGGTGAATCTTCGACTCAGCAGGAAGCTTAAGTTTGTATGCCACCGCACCCACCCTCTTCTCCACCTCTAACGGACCGTAAAGCCTCGTAGACAACTTCTCATTCAATCGTTTGGCTAGAGAGCACTGTCTGTAAGGCCTCAGTTTGACATAAACCCACTCTCCCACCGCAAACTCAACCTCTCTACGATGTTTATCAGCCCGCTCTTTCATCAATTGTTGAGCCCTGTGCAGATGTTCCCTGAGCAATTTCAATGCTGCATCACAATCCTTCAACTGGGACTCAAGCTCAGCGTTTGAAGTAGAACCATTCTCAAAATTTACCCAAGTTGGAGGGTCACGACCATAGAGAGCACGAAATGGAGTCATCCTGAGTGTTGAGTGGAAAGCAGTGTTGTAGCTGAATTCCGCCCACGAGAGATAAGTAACCCAAGTCTTTGGCTTGTCACTAGCAAAGCAGTGTAGGTATGTCTCCATACTACGGTTAGTGACCTCCGTTTGATCATCCGACTGTGGATGATACGCAGTGCTGAAGCAAAGCTTTGTCCCCGAGAGATGAAACAGTTCCTTCCATAATGAGCTCATGAATATCTTGTCATGGTCAGACACTATTGTTCTCGGAAACCCATGCAAACGTACCACCTCCTTTGTGAACGCCAACGCCATATCCGTAGCAGAGAACGAATGGCTTAAACTGATGAAGTGACTGAACTTAGTGAGGCGATCAACCACCACCATTATGGTGTTTACTCCTCTTGAACATGGCAATCCCTCAACAAAGTCTTTAGATATGTCTTCCCATACCTGCTCCGGAATAGGGAGAGGTTGTAGCAGACCTCCAGGAGCCAAAGTCGAGTATTTCTGACGTTGACAGGTCGCACAAGCTGCTACAAACCTTCTGATATCAGTCAGCATCTCATCCCAATAAAACAGCTCCGCAATCCTCTTCTGTGTTTTGACCACCCCATCATGACCTCCCATTTTCCCATCATAATATTCCGACATGATCACTCCGGTCAGAGAAGAGGTTTTTGGAATTACCAGCTTCCCTGCTCGGAGTAAACGCCCTTGAACAAAAGAGAAGTCAGGGTGTGAAGACGGCTACTGTTTTAACTCAGCTATCAAAGTCTGTAAGCCCTGATCCTTATCGACCTCACTTGCTACTTCTTCCAGTTGGAGAACCGTACTGACAGACACAGCATAAAGCTCGTGAGCTCCAACCACTCGAGACAGAGCATCCGCAGCCTTGTTTTCCAAACCCGGCTTGTAAATGATCTCAAACTCGAACCCCAGCAGCTTAGTCAACCACTTTTGGTTCTCCAAGTTGACCTCCCTCTGCTCCATCAGAAACCTCAAACTCTTCTGATCTGTTCGAACAATGAACCTCCTCCCTAGCAAATAATGACGCCACTTCTGTATAGCAAAGACAATGGCCATCAACTCGCGCTCTTAGACTGACTTGAGTTTCTATCTCTCCGTCAGTACCTGACTATAGTACGCAATGGGTCTGTTGCGTTGCATCAGGACCGCTCCCAGGCCTGTCCCTGATGCGTCTGGCTCAATCACGAAGGTCTCTGTGAAGTCAGGCATTGCGAGTGCAGGAACAATAGTCATCTGTGTCTGCAGAGCGTGAAAGCCCCAGTCGCCTTCTCCCCCCACTCGAACTGGTCTTTTCGAAGTTGCACTGTCAATGGCTGTGCTATACTACCATAATCCTTCACATACTTCCTGTAGTAGCCTGTGAGGCCCAAGAAACCTCTCAACTGCTTCACATTCTTAGGTATAGGCCAGCGTAGCATTGCTCTGATCTTCTCATCATCGACCGCAACTCCTTTACCTGAAATGATGTGACCCAAGTACTCCACTTGATCACTTCCAAAGGTGTATTTCTTGTGATTTGCGTTGTTGCTCCTTCAACACAGACAACACTATCTTCAGATGCTCTGCATGTTCCGCTCTGGTCTTGCTATAAATCAGGATGTCGTCGAAGAATACCAAGACAAACTTCCTGAGATACGGCCTGAAGACCTGATTCATGAGTGATTGGAACGTAGCTGGCGCATTGGATAATCCGAACGGCATCACCAGGAACTCGTAGTGTCCGTCGTGAGTACGAAATGCGGTCTTGGGCACATCCTCCTTCTTAACGAGTATCTGGTGGTAATCTGAACGCAGATCTAGCTTAGAAAAGATCATGGCACCATGTAACTCGTCCAGCAGCTGATCGATCATCGGAATTGGGTATTTGTCAGCCACTGTGACGCGGTTGAGAGCCCTATAATCCTTGCAAAATCTCCAACTACCATTCTTCTTCTTCACCAGCAGTATTGGGCTGGAGAAAGGGCTCCCACTCTCCTGGATGATGCCAGCTGCAAGCATTGAAGCTATCTATCGTTCAATCTCGGTCTTCTGTATGTGTGGGTACCGAAAGGGTCTTACGCTAACAGGTTTAGCACCTGCTTCCAATGTAATTTCGTGCTCCTTCCCTCGTGAAGGTGGTAGACCCTGGGGTTCCTCAAAGACCTGTGAGAACTGCTCCAGGAGCTCTTCCCATCCTCCCAGAGTAGTGACAAGTACGGCGAACTCACTCTGCTGCACCCCTCCATACTCCACTAACACTCCCTCATCCTCCGGACTCAGTGTCTTCCACAGGGTTTTAAGGGAAACTCTCTCCGTGTGAAGACTCAAATCGCCTTGTATGGTGATCATCTTATCTCCCAGCTGAAACTTCATTGTTTGTAACAGCCAGTTGACTAACACCTCTCCCAAAGTATCCAGCCACTTAACACTGAGAATGACGTCGGCGATACCCAGCTCCAGTGGAAGGAAGTTTGACACAACTTCACACGAGGGTAGTTGTAGTCTGAGGTTCTTCACTATCCCACTGCTATCCACGTTAACTCCTTCGGCGACTAACACTCCATAGGACGCCGTAGAGCTCTGCACCAGCCCCAACTCTTGTACCAACTTGTTGAAGACAAAGTTGTGGGAGGTGCCGGAGTCGATTAGCACAATCACTTCCTTCCCGTGAAGAATCCCTTTAAGTTTCATAGTCTTCGAGGAGGTGAGACCCATAACAGAGTTGAACGATACTTCAACCACCATCGCTTCAGCTCTGTCGGTGTTCGTCACCAACTCACAGGGTTCCTCCAACACCTCTTCTTCGCCATTTTCATGGAGGATGAGCACCGTCAGCTGTGGTTTCGCACACGGGTGATTGGGGTGAAATTTCTCGTCGCACTTGAAGCAGAGACCCTCCACCTTCCACCGCTCTACCTCTGCCGGTGTCAGACGTCGGAACGGAGGCTTCAAGCGACCGTGAGCGTTCTGTGCCCTAACTCCGGTTCCCTTTTGCGTTGTTGTCGCCGGTGTTGTTTGGGTAGTGGGTTTGGTTTGAGTTTGGGCTTGGATCTGTGTCTTGCTAACGGGCTTAGCCTGATGTTGTGGGCCTCCGGTAATGGGTTTGGGAGTACGAGCTACCACATCGTCTTCCTCCTCATGCCAAAGCTCAACTTTCTTCGCCATACGCATCATCTGGTCAAGGTTTTGCGGCTCAAACATCATCATCCCCGCATGAAGTTTGTTTCTTAGCCCGTTAGAGTACGCCATCTCCAACACATGGTTAGGTATGTCGAGAGCATTTGAAGCCAAACCCATGAAATTGCGATTGAACTCCTGCACCGAACAGTCCTGTTGAATCTTCAACAACCTCTCTCCAGGGGTTCGATCGTGGATCATCGCATACTGCTGGAGCACTCGATATTTCAAGTGACCCCAGTTCCGAAATGGGCTTCGCCCACGTTCCCACCGGTACCACATCAACGCCTCTCCGGTGAAACAGACGCGGACCGCACAGAGTTTGTCAGTCTCCGACAGCTCCCCCAAGTCGAATTACTCCTCGACGCGAAGGACCCAACTCTCGGCGTCCGTACTATCGAACGTATGAAGCTCCAGGCGACGCGTCAGCTGCGGGTGTCGCCAAAGACGCTGATGTTCGTACGGTCCCGGTCCATGGGTTTGAGATCCATGACCATAAAACCCCTCATCGTAAACATGGTACGGTGACGGTGTAAACGTCACAGATCCACGTCGCTCTCCGTAAAAGTCGACTCTTCCTCCGGTTAAGGGTATGGAGGCAGAGCACTCTGTTTGGTGAGCTTTGCCCTTCTCCAACTCACAGGCTTTGAGCTTCGCGTCGTTCTTCTCCTGCTGCTCTAGTTCCCAGCTCGCGTACATGGCCGCTAACTGTTTCTGGATCACCGTAACCGACTGCTCCAACGGTTCCAAACGGGTCAGATCCTTCTCAATGTGTGAGATCCGATCTGCTTGTTGTTGCATCTGCTCCATGATAACCTCAGAATCGACTCGTTTTGGTGGCATCTTCCCGGAATCGAGGGCTCTGATACCAATTTGACATAGTTTGGATGTATCTAAACGTGTAAAAGAGACAAGATCAAAGGAAATCACAACTTTTTTATTGATGAAAAGTAATAACAACGAGTTTTTCTTTGGAGTACTCCTCTCCGTTTTAATGACTACTTGACAAAATACTGAATAAATCATCTTAACGTCCTACTCTCTCTTCTTATACTACTCGCTAGCACCTGATGATAAAGCAACCTACTCAACTACGTGAGCCTTGATCACGTGCTCTTGTCGATGACTCAGCACCCTATCCATCAAACCGTTATTCTCCTTCTAGATGACACCCACATAGTACCAACACTACTGGGCCAAACTCCTTTCTCATAAAGCCTTTACTCCTTACGGCCTTCCTCTTGTACTGAAACAGAATAGGAGGATGGACTGCATCGTATGTATCACACATTCAAGAGATTACACTGTGACTCAGTTTGCTTGGAGAAGCTGGAAATAAAAGAGAAAAGAGAGAGACCTGGGAAAGAGGGGAAAAGGAATGAAGTTTGGGAGATGGGTTTGAAGCTGAAGCGTCTCAGTGAAGAATGAAGAGA
Source organism: Hirschfeldia incana (assembly GCA_026261945.1). Lineage (NCBI taxonomy): Eukaryota > Viridiplantae > Streptophyta > Magnoliopsida > Brassicales > Brassicaceae > Hirschfeldia > Hirschfeldia incana. The sequence goes on from JABCMI010000063.1 coordinate 630,565, forward strand.
CAATAGCTCCTGAAAATGCACCAGACGTTGCCATTGCTCGCACAGAGATCTGGCCGTCGACTTGTTCTTGTTCTCTTCTCTCCCCCTCATCTCTTCTCCTCTTGTCTCTCTTCTCTCCATATGTTCTGTATCTCTGTCTCGTGTCTCTGAACGGAGAAAAGTATAGGAATGCATCAGATGTGAGCGCCAGCATGAGCTGAGAATAAGGCAGAGCCTAGAAAAATTGTTACAGAATAATCAATCAAATCGTAACCCTAGACCCAAAAAGTGATAATCAAAACAAATCGAAACCCTAACCTAAAAACACCCTCAATTTCAAACCCTAGAAAAGAACTAAGAAGACAAAGTACCCATGATTTAGCTCAGCTGGCCGTGGTCCACGAAGATTGGAGGTTTATCCAGTGGAATTCATGAAGAAACTGACTGGAGAACAGTCACGATGGAGGAGAGTTCACAAGAGAGAGAGATGTGGAGAAAGGGAATCTGTTTTTTTTTTCAACTCTGTATCGTAACTCTTTAATTTTACCCTGAAGTATCTCAAGTATTATTGTAAAGTGGGAAACTTTTATGTCTTTAGCGCCAGTTCAATTTTCACTAAATAAAGGCATAACTAGTGAATTTTTATTTTCGTTCACTAAATCAAACAAGTAATAAAAGGGGAATATAGAGCCCTATAAGACTGTCCACGTAGGACATTTAAATCAACCAGTAAGGATCTCTGCTTTAGCCACATAATCATCTGTTAGTTAAATTAGGCTTTCGTGTGAACTCTGTTAAAATCATCATTTGACCCACGTCAACCATGTCGAGAAACTCTGTTTGTTTGAAGCTCCAAGAGTAATTTGTCCGACTCTTCCACTTCATCTCCTGAACTCCGTTTTATCCTCTTCATCAATCAAGACTTACTTCGAAACAAACCCGAAAAGTCTCCATTGAAGAATCTGAAGCTATGGAGATGACGCTGAGTAGGCTTATGAGGTACGATTTCCGCAATCCTTTTGTCTTTTTTTTCTTCTTTTGTCACTAGCCCTGTTAGTTTCATCACCCATGCGTCTAGCAGTAGCATCAGTAATTAAGCCTTTGCACGGCAACATACAACGCCGTTGAAGCACCATCGACTTTATTTCCAGATGCTGCGGTAGCTAGCAACAAACGAAACGAACGCGGAAAATTCAGCTTCACTGGCTTCAATTTTTTTTTATATCTCCAAAATTCAATCGACATTCTTTTGACTTTCAATTATGTTTTTTTTCTTTGTCTCCATTTGCCGTATTTTTTGAATGCTGCGGCTGAAAGCAGAGGTGATGAAACGAATAGGGCTACTCCGCTACTGACCTTGAAGAAGTATGTCTATTTTGACAACTCGATTCTGTCATGATTGGGACCATGCTGATGCAACTTTCTCATTGTGGAATGGTGGAAAATGCACGAAATTTAGGATCCATATTGACGCTTTTAGTCTATGCTGAAAGAAAGAAGAAAGATACTTTGATGCTGATGGTAGATTTGTAGAATTTGTTAGAGATAAAGATGTGAAGGTGTGAAGTACTTAAAGTTGTTGTAAAACTTATTCCTAGTGTGCTTTATGGGTTCTCTTACCATTGTTTATTTTGTTTTCAGGATGTATGTCTTGACAATATTAACACCAGTGTACATAGGAAATGTGCTGCAAATAGTAGATAAGGATGAAGAGAGTGGACACGTTAAGCCATCGGACGAACTTTCTCCAGCAAGAGATATATATTGAAGAAAGTGATTTTGGGTTATAACAAGTAATTGTTTCAGAACATGAAAACTGACTAGATTAGTTGGAAGTATTAGTTTCAGATTAGCATTTGTTTATGCATACATCACATGCTTAAGCTAACTCGGTTTCTTTGTTACAGGTCCTTCGAACTTTAAGGAGATTGAAAGGGAACTCACTAGGAGAAGATGACATTTGAGACATAGCTAACCATTAGTTTTACTGTATCCAGAATGGTGACTAAGTTAAGTCTCATATTAATTTTGCTATATCAAAAGCTTAGCTAAATGAAAATGGTGTCCTGTCATTGATGAACATGCAAAGATGACAGAATCTTATGATAAGTTTGGCGATGACAAAAATACTACTGGATCTGAAGCCGTGCAATCTGATTGAAAAAACTTCAGGGTACGTTTATGAAGATGGGTTAACATTACCTGTCGATGCTCTCTTCCAGTTGAAAAATCTTCGAGAATCCTGAGACGATGAAGAACATAGTTGGACTTGGGTCTATATTATCCGCTTTTGCAGAGGATGAGTGAGTCGGAACAAGTTAAGGGTGAAATCGATTTTGTAGGAGTGATAATAGCACCTTACGTCAAAGATAAGTCTCCTCCCTTAAACAAAATTTCCATGATTAGTTCACCATTGTTGAAATGGCTGTGGAACTGATCCGTAATCTATATGATTCTGTGGGATTTATTAAAGCTATAGAGGTGGCTCACTGATTGCTTCTGTTTGCCTTGCAGCATTTGGAAACACAAAGTTCAAGAATGAGGTTCATAATATTTTACATACGTGATCAATTAAAAGACAGAGAGTGATTGATGTTTGGTGATTTTGCTTATCTCAGTATATAAATACACCGTGGAGTATGCAACAAACACATCTGTATACAGCGGTAACTCTCCTATATAAATCGCACAGAAAACGGCAGTACAGTTTTTCTCTTTACTTCAGTTCGGTTCATGTATGTAGCTCTATCTCCGGTCAATGATTCTTCAATAACAGGTCAGATGACTCCTCAAAACTCATGACTTGAGGACATGAAGACAATTAAGTATCTGAGCTCAAACATTGAAGCAATGCTTCATTCCTCAGGTAACTTCCACAATTGCAAGGACTCTTAAGATTCAGTATCCCACAGCATGAAAGGTTTGAATGTCAAAGGGTATTCTCAGTGGTCGTTGATGGATTGTGAGCTCTTCAAGGATCCTTATCTTATTTTTTTTAAACCAGACCGAAGAGTAAAAAGTCAAATTCGAGCTAATTTGTAGAAAATCAGGAAACATCTAGAATGACATCTAACTTATCAAAGACTACAGTTTAGTCGAATTTACAGAATATATTTGAAGGCTCACTTATCAAATTACGCCACTCCATTTTTGTATTTCCTAATACATAACACTATTTAAAAAACATCCTGGACATATTTATTTATTCAACAACTCATATTTTACAAGAAATTAGAGAAAATTGTGAGATATGAATTACATTGGAGCAAAACATATTAAATAGAAAACTGAACTAAACAAATAATATTTTTTTCTGAAACACAAAAAACAAATAATATTAAAAAAATATATAGTTTAAAAATTCACAATTATAATATTTAATTCTATCATTTCTGATATTATATTATGTTTTAATAATAGTATATCATATACAGAGAAAATTGAAAATATACAAAATTGGAGAAAATTAATAATGTTTGTGAAAATAAAAGAATAGTTTAATCATAAATAAATGCAGTTAATCTTTGATTTTAGTGTAAAAATCAAATTATAATATTTAATTCTGACATTATTGATACTATATTCTATTTTGATTATAGCATATCATATATCGGAAAGAATACAAAATTAGGGAAAATAATGTTTGCGGAAAATTAAAAAATATTTAATCATAAATCAGTTCAGTTAATCTTTATTTTTACTATTCTGAATGTACAAATTGATATTAAAACTACTAATTTTCAAATAATAATATGTGTCATTCCATTTGGATCAACTATTCAAGAAACATGTCGATGGAGTATTAAAGAGACTATGAATAGTACGTAAATTTTCTTTTCAAACATTTTAAAAGATTTAGTAAATTTTTTATATATAATTAATGACTACGTTATAAAATTTCCAAAATTTTAAAAAGCAATGTCAATGCATTATGGACTATTTCCAGATCGGGCCTCTTGCTAATATGCAATTATGACTAATAATTTTATTACTTCCGATAAACACATTTTTCTGAGTTAATATAAATCTATATTTCATTTGTAAATTTGATTCTAAATTATGTATATAGCAATTTTAATATCAATTTTAAATTATATGGTCAATTATATGACATAATTGTAACAAATTGAGCAAATAATCCGCGCGAAGCGCGGAAAAGACCCTAATTTTCATAATAACAGTAACTAAATGCTATTAATACAAACTAAAATAAAAATGTTGATCATTCATAGCAGTCTGGAAACAATGCTATGATTTTATGCTATCAATACCACTTTTTCTAGTAGTGAGACGACTTCTAGGTAAGTCGTCCCATAAGTCTTCCAGATCAGAAAAATCTGCATATTCAACTCCGGATCTGAAAAACTTTCATATCTATAAAACGTTCAAATGGCTTAAAACTGAAAAAATAAGTGGAAGATTAGATAAATCTACTTTTATAAAACACATAAAATACATTTCTAAAATTAGTAGATTTGTCTTTAAATGAGTGGAATATAAAAAAGATGTGATGAAAAACCTTCAAAATTAGTGGATTTACCTCTAAAATTAGTAGATTTACCTTTGAATAAAAAAAAATTTAAGTGAAAAAATATATTTTTTTAAAAAATTTAGGCGGGAATATTTGGACGACTTTAATATAAGTCGTCCAACTGTAATAATTCAATAGAATACTTAAAATTAAGTCGTATATACCCTAAACATAACCCCTAAACTAAATTAACTAACTAAACACTTTAAAAAAACAAATTAAAAATAAAGTGTTTACTATACACTAAAATAAGCACATATAGGTAAAAATTTACTGTTTTAAAACATCATCCAAGCTTTCCAAAATTTAACCCTAGCAATACATACAATACTACAACATATGCTGTCAAACCTTAAAACCAAAGAATATTATAATTAACTACTTTCACTCATTTATGTTGAAAACTATTCAATTTTATTATACTTTAATTTACATCACTTAAAAACTGTTTATAATTACATGATTTTAATTTTTCACTTCTCAAAATATTTATTTTTTTTAAATTTATATATTATTTTTAAGATCAGCTACGCCCTATCAAAGTTGGTTCCTTCTGGAGGAGTGGAGCCTCACTCGTTCCATTTCGGTGAGGGTGTTGGTGTCAAAAACGGTTGTCTCGAAATCAACGGTTAAAAATATTTATCATGCGTAGACTTTCCATAAAACAAGTCATATAGCTTAAAGAACCTATGTTAAAATCGATCGTTCTTGTTTTACACGATACACTTTACGAGAAAACCAACCTTCTCAGATTTAGTCGTAAAACTTCGATGATACAATCAAGACGAACCGAGAGACATTAGGCCCGTAGCTGAGATGACACGACCATATGAAAGTATACGGAAGTCACGGGAATTGATTTAAGTTTGGACTGGCCGAACGCCAAGGAATCTGCCTTGAAACTTCAAAGAACCCATTCTCTCAAACTGTGAGGACCCAGAAAATGATCAAGATTGAAGCCCTCGCCGAGACGCAAGCGCCGGGCGGCTAGCCCCCGTGCTGGCTCTGGCCACCGGGCGGCTAGCCCCCGTGCTGGCCCTGGCCGCCGGGCGGCTAGCCCCCGTGCTGGCCCTGACCGCCGGGCGGCTAGCCCCCGTGCTGGCTCTGGCCGCCGGGCGGCTAGCCCCCATGCTGGCCTTGGCCGCCGGGCGGCTAGCCCCTGTGCTGGGCTCTGGCCGCCGGGCGGCTAGCCCCCATGCCCGAGTTCTAGGCGTCGGGCGGCTAGCCCCCGTGCGTAGGTTTTAGGCTCCGGGCCGCTATAAATCCGTACTTTGCGTCTTTCCCAAGGCCTCGCAGTACGAATCGTTAAGATTCTGCGTACAAAACTCCAGTTCTTAATTCAAACCAAGATCGTCGGGAAGACTTCGGAAACCTGAGATATAAACGGATGGAAATATCTTAAATTCTTCGTATAAACAGAGATGGTTATCTTAAAACACCATTCATCTCAACTATACGAAGGTCCGGAGATCTTCCGAAAAACTCGATATCGAGACATGAGTATTCTTTTGAGGAAATGGTAGAAACGACGGAAGTCCGAAAAAGGCCCGAAAGGGACCAAACACAATCGGACGGTCCATTTACGCATACTCATTCCGCTTCCTAAAGAAAAAATTATTTTCAAAAGGCAAACGACACTCTAAGATTCGTCTAAAACGCTAGCCGCATAACAGCATTGCCAAACCGTTACAAACATAGTCTTGAAAACTCTACGCCATCTCTTGTTGCAAACTCGCGACTAGAACGTCAGACTAATAGCACGACGGTGAGCTACAAAATTAACGAAATAACCTTCGGAAAACTCCATGAGTAACTCGAAGCAACTTTCGCCAAAAGACGAAATCAAAGCGGAAAAATTTCCTTTGTAACCCACAGAAACTGAGCTACTTTAACAATCTGCGATTTTCTATCTCCATGAAACCGGTCATCCATTACTTTCGTATAACTGAAACCTAAAGTGGAAAATAGTTTCAAAAAGCCATCACCCATAACTCGGAAAACTCCGCTAAGATTTGCATGTCTATCTCGACGAACGCTATTCGGCCCTCGGCCAACTACGCCTTTCCATAAAGCCCGAACCTGAGTTCGGCATCACCATTAAGGACAATCGTAAACCAATATGACCTTAATGCGAAAGGGTCGTGGTCTGATCGTGTACCAACTCCTTGGTTAAACGGCTGAACACAGCCTTCGCACCAAGACAAAACAGCTGAACGACCGCCGCTCCAATCACTTAATGGCCAAACGATAATCCACGATTTGTCATAAAACCTCAAGTGACCATTACGCGAGCAACTCTGTCGCATAGGCCAAAAGCGGTAATCATGCGATAAATTCCTCATAATAAAATCAGTCCTAACAACCATACGGTTAACGGAAAAATTTGAACTTAACATCGACTGATTAAGTTCTATACACCCCGTAAACAAAGCATGAAAATAAATACTCATGAAAAAGCTCCAAGATTTTTATGAGTCATCCTTAAAATCCCGGAAGGCCAACACTTCGCGAAGCACAACGAAGGTAGACGCTTCTCCCTGGGTCAAATATACGCGACCCTTGGTCCTAATTCCTCGATCAAAATTTTATAACTTGCACGTCCAAACTGAAACAACAGTTTCTGACTACGGACATTCGCAAAACATCTCCAAACCCGCGAACATTTGAAATGCGGCACGAGGGAAAATTAACCCGTACACATTTGAAATGCGTATACTCGTATACTCCAACGATTTTGAAGAAACCGGATTTTCGAAACTCTTTACAAACACAGAAACCAAATTTTCGAAACTCTTCGAAAACAAATTCGCCAATCGCTAAATAGCCTCAACAATGGATCCAGTATCCACCAAATAAATCATAAACTATCGCCCGGAAACATTCTGCGGTCTCAAAAAGCCCATAATCCGCTATGGCATAAGAAAAATCTGTTCACCGCACTGCGAGACGTCGCTTCGTGCTCGAACAATCATTTTTCGATAAAAACTTTGTATGCCTTCTAAACGGCATAATTTCTTTGTTGCTGATCACAATAAACGAACTCTAACGTCCTAAACAGACAAGCCACCTAAGGGTAGGCTCTCTTACATTCGACAAGGATCCCATAGCGCGCTATACAAGAAATCCAAATTTTGGTTTAGCACTTCGTAAAGGAAGTAACTCGATTCGTACCCAGACAGATCATATAAGCCGATAACACATCGTAGATTTTAAAACGGTCCGAATCAGGTTAAAATCACAAACAAGCAAAACGAAAGCCGATTTGTCATCGCACATCCTCCTCAAGACTCTGAATCTTCTGTTGAAGATGACATAATTTCGAGGACATATGTTCTTCTCTTTCTTCACATTGAGCAACGAACTCACGGTCTCCCCGACATCACGTTCGAGATCGCCAATCAAAGGTGATGTGGATTTCCGCAATGAAATTGTAACGACCCGGTTTTATAAACCGGAATTGATTTAATTTTCTCTTTTTAATAATTTGGACCAAACCAATTTCACTCCTTTTGATTTAACCAAATGGTGCATACGTATATATAAAACGTGTTTACCTCCTTCCCTAAACCTAGCCGTCAAAGTGGAGAGCTTAAAGAAGTATTCAGTTATGCCGTTCACCACCACCAGCTTTATCACCTTGTTTCTCATCTCTCCCCTTTGCCATCTGTGTGCTATGTGTAACGGAGAAGACGTGATGCATCCACCAGCCACCATCGAAGGCATCTCGTTTGTGATGAGAATATGCGCATGTAGCGGAGCCACCGTTCCAACCACCCTCATCACCGTCTTCACCGTCGGGAGCTGTGAATAACCAGAGATGACGTTGGTGACGTCAAGGCAATGATCCACTGTCTCAGTTCCAAGTCGAGAAGGTTATTGCATTCGTTTTATTGTTTCTTCCATTGCAAGCAAGCTTGCAAAGTATAAACCCTAATTGCCTTGTCTTTTGCAAATATGCCATGTTGTGTATCAGACATGCTCTTTGGTGTGCGGAGACGTGTAGCCGGGACCCAAGTGTTAAACCATAGGTTTCTTGGTGGTCAAGTCATCTCGCCTTGTTTTTGATTTACTTTTCGATTCTCCGATCTTTGCTAAGGTGAGGGCTACTCCGTTAAATCCCGAACTAGTTTAGTACTACCATTTTGGAAAGTTTAGCTTCGAAACATGATAAGTCTGTGTGAGTTGAGTCTTGTTTGATTATTGTTTTATTGATTGTTAAACCGGATTAGGATAATAGAGGATTCAATGGTTGAGTGAAATGATTGATGCTGAGCACTGTTATATATTTATATATATATGTATATACATAGTTATGAGTATGGACTATGTGATGGGGCGTGAGTTCGGAGATGTCCGGGCTTCGACGCTACGGTGTTATGGGCGTGAGTTCAGAGACGTTTGAGCTTCGACGCTACTGTGTGGGGCGTGGTGCAGAGACGTTTGCATTCGACGCTACTGTGGGCGGGGGTACAGAGACAGACTGTACTAGCGACGCTTCAAAAGTATGTATATATATCCTTATGAGGAAATGCGTGGTGCAGAGAATAGCTGTGTGCTATTAGCGCATTGATTGTGTTGTGTGTGGTGTATAGACACTGTGTTTGTTTCATGCTAGAGTTAGGCCTACAATTTTGTAGTGCTATGAGCTGAGTCAGAGGTTTGCGGTTTAGCATCCCATACCTCACTGAGCGATTCCCCTGTCGTTCACCCTCTTTCTTTCCCTATTTCAGGTGATACCGTCAGACGTGAGTGATTGCTTCCGGAGGGGTGCTTTTGGGTGTTTTATTGTTATTTATTTTCCAGACTTGCGGATTTATGCTTTATCGATATTTTCGGGATTTATTATCTTATTTGGATTTATGGATATTTATTGGATTATGATGTTAGACTCATTTTCGAGGAGTAATAAATGGAGATTTTCAGACATTATTATTATTATTATTATATTTTGAGAAATGCGGGTGTTACAGAAATATTCTTAGCCAAAAATTTCAATATTCAACTCATAATCTTTTGGTTGTCGCAGAGAATCCGTACCTTCAGGGAAAGTTAGGTTTACTTAGCTTTCCTCCGATTTGCTTATCAAAATCGACGGTGCGAATTTCGGTTCCCACAGAGGGGTATTGTCATAATGGTGGTTGCATTTAACCCGTCTTTGCTCCTTCTGCTATAGTGATTTTTCGTTTTGATAGGGCTCTTGTAACCTTCAGTTTGTGAGTCTTGATCGATTTGGGCCATAGGTATATGCGTCTTGATGGTTGTGACTTAGCAGTTTTGTTTTATGGGTTATATGTTCTTTGGTTGCTTGTTGTTTGGTTCTTCTCATGTAATTGTTGGAGAGATTCAGTTGGCAAGATTTTATCCTCATGGTTTTTGGTGAGATTATTTCTTAGAGCTTGAGCGTTTATGTATCCAAGGCGTGTGGACTGAGCAGGGGTTCTCCTTGTCAAGTTTTTCAAGCTTTCGGGTCTTGGTTTTATTGTTTGGTGGGCGAGGCACCACCGATAAGTGTGGAGAGTGGCAGGCTATAGGCAGCATCGGTAGTTCCAACCATTGGCAATTTCTCTTTTCTAAAAGTTGCTAGTTGTTCTAATGTGGCTATTGTGTGGATGGTAATTGTGTTTTTGGTGCTAATATCAATTTAGTTTTTATATTTTATTTTTTGTTCTTAAGTAACTATTATGTGAGTTTTAGTCATCTATGTGTGGATTCTAATTGCCGCCAGATTTTGTATGAAAACGGTATTTTGCATATGAATGAACTTCAATTTGGGAAAAAGAAGCTGGATACACTAATAAACTTAAAGGAAGGTCAAATTAGAAAAAATGTTCATGGAGTGACATAAGAAGTCAAAAGTATATTTCGTGTTGGACTGGGACGCAAAATATCCTTAACGTCTGACACAAAGATTTAGACAAGTACAAGCTTGACCTCTATTTATTATGACACAAATTCTGTCAAAATTATATTTAAGGTTTATATCCTCCATTATGTCTCTTTTTATTATAACACAAATTCCGGAAAAACTATATTTACATTTTCAATACGATTAGAAAATAATAAACAAAGACAGTATAACTTCACAATCAATGTTGTTATCATTTTCTTCCTTGGCCATATTACTCATTTTCTTCCGTTGTTATTGTAAGTTTGTAATTTTGTATGATTTTATATTACATCTAAATGTAGATTGGTTACAAGTTTAACATTTATTATATTCTTATGATTTATGTATATACAATCGCAGATTTGATTTTACGAGTTCATCTAGCATTCTTCCTTTTTAATGATTATGTATTTATATAAGTCAAATTCTGTGGGGTTAGTAAATTACTGTTTTTTTTGTCAACTTTTAATTTCATTAACTATTCCCAATGGGCATTGTTTACAATATAGCATCAAGCTTACAGATTAAAGTCCAAAACAGAGATGAGTTACAGGCCATATACAAAAGAAACTCGAGAAGCTTCCGACCAAGTGTTTGATTCATGTGCTATCTGGAAATCATCCTTCTCAATACGTGTCTTTCATGCATCTAGCGGTTGGCTTAGTCACCGCTTTGAAGCCTCGCTGTTGGAAGTCTCTGCACCGTTGCTCGAATTGCTTTCTCCTTCGTTGCATCTCTTGAATCTCCAAGATATTTTTCTGGGAAATCTCTCTGTTAAACATCTTGATTATAACCTTGACGCCAAAGGACCTTTCGCTCAACCTCAATTAATTGGTTGAAAGATCTTGATTCATCATTAATTAATTCAACTGGGGGAAACTTCGATCAATTGAAGATAGATCTTTTGTTGGACCGTTATCAAAATGCCAACTCATCTAAATCTTCTTCAAGAAGATCTAAGAGACCCGAAAACACTCAATCATCCTTTGCCAGAGAAGCTTTACCCTGAAGTGCCAATTTAAGGCTTCATAAAAGGATGTTCAGTGGAAACGATGAATTAAGTATCCAAACAAATAACTGATGGGATTAAGTTGCAGAGCTGCAAAAGATTGAAACTTTTTAAAACTTTATTTTGATTCAATTAAACCATAAGAAGATAAGAGTGAAACCAGTTCTGATTAATTGAATCCATCACACCAAAATCCACAAAAGGAAAAAGAAATCGCCATCGCGAATAGAGAGTAATCACCAAGCGAAGATCTATTACACAAGAGAAACAAAAACAAAAGAAAGTTGGTTCCCGGTGACACAAAGCCTCCGGCCACAGGAAACACAAATTCCGATATAGAAGTTCTTAGAGAGAGGTTAGAGAGAAATTGATAGAAACAACTTCTTATATCTCAGTAAATTACTGTTATACATATGATTAATTAAGTTTTATGCTTGTTCATTCAATATATAAATTTTGGGGTTAATAAATTAAAGTTATACTATGAAGGAGTATAAATTATTTCTAGATTTGTGTATTAACAAAAACACTAGATCTCAATCCGCACAACCGTGCGGATGTTATTTTTATTTTTTATTTTTGATAATGATGGTTTATTTTAATTTTTGTAAATTATATTTGTTGATAAAATGTGTTATTGACGTTGAAAACTAAATGGATATGTTAGATAAATATAAACATACTATTTTTCAACTATATTTGTTTCTAAAGAATACAATTTCTATGGTTCATATATATTAACACACACACACACACACACACACACACACACATATATATATATATATATATATATATATATATATATATATATATGCGCTGATAGAAAAAAATAAAATTTTCCTAGTTTTGATTTTGATATGCTTTCATTTACATATTTCATAATTTATTTTATTGTATATATTAAATAGTTAATTTTATAGCCATATTTATGATATAGGAGATACAATGATAATATTTTTATGTGATAAATAAAATAGTACGGATTATAAAATGTTATTAAGAAAGATTCACTTTATCGTTCATGAAAAAAGAAATAATAAATTAGTTTTATGAATCATATACTATATAACTATATATCATATTATAATTGTTGATAATATTACTATATTTTTTTATAATTACATAAACTTTTTTTTCTTATAATATATATAGGATACAATATGAATATTTTTTCTGATGTATAAAGAATATTAAGATTTTTATGGAATATAAATCATTTTGTATATATTGTAACAGATTTTTTTATTCAAATTGGTGTCTTAGATCCAACATGATTATAGGCTAGATTTGTTATGATGTTCTATTCAATAAATTCTATTAAGATAAAATGAAATATGATTTTTCAGGGAAGGTCCATTTAAGAAAATAAATCACATATTGATGCCCAAGGATGCTTGGTACATACAATATCCTATATTCAAGTCCTAGATAGTAAGGCTAGAATAAGCATTAGAAAAAACCTAACAATTCATATCACAACCTAGCAGATCTATAGTTTGGGGCTAATCCCTCTAACCTATTTGAACCTTGGATCTAATAGAAGAACTACTCAGACATAGCTAAGCAATTCATAACAGAAATCAAATAAGAAAACGGCATAGATAGAGATAGAGAACAAAGTATCAAGAACAAGGTGTAAAGAATAAAAGTCTGAAAAAGTTCTTCTGCCGTAAAACACAATTGGCAGTATTAAGTATATCTCTACTAGGTTAAAAACTTGTCATGGGTAATCTCATCATTTGGTGAATCATTGGGTTTAGCATCAACTGGTTTAGAGTCTCTTCATATCGCGTCTCGACATCGATCGACGTCACAGGATGTGCATTGCTCGATATCTTCCACTCCGTATTGACCTCAAATAACCAACTCGGATGAAATATCTTTTAAGCTCCTAAATGGTCCATAATCATCACTTTACTCCAAGCAACTCCTGAACCTGAAAACATACCCAATAGAATATAATACATAATAGTAATAGTATAAAAACATATATATATATATATATATATATATATATATATATATATATATATATATATATCTTGGATGAAAACGGGTAATATCCAAGGTACATCAACTTGCCAGAAATCTCTTTGAAAGAGGTTTGAAAATAATAGGGACTCACAGGTTTTGAAACATAGAAATCATCTTCATTTCCTTAAACCACATCTAAATATCCTAACTACATAAGCACACTATGCAGTATCCTAGCTTAGCAACAAAATTCATCTAGTCCACAACTCAACATATGCTGTCTGACATACCCCTCTACTAACCTAATTTCTTAACATAAATAATAAAGTGCAGGTTTTACCTTGGGAGTATCGATCACATGATTCAAGGACTTTTAGACAAGTATCTGGATTTGCAGGTAAAAGTTATTTCATATTTTCTCTCTCTCTAGTTTCTCTCTTGAGTCAAAGTCTGCTTCCACTGCAGGATCAATGACCAAGATTGGACATGCTTCCATGAATCAAGACTTAATAGTTGTTGCTACCAAGCCCTGTTCACTTTTTTTTGACCTATTTCCTGGAATTCTTTGCAAAGCAAACCTTGAAGATTGTCGCCTCCAAGTCCCGTTCGAATTCCATTTTGGAATCTTTATGAATCAAGCCTTAATGGTTGTACCAACCAAGTCATGTTCAGATTCTACCTAACTAAATCCTAAATCCTATTTTATTATGATTTTTCAGTTTTTTGTTTTTTTGTGTTTTTTTTAAGAAATACACAACTAGAACTAACTACGAAATGCAGAGAGAGAGAAAATGATAAATAAATCTACACAAGGCTTTACCTTCCAGACTTGTCTGAAGTATCTGATCCCATGTATACGAAGCCCCAAGACAAGCAGTTGTGTCAGGTTCGGTTCCTTCAAACATTCAAAGCAAGTTTATATAAATGACAGGTTGATCCACTTAAACATCTTGGTACTATCTGCAATCAGTAAATCTAAAATGGTGCTAAAAAGTGGTTAGAATATCAAGTAAAAACCAAATGATCATAGTCCCTTTTGACATAGCTAAGCATAGTTTATTGAAAATCTTTTTATACTAAGAATCAAAATAAACCATATCAGTAAACTCTCCCCAGACTTAAATTACACTGTCCCAGTGTAACAAAGTCGGAGATAATGAGGTAATAATCTTGTGTACATATCGATCGACATGCATAAGTATGCATCGATCGTCGAGCTGGGTGTAATGTCGACCGATGTCGACTCGTCTTCCGCGGTCGATGTGTGATCATCTCCTACTTTGGTCTCTTAAAACATATAGAAAAACAAAACGAAAGTAAAAACTACTAATGCATAAAATATAAATAAAAAGTACCTAACAATGGGTTGCCTCCCACTCAGCGCTTTGTTATAGTCATTTAGCTTGATTGTGGAGGTATGTGTCTAGTTGAAAGCAAGGCAGCTACTTGTTGGAAAACAAGCATCCACGTGATCTCTGCTCATCCTGGACCAGGCTGCTATGAAGCTTCTTGTGGCTTCATCATTTTCTGGTCCATCTCTCATCTAATTTGATTACTGCATTTGAGATGTACTTCAATCTTTCTTGAACGGTTTCGATGTGGAATGCGTGTCGTCCTATCTTTTCATAGGCGTAGGCGGATAGTTCCTGTAATTCCATGTTCAGTTCCATGTTCATAGGTAACAACTGCGTTTTCTTTGGTGTACGTGTGGCGTCGATCGATGAAATCAGGTGTCTGACGGTCGATGCTGAAACACAAGTGCTGAGCGTCGTCGATCGGGGTCCATCGATCGATGCTAGTACTGATTCCTTTGCTGCAAGCTGTCTTTCAATGGCTTTGACCTCATTCTTTATCCACGTCCCTTGAGAATCCAGACCACTGATATGATTGTTGATGGGAAGTAGAATGATCAGTAGAACAATGTCAATCATTAAGTATACTAATGTCCCAATGGACATCGAGCAGTCGTTGTGAAGGACTAAACTCACCTCCTGATTTTAGATCAGGTCTAGATAAAGAAAGATAGTGTGGGCTGAATCCCGTGAGGAACTTGAAGAATGAATATGCTTTGTATTGATAATTTGGGTAAAATATATTACAAAAGATGTTTGTTTATGAAGATTACAAAGATAATAAGAAATGTGAAGAACTTGTGCGAATTAGGGTTTTTCCTTCTTCTTTGATCGACTTCGTCTTTAAATAGCTGCAGGCTACCTCTGATCGTTGCTAACTTGCCTCCGAGATCTCCTCTGTAAGTTGAGGATTTGTAACAGCTTCTCTTTTACCGGATCTTGCGCCTCTTTCTTTGTGATGTGAGATGCCTCTTTTCCGTGAACTCTTCGAGGGTTGCTCTCAGCTAACAGCCTTCGGCTTCGTCTTTAGCTTCAATTAAAGTTTTTAACTTGTATTGGGCTTATCGCAGCCCAATACTTGTTCAGATATTATCATTAGCTAGCGGGCCATATTCGGGCTCAACAGTTGCCCCCATCTTTCGAGATAAGATTCCTTATCTCGGAAGCTAAACTTAGCCGCCGGATCTCAACCTTTTTCGTTGAGATAATGATTGCGAGCTATCTTGATCGAAGATATTCTTCACCTAATCGGACGGCTAAGATTATTCTTTTGGGGATCGACGGTTCAGATAAAAGGGATTTGAAATATTTGCTCCGATTTTCGAGACTTGATGGGATATAAAGTTGTGAGCATTAACTGCTACTGTCCATCTTCTCCACGTCTCCACTCGGTTTCCAAGGTAACTTCTCATCCACCCCTTTATTTTACTGCGTTTTCTTTTTTTTTTTTTACTTTCATTCTTCGATTTTCACCATTGTTCCTCAGCGATTTTCTTAGAATTCCTAGTTCCTAAGATATTTCATTAGCTTGCTTCACCTTTTCCCTCTCTCGTCTTTCCGATTTTCCTTATCTTTCCCTACTATGGATCTACCACAAGAAGGTTCTAAAGAGACTGGAATCTCCCCCTATGGTGTCCGTTTAATGAAGATTAAACAAGAGATCGTGGAGAAGATGAAAAGAGACAAGAAGAAGGCTAAAGACTCGATAGCTGCAAGGGTCTCCAAGAGAATGAAGAAGAAGGACGGCTCCAGCGGGAGCGCTCCTTCGGGACCTCATTCTCCTTCTCTGCTGAAGGGACATAACGTGGTTAGTCTTATGGTTCAAGCCCATGGTCAGAAGGAATTGCCCAGGGCTTGTAAACACGATGAAACCCCCAAAACCGCCCCGGAGGGTTGGTTTTGTATTCATGAGAAATACATCTTTAAGTGTCACCTTAGATTCCCGCTTCCAGACCTCCTGTTAGATCTCCTTGATCATTATCAGTTGGCTCTCTCTCAGCTCTGCCCTTTGGTTATCCGAGTGGTGAATGGTTTTACCACCAGGGCCAAGGAGGAAGTGGTCGTCGTTGGGCTTACTGAGCTGATGAGCCTTTATACGATAATGGAGAGCTCTTCTAAGGAAGGTGGTAGCGGAACCTACTATCTCCCTTGTCGCCCTAGGTTTGGTATTTTTAAATTCACTGGTAGTGATGATGATTGGAGGAAGAAGTATTTTTATGTCAAGATTGATCGTACAACGGTGCCTGTGGGCCGTTACTTGGTCTGATATATCTGGTTAGGACTTTTAGGGACGTGTTTCACTTATCGTTACCTGCTAAACTCTTGATTTCGTATGCATATATCGAGGAACCTCCTTAGCTCTCCGGCAAGCAGACCAGAGCTCTTTTTCGGAAGCTGCAGCAAAGTCCGGTACTTGGGCATCTTTTACTACTTCTCGCATTGGATCTGCTAGATTCCCTGACCGGTACAACGCCAGGTTCCTCGATCCAATCTCGGTTGAAGATTTAGAAGGTAGCCTTCTAACTGTGATTTTTTTTTGTTTTTCGTATCTAGATTTGATTCTTGATGTGTATGGGTTTTTTTATCTAGTTTCTGAAGGTAACTCGGTGGTGTCAATATCGACGGGAGCTATCACTTCTGAGACCGAGAAGACTCAAGCGACCAAGATGCCTCTTAAACCGTCCTTCCGAACCAGGAGTATACCTACCGTGGCTGCCAGCGCCTCGCGGGGTAGCGAAAAGAATCAGGGTGGATCATTCCTCAACTCGTTGAAGGAAGTTCTTGATGGTGGAGCCTCTATTCCTACTAAGGAGGTCGATCCCGCTGAACCGAGAGTCCCGGAGGTTACCCCTCGTCCTGAGGTTCCGATAACTGAGACTGATCCTCAGACGGCTAAAGATCCTATTGAGATTGAGCCTCCGAGGAACAAGAGGTCCCGAACTGATTTGGTAGATAGACCTTCTAGGTCTTCTTCCTCATCTTCCAGGGGAGGAACCGTTGGTTGGAACTTTACCCACTCGAAGCCCGGATCGATCCTGGAAGACCCCTAGGGTTTAGCAACGCTGATGAGGCACTTGAAGAGGACAGGATGCTCTGTGCCTTCGATCAATAATTTGACCAACAAGGAGGAATATGTCGAAATAGCTCATCATATGGGTCAGGTATGTGATTTTTGGCCTTTCTCGGTTTGCTATTTTTATGGTGATGCTTATTATCTTACTGTTTTCATCCTTGTAGTTAGCTGGAGCTGTTAACAGAGCTCAGCTGAAGTTTGAGGGAGACCCTGCGTGATGCCCCTAATGCTGGAGAATTAGCTCAGGTTACCGAGCTATTCAAGACCACCAAGATATAGCTCGACCAGCCTCGTGCTCAGGTCTTTGAGCTCCAAGCCGAGGTCGGGAGGCTTGGTCATAAGGCTGATGCTCAGCAGGGGAAGATTGAAAGTCAGGCTATCGATATCCAGGTGAAGGGCCTGAAGATCAATGATTTGGATGGTGCTCGTAAGATAGCTGAGCATCAAGTTCGAGAGCTAATTGCTTCATCTCAGGACAGCCAGAGGAACAAGGAATCTGAGGTGAAGCTTGCTGTTAGGAGAGGATAGAGGGAGGTAGCTGACGTTTACAACAATATCCTCACCTCTGTTAAGGAGAAATTTATCAAGAAGAAGGAGGAAATCGATCTTCAGATCTATGCTCAAGAGCTTCAGGCGAATACTGAGCTTCTGAAGGATCTTCAGATCTGCTGCCTGTGAGAAGGCTCATGTCTTTGATTTCTCAGTTAGCAAGCTCCCCCTTCCTCAATTCTCAGAGAGCTCAGGTACTTTTGAGGTTAACATGTTTAATCTGGCATTTTCCGGAGAGTATGGTTCTAACTTAGGTGTGATGCATCTTAATTCAGCTCCGGTCGAGACAATCGTAGAAGGTGTTGACAAGGAAGCAGATGTGGAGGCTCCTGCTCAAGGTGATGATCCTGTTGAGGAGGATAAGGATGCTGAAGCAGGTTCCGGAGCCGTGGAGGGTTAAGATTTGAGGCTCTTCTGATCTATCTAATTGTTTCTTAAGACTTCTGCCCGATGGGCTTTGTTTCATTTGCTTTTCTAAGACTTATGGCCTGAGGAGGCCTTTAAACCCTTTCTTACGCTAGGATCCTTTTGAACCTTTGTTAACATGAGGAGGCTTTTAAACCTTGGTTTTATTTCAAACTCGGTTATTTCTTTTAAGTTACTTAACTTTCTTCGATCACTCGATATGCTATCTAATGACTTGTCGGAATCAGGCTTTAGATTAGCTCGAGATTTCAGGAACTTGGATTCGTTTAGAGGATTTTGAACTTTTGAGGTTACTAAGGGTTTTAGGACTTTAGGTTTAGATTTACGAAGTGGTGAACTTGCTTGAAGGATTTTAAAACCTTGATGATTTCTTAGGATTTTAAGACCTTGATGATTCCTTAGGATTTTAAGACCTTAGGTTTGTTGAATTTGAATTTGTTTGAAGGATTTCAAGACCTCCAGGGTTGCTAAGGATTTTTGAGACCTTAGGTTCAGATTCATGGAAACCTGAATTTATTCGAAGGATTTTAAGACCTTGATGGTTCCTAAGGGTTTTAAGACCTTAGGTTTGTCGAAATTTGAGTTCGTTTGAAGGATTTCAAGATCTCTGAGATTGCTAACGATTTTAAGACCATAGGTTCGGTTTATGGGGACCTGACTTTATTCGAAGGATTTTTAAGACCTTTGGTGTTGAAAAACTCAAAATGTCGAAGACGATTGTTTTATTGATAACAAACTTTTTAGAGACATAATGTTGGAATAGTCGTACAATAATTGTTTTGGGCTATGTGTTTTTGATTAGACATATGTCCCCTTTGCTTAAGTGAAAAGAATGTTGAAAAAATAATGGGGCTGCACTCATGACGGAGTTGCCTACGTACCCAGTCAAGGGATCAAGCCTAACGTAGTTCAGGAATTTTAGGTATCTAATGATAGTATCTCTTGAGGTTAGTGGCATTCTACGATCGAATTTCAGATACCCCGGTTCGTACCTTCTGGAGCCTGTAGACGCCAGGTCATACCACGTGGATGATCCGGTAGGGACCTTCCCAATTGGCCCCTAACTTTCCAGCGCCGGGCTCTTTGGTACCTTCGAAGACTTTCCTAAGAACTAGGTCACCAACAGCGAATTCTCGGGGCCTGACCTTTGAGTTGTAATGTCGGGCCATTGCTTGTTGAAAGTTTTGAATGCAAAGTAAGGCTCGGTCTCGTCTTTCCTCGATTAGGTCGAGGCTGTCTATCAGAAGCCGATTATTAGCTTCAGGGTCCGATGTACAGAGTTCCCGGCGGAGGCTACCTGATATACCATGATTTTGACCCACTTTTACCCATGGTATTTCTATGATTTTACTATATATATATATATATATATATATATATATATATGTTTTGGAGTCTTTTATGTATGTTTTCAGGTTCAAGGGCATTTTGGAGTAAAGTGACGTTTTAGGTGCCATTATGGAGCTTAAAGGAGAGTTTTCCCGAGTTGACTATAAGATCAGACGTCATGATAGATATCCAGAGATACATATCGATCGATACACATTCTGTGTAATCGATCGATGACGCATCCGAAGAAATGATGACGAGATACTCCATCGATCGATGTACGCCTAG
Organism: Hirschfeldia incana; assembly: GCA_026261945.1. Lineage (NCBI taxonomy): Eukaryota > Viridiplantae > Streptophyta > Magnoliopsida > Brassicales > Brassicaceae > Hirschfeldia > Hirschfeldia incana. The sequence goes on from JABCMI010000063.1 coordinate 650,965, forward strand.
TACTATCGATCGATATCGAGCGTGCAGAAGAAGGAATAATATTCTCAATCGACTTGAAGCTCAAGATTTCCCTTTATTACAATAATGCCTCCGACGAGTTTTTAACCTAATTGAACTTATTATTTATACCTTTTCCTATGTGTTTTGGCAAAGTGTGCTTCTATTGCTTTCAATACTTTTCTAGTTCTTTTACTTGTCTTGTTCTAAGTATTTTTCATTAATAAATCTAAAGTATTCTTTTCATCTCATTTTTGTTTCATCAAAGGTTATCGAATTCTAATCTTAGAAGAAAGATACAAAGAGATTTGTTATCAAGAGGAACTTGAGTGTTCAGTCTTCTAAATGAATCTCTATTATTACCTTGATGCTATGAATCACTCAACCATGTCTGAGTAGATTCCTTTGTTAGATTTAGGGTTCAGATAGTTATGAGGGATTAGCCCAACTATAGATTGTTGAGTTGTATACTCATTATCCTGATGAACCCTAATGCTTATTCTAGAGTAGCTAACTAGAATATGATATTGGAAATGATTTAATTCATAAATCACTCTCCTGACATCATCTTGTATAAGCTGAGATCCTCTAGGGTTAAGCGAGAGCCGGTCTATGATCTTGGTGAACATATATTCAATTCGATCTAGAGTTATATCGATCGACACTCAAATAGAGTAATCGATCGACGACAAACATATCGATCAATACAAACTGTCAAAGATCGATCGATATTGTCGGCAGACAGATCAATAGACGAGTCTAATAAACGATAGATATTAGACAGATCTAAGAATTAACTAGCAGCTCATATACCTTCCCGGGCACCTGAAACATACTGAAGAATCACACGAGATGATGATTATATCAAGGGATGTTTAAATCAATAAACGGTAAAACTAAATGATTTACTAAAATACGACCTTTTAAGGCTATGTTTCCTCAGCTTGTCAGTTGCTATTTCAGCAACATACTCTTCCCAATCCATGGGAGATATCACTTGGGTTTCTGTGAACGTATAGCTACCAATAAAACTAGTTATCCATTGTCAAAAAACATGAAATATCAAAAGAAATCAATCACTCTTTGGCTGTCTGCAGAGATACAGTTGGTGATGCTTACTTTTAGACACTGACAAGTCTCAAGACTTTACCCTTTCTGTTCATAGCTCTTCTAAGACTGTGACTTGATTTTTCTGCAATATAAGCAGAAAAGCCGTGGGGTAGTTGCAGGCTTTCTTTCAACGGTCTCCAACATTCTAACAATCTGGAAAGAGAAAACCACATTTCTGTTTAGAAGACAATTTAAAGACAACTTTACTGACAATTTAAAGACATTGTTGGGGAAAAATATCAAAGGCTAAAGATTTCTCCAGCCTCCGAAAGGGCCTCGACTTCCGGGCCCTCGTTTGGAAGAGATCCAATGTCCTTTCTCTACTTAAGGGACCAATCTCCACCAGAAAGCACCAGGTCCCGAACTCTATTTTATAACACCCGGGGTCCAGTCCCTGCAACGAGGAACCAAGGCCTAGCCCCTGCCGAAAGGACCAAGGATTCGATCCTCCGTATGATTATGAAAGTTTCCTAAACCGAGGGGAAAGAAGTATATCCGCGAATATTATGAAGGCCGCCCAAGATTGACCGACTTACATCAACTATAAAAGGGGAACCCAAACCCTAGAACAAGGGATTGACACTTTGGGGCTTAGAGATTAGAGAGTTAGGCGATAGAACTAGGGTTTATACACCCAATACGTTGTAATCCCGAAATCACTCAATAATACAACTCTTTGCCTCAATTTCTCTTCTCTAAACACATACATAAACACAAAATCTAATAGTCTTCCAGTGTTCCGTAGTACTAAAACGACCCTACACAAAAATATCACAACAATTTGGCGCTAGAAGGAGGGGAGTAACTCAACTACGTGACGATGGCACCGGAAGACGAGTCCAATCAAGCCGATCTGACCCCAAAGGAGAAGGAGCTTCTAAGCCGATTTGAAACCCTTCAGAGTCAAATCACCGACCTTCTCAAGGCTCAGGAAACCGCACCTGCAGGTCTGGAACTCGTCCAGGAAGTTCAATACCTAAAAGATCAACTTGGAGAACACTCCAAGCAGCTTCAGCAAAGCGTCGAGAAGCTAGACGCTGTGGAAGCTGAGAACATCGCTCTCAGACGAGAAAACCGATCCCTCGGGGCAGTAGGGAACAAACGAAAACGGTTCAGAACCAGAGTCCGACCTATGGCTTCGCTCAACACCCCGCACGACGGCGAGGAAACGCCTCAACAGCCCGGCGACGAACCCGGCGGTCAAGAAAATACTCGAGACGTAACCAGGTAAGAAGAAGAAGACGAATCCGATACAGAGGACGAAGAGTATTCACCTGACCATCCCGAGATCTCAGATCCAGCTCTAGCCGCTTACCTAGAGAAGATGGTATCCGAAAGATTCGGCACCATCCAATCCATGGTGAAAAGGCTCCCCGGAGTAGCTCCCCCCATCCGTTGAAGCGATCCCAGGTCATACTCCGACACACCTTTCGTGAAGGAGATTGCTTCGGTCGAGATGCCTCGAAAATTCTCTTTTCCGAGCATCAAGATGTATGAGGGAACTGGAGATCCTGACAACCACATCGCCCAGTATAAGCAACACATGGTAGCCGTGGCTATTCCAAAAGAAGCAAGGGAAGCCACCATGTGCAAGGGCTTCGGGTCAACTCTAACCGGTCCTGCCCTCCAATGGTATATCAACCTCCCCACGGGGTCCATAACATCCTTCGCCGCCCTCAGCGACAAGTTCTTGGAACAATTCGCCAGTAGCCGCCACCTGGAGAAGAGATCAGATGACCTCTACGAGATCCAACAATAAAGAAACGAATCCCTACGCTCCTACATAGCTCGTTTCAACCAGGAGAAGGTCTCTATACCCGAGTGCAACGCCGATACAGCAATCTCAGCCTTCAAGAAGGGCCTACTTCCGGAGGGAGAGCTCTACAAGGAGCTAACGAAGTACAGATGCAGAGACATGGCGGATGTACTATCCCGCGCCTGGGCCCAAGTAAGGTGGGAAGAAGACGTCGTGAGCAGGACCAAGGTTTCCTCCAAGTACGATCAGAAGTCCTCCAGACCCTCAAAAGACGAGCGTGAAGAAACCATCCGACCCCGACCTTCCCGAGAATCCACCAACCAGAGCAGGGGCAGATACCAACATCGCCCTTTACCTCGATCCGAAGGAATGATGGTTTCTACTTGGCCCAACATCTCCCACCTAGCGATATCCAAACCAGAGCTCATCAGAGTCTTGAGGCAGATGGGCCCACAAGTTAAGTGGCCACCTAAAATGAGGTCCCCCGATGCTACCCGGAACCCTAAAAGATGGTGTGGGTTCCACAGCGATCACGGTCATACCACTGAAGACTGTATAGCCTTAAGGCTGGAAGTAGCCGAGCTTCTCAAGAAGGGTTATCTAAGGGAGTTCCTCTCGGACAAGGCAAAGGACCTCCTCAACAGAGAGGGTCCCGCTCTCCCCAACGACGCGGTCCCTGCACTACCTCCGCCACAAGAACGAGTGATCCACGTCATCTCCGGAGGATCAGAAGTAAGCGGGATCAGCAGCACCGCAGCCAAAAGAAGTACTCGCAATGCTAGGAATGGTCAAGAGACCGAGATTCCCAAGCGCCCACTCTTGGGAATGGTCAAAATCAGCTTTAATGCGAGGGAGCAGGAACGAGTCCTTGCTCCCCCATCATGACGCCCTCGTCATCTCGCTAGTTATAGCCAACTGCTTAGTTAAGCGAATACTGGTGGACAATGGCAGCTCCAGCAACATCATCTTCCACTCGGCCTATATGGACTTAGGGCTAGACCCTAAAACATTAACCAGGAAGACATGGACGAGGTGCCCCTAATAGAAGGGAACTCGGAGCGGAACCTCAAAATAGGCTCCAAGCTGCCGAAGGATCTGAGGCGAAGGTTGATCGATTTCCTAAGATCTAACTCCGATTGCTTTGCATGGTCCCACGAAGACATGCCCGGAATCGACCCCAACGTCATCATGCACCAGCTCCAAGTGAATCCCGAGCATCCTCCTGTCAGACAAAAGAGAAGGAAGTTCGCTCCCGAAAGGGATGAAATTATTAACGAAGAGGTCAAGAACCTGCTCGACGCAGGGTTCATAAGAGAGGTACAATATCCCGACTGGCTCGCCAATGTGGTGGTTGTGAGAAAGAAAAACGGAAAATGGAGAATCTGCATCGATTTCACGGACCTCAAAAAGTCCTGTCCAAAGGATCCATTCCCCTTGCCTCATATAGACAAGCTGGTTGATGCCACTGCTGGGCACCAACTAATGAGCTTCATGGACGCCTTCTCGGGATACAACCAAATCCTGATGCATCCCGACAACCAAGAAAAGACATCCTTCATGACTTCTAGGGGCATCTACTGCTACAAGGGCATGCCATTTTGTCTGAAGAATGCTGGATCCACCTACCAGAGGCTGGTCAACACGATGTTTGCCGATCAGATAGGCCAGACCATGGAAGTCTACATCGATGACATGCTGGTAAAATCTCTTGACTCGGAAGATCATATCTCGCATCTCTAGCATGCATTCGCCACCTTGAGGAAATACAATATGAAGCTCAACCCCTCTAAATGCTCCTTTGGAGTAAGCTCCGGGAAGTTCCTGGGATACATAGTCACTCATAGGGGCATAGAAGCAAATCCGGAGCAAATGAGGGCCATCCAGGCGATTTCTCCCCCATGGAATGTTAAAGAGATTCAAAAACTTACGGGAAGAATGGCAGCTCTCAGCAGATTCATCTCCAGGCTTTCTGACAAGTCCCACGCCTTCTTTGAAACACTAAAGAACCCCAAGGACTTTAAGTGGACAGAGAAGTGCGAAGCCGCGCTATCCGACCTCAAGGCCTACCTCACTACTCCACCACTCCTATCTAAACCCCTGGAAGGGGAAACCCTATTGCTTTACCTAGCCGTGTCCGAGCACGCAGTTAGCGCGGTCCTCGTAAGGGAGGAGGAAAAAAGGCAGCATCCCATATACTACGTCAGCAAATCCATGCTAGACGCAGAAACTCGCTACAGCCAACTAGAGAAGCTAGCCCTCGCCCTGGTGGTCGCGGCCCGGAAGCTACGTCCCTACTTCCAGTCCCATCAAGTCGTGGTAGTCACTTCATTACCCATCAAAGCAGTCCTTCATAAACCCAAGGTATAAGGACGGTTGGCGAAATGGGCCGTAGAATTGGGAGAGTACGACGTGACCTTCAGCCCAGCAGCCGCTATCATGTCCCAGGTCCTAGCTGATTTCGTGGCTGAATTATCCCCCTCTATGCTTCCAGACCCAGATCCAGAAGCTACACTCCAGGGAAAAGAAGCAGAAGAAGGTTAATGGACCCTTCACGTGGATGGCTCCGGCAACGTAAGAGGCGCAGGGGTAGGACTGGTTCTGACCTCCCCTACGGGAGACTCGGCCTCAAGGGCTGTACGTTGCAACTTCAAAGCAACAAACAACGAGGCAGAATACGAGGCTTTAACAGCAGGTCTAGAGCTAGCTAGAGAAATGGGAGTAAAAGACATCCAGGTTTTCAGTGACTCGCAGCTCATCATCAGCCAAGTTCAAGGGGATTATCAAGCCAAGGACCCGAGCATGATCAGGTACCTATCGGTGGCCAAACGTCTCCTAGACCAATTCACAAGCTACAAGCTTACCCAAGTACCTAGGGAACAAAACTCCCAAGCCGATGCTCTAGCAAACCTGGGTTCAGCATTAGAAACCAAGGAACATATGAGTATTCCCCTGTTGGTCCTACAATGGCCAACAACCCAGAAAGAGGCCGAACCGGAAGAAGTGGCGGTAGTAGACGAAGGAGAAACCTGGATGACCGCTATCACCGACTACCTAAGAAACGACGTCCTACCTGAAAACTGAGAGGAGAGCCGGAAGATCAAGAGACAAGCGGCCAGATACTGCATTTCGGAGGGAAAACTATATAGGAGGTCCTTCTCAGGGCCCTACCTACGATGCCTATCCCCTAGAGAAGCCACACAAATATTAGAGGAACTCCACGATGGGGAATGCGGTTCACATTCCAGCGGACGGAGCCTGGTTCTCAGGGCAAGAAGGGCCGGTTATTACTGGCCTACCATGGCGAAGGACTCCCTCAAACAGGCTAAAACCTGCAGCCAATGCCAGAAGCACGCCCCAATCTCCAACTTACCACCAGAGAACCTGAAGTCCCTAAGCTCCCCCTGGCCCTTCCGCAAATGGGGCATGGACATCGTGGGGAAATTCCCAATGGCGCCGGGGCAGAAGGTCTTCCTCCTAGTAATGACCGATTACTTCACAAAGTGGGTAGAAGCCAAAGCCTTGGTAAAAATCACGGACCTCCAGATCAGGAAATTCATTTGGACGAACATAATAACCCGCTTCGGAGCACCTCAGGAAATTGTCACAGACAATGGACCCCAATTTACCAGCAACGACTTCCAAGACTTCTGCAAAGATTAGGATATCAAACTCTCATATTCAGCGCCGAGACACCCCCAGTCAAACGGACAAGCAGAATCAACCAACAAAACGGTGGTGAACATGCTCAAGAAACGCTTGGAGAAGGCTCACGGACGATGGGCAGAAGAGCTACATGGAGTCCTCTGGGCCTACCGAACAACTCCAAAGACAGCTACCCAAGAAACCCCTTTCTCACTCGTCTATGGCACCGAGTCAGCGATACCAACCGAGGTACATGTCAAAACCACGATCTCCAACATCCTAACTCCCAAGGAAAATGACGAATTGATGTACCTAAGCCTAGACCTCCTAGACGAAAAAAGAGAAGCAGCCCGCCTGAGGAACTCGTCGTACCAAATAAAGGTAGCCAAGAGTTACAACAAGAAGGTGAGATCCAGAACCTTCCAAGAAGGAGACTGGGTCCTAAGGCGAGTCTGTAACCACACAAAAGACAAATCAGCCGGAAAACTCGCCCCCGGATGGGAGGGGCCCTACCAGGTAATAGGGGTGCAAGGGGCAGGAGCCTATAAGCTGCAAGACAGCACATGCAAGGTCCAACCCAACTGCTGGAACGCCTTGCACCTCAAATTTTATCATTTCTAAAGGCAAGATCTTCGGATCGAGCTCTATATATACTATTATATATTTAAGTATTTTGGTTTTCCTACTCCTATGTATAACGAGAACGTCCTCGGACTAGGCTTATAAAATACATTTGGTTTCGACTAAAGGGAGTTAAGGAAACACCAATATATTTAAAGGGGCATATTAGCTGGATCGGGGACCTTCGGGACCTCAGATCTTAGCTAGCCCCCTAGCTGGTGAGGCTACTTACCATAGGTGCAGACATATATGGAAGGGGTCTGATCAGCCCTGAGCCGATGTCTGTGCGATAGGGCCCCGCGTAAAGGCATATAGCCAGGAGTTATACGGGGACCACGTACTAGTGCCATTCAAACCCTCGTGAAATACGCTATAAGCTAAACGCACGCTGTGGGCATGACGTACACAGCCAAGTACTGTAATCAGATTCTGGCAGCTGATATGCAGGGAGCAAAGTGCAAATAACCGGTTAAGCACAAACAATTTAATACCTATCCAGACGTGGAAGGTAGTGTGTCTGGGTTGACAGAACCTTGCGGGGGGACCCACCCCATACCACAATAAGTCTGAGAGTGACCTTTCTGCAGAAAGGTAGAGTGCAGCATTGAGAATTTCGAGAATGGCCTATGCCCACGGGTAGCACAGTGCAATTTTTAAATTTAGATCGAGAGTGGCTCGACTCCGGGCAGCAGAGAGCGATCAAAAAGACTCTCCAAAAGCATAAAAGTCCAGAGACCTTCGGGTCCAAAGACCTTCGGGTCCAAAGACCTTCGGGTCCATAGATCTTCGGGTCCAAAGACCTTCGGGTCCAAAGACCTTCGGGTCCAAAGACCTTCGGGTCCAAAGACCTTCGGGTCCAAAGACCTTCGGGTCCAAAGACCTTCGGGTCCAAAGACCTTGTTGGGGTCAAAAACGGTTCTCTCGAAATCAACGACTAAAACTATTTATCATGCGCGGACTTTCCATAAAACAAGCGTCGAGAGCAAGACAAGTCGTATAGCTTAAAGAACCTATGTTAAAGTCGATCGTTCTTGATTTACACGATAAACTTTACGAGAAAACCAAATAAGATTTAGTCGTAAAACTTCGATGATACAATCAAGAAGAACCGAGAGACATTAGGTCCGTAGCTAAGATGACACGACCATACGAAATTATACGGAAGAAATGGGAAGTAATCTAAGTTTGGACAGGCCGAACGACAAAGAATCCGCCTTGAAACTTCAAAGAGCCCGTTCTCTCAAACCGTGAGGACCCAGAAAACGAGTAAGATATCAAATCGAAGCCCTCGCCGAGACGCACGTGATGCCTCTAGGCGCCGGGCGCCTAGCGCCCGTGCTGCCTCTAGGCACCGGGCGCCTAGCGCCCGTGCTGCTTCTAGGAGGCGCCGGGCGCCTAGCGCCCGTGCCGCCTCTAGGAGGCGCCGGGCGCCTAGCGCCCGTGCTGCCTCTAGGAGGCGCCGGGCGCCTAGCGCCCGTACTGCCTCTAGGAGGCGCCGGGCGCCTAGCGCCCGTGCTGCCTCTAGGAGGCGCCGGGCGCCTAGCGCCCGTGCTGCCTCTAGGCGCCGGGCGCCTAGCGCCCGTGCTGCCTCTAGGAGGCGCCGGGCGCCTAGCGCCCGTGCTGCCTCTAGGAGGCGCCGGGCGCCTAGCGCCCGTGCTGCCTCTAGGAGGCGCCGGGCGCCTAGCGCCCGTGCTGCCTCTAGGAGGCGCCGGGCGCCTAGCGCCCGTGCTGCCTCTAGGAGGCGCCGGGCGCCTAGCACCCGTGCTGCCTCTAGGAGGCACCGGGCGCCTAGCGCCCGTACTGCCTCTAGGAGGCGCCGGGCGCCTAGCGCCCGTGCTGCCTCTAGGAGGCGCCGGGCGCCTAGCGCCCGTGCTGCCTCTAGGCGCCGGGCGCCCAGCGCCCGTGCTGCCTCGCGTCTTCGAACGATAATCTTCTACGCACGAGTTCCAGGCCCCGACTGTCAGTAATCTGCGCCTCGAGTCCTTCCCAAGTTCTCGCGGAATGAATCATTAGAATTCCGCAAACAACACTCCCGTTCTCATTCTGAACTAAAAACCGTCGGAAACATTTCGGAAACTCGTAAGACATCAACGGAAAAGAAGATCTTAAATCATTCATACGGAACGATGAAGGTTATCTAAAACACCACACATCTCAACTTTACGAAGGATTGAAGATCTTCCGAAGAAATCGTAGAAAACAGCAGAAGTCCTCGAAACGGCCCGAAAGGGACCATACGCGATCGGACAGCCTATTTACGATTATCTAGGACAAATACAGCGATTTACACTTATCTTTACGCAACAAGATAAATCCTAAATTTCCGGAAGGATAAATGTCAAGTTTCCCGAAGATAAACATGAAGGTCGACGAAAATGGAAAAAGCCCGCCTTGCGGCCCAGAAGGAGAATAGACCGTCATAGGAAGGAGTATATAAAGGAGCTTTGGGAGAGGAAGAGAGGCAGAGCGAAAATCATTGAGAGAGAGACCAAATCCGAGATTGGAGACCTAGAGAGCTCCTGTTAGCTTAAGAACTTAGAATTTAGGCGGTAGACTAGCAAGGTATGACCTAGAACGTCTGGCCGCCTCTCGTTCTATTTTCATCTTGTCCGCAGACCCTTATTTCTCGCGGAAGGATCTACCGATCCTTTCACTTAGAGTTCCGCACATAGAAACCTAGGCATTATTCTCGACATGCCCGTTTCTATGACTAACGCTCGTACTAGACGAACTCCGCCAGGCAGTTCGATCTCTTGTTCAAACCCTTCCAACTGAACTACGTCCGACTTGATCCTCGAAAGAGGTACGTAGGCAGCCTTCCTTAAGGTCCAGTCCCAACTCTTAACAAAACCCTTTTTGTACGATTTTCGTCCCAAGTTATCTTTCCATATTTTCCGCACTTGTTCGGTCACTTGTCGTTGGCTGTCGCAGAGAATCCGGACCTTCAGGGAAAGTCGGGTTAACTTGGCTTTCCTCCGTTTTTTACTTATCAAAATCGACAGTGCGAATTTCGGTTCCCACAGACCTTCGGGTCCAAAGACCTTCGGGTCCAAAGACCTTCGGGTCCAAAGACCTTCGGGTCCAAAGACCTTCGGGTCCAAAGACCTTCGGGTCCAAAGACCTTCGGGTCCAAAGACCTTCGGGTCCAAAGACCTTCGGGTCCAAAGACCTTCGGGTCCAAAGACCTTCGGGTCCAAAGACCTTCGGGTCCAAAGACCTTCGGGTCCAAAGACCTTCGGGTCCAAAGACCTTCGGGTCCAAAGACCTTCGGGTCCAAAGACCTTCGGGTCCAAAGACCTTCGGGTCCAAAGACCTTCGGGTCCAAAGACCTTCGGGTCCAAAGACCTTCGGGTCCAAAGACCTTCGGGTCCAAAGACCTTCGGGTCCAAAGACCTTCGGGTCCAAAGACCTTCGGGTCCAAAGACCTTCGGGTCCAAAGACCTTCGGGTCCAAAGACCTTCGGGTCCAAAGACCTTCGGGTCCAAAGACCTTCGGGTCCAAAGACCTTCGGGTCCAAAGACCTTCGGGTCCAAAGACCTTCGGGTCCAAAGACCTTCGGGTCCAAAGACCTTCGGGTCCAAAGACCTTCGGGTCCAAAGACCTTCAGGTCCATAGACCTTCAGGTCCAAAGACCTTCGGTTCCTAAGACCTAAGGGTCCAGAGAACCTTAAGGTTCCAAAGACCTTCGGGTCCATAGACCTTCGGGTCCAAAGACCTTCGGGTCCATAGACCTAAAGGTCCAAAGAACCTCAAGGTTCCTAAGACTTAAGGGTCCAAAGAACCTCAAGGTTCCCAAGACCTAAGGGTCCGAAGAACCTCAAGGTTCCTAAGACCTAAGGGTTCAGAGAACCTAAAGGCTCCTACTCCTTCAAGATTTAATGGGTAAAACTCCCAGGTTCAAAGTAAGGCCTCAGGGCCCAGGTAAGGAACTTAAGGGGACTAGATCCTATGAACTTCCGAGTTCGAGGGATCAAGAACCCAAGGGTTCAAATCAGATCAGAACTCACTAGTTCCCGACAACGATTTTACATCTTTAAAAACCCATGTTTTATAAACAAGATTACGAGATCTAACACGACTTTATTTTCAGGCCCAGAAACATGCTTCAAATCCCAAGGCAAATCAGGATACAAATTCAAAAAGAATATTTCAGTTCGACTAAAAGCCTTAAAGGGCAATCATTACAAATCCCTAAGATCTGCCACGCCTAGACGAAGGAATAGCTGGCTCGTCTCCAAACGTGGGAGGCTCAACACCCTTAAGCGCAGCCTCGGCCAAAACCACCGTCTTAAACTAAGAGAATTCTTTGAGCAGATCCCATTGGGAGGTCTGTCCCCGGAGCCATTCCCTCATTACCTCCCAGCGGGCAACCATCCTTGCCCCACTCACGGCCATGATCTTCTTATTCCTCAAAGTCTCTACCTCCGATCGAAGTTCTGCGACAGCCTCTTCTAATTCATGCTTCTTTCGACTCAACCGAAGGGATTCAGCCGAAGCAATCTCTACCGAGCCCTCAATGACTCGAACCTTGTCCTTCAAGTCCCGAAGTTCCAATTCCGTAACGACTCGTCTGTCCTCCTCACGGGATAATTGCCTGGACACTTCCACCATCTTGTCCCGATTAATGCCCTCTTTCGCCATCCAGTCTCTCAAATGGTGTAGTTGCGAAAGAACCTATATAAAAAGGGAGACGTGAACCAAGGATTCGAAATAAGAAACAAAAAGACTGCTATCTACCTGAAGAAGCCCACTCTGAATCTTCCGCACTGCCCCTGAAGAACTTTTATCCGAAAACAGAACCCGCATCTTGGGAAATACGCTCTAATTCAAATTGTTCAAAACCGACGTTAGCCCTCCATGCGAATATCCGCTCAGTGGTGGTTGTTGACTCGCCGGAGTCGAATCCTCCCTCGATCCACGGTCCCGACCCGAGGAAGTATCCTCGACTTCCGTCATCCTGTGCTTACCCCCAATAGTCGCACTCGTTCTACCAGTCACCTCCTCGATAGATAGACCTTTCTTGGCCGAAATCGCATCAATGGCCCTCCTGAAAGAAGCTACCAGATCATCCGAATCCTCTTCCATCACACTCACTGATCACAAAACTCACACGATCAATGCGATAATAAAAGACCCGACCAACTTTAAGAAGGAGGACTCACCCCACAGTTTGCTACGGCGTAACACCTATGGGCTAAGAAGATAAGGTACTAGGCGCCGCTCGAAAGGAATCTGCCTCGCACGAAGAACGTTATCCTTCCCATCGGCCGGAGCAGGACGAGTCCCCTCTGCGAAAGAACCAAAAAGTGATAAGCAAAATTCGATTACAGACAACGGAAGCATTCCTCACCCGTGAAATTCCATCAATAGTAGGATCCAGGAAGGGTCATGAAAATATACTTCTCGGGCAATCTTTTCTCAAAGGCTAGCCCCTTGCGATCAGTTTTTGGCAGCTCCTCAACTATAGGAAGACCCGCGCGAGGGCGGAGATGGAAACGTCCTTCGTTGCCATTTATTGGAGCTAAGTGATAAGCGAAGAGAACCTCATTAACCCCCAAAGTCAAATTCTCTTCGTCGCCCAGATTCTGGATCGCCGTGAGAATACGCCAAGCTGGAGGATTAAGCTGGGACGGCGAGATATGGAAATAGTCGCAAAGACTCGCAACCAACGACGGTACGTCGCCTCTGAAACCCGACTCGAAGAAAGCTTCGTAAATGGCGATATCTTCGGGCATACCGCCGGACGCACGCTCTGACGGCTCAGGATTGCGGAGAGCAACAGAAGAAGGGAGCGCGTACTTTCTCCGGAGGTCACGTACTTCATCCTCCCCGATCAACGAAGCAGGGCCCACCAGTGGAGATCCGAGTGGTATGAACGGCATAGACGCTCAAAGGTCTTGAGGGCTGCCAGATCTAGACGATCTAGACTCTGCCCTCTTCCCCGAATCTCTCGTCTCCGCCATTGTAATAAAAAAAAGAAGAAGAAAAATCTGAATGCAATTCTAGAAGACTAAGAAGAAGAGGAAGCGATGAAGGTAATCGAAAATCCGGAGCACATATTTATCAGGGAAAGGAAAGAGCCGTTAGACACTACCTCGGGAAAGCCGCTGAATTCAAAAAAAATCCTACGGTCTCCGAGGCAGGATTTAAAAATCAAATCAGCCCGCTCCCCGGATCTTCCGAGATAACAGCTCCCGAAAAGGAAAGAGAATCCAAATCAGCAAGACTCGTTCAGATCGATTTTTGAAAACTTCGAATCATAAATATTTCAGATCGCCATTCCAGCCAAATTCTTACGCCTCAGATTCCGGAATCGAATTATATAATAAAACCCTTCTCCTGCTGGAAGAAATGGTATCAAGATCCGAGACTACACGTTATTCCTTGATCCCTACGAAGCAATCAAGGAATAAGGGGCAAACTGTTGGGGAAAAATATCCAAGGCTAAAGATTTCTCCTGCCTCCGAAAGGGCCTCGACTTCCGGGCCCTCGTTTGGAAGAGATCCAAGGTCCTTTCTCTACTTAAGGGACCAATCTCCACCAGAAGGCACCAGGTCCCGAACTCTATTTTATAACACCCGGGGTCCAGTCCCTGCAACGAGGAACCAAGGCCTAGCCCCTGCCGAAAGGACCAAGGATCCGATCCTCCGTATGATTATGGAAGTTTCCTAAACCTAGGGGAAAGAAGTATATCCGCGAATATTATGAAGGCCGCCCAAGATTGACCGACTTACATCAACTATAAAAGGGGAACCCAAACCCTAGAACAAGGGATCGACACTTTGGGGCTTAGAGATTAGAGAGTTAGGCGATAGAACTAGGGTTTATACACCCAATACGTTGTAATCCCGAAATCACTCAATAATACATCTCTTTGCCTCAATTTCTCTTCTCTAAACACATACATAAACACAAAATCTAATAGTCTTCCAGTGTTCCGTAGTACTAAAACGACCCTACACAAAAATATCACAACATACATAACTCTTTGGCTGTAACTTTCACAAAATTAAAAAGATGGAAATACTTTACCCTTTCTGTTCCTAACATCCATGAATGAAACTATTCTATTCGATTCTCTTTAAGTACAATTAGCATAAACTCTTGATTTAATCATTGAAAGACAGATACGTACCTGCAAACATAAATGTACAAGGCACAGCCATTGCATTCACTGCCTTGCTTCTGTCCAAGAGACAGACACAAAGGCCTGTCTACTTTGACTTGTATGGTTTTAGAAGCTGCTGTCCTTGCTTTGATTTCGAATCTTCTGCATGAAACCCCAGTTTTTCTAAACACCAACAAAAACAAGAGAGAAAGATTCAACTTTCAGTTACATCTTAGTCCAAATCACATTGATATACTATGGATGTATCTAAACGTGTAAAAGAGACAAGATCAAAGGAAATCCCAACTTTTTATTGATGAAAAGTAATAACAACGAGTTTTTCTTTGGAATACTCCTCTCCGTTTTAATGACTACTTGACAAAATACTGGATAAAGCATCTTAACGTCCTACTCTCTCTTCTTATACTACTCGCTAGCACCTGATGATAAAGAAACCTCCTCAACTACATGAGCCTTGATCACGTGCTCTTGTCGATGACTCAGCACCCTATCCATCAAGCCGTTATTCTCCTTCTAGATGACACCCACATAGTACCAACACTATTGGGCCAAACTCCTTTCTCATAAAGCCTTTACTCCTTACGGCCCTTCCTCTTGTACTGAAACAGAATAGGAGGATGAACTGCATCGTACGTCGGCTTCAAAATTGACCTTGTCATCAAGGTCAAAGTCTGGAAAACGTTTCTTCATAGCTGAAACCCACTCCCAAGTAGACTCATGGTCAGGAAGGTCCTGCCATTTAACCAACACTTCTTTCTGCCAAGACCCGCTGGTAACTCGAAATGCCATCACTTTCACTGGTGTCACTAGTAGTTCTCCTTCACTGTTGAGTTGTATAGGCAGTGGTAGAACCTCAGTGATCTCACCTATTGCCTTCTTCAGCTGCGATAAGTGGAAAGTGGGGTGAATCTTCGACTCAGCAGGAAGCTTAAGTTTGTATGCCACCGCACCCACCCTCTTCTCCACCTCAAACGGACCGTAAAACCTTGTAGACAACTTCTCATTCAATCGTTTGGCTAGAGAGCGCTGTCTGTAAGGCCTCAGTTTGACATAAACCCACTCTCCCACCGCAAACTCAACCTCTCTACGATGTTTATCAGCCCGCTCTTTCATCAATTGATGAGCCCTGTGCAGATGTTCCCTGAGAAATTTCAATGCTGCATCACGATCCTTCAACTGGGACTCAAGCTCAGCGTTTGAAGTAGAACCATTCTCAAACTTTACCCAAGTTGGAGGGTCACGACCATAGAGAGCACGGAATGGAGTCATCCTGAGTGTTGAGTGGAAAGCAGTGTTGTAGCTGAATTCCGCCCACGAGAGATAAGTAACCCAAGTCTTTGGCTTGTCACTAGCAAAGCAGAGTAGTTATGTCTCCATACTACGGTTAGTGACCTCCGCTTGATCTTCCGACTGTGGATGATACGCGGTGCTGAAGCAAAGCTTTGTCTCCGAGAGACGAAACAGTTCCTTCCAAAATGAGCTCATGAATATCTTGTCATGGTCAGACACTATTGTTCTCGGAAACCCATGCAAACGTACCACCTCCTTTGTGAACGCCAACGCCATATCCGTAGCAGAGAACGAATGGCTTAAACTGATGAAGTGAGTGAACTTAGTGAGACGATCAACCACCACCATTATGGTGTTTACTCTTCTTGAACGTGGCAATCCCTCAACAAAGTCATAGATATGTCTTCCCATACCTGCTCCGGAATAGGGAGAGGTTGTAGCAGACCTCCAGGAGCCAAAGTCGAGTATTTCTGACATTGACAGTGTTATGATATTTTTGTGCAGGGTCGTTTTAGTACTACGGAACACTGGAAGACTAATAGATTTCGAGTATTTGTATGTGTTTAGAGAAGAGGAACTGAGGCAAAGAGATGTATTATTGAGTGATTTTAGGATTACAACGTCTTAGGTGTATAAACCCTAGTTCTATCGCCTAACTCTCCAATCTCTAAGCCCCAAAGTGTCGATCTTAGGTGTTTAAACCCTTATTATTTATTTGAGTCTTGTTTGGGTGTTGAACCCGGGTTTGACTAAAATGGTAAGTAATGTTTTTGCCACTTGTGCTAGTGGATCCCTTGTTCTAGGGTTTGGGTTCCCCTTTTATAGTTGATGTAAGTCGGTCAATCTTGGGCGGCATCCGTAATATTCACGAATATATTACTTTCCCCTCGTTTTGGGAAGCTTCCATATTCATGCGGAGGATCGGATCCTTGGTCCTTTCGGCAGGGGATAGGCCTTGGTTCCTCGATACAGGGACTGGACCCTGGATACTATTAAGTGGAGATCGGATCCTGGTGCCTCCTGGTGGAGATTGGTTCTTTGAGTAGAGGAGGGACCCTGGGTCCTTTCCAAACGAGGGCCCGAAAGTCAATGCCTCTTCGGAGGCTGGAGAAATCTTTAGCCTTGGATATTTTTCCCCAACAGTTTGCCCCTTATTCCTTGATTGCTTCGTATGAATCAAGGGATAACATGTAGTCTTGGATCTTGGTACTATTTCTTCAAGCAGGAGAAGGGTTTGGCGTCTAGGCGAAATGTGGAGTCATTTCGGGATACGATCACTTGGTCGGAATGGGCCTCAAAGAAAATAAGGATTGCGGCCCGATCATGATGGTGCTAGGTCGGCGGAATATTTTGGAGATAATTTTGGAAATTTGCCAAGACTTGTGATTAGCTTCTGAATTCTTTTGTCTTTTCCCTTTTCTTCTTTCCCTTTATGCGCCAAAAATGGAAAGTCGTTCCCTGTATATATTTGGATGCTTCGATGCCTCTAGACGACACGAATTTAGGTTTTCCCCTATCCTCCTTATTGGAAGCACATGTCGAACGCTCCGTTTTTCATGAAATCGTTCCCTACCCCCGGTGTTGGCGGACGTGTTTGGTGATCCCTTCGATTCCCCAGTTCTAACGCCCAGCGTGGTTTCGGGAACAGATGATGAAGGGGTTCCCATGGCCCCTGCTCGCCCTTGTCGCTTCTGCTCCTTCGACGCTCCGGATGAAGCCGAAGATGGCCCGAGGTCCGATATCAAGGAAGGTGATCTGATGGAGATCCGCCGCAGATATTCCTTGCCCGGTATGATGGGGATCAGGTGCGCGGGAGAGTTCGAACGAGCTCATGATGGAGGAAGGGGCGAGATAGCAATCTATGAGGCTTATTTGGAGGCTGGCTTTAGAGGAGGGATTCCTTCTTTGATCGCGGAAGTGACGTCATACTTTGGATGTTCCCCTTCACAAATTACGCCTGCTACGTGGCGTACTCTGATGGTTATCCAAGTGTTAGGAGAACTCCATAGTATTCCTTTTGGATTGTGTGAAGTCATGTATTCTTACTCCTTTGTTCCCTTGTCGAGTAAGAAAGGCTTCTACCAAATATGGTCTCGGGATGGTGAACCTTTGGTGGATGAACCTCCTCGGGGCATTCGTGGTAGCTTTCCTTCGAATGATTCCTGGGATAGGAGATATGTGTTTATGAAGGTCGAAGGTGTTCCCAGCTATCCTTGTTTATGGCGTTCAGTGGGTAAGTTCCTTCTATTTTCCCAGACACGAGTATTATGCTTGCCGAATTACTTTGGGGGTTTTTTTTTGCTGAGGTGGCCCGACCGGTCGTCCAAGCTGGTGAGACTTTGGCGAAGTTGGCGCGAGGTATTCCTAGGCGCTTTCGCTGGATTCTGTTTTTGATGCATCTGATATCGCTGCGTCATAGTCGTATTTGGGGTAATGGAATTTCTCTTACTTTTCTTTCTGCCCTAGCCGTAGCTTGATGGGGTCTTGGTTTTTCAGGTGGGATCCCTATGGCTTCGATATTGTCAGTGTACGAAGAGTATTGTAGAGCCAGGCCTCAAAGGAGAAGATCTCGCAATTCGTTTCTTCCTGTCCCTTCGGTGATGGCTTCTTTCGCTCCGAGGGATGCTAGCAGGGATCGATTCCCTAGTTTAGGTCGGCGTGTCCCTCCACATGAAGTGATTCTCTTTCTCCGGAGGCAGCTTCGGGAAGTGATCTCCCACCAGGCTCTTATCGTGCAGAGGGCTCGGGAATATGCTCGTCGGGATCTCATTAGAGAGTGGTCGATGAGGAGTGCTGGCCAACAAGAGCTGTTTGGGGGATCCGGCCGATGGGAACCTGTTGGAGGTCCGATCCGGAATTCGGGAAGCGGTGATGGTGGGCTTGGTGTTTTCCTTTCTTTTCGCCGGGAGCCGAATCTTTGAATATTTCTTCAATGCTTTTCTTGCTTTATGTTGTCGTCTTTCTCTTTGGATTTTTTAGTATCTTTCTTCCCTCCGAATAAGAACTCTTAATAATATCTATTGGTTTTTGCTTTTACTCCATCTTTTCTTTCTTCGAACCTTGTACTCCTTCCTTAGTAGAGGTGTTTATGGTTTTTTTTTTGAGCCGTAGTTGCTTGATTAGATGACTTCTAGGGGAAATCGATTTATTTTGTGGAGAATCGTCGTCCAGGATCAGAGTATCGTCTGATGACTGGATCGAGGATCCTTAGGTTCTTAGCCCCTCGAACTCGGAATCCCTTGGGATCTAATTCCCTTAGATTCCTTATTTGGGCCCTGAGGCCTTGCTTTGAACCTGGGAGTTTTACCCATTCAATCTTGAAGGATTAGGAGCCTTTAAGTTCTCTGGACCTTTAGGTCTTAGGAACCTTGAGGTTCTTCGGACCTTTAGGTCTTGGGAACCTTGAGGTTCTTTGGACCCTTAGGTCTTGGGAACCTTGAGGTCCTTCGGACCCTTAGGTCTTGGGAACCTTCAGGTCCTTCGGACCCTTAGGTCTTGGGAACCTTGATGTTCTTCGGACCCTTAGGTCTTGGGAACCTTAAGGTCCTTCGGACCCTTAGGTCTTGGAAACCTTAAGGTTCTTCGGACCCTTAGGTCTTGGGAACCTTGAGGTTCTTTGGACCCTTAGGTCTTGGGAACCTTGAGGTTCTTCGGACCCTTAGGTCTTTGGAACCTAGAGGTTCTTCGGACCCTTAGGTCTTTGGACCCGAAGGTCTCTGGACTTTTATGCTTTTGGGAAGTCCTTTTGATCGCTCTCTGCTGCCCGGAGGAGAGCCACTCTCGATCTAAATTGAGAAATCGCACTGTGCTACCCGTGGGCATAGGCCATTCTCGAAATTCTAATTGCTGCACTCTACCTTTCTGCAGAAAGGTCACTCTCAGACTTACTGTGGTCTGGGGTGGGTCCCCCCGCAAGGTTCTGTCAACCCAGACACACTACCTTCCACGTCTGGATAGGTATTAAATTGTTTGTGCTTAACCGGTTATTTGCACTTTTGCTCCCTGCATATCAGCCGCCAGAATCTGATTACAGTACTTGGCTGTGTACGTCATGCCCCCAGCGTGCGTTTAGCTTATAGCGTTTTTCACGAGGGTTTGAATGGCACTAGTACGTGGTCCCCGCATAAATCTTGGCTATAGGATTTTACGCGGGGCCCTATCGCGCAGACATCGGCTCAGGGCGGATCAGACCCCTTCCATATCTGTCTGCACCTATGGTGAGTAGCCTCACCAGCTTGGGGGCTAGCTAAGATCTGAGGTCCCGAGGGTCCCGATCCAGCTAATATGCCCCTTTAAGTATATTGGTGTTCCCTTAACTCCCTTTAGTCGAAAACAACTGTATTTTATATGCCTAGTCCGAGGACGTTCTCGTTATACATAGGAGTAGGAAAAACAAAATACTTAAATATATAATAGTATATATAGGGCTCGATCCGAAGATCTTGCCTTTAGAAATGATAAAATTTGAGGTGCAAGGCGTTCCAGCAGTTGGGTTGGACCTTGCCTGTGCTGTCTTGCAGCTTATAGGCTCCTGCCCCTTGCCCCCCTATTACCTGGTAGGGCCCCTCCCATCCGGGGGGAGTTTTCCGGCTGATTTGTCTTTTGTGTGGTTACAGACTCGCCTTAGGACCCAGTCTCCTTCTTGGAAGGTTCTGGATCTCACCTTCTTGTTGTAACTCTTGGCTACCTTTATTTGGTACGACGCGTTTCTCAGGCGGGCTGCTTCTCTTTTCTCGTCTAGGAGGTCTAGACTTAGGTACACCAACTCATCGTTTTCCTTGGGAGTTAGGATGTTGGAGATCGTGGTCTTGACATGTACCTCGGCTGGTATTGCTGACTCGTTGCCATAGACGAGTGAGAAAGGGGTTTCTTGGGTAGCTGTTTTTGGAGTTGTTCGATAGGCCCAGAGGACTCCATGTAGCTCTTCTGCCCATTGCCCGTGAGCCTTCCCCAAGCGCTTCTTGAGCATGTTCACCACCGTTTTGTTGGTTGATTCTGCTTGTCCGTTTGACTGGGGGTGTCTCGGCGCTGAATATGAGAGTTTGATATCCCAATCTTTGCAGAAGTCTTGGAAGTCGTTGCTGGTAAATTGGGGCCCATTGTCTGTGACAATCTCTTGAGGTGCTCCGAAGCGGGTTATTATGTTCGTCCAGATAAATTTCCTGATCTGGAGGTCCGTGATTTTTGCCAAGGCTTTGGCTTCTATCCATTTCGTGAAGTAATCGGTCATTACAAGGAGGAAGACCTTTTGCCCCGGCGCCATTGGGAATTTCCCCATGATATCCATGCCCCATTTGCGGAAGGGCCAAGGGGAGCTTAGGGATTTCAGGTTCTCTGGTGGTAATTTGGAGATTGGGGCGTGTTTCTGGCATTGGCTGCAGGTTTTAGCCTGCTTGAGGGAATCCTTCGCCATAGTAGGCCAGTAATAACCGGCCCTTCTTGCCCTGAGAACCAGGCTTCGTCCGCTGGAATGTGAACCGCATTCCCCATCGTGGAGTTCTTTCAATATTCGTGTGGCTTCTCTAGGGGATAGGCATCGTAGGTAGGGCCCTGAGAAGGACCTTCTATATAGTTTTCCCTCTGAAATGTAGTATCTGGCCGCTTGTCTCTTGATCTTCCGGCTCTCCTCTCGGTTTTCAGGTAGGACGTCGTTTCTCAGATAGTTGGTGATAGGGGTCATCCAGGTTTCTCCTTCGTCTACTACCGCCACTTCTTCCGGTTCTGCCTCTTTCTGGGTTGCTGGCCATTGTAGGACCAACAAGGGAATACTCATATGTTTCTTGGTTTCTAATGCGGAAACCAGGTTTGCTAGAGCATCGGCTTGGGAGTTTTGTTCCCTAGGTATCTGAGTAAGCTTGCAGCTTGTGAATTGGTCTAGGAGGCGCTTGGCCACCGATAGGTACCTGATCATACTCTGGTCTTTGGCTTGATAATCCCCTTGAACTTGGCTGATGATGAGCTGCGAGTCACTAAAGACCTGGATGTCTTTTACTCCCATTTCTCTAGCTAACTCTAGACCTGCTATTAAAGCCTCGTATTCTGCCTCGTTGTTTGTTGCTTTGAAGTTGCAACGTACATCCCTTGAGGCCGAATCTCCCGTAGGGGAGGTTAGAACCAGTCCTACTCCTGCGCCTCTTACGTTGCTGGAGCCATCCACGTGCATGGTCCATTGACCCTCCTCTGCTTCTTTTCTTAGGAATGTAGCTTCTAGATCTGGTTCTGGAAGCGCAGAGGGAGAGAATTCAGCCACGAAATCAGCTAGGACCTGGGACTTGATAGCGGCGGCTGGGCTGAAGATCACGTCATACTCTCCCAATTCTACGGCCCATTTCGCCAACTGTCCTGATACCTCGGGTTTATGAAGGACCGCTTTGATGGGGAATGAAGTGACTACCACGACTTGATGGGACTGGAAGTAGGGATGTAGCTTCCGGGCCGCGACCACCAGGGCGAGGGCTAGCTTCTCTAGTTGCTGTAGCGAGTTTCTGCATCTAGCATGGATTTGCTAACGTAGTATATGGGATGCTGCCTCCTTTCCTCCTCTCTTTCGAGGACCGCACTAACTGCATGCTCGGACACGGCTAGGTAAAGCAATAGGGTTTCTCCTTCCAAGGGTTTGGACAAGAGTGGTGGGGTCGTGAGGTAGGCCTTGAGGTCGGATAGCGCGACTTTGCACTTCTCTGTCCACTTAAAATCTTTGGGGTTCTTTAATGTTTCAAAGAAGGCATGGGACTTGTCAGAAAGCCTGGAGATGAACCTGCTGAGGGCTGCCATTCTTCCTGTAAGTTTTTGAATCTCTTTGACATTCCGTGGGGGAGGAATCGCCTGGATGGCCCTTATTTGCTCCGGATTTGCTTCTATGCCCCTGTGGGTGACTATGTATCCCAGAAATTTCCCGGAGCTTACTCCAAAAGAGCATTTAGAGGGGTTGAGCTTCATATTGTATTTCGTCAAGGTGGAGAATGCTTGCTGAAGATGCGAGATATGATCTTCCGAGTCAAGGGATTTTACCAGAATGTCGTCGATGTAGACTTCCATGGTCAGGCCTATCTGATCGGCAAACATCGTGTTGACTAGCCTCTGGTAGGTGGAACCAGCGTTCTTCAAACCAAACGGCATGACCTTGTAGCAGTAGATTCCCCTAGAAGTCATCAAGGACGTCTTCTCTTGGTCGTCGGGATGCATCAGGATTTGGTTGTATCCCGAGAAGGCGTCCATGAAGCTCATTAGTTGGTGCCCAGCAGTGGCATCAACTAACTTGTCTATATGAGGCAAGGGGAATGGATCCTTTGGACATGACTTGTTGAGATCCGTGAAATCGATGCAGACTCTCCATTTTCCGTTTTTCTTTCTCACAACCACCACATTGGCGAGCCAGTCGGGATATTGTACCTCTCTTATGAACCCTGCGTCGAGCAGGTTCTTGACCTCTCTGTTAATGATTTCATCTCTTTCGGGAGCAAACTTCCTTCTATTTTGTCTGACCGGAGGATGCTCGGGATTCACTTGGAGCTGGTGCATGATCACGTCGGGGTCGATTCCTTGCATGTCTTTGTGGGACCATGCAAAGCAATCAGAGTTGGACCTTAGGAAGTCGATCAGTCTTCGCCTCAGATCCTTCGGCAGTTTGGAACCTATTTTGAGGTTCTGTTCCGAGTTCCCTTCTACCAGGGGGATCTCATCCATGTCTTCAACCTCGGGTTCTTCGACGTGAGGAACGAGAGGTTGCTTCTGTAATTGCTATAAGGTTTGGGTCTTTCCCTTCAAGATAGTTTGGTAGCAGGACCTAGAATTCTCTTGGTCCCCTCTGATGACCTTCACGCCCCAGGGAGTGGGAAATTTCACCAGTTGGTGAAGGGTTGATGGCACAGCTCCCTTGTCGTGAATCCAGGGTCTCCCTAGTATCACATTGTAGGATGACGGACAGTCGACGACCAAGAACTTGGTGGTCTGGGTTATCCCCTCGGTGTAGACTGGGAGGAGGACTTCTCCTTCGGTTTGCTTTACCTCTCCACTGAATCCTACGAGCGGGGTCGCTTTCCTCGTTAGTGTCTTAGGGTCTAGCTCTAAATCCATGTAGGTCGAATGGAAGATGATGTTGCTGGAGCTTCCGTTGTCCACTAGTATCCGCTTAACCAGGCAATTGGCTATAACTAGCGAGATGACGAGGGCGTCATGATGGGGGACGAGTACCCGTTCCTGTTCTTTCGCAGTAAAGCTGATCTCATCCGTCCCTAAGAGTGGGCGCTTGGGAAGCTCGGTCTCTTGGTCATTCCTAGCATTACGAGTACTCCTTTTGGCTGCGGCGCTGCTGATTCCGCTTACTTCTGATCCTCCCGAGATGACGTGGATCACTCGCTCTTGTGGCGGAGGTAGTGCAGGGACAGCGTCGTTGGGGAGAGCGGGACCCTCTCTGTTGAGGAGGTCCTTTGCCTTGTCCGAGAGGAACTCCTTTAGATAACCCTTCTTGAGAAGCTCGGCTACTTCCAGCCTTAGGGCTATACAATCTTCAGTGGTATGACCGTGATCGCGGTGGAACCCAGACCATCTTTTAGGGTTCCGGGTAGCGTCAGGGGACCTCATTTTAGGTGGCCACTTAACTTGTGGACCCATCTGCCTCAAGACTCCGATGAGCTCTGGCTTGGATATCGCTAGGTGGGAGATGCTGGGCCAAGTAGAAACCATCATTCCTTCCGATCGAGGTAGAGGGCGATGTTGGTATCTGCCCCTGTTCTGGTTGGTGGATTCTCGGGAAGGTCGGGGTCGGATGGTTTCCTCACGCTCGTCCTTTGAAGGCCTGGAGGACTTCTGATCGTACTTGGAGGAGACCTTGGCCCTGCTCACGACGTCTTCTTCCCACCTTACTTGGGCCCAGGCGCGGGATAGTACATCCGCCATGTCTCCGCATCTGTACTTCGTTAGCTCCTTGTAGAGCTCTCCCTCCGGAAGTAGACCCTTCTTGAAGGCTGAGATTGTTGTATCGGCGTTGCACTCGGGTATAGAGACCTTCTCCTGGTTGAAACGAGCTATGTAGGAACGTAGGGATTTGTTTCTGTATTGTTGGATCTCGTAGAGGTCCTCTGATCTCTTCTCCAGAATGCGGCTACTGGCGAATTGTTCCACGAACTTGTCGCTGAGGGCGGCGAAAGATGCTATAGATCCCGTGGGGAGGCTGATATACCATTGGAGGGCAGGACCGGTTAGGGTTGACCCGAAGCCCTTGCACATGGTGGCTTCCCTTGCTTCTTTTGGAATAGCGACGGCTACCATGCGTTGCTTATACTGGGCTATGTGGTTGTCAGGATCTCCGGTTCCCTCATACATCTTAATGCTCGGGAAAGAGAATTTGCGAGGCATCTCGACCGAAGCAATCTCCTTCACGAAAGGTGTGTCGGAGTAAGACCTGGGATCGCTTCTACGGATAGGGGGAGCTACTCCGGGGAGCCTTTCCACCATGGATTGGATGGTGCCGAATCCTTCGGATACCACCTTCTCTAGGTAGGCGGCTAGAGCTGGATCTGAGATCTCGGGATGGTCAGGTGAATATTCTTCGTCCTCTGCATCGGAGTCGTACTCTTCTTCTTCCCGGGTTACGTCTCGAGTGTTTTCTTGATCGCCGGGTTCGTCGCCGGGCTGTTGAGGCGTTTCCTCGCCGTCGTGCGGGGTGTTGGGCGAAGCCATAGGTCGGACTCTGGTTCTGAACCGTTTCCGTTTGTTCCCTACTGCCCCGAGGGATCAGTTTTCTCGTCGGAGAGCGATGTTCTCGGCTTCCATAGCGTCTAGTTCCCCAAGTTGATCTTTTAGGTACTGAACTTCCTGGACGAGTTCCAGACCTGCAGGTGCGGTTTCCTGAGCCTTGTGAAGGTCGGTGATTTGACTCTAAAGGGTTTCGAATCGGCTTAGAAGCTCCTTCTCCTTCGGGGTCAGATCAGCTTGGTTGGAATCGTCTTCCGGTGCCATCGTCACGTAGTTGATTTACTCCCCTCCTTCTAGCGCCAAACTGTTATGATATTTTTGTGCAGGGTCGTTTTAGTACTACGGAACACTGGAAGACTAATAGATTTCGAGTATTTGCATGTGTTTAGAGAAGAGGAACTGATATAACTCAAATTACCCTAAGGAGTGATTTACTCTCTCAAATAAGAGGTTCAATTGTAGTACTTAGGGATCGAATTCACTGGGAGTTATGGAACCTAATAGATCTAATAGTTATATGATTAAGCTAGGCTAATAGGTTTAATGCAGTAAATAAATATTAATAAGCAGTAAACAAGATGAACAAGATGATTGTTCAGCTTGGCAAGGAGTTGTTTGATGGAAGGATGGTTGTTAGATCTAGGGTTTCTATTCAGGTAATCAGGATTATAATGCTATAGATGCCTTAACAAGTTGCATGCATGATATTAAAGAGCTTCAACTCTTAGAGTTGTCTAGTAGCACTCGCTATAAGACTTGTCCATTGATCTGTCTGCCGACAATATCGATCGATGTTTTGACAGCTTGTATCGATCGATATGTGTGTCGTCGATCGATTACTCTATTTGAGTATTGATCGATATAGCTCTAGATCGAGTTGAATATGTGCCCACCAAGATCATAGACCGGCTCTCGCTTATCCCTAGAGGATCTTAGCTTATACAAGATGATTTCAGGATAATGATTAACAAGTTAATTCATTCCAGAATCATATTCTAGTTCATGACTCTAGAACAAGCATTAGGGTTCATCATGATAATGAATATCACAACTTAAAAATCTATAGTTGGGGCTAATCCCACAACCTATCTGAACCCTAAATCCAACAGGTGGATCTATTCAGACATGAAGATTGTCACAGAAATCATAGATGAATATAATATAAATTGCAATAGATAATATAAAACCAAATCCAATGGAGTTCCAGGAGGACTCTGATAGGAGTTCCTCCTTTCTCTCCTAACAAAACTATGAATCAAAGAAAGTGTAAAGAAAGCATAGCCGTCAACAATGGCTTAAAATAACATAAAAATAGGGTTTCTGGTCGTCCAAGGGTATTATGGTAATTTGGGTTGCATTAGGGCTTCTGGCGGTCATGAAACATAGTAATTCCACGTCCTGACATTCATATCGATCGATATGGGTGATTTCCCATCGATCGATATACATTCATCTTCTCGACAGCCTTCTCTCGCGAGGCAGACTGACCACTCTTCAGTAAAACAGGCATAACTTCTGATCTAACCGTCGGATTGACCTCAAACAGGTGGCATTGGAAAGCTAACTAAAATATCTATCTTCTGTCCAAATATCAGCTCAATCGCACCGTGGGAAGGTCTCCATGCATATCTAAATATCTGACGCGTCTGCGTGATTCTGCACTTAAAGGCTCCAAAAGACACCAAAAACACCATATTTCTCCAGAACGTACCTGAACCTGTAAATACTTTAAATAGACCCTTCTTCATAGTAAATATATGTATAAGCGCTTATATACCATGGGTAAAAGTGGATCAAAATCATGGTATATCAACTCCCCCAGACTTACCCTTTTGCTTGTCCTCAAGCAAAACCAACAGGCAGTCTCTCTGAAAGAGGTTTGAAAACAGCAGGGACTCAAAAAGATTTTAAAAACGCAGTCACCATCTCTCTAGTAGTGCAAACCAAATCATAGACATCCTAACATTGGAAGCACATTATACAATATCCTAGTATAGCAACCAAATTCACCTAGTCAACAACTTAACAGATCATGTCTGGAAATCCCCTCTACTTATCTCATGTCTTAACATAAATAAAAGTGTAGGCTTTACCTTGGGAGTATCGATCAAGTAACACATGGACTCAACTCAAGCAAGTTTCTGAACACACATGCAGTCTTCTCTGATTCCTTTCTTCCCCCTTTTTATCTCTCTTCTCTGGTTCCTCATAGTTTCAAATTTTAATGAACACTAATTGCCACAAAGTCCATCTTTGTATCATCTCATTGACTTAGTAACACATATATTTCGAATAAGCGAATAATGGGGTCACAGGAATCAATCATACCCCTCACTATGATCATTCTTTTAAATTTAGAATAATGGGGTCGCAGGAATCACTCCTACCCCTCTACTCCTCAAGAAATCATATCGCATCTTTATACAAATCTTTCTTTCTTTCCTTAGGATGCCGAAGAGAGAGAAGGAAGGGAATCAGAAGCACACAGACTATTATCTTCAGACTTGCAGGAGGATTCCGATCCCTTGTATACCAAGCCCCAAGACAAGCAAAGTTGAGCTCAATTAGGTTGGAGATCAGCTTTGGTTCCTTCAAACATTCTCAGCAAGTGTAAACATAGTTGACAGGTTGATCCACTTTAGTATCTCTAGTACTTCTGCAGTCAGTAAATCTAAGACTAGTCTAAAGAGTGGTTAGATGACAAGTAATAAATCGAATTAGATCATCATCCCCTTCTTGACTCAATAAATTTTTTTTGAAAACAGTTTTAAATAAGACTCACCAAGTCGATAAACGTTAGTAATCCCCCCCCCAAGACTTAAATTACACTGTCCCCAGTGTAACACAGTCGGTGTTAAGATAATAATAATAAAGCAGAAGTACGAAATATAACAAGTAAGAACGATAACCTGCTCAGTATCGATCGATATAAAGAAGTTACAATCGATCGATGTTGATGAAGTGCTGTCGAGTGATACCGACATGGTCGCATCGGTCGATGGCTAAAGCATTCATTCGACACAATGAAGATACAACCAATTGTTGGATGTGAAGTGATGTCGATCGATATCGACATGGTCTCATCGGTCGATGTGCTGAGCAACCGTCTACTTGGATCATTGGTTGATGCAAGTGATGGACTGTCGATCGATATCGACGTGCTCTAATCGGTCGATTATCTTGGCAATCGTCTATTCAGGTCCCTATTCTAAATAGCTAACTAAATCATAATATTAGTACAACCTCCCCCAGACTTGAATAACACTATTACTAGTGTTAGACAGTGTAAGATTGGTGGGAGAATAAATCATAAGGACATTATTCAACAAGGAGAAATGTTATACCTGACGTTGATATGAAAGTCGACCAACACAATTAAGTGGCGATCAACCGATGCTAATGATGCTTTGTCGACCGATGCTTGCAAGCCATCGGTCGATATCAGTATATCAACCCTTCTTCCTTGGATTTTCTCTTATAACCTAACATAGATAAAACACTAACAGTCTAAAAGTTAGTAATAGATAACTAATAAAACCAATTAACTAATAATTTTTTTTCGATGAACAGTAATCATAGCTACAGTGACTCCGCTACAGTATTGATCGATTTTCATGCTATAGTATCGACCGATGTTGTTCCTACAGTGTCGCTCGATGGTCGTGCTACAGTGCGTTGCTACAGTACCGCCGTTACTGTTCATCTTTTTTTTTTTACCTGCAACTCAATAAAAACTTAAATCAGTAACATAAGAAGATAAATCAAATTGAAAACATACCTAACAGTGGGTTGCCTCCCACTCAGCGCTTTGTTATAGTCATTTAGCTTGACTTTGGAAATCTGATTTAGTCCGGATGAGAATGAGAACATGCTCCAAAACAAGTCTCAATGTCCAATCTCTGAAGCTTTATCATTCTTGTGTGAAAGCTTCCTCCATAGACTCTTCTTCCTTTGTCTATCATCTCAGCAATAAGTAGTGCTCTAAGCTTTGGAAATGGCTGTGAGAAGCATCTACTGCGCACTCTGGATTTCCTGAAAAACTCTGCGAAGTAAAAAGTTAATGGTAACTGAGAACCTCCATTGGTTCGTTTCCGCTTCTTCCAATTTCTCCACTTCTTTCTCACAGACTTATGAAATCTCCCTTTAGATTTTCTTGCATCATCTGAGAAGTGAGGAATCAATGACAATCGGGAACCCCTTTTAGTTCTTTTCCTCTTCCTCCAATTCATCATCTTCTTTCTCCCAGACTTGTGAAATCTCACTTTGGATTTCCTGGCAGCATCTGAGAAGTGAGGAATCAATGACATTTGGGAACCTCTCTTGATTCTTTTTCTCTTCCTCCAATTCATCATCTTCTTTCCCCCAGACTTGTCTGAATGCGTGGTGGTATCTCCATCAAAAATATTCCCACACACTTCATACTCATATTGCTCTGATTCTCGTCTGGTATCGATCGATGAACCAATGGTAGTGTCGATCGATGGTGGATTGAAGATGTCGATCACTGGTATCCGGTAGATGTCGATCGATGGTGAAGTGCTCATGTCGGTCGACATTGTGTGAACAGTGTCGATCGATGCTTCTTCTGCTAGGGTTTTATTGACTTCATCTCTAAGTCTCAACCCTCTCTGAGAAGCTTCTACGTGATGATGATCATCCAATATTTAAATGTAAGAACTCAGATGCGGACCTTTATCTGGTGGAATAGGAGATTCAGCTTCAATCACCGCGCTTGGAGCCATAATCTTCACAGGATCATGTATCCTCTTCACTCTTTTGTGAAACTCAGCAGTTTCTTCTGTCCATATATGTGGTCTCTGATGTTTAGGGACAGCAAAAGGTGAGGTTTCCAACTCGTGCACTATCTCCTTAATCGGTTCCATCTCAACTATGTAACCTGGTAGTTCATCCAAACATGGGTGTCGATCGATACAATCGGGTGGGCGTCGATCGATACAGTCAGGTGTATGTAGATCAATGTTGTATGGCGGCTGTCGATCGATGACATAGGGTGGGTATCGATCAATCTCATCAGGTTGGTGTCGATCGATGCTAGCCTTTGACAAATTCTCTAAATCTTTCCTCTTAGCATTCTGTTCGTCATCAAGCTTCTGCTCCGAATTCTGATCCAAATTCTCAAGCCATTCCTCCAGCTCCAACAAGTATTCCATATTAACTTCTTTACTTGAATCCAAATCTCCAAGTTTTTCTCCATCCTCCAAATTTAAGAAATCTTCTTGCTCAAAGATATCTTCCATGAAGATCTTCTTTTCTACATCAGGAGAAGGAGAAAAACTTGATACATTAGTGCTCTGTTCTGTCGAGTCTGCAGTGTCCTGAGGACAACTCGAACTGTCAGGGATTTCAAGTGGTATCGATCGATGACAAATATCAGTGTCGATCAATGCTGAGGTGCTGATGTCGACCGATTTTGATGTCTTGGTGTCGGTCGATGTGGGGGTTTTAGGGTCGATCGATGTTGAGGTAAGGGTGTCGATCGATGTTGAGCTCATGTCACTAATGTCGGCTTGTTCTTTTCTGCTCAGCTCTTCAGATTCAGATTGTTCATCATCCTCCACCATATATTCCAGCATAGATCTCCTCTCAATCTTAAGATTGGCTGCAGTTTCATAGAGAAACTGGTTGACAAAAGCATTTCTAATGTTATTCCAAGTAGTGAGAGATCATGGTGGTAACTTCTTCAACCAATGACTTGCATCTCCAGCAAGAGAGTATGAAAATAATTTGCAAAAGTAGTAGTCTTTAGAAACTCCATTGCATTTAATGATTGATGCTAGATCTTCAAATGCCTCCAAGTGGTTAGTGGCATCTTCATGAGGAAGACCATGAAAGAGATGCTGACCCACAAGAGAGATATATGCAGGATGAAGCTCAGGGATAGAACTTTGGGATGTTGAACGACGCAGTGCAGACCTTTCGGCATATAAATCTTTAGGCACGTTGTGGTCTCTAAGTGCCCTCTGTCATCCACTCTCTGAATTCTCAGTAGTAGCATCAGGATTTTCGAGAGATATCAATCGATGTGAAGAGTCAATATCGATCGTTTCTGAAGTGCCGATATCGATCGATTCTGAGATACCACTATCGATCGATGTTGAAGTCGGATCACTCTTATCAGCTTCTTCTACTATGCTCGTCTCTCCAAATCCATGATGTTTATCACCTTCAACCGTACCATGGTTGACCAGTTGTTCTCTGATCAGTTTGTCCCTCTGCGTACTCTCATCTGCCTGTTGAACCTGAATGTCCGGCTGCTTTGACACTAGGGATTTCAAAATCTCCAAGTTTCCCGCTGTTGACAAGATCAGTCGACTGACTAATACTGATCGTTACTCCTTTACCCTGATCTTTAATTATCTTGTTTATCAAGCGATCAAGACTTTTATCTCTGGCTGCTACAGCTTTGCTGAAAAATTTACCAAGGATGACACCTTTGATGTCCTCCCAACAGGTTAGAGATCTTGGCTGCAGCTGACTGAACCAGCTAAATGCATCTCTGGATAGTGAATAGGGGAAGATTTTGCAGAGTATGAGGTCTTCGACTATTTTCTTCTGCTTCTGCCATGAAACTAGACCCTCAAGCTCTTTGATGTGGTTTCTAGGATCTTCATAAGGAAGACTTTTAAAAGGGTTCTCACTTACCCTATCCAATGTTCGAAATTGCGCTAGGCGTAACGCGTGCGGTTGGGTGACGCCTAGCGCCTAATGAATTAATTGGGAAATATACGGGGATTAATCGGAGATTTATTTTAGGGTATTTTTTATAACATAATGTATATTAATAATATAATGCTTACTTTTGCATGAAAAAGTGTGCTAGTGTAGTGAGTTAAAGTCTTATTTTAACATGTCCCGGCTCAGGTTCGACCAACTTTGAGTACCAAAGTTACAGATTTTTGGGATTTTCATTAATGAGGGGCAACTTTGTTATTCACCAGTCATCTTCTTCTTTTTAAGTTTTTCTCTGCAAAACTAAACACGATGGCCGCTGGTTTTTTTTCTTGATTTCCTATTAATTTATTGCATTATCTTGTTGTTTTAGTCATTAAATCATAGATCTAATGCAGGTTATTTGATTTATGGATCAAAATGAACAAAATCTGAAGCGTTTTCATAACATCTGATTTTTTTGTCCGATTAGACTGAATTCGCTACGGCTCAGAGCCGGCTAACGCATATCCGCCGCATTCTCGGGTCAAACCGCCGCGTTTTAGAACAGGGACCCTATCATACCATTGGCTTGTCAGAGCAAAAGTATTCATCTCAGCAACAACAATTACATCAGGAATTATTGCTTCTTCAGCATTAATCAATTGTCCTTTGTAGTTGCGAGGGCGACCTTCTTTGTCTCGCCAAATACCCTTCTTATCCATTATAAATATGTGTTCTTCGTCCTCCTCTGACTCCACACAAGTGTCTGTCTCTGTAGGACGAAAAGCACCATGATGAACAGTACCGAGATGAACAGTAATATGAACAGCATCGCGATGAACACAACGATGAACAGTGTCTATGAACAGTGCGATGAACAGTATCGATAGATGCGGGATGAACAGTATCGATCGACAGGTGTTGAACAGTATCGATCGATATGGGATGAACAGTGTCAATCGACATCGGGTGAACAGTACTGCGATGAACAGTATCGATCGACGGGTGATGAACAGTGTCGATCGATGTCGGGTGAATAGTATCGATCCATCTGGAATGAATAATTCTTTCCGAAACATAATGACAATTATTGTGATGAATAGTGTCAGGATAAACCGTACCTGGATGAATAGTATTCCGGTGAATAGTACTGTGATGAACAGTACCTCGATGAACAGTATCGATCGATTCTGGATGAACAGCATCGATCGATTTCGGGTGAATAGTAGCCGGATGAACAGTGTTCGGGTGAACAGTGTTTTTCTTCGGTTAGTTGGCTCTATCGATCACCGCTTCTTGTAGCCTATCGGTCGATTGATGGTGTGGTTTATCGATCGATTTCTGGTGTACGCTATCGATCGATGCTGCTTGGAGGGTGTCGAACAATACATCCCTCTTAGACTTACAGATCGTGCGTGAACCAGCAGGCTCCTTCCTTGAAGGACCTAGAAATCCTCTCTTCATTGTTCCTGGTACTGAGATGTATGTACCTGAAAAAGAAGAAAAAAATTTATGAGTTTTTCAGAACAGTAACAAAACCTAGACTAAATCTAACTAAACAAGATCTAATGGCGATCAAAGCTCCCCGGCAACGGCGCCAAATTTGATATCACTCAAATTACCCTAAGGAGTGATTTACTCTCTCAAATAAGAGGTTCAATTGTAGTACTTAGGGATCGAATTCACGGGGAGCTATGAAACCTAATAGATCTAATAGTTATATGATTAAGCTAGGCTAATAGGTTTAATGCAGTAAATAAATATTAATAAGCAATAAACAAGATGAACAAGATGATTGTTCAGCTTGGCTAGGAGTTGTTTGATGGAAGGATGGTTGTTAGATCTTGGGTTTCTATTCAGGTAATCAGGATTATAATGCTATAGATGCCTTAACAAGTTGCATGCATGATATTAAAGAGCTTCAACTCTTAGAGTTGTCTAGTATCACTCGCTATAAGACTCGTCCATTGATCTGTCTGCCGACAATATCGATCAATGTTTTGACAGCTTGTATCGATCGATATGTGTGTCGTCGATCGATTACTCTATTTGAGTATCGATCGATATAGCTCTAGATCGAGTTGAATATGTGCCCACCAAAATCATAGACCCGCTCTCGCTTATCCCTAGAGGATCTTAGCTTATACAAGATGATTTCAGGATAATGATTAACAAGTTAATTCATTCCAGGATCATATTCTAGTTCATGACTCTAGAACAATCATTAGGGTTCATCATGATAATGAATATCACAACTTAACAATGTATAGTTGGGGCTAATCCCACAACCTATCTGAACCCTAAATCCAACAGGTGGATCTATTCAGACATGAAATTGTTACAGAAATCATAGATCAATATAATAGAAATTGCAATAGATAATATAAAACCAAATCCAATGGAGTTCCAGGAGGACTCTGATAGGAGTTCCTCCTTTCTCTCCTGACAAAACTATGAATCAAAGAAAGCGTAAAGAAAGCATAGCCGTCAACAATGGCTTAGAATAACATAAAAATAGGGTTTCTGGTCGTCCAAGGGTATTATGGTAATTTGGGTTGCATTAGGGCTTCTGGCGGTCATGAAACATAGTAATCCCACGTCCTGACATTCATATCGATCGATATGGGTGATTTCCCATCGATCGATATACATTCATCATCTCGACAGCCTTCTATCGCGAGGCAGTCTGACCACTCTTCAGTAAAACAGGCATAACTTCTGATCTAACCGTCGCATTGACCTTAAACTGGTGGCTTTGGAAAGATAACTGAAAGATCTATCTTGTGTCCAAATATCAGCTCAATCTCACTGTGGGAAGGTCTCCATCCATATCTAAACATCTGATGCGTCTGCGCGATTCTGCACTTAAAGGCTCCAAAAGACACCAAAAACACCATATTTCTCCAGAACGTACCTGAACCTGTAAATACTCTAAATAGACCCTATTTCATAGTAAATATATGTAAAAGCGCTTATATACCATGGGTAAAAGTGGGTCAAAATCATGGTATATCAGGAACTGAGGCAAGGAGATGTATTATTGAGTGATTTTGGGATTACAACGTCTTAGGTGTATAAATCCTAGTTCTATCGCCTAACTCTCTAATCTCTAAGCCTCAAAGTGTCGATCTTAGGTGTTTAAACCCTTATTATTTATTTGAGTCTTGTTTGGGTGTTGAACCCGGGTTTGACTCAAATGGTAAGGAATGTTTTTGCCACTTGTGCTAGTGGATCCCTTGTTCTAGGGTTTGGGTTCCTCTTTTATAGTTGATGTAAGTCGGTCAATCTTGGGCGGCCTCCGTAATATTCACGAATATATTACTTTCCCCTTGTTTTGGGAAGCTTCCATATTCATGCGGAGGATCGGATCCTTGGTCCTTTCGGCAGGGGCTAGGCCTTGGTTCCTCGATACAGGGACTGGACCCTGGATACTATTAAGTGGAGATCGGATCCTGGTGCCTCCTGGTGGAGATTGGTTCTTTGAGAAGAGGAGGGACCCTGATTCCTTTCCAAACGAGGGCCCGGAAGTCAAGGCCCCTTCGGAGGCTGGAGAAATCTTTAACCTTGGATATTTTTCCCCAACAGACAGGTCGCACAGGCTGCTACAAACCTTCTGATATCAGTCAGCATCCCATCCAAATAAAACAGCTCCGCAATCCTCTTCTGTGTTTTGACCACCCCACCATGACCAACCATTTTCCCATCATGATATTCCGACATGATCACTCCGGTCAGAGAAGAGGTTTTTGGAATTACCAGCTTCCCTGCTCGGAGTAAACGCCCTTGAACAAACGAGAAGTCAGGGTGTGAAGACGGCTCCTGTTTTAACTCAGCTATTAAAGTCTGTAAGCCCTGATCCTTATCGACCTCACTTGCTACTTCTTCCAGCTGGAGAACAGTACTGACAGACACAGCATAGGGCTCGTGAGCTCCAACCACTCGAGACAGAGCATCCGCAGCCTTGTTTTCCAAACCCGGCTTGTAGATGATCTCAAACTCGAACCCCAGCAGCTTAGTCAACCACTTTTGGTACTCAAAGTTGACCTCCCTCTGCTCCATCAGAAACCTCAAACTCTTCTGATCTGTTTGAACAATGAACCTCCTCCCTAGCAAATAATGACGCCACTTCTGTATAGCAAAGACAATGGCCATCAACTCGCACTCTTAGACTGACTTGAGTTTCTATCTCTCCGTCAGTACCTGACTATAGTACGCAATGGGTCTGTTGTGTTGCATCAAGATCGCTCCCAGGCCTGTCCCTGATGCGTCTGACTCAATCACGAAGGTCTCTGTGAAGTCAGGCATTGCGAGTACAGGAACAGTAGTCATCTCTGTCTACAGAGCGTGAAAGCCCCAGTCGCCTTCTCCCCCCACTCGAACTGGTCTTCTTGAAGTTGAACTGTCAATGGCTGTGCTATACTACCATAATCCTTCACATACTTCCTGTAGTAGCCTGTGAGGCCCAAGAAACCTCTCAGCTGCTTCACATTCTTAGGTATAGGCCAGCATAGCATTGCTCTGATCTTCTCATCATCGACCGCAACTCCTTTACCTGAAATGATGTGACCCAAGTACTCCACTTGATCACTTCCAAAGGTGTATTTCTTGTGATATCCGTTGTTGCTCCTTCAACACAGACAACACTATCTTCAGATGCTCCGCATGTTCCGCTCTGATCTTGCTATAAATCAGGATGTCGTCGAAGAATACCAAGACAAACTTCCTGAGATACGGCCTGAAGACCTGATTCATGAGTGATTGGAACGTAGCTGGCGCATTGGATAATCCGAACGGTATCACCATGAACTCGTAGTGTCCGTCGTGAGTACGAAATGCGGTCTTGGGCACATCTTCCTTCTTAACGAGTATCTGGTGGTAATCTGAACGCAGATCTAGCTTAGAAAAGATCATGGCACCATGTAACTCGTCCAGCAGCTGATCGATCATCGGAATTGGGTATTTGTCAGCCACTATGACGCGGTTGAGAGCCCTATAATCCACGCAAAATCTCCAACTACCATCCTTCTTCTTCACCAGCAGTACTGGGCTGGAGAAAGGGCTCCCACTCTCCTAGATGATGCCAGCTGCAAGCATTGAAGCTATCTATCGTTCAATCTCGGTCTTCTGTATGTGTGGGTACCGAAAGGGTCTTACGCTAACAGGTTTAGCACCTGCTTCCAATGTAATTCCGTGCTCATTCCCCCGTGAAGGTGGTAGACCCTGGGATTCCTCAAAGACCTGTGAGAACTGCTCCAGGAGCTCTTCCCATCCCCCCAGAGTAGTGACAGGTACGGCGAACACACTCTGCTGCACCCCTCCATACTCCACTAACACTCCCTCATCATCCGGACTCAGTGTCTTCCACAGGGTTTTAAGGGAAACTCTCTCCATGTGAAAACTCAAATCGCCTTGTATGGTGATCATCTTATCTCCCAGCTGAAACTTCATTGTTTGTAACAGCCAGTTGACTAACACCTCTCCCAAAGTATCCAGCCACTTAACACCGAGAATGACGTCGGCGATACCCAGCTCCAATGGAAGGAAGTTCGACACAACTTCACACGAGGGTATTTGTAGTCTGAGGTTCTTCACAATCCCACTGCTATCCACGTTAACTCCTCCGGCGACTAACACTCCATAGGACGCCGTAGAGCTCTGCACCAGCCCCAACTCTTGTACCAACTTGTTGGAGACAAAGTTGTGGGAGGCACCGGAGTCGATTAGCACAATCACTTCCTTCCTGTGAAGAATCCATTTAAGTTTCATGGTCTTCGAGGAGGTGAGACCCATAACAGAGTTAAACGATACTTCAACCACCATCGCTCCAGCTCTGTCGGTGTTCGTCACCAACTCACAGGGTTCTTCCAACACCTCTTCTTCACCATTTTCATGGAGGATGAGCACCGTCAGCTGTGGTTTCGCACACGGGTGATTAGGGTGAAATTTCTCGTCGCACTTGAAGCAGAGACCCTCCACCTTCCACCGCTCTACCTCTGCCGGTGTCAGACATCGGAACGGAGGCTTCAAGCGACCGTGAGCGTTCTGTGCCCTAACTCCGGTTCCCTTTTGCGTTGTTGTCGCCGGTGTTGTTTGGGTAGTGGGTTTGGTTTGAGTTTGGGCTTGGATCTGTGTCTTGCTAACGGGCTTAGCCTGATGTTGTGGACCTCCGCTAATGGGCTTGGGAGTACGAGCTACCACATCGTCTTCCTCCTCATGCCAAAGCTCAACTTTCTTCGCCATACGCATCATCTGGTCAAGGTTTTTCGGCTCAAACATCATCATCCCCGCATGAAGTTTGTTTCTTAGCCCGTTAGAGTACGCCATCTCCAACACATGGTTAGGTATGTCGAGAGCGTTTGAAGCCAAACCCATGAAATTGCGATTGAACTCCTGCACCGAATAGTCCTGTTGAATCTTCAACAACCTCTCTCCAGGGGTTCGATCGTGGATCATCGCATACTGCTGGAGCACTCGATATTTCAAGTGACCCCAGTTCCGAAATGGGTTTCGCCCACGTTCCCACCGGTACCACATCAACGCCTCTCCGGTGAAACAGACGCGGACCGCACGGAGTTTGTCAGTCTCTGACAGCTCCCCCAAGTCGAATTACTCCCCGACGCGAAGGACCCAACTCTCGGCGTCCGTACCATTGAACGTATGAAGCTCCAGGCGATGCGTCAGCTGCGGGGTGTCGCCAAAGACGCTGATCTTCGTATGGTCCCGGTCCATGGGTTTGAGATCCATGACCATAAAACCCTTCATCGTTAACATGGTACGGTGACGGTGTCAACGTCACAGATCCACGTCGCTCTCCGTCAAAGTCGACTCTTCCTCCGGTTAAGGGTATGGAGGCAGAGCACTCAGTTTGGCGAGCTTTGCCCTTCTCCAACTCACGAGCTTTGAGCTTCGCGTCGTTCTTCTCCTGCTGCTCTAGTTCCCAGCTCGCGTACATGGCCGCTAACTGTTTCTGGATCACCGTAACTGACTGCTCCAACGGTTCCAAACGGGTCAGATCCTTCTCAATGTGTGAGATCCGATCTGCTTGTTATTGCATCTGCTCTATGGTAACCTCAGAATCGACTCGTTTTGGTGGCATCTTCCCGGAATCGAGGGCTCTGATACA
Source organism: Hirschfeldia incana (assembly GCA_026261945.1). NCBI lineage: Eukaryota > Viridiplantae > Streptophyta > Magnoliopsida > Brassicales > Brassicaceae > Hirschfeldia > Hirschfeldia incana. The sequence goes on from JABCMI010000063.1 coordinate 690,001, forward strand.
AATTTGACATAGTTTGGATGTATCTAAACGTGTAAAAGAGACAAGATCAAAGGAAATCCCAACTTTTTTATTGATGAAAAGTAATAACAACGAGTTTTTCTTTGGAGTACTCCTCTCCGTTTTAATGACTACTTGACAAAATACTGGATAAAGCATCTTAACGTCCTACTCTCTCTTCTTATACTACTCGCTAGCACCTGATGATAAAGCAACCTCCTCAACTACGTGAGCCTTGATCACGTGCTCTTGTCGATGACTCAGCACCCTATCCATCAAACCGTTATTCTCCTTCTAGATGACACCCACATAGTACCAACACTACTGGGCCAAACTCCTTTCTCATAAAGCCTTTACTCCTTACGGCCCTTCCTCTTGTACTGAAACAGAATAGGAGGATGGACTGCATCGTATGTATCACACATTCAAGAGATTACACTGTGACTTAGTTTGCTTGGAGAAGCTGGAAATAAAAGAGAAAAGAGAGAGACCTGGGAAAGAGGAGAAAAGGAATGGAGTTTGGGAGATGGGTTTGAAGCTGAAGCGTCTTAGTGAAGAATGAAGAGACAATATCTCCTGAAAACGCACCAGACGTTACCATTGCTCGCACAGAGATCTGGCCGTCGACTTGTTCTTGTTCTCTTCCTCCCCCTCATGTCTTCTCCTCTTGTCTCTCTTCTCTCCATCTGTTCTGTATCTCTGTCTCGTGTCTCTGAACGGAGAAAAGTATAGGAATGCATCAGATGTGAGCGCTAGCATGAGCTGAGAATAAGGCAGAGCCTAGAAAAATTGTTACAGAAGAATCAATCAAATCGTAACCCTAGACCCAAAAAGTGATAATCAAGACAAATCGAAACACTAACCTAAAAACACCCCCAATTTCAAACCCTAGAAAAGAACTAAGAAGACAAAGTACCCATGATTTTGCTCAGCTGGCCGTGGTCCACGAAGATTGGAGGTTTATCCAGTGGAATTCATGAAGAAACTGACTGGAGAACAGTCACGATGGAGGAGAGTTCACAAGAGAGAGAAATGTGGAGAAAGGGAATCTGTTTTTTTTTTCAACTCTGTATCGTAACTCTTTAATTTTACCCTGAAGTATCTCAAGTATTATTGTAAAGTGGGAAACTTTTATGTCTTTAGCGCCAGTTCAAGTTTCACTAAATAAAGGCGGAGCTAGTGAATTTTTATTTCCGTTCACTAAATCAAACAAGTAATAAAAGGGGAATATAGAGCCCTATAAGACTGTCCACGTAGGACATTTAAATCAACCAGTAAGGATCTCTGCTTTAGCCACGTAATCATCCGTTAGTTAAATTGGGCTTTCGTGTGAACTCTGTTAAAATCATCATTTGGCCCACCTCAACCATGTCGAGAAACTCTGTTTGTTTGAAGCTCCAAGAGTAATTTGTCCGACTCTTCCACTTCATCTCTTGAACTCCGTTTTATCCTCTTCATCAATCAAGACTTACTTCGAAACAAACCCGAAAAGTCTCCATTGAAGAATCTGAAGCTATGGAGATGACGCTGAGTAGGCTTATGAGGTACGATTTCCGCAATCCTTTTGTCTTTTTTTTCTTCTTTTGTCACTAGCCCTGTTAGTTCATCACCCCTGCGTCTAGCAGTAGCATCAGTAATTAAGCCTTTGCACGGCAACATGCAACGCCGGTGAAGCACCATCGACTTTATTTCCAGATGCTGCGGTAGCTAGCAACAAACGAATCGAACGCGGAAAATTCAGCTTCACTGGCGTCATTTTTTTTATATCTCCAAAATTCAATCGACGTTCTTTTGACTTTCAATTCTGTTTTTTTTCTTTGTCTCCCTTTGCCGTATTTTTTGAATGCTGCGGCTGAAAGCAGAGGTGATGAAACAAATAGGGCTACTCCGCTACTGACCTTGAAGAAGTATGTCTGTTTTGACAACTCGATTCTGTCATGATTGGGACCATGCTGATGCAACTTTCTCATTGTGGAATGGTGGAAAATGCACGAAATGTAGGATCCATATTGACACTTTTAGTCTATACTGAAAGAAAGAAGAAAGATACTTTGATGCTGATGGTAGATTTGTAGAATTTGTTAGAGATAAAGATGTGAAGGTGTGAAGTATTTAAAGTTGTTGTAAAACTTATCCCCAGTGTGCTTTATGGGTTCTCTTACCATTGTTTGTTTTGTTTTAAGGATGTATGTCTGGACAATATTGACACCAGTGTACATAGGAAATGTGCTGCAAATAGTAGATAAGGATGAAGAGAGTGGACACGTTAAGCCATCGGATGAACTTTCTCCAGCAAGAGATATATATTGAAGAAAGTGATTTTGGGTTATATCAAGTAATTGTTTCAGAACATGAAAACTGATTAGATTAGTTGGAAGTATTAGTTTCAGATTAGCATTTGTTTATGCATACATCACATGCTTAAGCTAACTCGGTTTCATTGTTACAGGTCCTTCGAACTTTAAGGAGATTGAAAGGGAACTCACTAGGATAAGATGACATTTGAGACATAGCTAACCATTAGTTTTACTGTATCCAGAATGGTGACTAAAGTTAAGTCTCATATTAATTTTGCTATATCAAAAGCTTAGCTAAATGAAAATGGTGTCCTGTCATTGATGAACATGCAGAGATAACAGAATCTTATGATAAGTCTGGCGATGACAAAAATACTACTGGATCTGAAGCCGTGCAATCTGATTGAAAAATCTTCAGGGTACGTTTATGAAGATGGATTATACCTGTCGATGCTCTCTTCCAGTTGAAAAATCTTCGAGAATCCTGAGACGATGAAGAACATAGTTGGACTTGGGTCTATATTATCCGCTTTTGCAGAGGATGAGTGAGTCGGAACAAGTTAAGGGTGAAATCGATTTTGTAGGAGTGATAATAGCACCTTACGTCAAGGATAAGTCTCCTCTCTTAAACAAAATTTCCATGATTAGTTCACCATTGTTGAAATGGCTGTGGAACTGATCCGTAATCAATACGATTCTGTGGGATTTATTAAAGCTATAGAGGTGGCTCACTGATTGCTTCTGTTTGCCTTGCAGCGTTTGGAAACACAAAGTTCAAGAATGAGGTTCATAATATTTTACATACGTGATCAATTAAAAGACAGAGAGTGATTGATGTTTGGTGATTTTGCTTATCTCAGTATATAAATACACCGTGGAGTATGCAACAAACACATCTGTATACAGCGGTAACTCTCCTATATAAATCGCACAGAAAACGGCAGTACAGTTTTTCTCTTTACTTCAGTTCGGTTCATGTATGTAGCTCTATCTCCGGTCAATGATTCTTCACTAACAGGTCAGATGACTCCTCAAAGCTCATGACTTGAGGACATGAAGACAATTAAGTATCTGAGCTCAAACATTGAAGCAATGCTTCATTCCTCAGGTAACTTCCACAATTGCAAGGACTCTTAAGATTCAGTATCCCACAGCATGAAAGGTTTGAACGTTAAAGGGTATTCTCAGTGGTCGTTGATGGATTGTGAGCTCTTCAAGGATCCTTATCTTAATTTTTTTTTTTAAACCAGACCGAAGAGTAAAAAGTCAAATTCGAGCTAATTTGTAGAAAATCAGGAAACATCTAGAATGACATCTAACTTATCAAAGACTACAGTTTGGTCGAATTTACAGAATATATTTGAAGGCTCGCTTATCAAATTACGCCACTCCATTTTTGTATTTGCTAATACATAACACTATTTAAAAAACATCCTGGACATATTTATTTATTCAACAACTCATATTTTACAAGAAATTAGAGAAAATTGTGAGATATGAATTACATTGGAGCAAAACATATTAAATAGAAAACTGAACTATGCAAATAATATTTTTTTCTGAAACACAAAAAACAAATAATATTAAAAAAATATATAGTTTAAAAATTCACAATTATAATATTTAATTCTATCATTTCTGATATTATATTATTCTTTAATAATATTATATCATATACGGAGAAAATTGAAAATATACAAAACTGGAGAAAATTAATAATGTTTGTGAAAATAAAAGAATAGTTTAATCATAAATAAATGCAGTTAATCTTTGATTTTTAATGTAAAAATCAAATTATAATATTTAATTCTGACATTATTGATACTATATTCTATTTTGATTATAGCATATCATATATCGGAAAGAATACAAAATTAGGGAAAATAATGTTTGCGGAAAATTAAAAAATATTTAATCATAAATCAGTTCAGTTAATCTTTATTTTTACTATTCTGAATGTACAAATTGATATTAAAACTACTAATTTTCAAATAATAATATGTGTCATTCCATTTGGATCAACTATTCAAGAAACATGTCGATGGAGTATTAAAGAGACTATGAATAGTACGTAAATTTTCTTTTCAAACATTTTAAAAGATTTAGTAAATTTTTTATATATAATTAATGACTACGTTATAAAATTTCCAAAATTTTAAAAAGCAATGTCAATGCATTATGGACTATTTCCAGATCGGGCCTCTTGCTAATATGCAATTATGACTAATAATTTTATTACTTCCGATAAACACATTTTTCTGAGTTAATATAAATCTATATTTCATTTGTAAATTTGATTCTAAATTATGTATATAGCAATTTTAATATCAATTTTAAATTATATGGTTAATTATATGACATAATTGTAACAAATTGAGCAAATAATCCGCGCGAAGCGCGGAAAAGACTCTAGTTTTCATAATAACATTAACTAAATGCTATTAATACAAACTAAAATAAAAAAGTTGATCATTCATAGCAGTCTGGAAAAAATGCTATGATTTTATGCTATCAATACCACTTTTTCTAGTAGTGAGACGACTTCTAGGTAAGTCGTCCCATAAGTCTTCCAGATCAGAAAAATCTGCATATTCAACTCCAGATCTGAAAAACTTTCATATCTTTAAAATGTTCAAATGGCTTAAAACTGAAAAATTAAGTGGAAGATTAGATAAATCTACCTTTATAAAACACATAAAATACATTTCTAAAATTAGTAGATTTGTCTTTAAATGAGTGGAATATAAAAAAGATGTGATGAAAAACCTTCAAAATTAGTGGATTTACCTCTAAAATTAGTATATTTACCTTTGAATAAAATAAAATTTTAGTGAAAAAATATTTTTTTTTAAAAATTAGGCGGGAATATTTGGACGACTTTAATATAAGTCGTCCAACTGTAATAATTCAATAGAATACTTAAAATCAAGTCGTATATACCCTAAACATAACCCCTAAACTAAATTAACTAACTAAACACTTTAAAAAAATCAAATTAAAAATAAAAAGTGTTTACTATACACTAAAATAAGCACATATAGGTAAAAATTTACTGTTTTAAAACATCATCCAAGCTTTCCAAATTTTAACCCTAGCAATACATACAATACTACAACATATGCTGTCAAACCTTAAAACCAAAGAATATTATAATTAACTACTTTCACTCATTTATTTTGAAAACTATTCAATTTTATTATCTTTTAATTTACATCACTTAAAAACTGTTTATAATTACATGATTTTAATTTTTCACTTCTCAAAATATTTTTTTTTTTAAATTTATATATTATTTTTAAGATCAACTACGCCCTATCAAAGTTGGTTCCTTCTGGAGGAGTGGAGCCTCACTCTTTCCATTTCGGTGAGGGTGTTGGTGTCAAAAATGGTTGTCTCGAAATCAACGACTAAAAATATTTATCATGCGTAGACTTTCCATAAAACAAGTCATATAGCTTAAAGAACCTATGTTAAAATCGATCGTTCTTGTTTTACACGATACACTTTACGAGAAAACCAACCTTCTCAGATTTAGTCGTAAAACTTCGATGATACAATCAAGACGAACCGAGAGGCATTAGGTCCGTAGCTGAGATGATACGACCATATGAAAGTATACGGAAGTCACGGGAATTGATCTAAGTTTGGACTGGCCAAACGCTAAGGAATCTGCCTTGAAACTTCAAAGAACCCGTTCTCTCAAACCGTGAGGACCCAGAAAATGATCAAGATCGAAGCCCTCGCCGAGACGCAAGCGCCGGGCGGCTAGCCCCCGTGCTGGCTCTGGCCGTCGGGCGGCTAGCCCCCGTGCTGGCTCTGGCCGCCGGGCGGCTAGCCCCCGTGCTGGCCCTGGCCGCCGGGCGGCTAGCCCCCGTGCTGGCCCTGGCCACCGGGCGGCAAGCCCCCGTGCTGGCTCTGGCCGTCGGGCGGCTAGCCCCTGAGCTGGCCTTGGCCGCCGGGCGGCTAGCCCCTGTGCTGGCTCTGGCCGCCGGGCGGCTAGCCCCCATGCCCGAGTTATAGGCGTCGGGCGGCTAGCCCCCGTGCGTAGGTTTTAGGCTCCGGGCCGCTAGAAATCCGTACTTTGCGTCTTTCCCAAGGCCTCGCAGTATGAATCGTTAAGATTCTGCGTACAAAACTCCAGTTCTTAATTCAAACCAAGATCGTCGGGAAGATTTCGGAAACCTGAGGATATCAACGGATGGAAAGATCTTAAATTCTTCGTATAAAACAGAGATGGTTATCTTAAAACACCATTCATCTCAACTATACGAAGGTCCGGAGATCTTCCGAAAAACTCGATATCAAGACACGAGTATTCTTTCGAGGAAATGGTAGAAACGACGGAAGTCCGAAAAAGGCCCGAAAGGGACCAAACACGATCGGACGGTCCATTTACGCATACTCATTCCGCTTCCTAAAGAAAAAATTCTTTTCAAAAGGCAAACAACACTCTAAGATTCGTCTAAAACGCTAGCCGCATAACAGCATAGCCAAACCGTTACAAACATAGTCTTGAAAACTCTACGCCATCTCTTGTTGCAAACTCGCGACTAGAACGTCAGACTAATAGCACGACGGTGAGCTACAAAATTAACGAAATAACCTTCGGAAAACTCCATGAGTAACTCGAAGCAACTTTCGCCAAAAGACGAAATCAAAGCGGGAAAATTTCATGTGTAACCCACGGAAACTGAGCTACTTTAACTAACTGCGATTTTCTATCTCCATGAAACCGGTCATCCATTACTTTCGTATAAGTGAAACCTAAAATCGAAAATAGTTTCAAAAAGCCATCACCCATAACTCGGAAAACTCCGCTAAGATTTGCATGTCTATCTCGACGAACGCTATTCGGCCCTCGGCCAACTACGCCTTTCCATAAATCCCGAACCTGAATTCGGCATCACCATTAAGGATAATCGTAAACCAATATGACCTTAATGCGAAAGGGTCGTGATCTGATCGTTTACCAACTCCTTGGTTAAACGGCTCAACACAGCCTGCGCACCAAGACAAAACAGCTGAACGACCGCCGCTCCAATCACTGAATGGCCAAACGATAATCCACGATTTGTCATAAAACCTCAAGTGACCATTACGCGAGCAACTCTGTCGCATAGGCCAAAAGCGGTAATCATGCGATAAATTCCTCATAATAAAATCAGTCCTAACAACCATACGGTTAACGGAAAAATTTGAACTTAACATCGACTGATTAAGTTCTATACACCCCGTAAACAAAGCATGAAAATAAATACTCGTGAAAAAGCTCCAAGAGTTATACGAATCATCCTTAAAATCCCGGAAGGCCAACACTTCGCGAAGCACAGCGAAGGTAGACGCTTCTCCCTGGGTCCAATATACCCGATCCTTGGTCCTAATTCCTCGATCAAAATTTTATAACTTGCACGTCCAAACTGAAACAACAGTTTCTGACTACGGACATTCGCAAAACATCTCCAAACCCGCGAACATTTGAAATGCGGCACGAGGGAAAATTAACCCGTACACATTTGAAATGCGTATACTCGTATACTCCAACGATTTTGAAGAAACCGGATTTTCGAAACTCTTTACAAACACATAAACCAAATTTTCGAAACTCTTCGCAAACAAATTCGCCAATCGCTAAACGGCCTCAACAATGGATCCAGTATCCACCAAATAAATCATAAACTATCGCCCGGAAACATTCCGCGGTCTCAAAAAGCCCATAATCCGCTATGGCATAAGAAAAATCTGTTCACCGCACTGCGAGACGTCGCTTCGTGCTCGAACAATCATTTTTCGATAAAAACTTCGTATGCCTTCTAAAAGGCATAATTTCTTTGTTGCTGATCACAATAAACAAACTCTAACGTCCTAAACAGACAAGCCACCTAAGGGTAGGCTCTCTTACATTCGACAAGGATCCCATAGCGCGCTATACAAGAAATCCAAATTTTGGTTTAGCACTTCGTAAAGGAAATAGCTCGATTCGTACCCAGACAGATCATATAAGCCGATAACACATCGTAGATTTTAAAACGGTCCGAATCATGTTAAAATCACAAACAGGCAAAACGAAAGCCGATTTGTCATCGCACAGCCTCCTCAATACTCTGAATCTTCTGTTGAAGACGACATATTTTCGAGGACATATGTTCTTCTCTTTCTTCACATTGAGTAACGAACTCACGGTCTCCCCGACATCACGTTCGAGATCGCCAATCAAAGGTGATGTGGATTTACGCAATGAAATATTCTTAGCCAAAAATTTCAATATTCAACACATAATCTTTTGGTTGTCGCAGAGAATCCGTACCTTCAGGGAAAGTTAGGTTTACTTAGCTTTCCTCCGATTTGCTTATCAAAATCGACGGTGCGAATTTCGGTTCAGACAGAGGGGTATTGTCATAATGGTGGTTGCATTTAACCCGTCTTTGCTCCTTCTGCTATAGTGATTTTCGTTTTGATAGGGCTCTTGTAACCTTTAGTTTGTGAGTCTTGATCGATTTGGGCCATAGGTATATGCGTCTTGATGGTTGTGACTTAGCAGTTTTGTTTTATGGGTTATATGTTCTTTGGTTGCTTGTCGTTTGGTTCTTCTCGTGTAATTGTTGGAGAGATTCAGTTGGCAAGATTTTATCCTCATGGTTTTTGGTGAGATTATTTCTTAGAGCTTGAGTGTTTATGTATCCAAGGTGTGTGGACTGAGCAGGGGTTCTCCTTGTCAAGGTTTTGAAGCTTTCGGGTCTTGGTTTTATTGTTTGGTGGGCGAGGCACCACCGATAAGTGTGGATTGGGTGTAGAAGTGGAGGGTGGCAGGCTATAGGCAGCATCGGTAGTTCCAACCATTGGCAATTTCTCTTTTCTAAAAGTTGCTAGTTGTTCTAATGTGGCTATTGTGTGGATGGTAATTGTGTTTTTGGTGCTAATATCAATTTAGTTTTTATATTTTATTTTTTGTTCTTAAGTCACTATTATGTGAGTTTTAGTCATCTATGTGTGGATTCTAATTGCCGCCAGATTTTGTATGAAAACAGTATTTTGCATATGAATGAACTTCAATTTGGGAAAAAGAAGCTGGATACACTAATAAACTTAAAGGAAGGTCAAATTAGAAAAATGTTCATGGAGTGACATAAGAAGTCAAAGGTATATTTCCTGTTGGACTGGGATGCAAAATATCCTTAACGTCTGACACAAAGATTTAGACAAGTACAAGCTTGACCTCTATTTATTATGACACAAATTCCGTCAAAATTATATTTAAGGTTTATATCCATTATTATGTCTCTTTTTATTATAACACAAATTTTGGAAAAACTATATTTACATTTTCAATACGATTGGAAAATAATAAACAAAAACAGTATAACTTCACAATCAATGTTGTTATCATTTTCTTCCTTGGCCATATTACTCATTTTCTTCCGTTGTTATTGTAAGTTTGTAATTTTGTATGATTTTATATTACATCTAAACGTAGATTGGTTACAAGTTTAACATTTATTATATTCTTATGATTTATTTATATACTCTCGCAGATTTGATTTTACAAGTTCATCTAGCATTCTTCCTTTTTAATGATTATGTATTTATATAAGTCAAATTCTGTGGGGTTAGTAAATTACTGTTTTTTTGTCAACTTTTAATTTCATTAACTATGCCCAATGGGCATTGTTTACAATATAGCATCAAGCTTACAGATTAAAGTCCAAAACAGAGATGAGTTACAGGCCATATACAAAAGAAACTCGAGAAGCTTCCGACCAAGTGTTTGATTCATGTGCTATCTGGAAATCATCCTTCTCAATACGTGTCTGTCATGCATCTAGCGGTTGGCTTAGTCACCGCTTTGAAGCCTCGCTGTCGGAAGTCTCTGCACCGTTGCTCGAATTGCTTTCTCCGTCGTTGCATCTCTTGAATCTCCAAGATATTTTTCTGGGAAATCTCTCTGTTAAACATCTTGATTATAACCTTGACGCCAAAGGACCTTTCGCTCAACCTCAATTAATTTGTTGAAAGATCTTGATTCATCATTAATTAATTCAACTGGGGGAAACTTCGATCAATTGAAGATATATTTTTTGTTGGACCGTTGTCAAAACGCCAACTCATCTAAATCTTCTTCAAGAAGATCTAAGAGACCCGAAAACACTCAGTCATCCTTTGCCAGAGAAGCTTTACCCTGAAGTGCCAATTTAAGGCTTCATAAAAGGATGTTCAGTGGAAACGATGAATTAAGTATCCAAACAAATAACTGATGTGATTAAGTTGCAGAGCTGCGAAAGATTGAAACTTTTTAAAACTTTATTTTGATTCAATTAAACCATAAGAAGATAAGAGTGAAACCAGTTCTGATTAATTGAATCCATCACACCAAAATCCACAAAAGGAAAAAGAAATCGCCATCGCGAATAGAGAGTAGTCACCAAGCGAAGATCTATTACACAAGAGAAACAAAAACAAAAGAAAGTTGGTACCCGGTGACACAAAGCCTCCGGCCACAGGAAACACAAATTCTGAGTTAGAAGTTCTTAGAGAGAGGTTAGAGAGAAATTGATAGAAACAACTTCTTATATCTCAGTAAATTACTGTTATACTTATGATTAATTAAGTTTTATGCTTGTTCATTCAATGTATAAATTTTGGGGTTAATAAATTAAAGTTATACTATGAAGGAGTATAAAATATTTCTAGATTTGTGTATTAACAAAAACACTAGATCTCAACCCGCACAACCGTGCTGATGTTATTTTTATTTTTTATTTTTGATAATGATGGTTTATTTTATTTTTTGTAAATTATATTTGTTGATAAAATGTGTTATTGACGTTGAAAACTAAATGGATATGTTAGATAAATATAAACATACTATTTTTCAACTATATTTGTTTCTAAAGAATACAATTTCTATGGTTCGTATATATTAATACACACACACACACACATATATATATATATATATATATATATATATATATATATATATATATATATATATATATATATATATATATATATATATATATATATATATATATATATATATATATATATATATATATATATATATATATATATATATATATATATATATGCGCTGATAGAAAAAATAAAATTTTCCTAGTTTTGGTTTTGATATGCTTTCATTTACATATTTCATAATTTATTTTATTGTATATATTAAATAGTTAATTTTATAGCCATATTTATGGTATAGGAGATACAATGATAATATTTTTATGTGATAAATAAAATAGTACGGATTATAAAATGTTATTAAGAAAGATTCACTTTATCGTTCATGAAAAAAAGAAATAATAAATTAGTTTTATGAATCATATACTATATAACTATATATCATATTATAATTGTTGATAATATTACTATATTTTTTTTATAATTACATACACTTTTTTTTCTTATAATATATATAGGATACAATATGAGTATTTTTTCTGATGTATAACTAATATTAAGATTTTTATGGAATATAAATCATTTTGTATATATTGTAACATATTTTGTTTTTCAAATTGGTGTCTTAGATCCAACATGATTATAGGCTAGGTTTGTTATGATGTTCTATTCAATAAATTCTATTAAGATAAAATGAAATATGATTTTTCAGGGAAGGTCCATTTAAAAAATAAATCACATATTGATGCCCAAGGATGCCCAAGGATGCTTGGTACATGCAATATCCTATATTCAAGTCCTAGTTAGCAAGGCTAGAATAAGCATTAGAAACAACCTAACAATTCATATCACAACCTAGCAGATCTATAGTTTGGGGCTAATCCCTCTAACCTATTTGAACCTTGGATCTAATAGAAGAACTACTCAGACATAGCTAAGCAATTCATAACAGAAATCAAATAAGAAAACGGCATAAATAGAGATAGATAACAAAGTATCAAGAACAAGGTGTAAAGAATAAAAGTCTGAAAATGTTCTTCTGCCGTAAAACACAATTGGCAGTATTAAGTATATCTCTACTAGGTTAAAAACTTGTCATGGGTAATCCCGTCATTTGGTGAATCCTTGGGTTTAGCGTCAACTGGTTTAGAGTCTCTTCATATCGCGTCTTGACATCGATCGACGTCACAGGATGTTGCTCGATATCTTCCACTCCGTATCGACCTCAAATAACCAACTCGGATGAAATATCTTTTAAGCTCCTAAATTCTCCATAATCATCACTTTACTCCAAGCAACTCCTGAACCTGAAAACATACCCAATAGAGTAGAATACATAATAGTAATAGTATAAAAAATATATATATATATATATATATATATATATATATATATATATATATATATATATATATTTTGGATGAAAACGGGTAAAATCCAAGGTACATCAACTTGCCAGAAATCTCTTTGAAAGAGGTTTGAAAATAATAGGGACTCACAGGTTTTGAAACATAGAAATCATCTTCATTTCCTTAAACCACATCTAAATATCCTAACTACATAAGCACACTATGCAATATCCTAGCTTAGCAACAAAATTCATCTAGTCCACAACTCAACATATGCTGTCTGACATACCCCTCTACTAACCTAATTTCTTAACAAAAATAATAAAGTGCAGGTTTTACCTTGGGAGTATCGATCACATGATTCAAGGACTTTTAGACAAGTATCTGGATTTGCAGGTAAAAGTTATTTAATATTGTTGGGGATGGATTGTACCCATCCTCAAAGCCCATTGAACAAAGGCCCAACCGAATTGACAAGTCGACTCGGAGCCGAGTAACCGCGGTTCGGCGTTCTCGGCTCGACTGCAGACTGCTTTTAGCCGAGCAGGGAGCGACCAGCGAACAATCAGCTCAGCAGTTCGGAAGAGACAATTCGCAGCGGGTCGTCAAGCCCGATAGGCCGATAAGGCCCAAAACAATTGGGGAGACTAGGTCAAATCGTCCAAGCAGGGAGTATAAAAGGAGGAGAGAGCAAAGGAGAAAAGGATCGACACTTTTACACACCCACTGAGCGGCGAGATTAGGGTTTTAGTCCGTACGAGTTATCTCTCCGCTTGTTGTACTTTTCCGGTTAAAAGCTCTCTGAGCTCCGGCTTGTTTCCTTATTTCTCCACCTTTGTAATCTCACTCCAAAATCTAATAAACGCCCCTGTTCGACCCATTTTTAGTATTGTTTACTCGTTTGAGACCAATCTCACCCTAAACAATTGGCGTCCACCGTGGGGCTGAACAGATTCAGTGTTTTTAGTTCGGTATGACATCCACAAGTCCGAACCCTGGTTCCTCTGGAGAGGAGCCGGAACTCACTCCTCCTCCTCCGCCTCCTCCCCTTCCCTCATCGGATTTCATGAGCTCGGTCATGGCCCGACTCGCTCAGCAGGAAGAGATCCAGAAAGCAACGAATGAACGGCTCCCTGCCATCGTTGCTGACCTCAGCGCACCGCCTACCAGCGGACTACCGTTCCGACGACAGCTCTTCGACACAAACCCTCCGACTCCAACGGAAGGTATAGCAGCAAACGAAGCCGATCAGGTCAGAACCCTAGCAGCTGAGACCCCTCTGGCGATATCCGACCAAATGACTATCCGAGAAATCGCCGAGTTAAAGTTTAACCTTCAACAAATGAGCTCGAGGATTCACCAAGCAACAAGCGCAGCTCCCGAGATAGACAGCGTTATCGCCTCAACTTCGCGGACTCCTTTCACTAAGGAGTTGACCCGAGTAAAGCTCAGGAAGATGGACAAGATAAAGCTGCCCGACTACAAGCCCGGAGGAGATCCAGTCGAGCATCTGACAGCCTTAAACATAGCTATGGCGAGAGCTCGGCTCTCTGCAGAAGAGAAGGACGCGGGCTATTGCCAACTCTTCGTCGAGACGCGGAACGAGCAAGCCCTGACGTGGTTCTCCGGGCTCGACGAGGATTCAATCAGCAGCTTCAAGGAGCTTTCCTCGGCTTTCCTGAAGACTTACATTATGTTTACGAAGCGAGAGGCCACAGCTTCAAGTCTCTGGAACTTGAAGCAGAAGAAAGACCAGAGCCTCCACGACTACATGGAGAGATTCAAGTCAATAGTCTCGAGGATCAGCATCCCCGATAACATTGCTATCGACGCGCTGATGAATACCCTCCAGGTGGATTGCAAATTCCGAGAAGACCTCTATCGGAGTCCCACTCTATCCCTTCAAGACGCCATTGCCCGGTCACATAATTTCATCCATATGGAGGAGGACACCAAGGCAATCATGAGCAAGCACAATGCTGCGAAGCAAACGACGACCAAGAACGCCGCCAGCACTCACGTCGAACCGCGTCAGCATGCTTCCTCAAGCAAAAACAACCAGAAGGGTGATCTCCTTTACGTGGTTGACGAAAACGGGAAGAAGTGGAACACGTTTCACCGAGAAACGGATTCCTCGGATGAAACACCCCGAGCAACCGCAGCTACTGCACCAGCTCAAGTTGATGCTGTGGCAGGATCATCCAAAACTCCCCCAGGTCTCACCAAGTCGTGCAAGTTACACGGAGTCAAGGGCCATGACACTTCGGAATGCAAGACGCTCTTCGCGCAGTTCCTCTCCTCGATCGAAAGCGGTGAGCTTAAGATCCCCTCTCCAAAACCTAAGAGTGAAAGCAGTTGGAGCAGGAACAAGGACAGAAAGAACCAGAGGAAGAATCAAGGCAAACCTAAACAGGATAACCCGAAACCAAAGGATTCCGAGCAGGCGCCTGAGCGGGATGATGACGACGACGTCTCGGGAGACGAAGACCAACCAACGGTCAGGCAGAGGATAGAAGTTATTCACGCCCAACCCGAATCGTCATCTGACGATGAAAGCTATCCAGAAGAAGCCCTCGAGACATCGGACCTGCGTGAATTCCTCAAGAGAAAGGCAACTCCGGAGATCGGGAAACCCCCTGGTACTTCTGATCTCAGGTCGAAGCTTGACGCTAAACGGTTGAAGCATGCGTCTCCCGATGAAGTTCCCGTTTCTGATCTACGAGAGCGACTAAACGCCAAAGTAGGCGACTTACGCGAGAAGGTGAACCGTAACAAAGCCGATCAACAAGAGGAGAGTAAAGATCTCCGCGACGTCCTTTTCAAGAAGCGATCAATCATAAGACCGCGAATCAATGTAATCATGGGAGGATCACCACCTTGCGGAGACTCGGTGCGATCTGTGAAGGGTCATCGCCGACAAGCTGAAACATCTCAGCGTTGGCCACAGAAGCCTCCCAGCGATCCCAACATTTCTTTCTCTCCGGATGATTTGTTCGGAGTCAGCCTACCTCACAATGATCCACTGCTCGTCGTCCTAGCAATCGATAAGTACGACGTTACGAAGGTGCTTATCGATACCGGAAGCTCGGTGGACATTATTTTTCAAGAGACTCTGATCAAGATGGGAATTGATCTAAAGGATGTGAAACCGTCATCGAGAACATTAACTGGTTTCAACGGATCCTCTGAGGTAACCCTCGGAACAATCCGCCTGACGGTCCAAGCAGAAGGAGTGACCAGAGTGGTCAAGTTCTCAGTAGTCAGCACAAAGACTCCCTATCACGTGATCCTCGGGACCCCGTGGCTACATTCCATGCGAGCAATCGCATCCACGTATCATCAGTGCGTCAAGTTCCCAGGAATCGACGAAACCATCAAGTCTATTCGTGGAGATCAACGTGCTGCCCGAGATCTCTTGATCGTAACCGTCAGGCTGCAGCGAGCACAGTTCCTTGTTAATTCGGTATCACCACCAATAAGCAAGGTATGCCCCCAAAAGGAGGAAGTACTTGAGGTTCCGGTGGATGATTCGGATCCGAGCAAAGTTCTCCGCATCGGTGCATATCTCCCCGATGACATGAAACTCAAGATCATGGATTTTTTGAAGAAGAATTTATCAACCTTTGCATGGTCGATGTCCGACATGCAAGGAATCGATCCCACGATCACGACTCACGAATTGAACGTGGACCCGAACGTCAAGCCGATCCGTCAGAAGAAGCGGAAGTTAGGTCCCGAAAGATCAAAGGCAGTGGTTGAGGAAGTAGAAAGGCTACTCAACGCCAGATCGATTACTGAGTTCAAGTACCCGGAGTGGTTAGCCAATCCGGTCGTCGTAAAGAAAAAGAACGGCAAGTGGCACATGTGTGTTGATATCACGGATCTCAACAAGGCATGCCCGAAAGATAGCTACCCGTTGCCGAACATCGATCGACTCGTCGAGTCAACCGCCGGAAACGAGATGCTTACCTTCATGGATGCTTTCTCGGGGTATAACCAGATCCTGATGCACCCCGAGGATCGAGAGAAGACCTCGTTCATCACTGATCGAGGAACTTACTGCTACAAAGTAATGCCTTTCGGATTAAAGAACGCAGGCGCGACGTACCAACGGTTGGTTAACCGCATGTTCGCCAAGTAACTCGGAAAGACGATGGAGGTTTACATTGATGACATGTTGGTTAAGTCACTCCGAGCAGATGAGCACCTAACCCACTTGCAAGAATGCTTCGAAATCCTCAATGCGTATAAGATGAAGTTGAACCCGACCAAATGCACTTTTGGCGTCTCATCTGGTGAGTTCCTCGGGTACATTGTGACGCAAAGAGGAATCGAAGCAAATCCCAAACAGATCTCAGCCGTCCTCGATCTTCCAAGTCCAAGAAACTGTCGAGAAGTCCAACGACTTACCGGCAGAATCGCAGCTCTCAATAGGTTTATCTCCCGATCAACCGATAAATGCCTTCCCTTCTATGATCTCCTCCGAGGAAACAAGAATTTCCTCTGGGACGACAAGTGTGAGGAAGCATTTACTCAACTCAAACACTACCTCACGACTCCCCCAATCTTAGCCAAGCCAGACGTAGGTGACGTCTTGTCTCTGTATATTGCTGTATCTTCCACTGCCATTAGCAGTGTATTGATTAAAGAGGACCGCGGCGAGCAAAGACCAAACAACAACGATGTTTCATACATAAACGAAAAAAAACGGTTCTGCAACTTCCACTCTAAAACTTAGATCAACGAAACAACAAGGGTTCAACAACTTAAAATTTAAAAATTAGATTTAAGACTCTCAAGCATTAAAATGATCTCACCAATATCTTTCTTCAGCTCACCTATTTCTGTTTTTATCTCAGTCAAATCTTTAGTCATCATTGCTTGTTGACGCTTCAATTTTCCAAGTTCTTCATGGTGTGCTTCATCAAGCCACTTAAACACATGGCTTGGACCATATATCTCTCCACATTTGTAAAATCTTCTTCCTGGATTTTGAACTGTCTTAGACTCCAATATGATTCTGGGAGCTCCACATTCACACTTCCAAGGAATTCCAACTCCCTCAATCTGATTACCCATCTCTTCACACTCGAAATTGTACTTATTTCAACTGCAAAGCCAATTCGAACTTTCAAAATTATACCTTTTTGATAAATTAACGAATGGGATATAAGGAATTAGGTTTGTAAACAACAAGAATCCTAATTTTTGACTTACCTCACCTAGCTCTTGAGAAAGATGAAAACTCATTTTTCCTCAGATTTGAGAATAGTTAAAGGTTTAAATCACTAAAAACTCTTACACTTGTCTTTCATCCAGCTACTTTTGTGAGAATTAAAATCTGAGAGACAAACATAATATTTTGGTCCAATCAATATTTGCCACGTCATGGAAGATGGACCCATTTCCGTTTTACAACGGTGTTGATAAGTTTCAACACTGATTTTGCCACATCAGATTTTTATATTTTTCAACAAACCATTGCAAGCTTATCAACGGTTGTTACAATTTATCAACAGTTGATAAAACTACCATTGTATATGTACAATGGTTTCAACACTCATTTCATCTTCAACACCTAACTTTTTCTATTTTAACATTCCACATCATCTTCTCTCTCATCCACCTAATTTTTTCAACACATTTTTATTTTTAACCTCTACAATGGTTTGTGTAAAAAACTTCAACACCATGTCCCACAATTTGCTATTCATATTCATTTATCTTTATAATATAATAATTACATATTAATAATATTTTTGAATTTAATTAGCTTTGAAACTAAAATAACATAAATATTAAAAAGAACAATTTTGAGTTTCAAAAAAATTATTACTGGAATTCAATTATAAAAAAGATTTAAAACATTAAAATAGGAAAAAATGATGTTTTTTGTTCTGTGTCCAAATGAAACGAAAGTAGTCTCTATTTATAGATCATAAGAAGTTATGAATTTTGATATAATTTTTATTATTTAAAAATAAAAATATTATATAATAAATAAGTTTGAATTTATGGATGAGAATAAAATTAACACAGATCTGAACAACATTTCTACCTAATCAATTTGTACAATATGCTAAAGCTGGCCCACATCAATTTTTATCAACATGTTGATACTTTACTGCAATGTATTCAACAGTTGAAACTTAGTTTCAACACCCCCGTTGTAGATGGTCTCATTTTTAGAATGTTAGAATAGAAAAAGTAGGGTGTTGAAGATGAAATGAGTATTGAAACCATTGTACATGGTAACTATCTTGGATTAGTCAGAATAAATGGACCAGATATTTCGGTCTTCTTCCTATGCATCCCTTGTATTCTCCACATTGTGTACACGTTCCTTCATTCCAAACCCTAAACTATACCTCAAACCGCAAACCCTTTTTCATAAATAATAATTAGCTTATATATATTGATCGGTTATATTATATCTGCGCGATAAAGGTAACAGCCAGTCAGAGAATTATTATCCACTCATAATTTTGTATAAAATAAGAATAGGTTCCAACCCAAAAAAAAAAAAAAAAACCTATTATCCGAGTCAACAATAGGTATGGAAAAGTTAACTAAAATCATAAATCTTTTACAATAACTTTTTTTCGAAATTTATGGGTAAACTTAAATCAAATATGGTTCCTTTTTTTAATCAAAATATATGGTTCCTTTGTAATGTTAATTTGAAATTGAAAACAAAGAGAATTCGAAGAAAAATAAATCCCTTTTGACTTTACTAAGAGAAATGTCTTGTGTTGTTGTTTCATAATACTCATTCTACTAATAACAAAGCCATAAAACACACAAAGGCAAACTGCCATCAAAGCTTTCAAATTCCTAATTTCTATCTTGCTCCTTGCTACATCTTCCTTCAAATCTCTAATCAAAGTCATTAGCTCGTCAACCTCGATTTTGGTCTTACTAACCTCCCTGCCAATGATTCCGAGTTTCGGAACAGCTTCTTCAACCTCCTCACACACAGCATCCTCGATCCACTTATACAAATGCCCCTAATTCACGATCAAATTAGATATCTTTCTGTCTAAACAACATAAACAAGCAAGGTTGAAGATTACCTCCTTTTTTCTTATACAAAGGTAGAAAGGTCTTCCCGGATTCTCTTGTGTCTTCAATACTAAAGGTACCACACGTAATCCGCAGTCACACTTTGTTGGGAACCCACGATCTCCTCCACATTGTACTTCTGATGATTAACTTATCATGAAATAGATATAGAGCTTTGAAGCGAGTTTCGGTTTTTCGAGTTTGTGAAATTTTGGGATTTAGGGTTGGAGAATTGGGGGTTTTATGTTTTACAAACGAAGTCGTTTTGGTTTGGGCGATTATAAACCGAAACTATACTTGTCTATTGAACCGGATCGACGACATCCAAGGTGTTGGTTTAGTCTTCGACGCTTTGGTTTAGTCTTTGACGCTTTAACTCGCTAGTCAAGGGTTTAATACATGTGGAAGAAAACCAATTTGGTTCAAAAAGATGAATATTACTTTACTTTTTCAATATAATTTTAATTGATAATGCCTTTCTCTATTTCTTTTCTAAAAAATATTTATCTCTCACAACTCTCCATTTCTATATACAATGCCCTTATTTCTTCTTTAAAAAATACTTCTCTCTCACCACTCTCCATTTCTTCTTTTAAAAAAATACTTCTCTCTCACCACTCTCCATTTCTTCTTCGACGCTTTGGTTTAGTCGTTGACGCTTTAACTCGCTAGTCAAGGGTTTAATACATGTGGAAGAAAACCAATTTGGTTCAAAAAGATGAATATTACTTTACTTTTTCAATATAATTTTATTTGATAATGTCTTTCTCTATTTCTTTTCTAAAAAATATTTATCTCTCACAACTCTCCATTTCTATATATAATGCCCTTATTTCTTCTTTAAAAAATACTTCTCTCTCACCACTCTCCATTTCTTCTTTTAAAAAAATACTTCTCTCTCACCACTCTCCATTTCATCTTAATTTTGTTATGTCGGTTGTCCCTGGTTTCCTTCTCTGAGTGTTTCCAAACAGTCTACAAAACGTAGTAATTTCTAGGCCATCATGATTTATTACTCCTTATGCTTTGGTTAGTACTTATGTAAGAGCATCTTAATTGTATAACTCCATAATTTACTCCAAAATGGTGCAACTCCAAAATGGAGGTTGGTTTTACTCCAATGTATTAGTTCGGAGCTAAAAAATAATTAAATTAAAAATGGTTCTATTATATATATATATATATATATATATATATATATATATATATATATATTGTTGAAAACATTGTATTAAAATTTAAAATTCTTGAAATATATTGCCTAAATTACAACAAACCTCAAAGCCAAAGAAATATATTCACGTACGTCTTTCTTCGTTCTTTCACTCGCTAGAAAGTTATAATCATAATTGGACACATGTAGAGCATGTATTGTTACATGTTTCACATTCGGTCGGTGTAACTTTTTTTTTTGAACAAAGTCGGTTTATAATCTATGTAACTTTTTGAGGTCTTTTTCATTTAAAGTTGTTCGTCTCTTTTAAGAAAAAAACCGATTCTCCATCTTCTGACTACGTCTCATTAACAATGCATACATCTTCTTCATATTCCGGCGACCATTTATTTGTCAGGCCTTCCTCTTCTGACTCTTCGTCAGACACTTCACCGGATTCTTCATCAGACACTTCAGCGGATTCTCCATCAGACACTCTATCGGATTCTGAACGATCCTCCCCTACCTCAGTCTCAGTGCGTCGCGTTGCGAACGTCATCTCTTCGGGTCCTGATAGTTGTCTGGCGGCACCGCCTGTTGGATTCACGGTAATTTACCATGCGTACTGCAGCATCGGTTTCCGTCACAACCTATCCTGGATAATGGTTGAGTTGTGCGGCTTGCTCCGCATTGCCCCAAGCCAACTGACTCTCCGTTCCTGGGGACTTATACATGCCCTTCAGGTCCTTTCTGATCTGTCCGGTGTGGACATAACTGGTAACATGGTCGCTACTGCCTTCTGTAATCGAGAAATTGGAGAAGGGTCTCGTTGTTTCGAGTTGTCACCACGTCCTCTTTTTAGGTCCTCTGCGGTACTACCGGAGTGGCTCAATAACACACCAACGTCCGTCGAATATTTTTTTGCACTTCACCTTGGCCCGAGACCCATGGGGTTGCGTCTATCTTGGTCGCCTTCAAGTAAAACTTTATTGTGCAACGTCAGTCTATTCCATGATATTCGGGTGATGATTGTTTGTTTGGTTTCTAGATTATAGATTTTGGTTATTGGATTTTAGTTTTTGTTTTTGGATTTTAGATTTTGATTTCTGGTTTTTTATTTTGCAGTAGATTTTAGTTTTTGGAAAATCATGAATGGTGATCTTAGATTGCAGTAGATTTTAGTGTTGATAACTTTGGTAGATGAAGTGTTGATTAAAACTTCAATAATGATAGATTTTGGTTTTTGTGTACCAATGGTAGTTTTTTTTCTTTCCAAAAACTAGTTTCTGATATGTTTAGAGAATCCATTTTTTCAGAATTTTGACTGGTTAATAAAGTAGTTTTTGAAAAACAAATGCCAAAAACTTGTTTGAAAACTAGAAACAATCAACCTCTTGATGATCAAGCAATTTTCTAGGTGAGTTGTCGGGGGATCCACCTGAGTGGAAGTGGTTCCGTGACGTTCTGTTTAATCTACCCAGTAACGTCTGTGATACAGCGTTTCTGCTGCATCCCGACATCATCCAGCTGACCTCATTGGCGACTACTGACGAACATTTTTTCATCCCAGAACGTAACTGATATTTGTTTTTGTTTCAGTTTTTTTTTTGTTAACATCTACTTCAAGAATTTTAATAACAACTACTTTATCAATGTAGATTCGATGGATGCCTTGATCGCTGCTCGCCTCCACTTTAATACCCTCTCTCAAGTTTCATCAAGATCGGTTGAAAGACCTCCATCCCAGCTTTGCCCAGATGCATCATCTTCTCAGGATCCTACTGTTTCGGCTGATAATCCTTCCAGTTCCAAACGTCCTCGTCGCTAGAATTTGTCATCAGTTGCAAACTTTGCTTGTCATCAGTTGCAAACTTTGCTTTCTTTTTGAAACTTGTGATATGCGTTTCTGAATCACACCTGCTTTCGTATGAAAAACCGTAATTTATGCTTGATTTGTTATGCTTGTATCAAATTATTATATATAATGTGTAATATTATAATGCTAATGTTAGGATAACGCTATCAATATAAATATATTATCCCATCCTCTATTGCATAGAAAATCATCGAACTTTAAATTAAAAGTTGCTTTCCGTCGCTGATATTCATAACATAGGGAAACGTTATGGCAAGACAATGATATTTCAACAAGGCAACCGCCAGCCTAAAATACCACTGTCCTAACTGCAGGGTTTCTTCGAATTGTCTTATCAATGAGAAGTCTTTGCGATAATACTAGAAAGCTGGTTTGCACTCCTCAGGCAGTCGTAATCACTTTGTATAAGGACAGTTACATCCCCCCCCCCCCCCCGCCCCAAATAAAGCAACTCACTATTCATAATTAATGTTCTTAAATGAATATTCTTATGTTTTTCAATGTAAATATCCAATTAGATGTAATGAATAATAATGTTTTGAAGTTTATGGGATAATATTAAGATATACTATAATTCATTTCTGCTAAAGATAAAACAAAGATAAAACAAATATAAAACTTATTGACGAATTTATAAACCAGGAAAAGAAAAACCAAGATCATAAATAAAAGTTTTTGGTGCAGTTTGTCGAATCGATGTAAAAAATATATATGTTTGGGGTTTGGAAGATGTGATGCCCTCTGGCTAGTTTCATGCAACATTTTCGCTTTTTGGGCTTTGACTTTAAGACTTCTAACGGTTGAAATTTATATTGTAAAACTGAGCATTATTAAACTGTATACTTTTAAGATAGCTGATTGTTTTAGCTTTGCCAGTTGTGTACTTCAACGGAAAGAGGATGGCAAGGCAATAAGGTCCATTTGCAAGGGAATAGCAGCCCAATAACGTTAGCTTAATTATTTTAGCACAGTATTATTATTATTCTATATGAGGTTCATAGCTGTGAAAGGACCTGATTTCTTGACCGGGGTAGCCTTGGGAGTCGTGAAATATTGCGAAAGCAAAAAAAGAAATGGCAAGGCAACAATTTGCATCAGCAAAGGAACAGCCGGCCAATAAAGTTTAGCAATCACTAGCTGCAGATTTTTCCATTATTAATAATATATGATGTTCATAGGTTTGTATTGTGTGCTCTTCACTTCTAAAACCGATATGACAACGTATACATCTTTGTCCATGCTGAACCCCAGCCAAGAAAACACTCAACTTATTCGAGTTAAGCTACTGCGAATTTGGAAAATCAAATTACCATCTCCACGATTGTACAAGTTGAAGTTGATTTTGGTCGATTCTGAGGTTATTTGTTACTAAAGGTTTAGCTCTCTTCTATATATTGTTGTATTGTACAAGTTGAAGTTTATTTTTATATTATAGAATATTTTGGGAGCATGTACTAAATTGTTGTATTGTTGTACAACGTCTATTTCAGGGGAAGAAAATTCAAGCGACGATTTCTCCTGGATGTTTTATATACTTTGTCCATGACTTCCGGGCACACAATTGGTATTCTGTCAAAGATTTTAGGATAAAGACAAACTTTGGTAGGACCAGGACAGCCAACAACATTTTTAAACTCAAATTTACTATATCAACCATAGTTAAGCCCGTTTCTTCTGTATCATCTTTGTTGTACTTCCATCCTACCTGTTTCGCTGATATTGTCCATAGGAGGATTGACTTCAACTTGCTGTCGGTACGTAATAATCGTTCGTCCTTATATAATATGTAATAAATAAGGTTTCAGTTTATTACTGAAAAATTTATACTCTTGTGTATGTATAATGACAATATTTATTTCAGATGTTATCGGCGTGATAATTAGTTGTGCACCAATCCAATTTCTTTTAAATGAAGAAACAAAGTTCAACGACCTTCCATTTCTGAGTTTCACAATAGAAGATGATAGGTATATTCATTAGTGTTATTCATTATTAGTGTATAATATTACTACATACATAAATTATGTGTTGTCATAATATGTTTGTTATATACATAGGGAACATAGAATCGAGTGCCAAGCGGTAGGTGACATTGCCGTTCAACTTGAGAAAAATCGTGTCTGTTGTCAACAACCTGGTGATCCCGAAATATGCTTATTACGATTTTGGCATATTAATCAGTTCCCTGATTGTATTATTTTGTTCTTTATTTGGCTAAATTGCATATTGCAACAATATGTATTATGAGATATTAAGTTTCCCAGTGTTTAGTTTTTCTTATAGGCATGCACGAATACATCCAGGTACTGTGGAACCCTAATGTACCTGAAGTTATGGTAATGTGGATGCTTTTACTTTGAACTGTGTGTACGGAGAAGAAAAAAGAAGCTTGGTTTGTAGTCAATGACCCCCATTCGATATTTACTCAAAGAACACGCGCTGATCTCTGGTTTAAACTGTCGGCGTTATCCACATAACTATGAACAGTTGGGAAGCTTAGGTTTTGCGAGAAGACAGTTTCCCGAAAGAAGTAGAATGGCATATGAAGATGTTGAAGAGAAGCATGTGTGTACTCTCCTTTATATCTAGCATTCTAATAGGAAAGAGCAGGACCGGAGACAAATCACCCTCCGTGGAGCCCTTTTATTTAAGAGCTGTGAATGATCTTGAGATGTGTAGGACGTTTCCTTGGGGAAGATTATCATTTGATCAAAATATGAGGGATATCGTTCGTGCAGTGGATCACTTTGGTGGAGTTGTCAGCAAAGGTGGATTCACATTTCAAAGTTTCTGTACTTCTCTGGAGCTTCTACCGTTTGAGGCAATTCCATAGCTGAAGAAGAAATTTCGGGAACTTCATAGAGGTTACACAGAGAGCAGTTTTCCTCGTATGTGCAAGTCTCAGTACGTACCAAGTGCCCTGACAGGTTTTCCACTTTCGGACATAAATAAAGCACTTGGCAATACAAAGGTTATCATTAATTTAAATCTAAACTGCTTTTTGGTTGCATAAAAATGTTGTGTTTATTGAATTGAAATGATATTTAAAATGGCAGGTAATTGAAAGTATCTTGATCCCGTCAGTTCACGAAGAATCTAAGCTTGAGCGAATCTTTGAAGAAGAAGAAGTCCATGACGTCGGTGATGTTATTCTTGACGGTTGGACACAGTGTCTCGTCACGAATCATAAGTCAATATGGTTTGAAGATATGTACAATCAAGATGTGGCTACTAAGAATAAATCATGTATGACAACTCATTACTCGTTTTAAATCACATCATCCGACGCTTTTCTCTTCCGAGTAGCTTCACCATTCGCAGTAATAGTGATGTATCTCAACAAAACTCAAACCTAACTGATGTATTCCCAATTCGAGTAGCTTCACCAAATCAATTTCGTTTTGATATATCTCAACAAAACTCAAACCGACGTCGTATTGGCGTTAAAAATATACAAATTGACATGCTGGCGGTAATAGTGATGCTTTTAGTTGCTGTTACTTTGCCCCTTCAGAGGTATTATGTGTCAAAAAATCAGCAGCTTCATGGGCTCACTACCTAAATCAGCCCAATACTCAGCTGATGGCTTACCAATACTCTCCTCTGTTTCGCTTGAAATCATTAAGGGTGAAAAATTAATTGTAAGCTTTTTGACAGAACAGTGAAGGAGTCACGTGCCTTACATTTCAGTTCTAGTGTCCGTCTTCCGAATCCCTTCGATTCATCGGCCAGTTTTAGTTCTCCCGTTACAGATCTTGTATTCATCAGTACCCATAAGGCGATCTCAGCGAAGTTTTGCTTCTTCTTGCCATAAGGTGAAGGATTCGAAAAAAACTTAATTTTAGCTTCTTCTTCACCTTTTTCTTAATTTTTAGATTACCAATTTTTCCTAATTTGGGCTCGTCTGATATTATTGCCCCAAATCCAAATAATTTTTTAAATTACAGCTCTACTTTCAAGACCGTGAAAGCAGTCAAAGATGTAGTTAGTGCTGAAGTGTGGGAGCATGTTGAAAAATCTCCACTCGGGGTAATTATCAAGTACGTGAATCTAGAGTTCGCATGGAGCTCAACATTGGTTCATTATGTTATTTCTAGACAACTCTTTTGCAAAAAACAACATGATCTTTCGTTTTTGATAGAGAAACAGCATGTCCGTTTCTTGTTATTTGAGTTTGGTTTAAACTGTGGTCCAATACCTAATAAAATGGTAGTGGAAGATGTAGAGAAAAGTAATAATTTTTGGGCACTGTTCAACCTGAAACGCTCCCGATCAACCCCAAGCGCTGAGGACATATGTGCACTCTGTCGTCTGTCTCCTGATGTTTGCAAATCCTGGTCTAAGGAAGACCAGATTAGGCTGTGTTATTTGGCCATCTTGACAGACGGTTTACTTGTCCTTGATCGAAGAGAACCTATCCCTCCTGCTCAAGCAAAGCTGCTTATGGATTTGGAGATTTTCGAGCAGTATCCCTGGGGAAGAGTGGCTTTCGTTGAACTTATCAACCAGATTAAGAACAAAACAGCGGGTGGTGACATCAAGCAGGGCTGTTATGTCTGCAAGGGGTTCGTGCAAGTAATCCAGGTTTGGGCGTACGCATATATACCCTGTCTTCGTGAAGCAATTGGTCGTTCTATCACGTCAAATGGTCTATGCTTACTGAGGTTCAACGGTTTGAATGGAAAGCTCTCCTTGGGTAATAAATTACAAAACGCGAAGGTATGTTAACATCGTGTGGTAACATCAAAACAATGTATTTTAATTTCTATTGACAACCACTTTGTGTAATTTGTTTTATAGGTAACTTGTATGTGTCCGCGAATCATGAATGAAGTTCATCCTGTTTGGGAACACCAAGATGAGAATCATGAGATTGTAAATCTTTTGGAGTTCCTTCGCCAAGAAAAATCCCCGAGTACCATTACTTGGCATGCCTTGCCGGAGTACCCATTGACACCGAGTAAATGTAACAAGTGTAGGCGTGTTGCAAGCCAGCGGAAATCAAAGAAGTTGGCAAGCATAGAGCAAGAGAACGTTGGAGTTGGAGGTGAAAACTCTTGTGACATTGCAGAAAATGAAGACCAAGTAATAGTGGAGTTGACTGATGTGGGAACCGAAATTCGCACCGTCAAATGTTACTAAGTAAAAACGTAGGAAAACTAAGTTGACCTAGTTTTCCCCAAGGATCCCGGCTATCTGCTGGGCCACGCACGACAAAGTTAAGACAGGCTAAGTTTAGGAATAAATGCGTAAAATAAAGAGAGCAAAAAGAAAGAATCTTATTTCCGAATTCGCGGAGAGCGTTTGAACAACAGGTCGAGATCTCGGCCGCAAGAGCTGTCGATCGTCGCTAGTCTCAAAACCTAGATCTAACCTAGTTGAGTCGCATCTCTCTAAAAAGGAAATAAAAGCCTAAGTTCTAAGTTGCTCTAGGGTGGTCTCTTTCTCTGATTTTCGGATCCCCCTTCCTCTGCTCCTAGACTTGCTTATATACTCCCATATGACGGTCTATTCTTGATGGGCCGAATCTGTCGCGAGCTGGGCTTTTTCCATTTTCGTCGGTCTTCGTATTTATCGGGAAAATTGACATTTATCCTTTCGGAAATTTGACATTTATCTTTTTTAGAAGTTTGACATTTATCTTGTTATGTGAAGATAGTTGTTAAACCGTCGTATCTATATTTTAGAAAATCGTAAATGGGTCGTCCGGTCGGGTTTGGTCTCTTTCGTGCCATCTTCCGGACTTCCGTTGTTTTCTGCGATTCCCTTGAAAGTACACTCCTACCTGGATGTTAAGTCTCTCGGAAGATCTTCGATCCATTGTTAAGGCAAATGGTGTTTTAAGATAACCGTCACCATTTTATATGAAGTCCTTCCGTCCGTTGACGTCTTACGGGCTCTCCGAAGTTCTAGAGCAGAAAAGGGAGTTGTGTTTAGGGGATTTCAGAAAGTCGCAAACATGGATTTTTGGCGACCCGGGGGCCTAGAACTTACGTACGAAGACTAACCGCCCGACGACCCGAACCAGCATGGGGCTAGCCGCCCGGCGACCGTGGCCAGCACGAGCGCTAGCCGCCGGCGGCTACAGCCAGCACGGGGCTAACCGCCCGGCGACCACGGCAAGCACGGGCGCTAGCCGCCGGCGGCTACGGCCAGCACGGGGGCTAGCCGCCCGGCGGCCAAGGCCAGCACGGGCGCTAGCTGCCGGCGGCCACGGCCAGCACGGGGCTAGCCGCCCGGTGGCCACGGCCAACACGGGCGCTAGCCGCCGGCGGTTACGGCTAGCGCGGGGGCTAGCCGCCCGGCGGCCACGGCCAGCACGGGCGCTAACCGCCGGCGGCTACGGCCATCGCGGGGGCTAGCCGCCCGGCGGCCACGGCCGCGTCCGGGGTCAGCTGCTCGGTTCCTTCGGCTTGTGCGTGTTTTTGCGTTCTTTTTAGTTTTCCGTAGGTTTTTCCTTGTGTAGAAAATGTTTTTAGCCGTTGATTTCAAGATGGTTAATCTCAAACTTAATATTTTCCAAGGTATCTCGATTAACAATTAGCCTCTCGAGGTTGCTCTAACATCTTTCACGTTTTTCCGAGACTTTCGGACATCGATTTCGTCTTGACCGATTTTGACCCCAACAGTTAGCCCCCCAGCCAGCTAGGAGCCGTAGGGTTCGTAGGTCCTAGCTTGCGGTATGGTTTGTGAGGAAAGTATGGAGACGAAATCGTGTCGAAGGTCGGGGTGAATAGTCAAATCCTTGCCTATAAAGACTTGTGAATTCTTTACCATTCTTATTTCACCCAAGCATCTTGAGTTAATCTCTCTCTTGCAAATTCTCTCTCTATCTTTAAGAAAAGAATGACTTCAAGATCAAAATCTTCGAGGAGGCAGTCTCACTCGTCTTCGGACAGTTTCCATGCCGAGGAGGAAGTTCCGAAACCTGAGGTTCCAGAGATTGTCACGAGCGCGTATTGCGACGCCGTTTTCGGTTCTTATGCTCCTCTTCCCGTGATCCCGTTCCCTCGGCGACCTCTGAGGGCGCGTTCGGAAACTGATTCGCCGAGCGAAGTATCCCCCGAATACCTCAGAACTCTTCGAGAGTTTTATGAGGTTCCGAAGGGAGTCATGTTTCGCATTCCTCGTGGGAACGAGAGTTTGGAGCATCCTCCGAAGGGTTACTTTACTTGTTACGAGGCGTTTCTGACGCAATGCTGACTATGGTTCCCAATCCCTGGGGTCATTGTTCAGGCCCTTGACCGTTTCGGAATCTCAATCAGCCAGTTGAACGTGCCGGCTTTGGAAAGCTGGCTTGGCGTTGTGATTTTGAGTTACGAGTTATGAATGGACCTTAGTCCTGCAGACTTCGAAGGGTTGTGGAACTCCAAGGCGACGAACACCAATGGAGTATACTCCATGAAAGCGAGGACCGATTTTTCGGTAATCTGCGGAGTTACCTCACATGCCAAAGATTACGTTGACCGTTTCTTTTTTGTGAGGATCGATGGAGAGTCTGTCGAGGAAGGCTTTCTCCATCTATTCCCGACGGACTGGTTGTACCAACGCGGTAGGATTGTCGCATCCCTCTTCTTAGAATCCGAAAGGCAAATTCTGAATGCGTTTTTTTTTTATTATTCAGAGAACAGGTGTCTCACACATGTTCCTTCCGATCTTTCGGCCAAGAGAGACATTTTCAGGACAAGGCCTTGTTCCTGGAACTCTTTTACTCTCGACCGGATTCGAAAGGCGGTCACGCTTCACCGATCGCGAGGCGGTACGCGACCCTCCATCAATGATGTATCCTACATATTCGCTCCTTTAAGGCGGAGGCGGAGATCTCTGAGGGGTAAAGGGATTGCTTTCGAGGCCTCATCGGGAAACGATGAGCCGCCGAGATACGATTCCGACTTCGTTACAGGAAATCGGGGTGCTCCCGGTTCGAACTCTCCCCCAGGTGACTTCTTCGATGAGCTTCCTCCAGCGTTTTCCCGTGATGAGTCTTTGGATAATGAGGAGAGGGACAAGGTGACCGCGGAGGGTGCTCGTTTGGTCAACGAGGTTTGTTTCTGAAACTCGAGCAAATCCCCTTTTCTTTTTATTTGATCTCGACTTCTTTGCAGGCCGTGAGAGTGTGGAACGCATCGATTGATGGAAGTTTCCGCACTGCCCGGCTGGCCCGTTTCAAAGCGGAGGAAACTGAAAGGGAATTTGCCAAGTATCGGTTGGAGGTGGAGGAGCAAAACTGTCGGCAAGCCGAGATCCAGGCTCGAGCCCTCGTTCGTGCAGAAAGAAGTGGGCGTAGAAGAGCTGCCGCCGAGCTGAACTGAAGGGCCGAAATTTTCTCTACCGAATTCGAAGCGTACAAAGAAGCTCAGGACTTTGTAGGCGATTTTCGTGAGTGTCGTGGTTCGGTCGGTACTCTACACAAGATGCAGTGTGAGGGTTTCTCTCTTTCCGGTGAACTTGCCGTGATGGATGGCTCGATGAGAATATGTGCTAACGCCGAAACCTTTGTTCCTCCGATCGAAGGTAGAATTCGAGAGTTGTGGAATCCTATCCAAGTCTCGGAAGATACGGCGGATGTAGGCGCAGGTTCGAAAGCCGGCGACGGGGGTGAAGAAGTCGACCAGCCCGAATCCTCTTTTGGAATATCTCTAACTGATTGTTATGCATTCGATTATAATTTGTGATAGGCCAAGTGTGGCTGTTTGTATGTATGTGTTGCGACCCTTAGGAGGTTGCGCGACTTCGTGTTTCTCGGGATTGGCCGTTGGTGGCTTTTGAATCCCTGTTATGAATGCTTTTATGAATTCTGCGTTTTGATTTATACTTTCGTCAAGTGTAGAGGGTTTGAATACGTGTAGTCACTTCATATTCAATCTCTCTTTTTTTTGTCGCTTGATCCGTAAGTTACTTTGTAGCGAACATTAGGTTTGTAAGCGATGAGAGGAAAGTTTTGGAATCTCTTATTCTGGATACTTATGCCTATGAGATGTCTTAGATACCAGCAAGGCCGTGTTTAGGGCCAGACCTAGGTCTAGTTTCGGACTGAAGATGTGCGATGACAAATCGGCTTTTCGTTTTGCTTGTTTGCGATTTCGACCTGACTCGTACCGTTTTAGAATCCGCGAAATGCTTATCGGCTTATATGATTCGTTTGGATATGAGTCGAGCTGCTTCCTTTACGAAGAGCTAACCAAAATTTGGATTTCTTGTATAGCTCGCTATGATATCCTTGTCGGATGCAAGAGGACTTCGTTGGAAGCCAGACTACGAATCTGATTGAGTGAAACGTTTCTATGCTGTTCCGTCGGGGCCAATCGACGGAAACGAATTTTAGAGTCGCGGAAAGACTGTTTGATAGAATTTTTTAGAGTCGTGGATGGACTGTTTAGAGTAAAATGGAAAATCAAGACTTTTCCGGAACTAGCGACGTCTCGCGTTCTTTAAAGATATGATTTCGTTTTCCGTAATGTTTATGCGTCGAGATAAGGCATTTGAATTAAAGACTTCATAAAAGGTTTTAAGAATGTAGAGTACATGTGAAGAGTATTTTTGCGGGAGTACAAGGATGTTTGTTCCCATCTCCCCCCCCCCCTTTTGGTGAGGGGGATAGCTGAACTCGTCAGGTTGCGACGAGCTGCCTACGTACCTCTTGCGAGGATCAAGCCATCTCGTAGTTCTGTTTCTATCGCGGATGCTATTACTCCACGATTTCCGGCGCCTTGACTGTTTCAGCTAAGTCGGTGGTCGCGTTGGGAGTTAGGTCATCCGTTCTTTCGGCGATGGACTCGAGGATTTTCCCGCTATCCTAAGTCATGGCCTGTTTGGACAAATCCGAGTCATCCTTTGCTGAGTTCTCGGAGATACTCAGATGCTTCTTAGTTCGCTTCGGGTTAGCTACTGGGGCGTTCCGATTGCTGCATAATTTATGTTCGGCCAGGAAGTAGAGTCGCGACTGTTTTTCGCTTCCCCAGATTACCGCCGTTCCGGTTGGTGTTGGAAACTTGACGCTGAGATGGTAAGTGGACGGGACCGCCTTCATGGCGTTTATCCAAGGAGTCCCCATTATGGCGTTATAGATAGTCGGGTTATCCACTACCGCAAATTCGACGATCTTCGTGACTTCTTTAGCCATGACCGGGAGTCTGATTTTTCCGAGGGTCATGGACGTGATGCCCAAGAATCCAGTCAAAGGTCTTGGTTCTGGGATAACTTCTCCGATGGGTGTGTTCATCCTCTGCAGAGTGTCGCGAAACATGATGTTGACCGTGTTTCCTGTGTCGATGAGGATGCGGCCGACTTCGAGATCCTGAATCACCAAGTCGATGACCAGAGGATCGTAGTGGGGTTTATCGAGTCCGGCCGTGTCCTGTTCCTCGAAGATGATTGCGTGATTGGGAACGTCGTCTTCTAGGCACCATCCGGGATTTTTTTCGGCCTTCCGCCCGTAGGCTTTGATTGACGAAACAGAGTCCTGGTAGATGTGCGATCCTCCGATGATCATGTTGATCCTCTGGCGGTTGTTGTTTTTTCCTTCGCTGTCTTGTCTCTGTCCGTGTTTTTCGCCCAATTGAGTTCCAGGAGCGTTATTCTCGGGATTGGCTCCGTCGGTCTTCGGCGGACGGTCAGAATCTAGGAGCAGGTCTTTCACGCTCCTGACCGTTGCCAGTTTGCCGGCAAGCAGTTTTGTAATGAGTCTAGCGCCGAGGACTTTGCAGTTGGCGGTAGAGTGACCTCTCGTCTGATGGAACTTGCAGCTGGAATTGTCCTTGTACGAGTTCTGCGTCCAAGTGTTTCCGGCGGTCCTTTCTTGTTCGGAATTGACGGCGTAGTTATGTTCGCCTATGACGTCTTCCCCCTCGTGATGGACGTACTTGTCGTTACGAGAGGTTTTCTTCTTGCCGGACGTTTTCTGCGGTCCATGCTTTTGCGCTAGGACTTTCATCTCTTCTTCCATGATGATGAAATCTGTCGCCTTGTGGAGAGTGTCCTGGATGATGCGTGGTCTCTCCAAAGAAATCCACTTTTGGAATTTCGATTTGTACCATAGGTTTTTTCTCAGGGCGTCGATGGCGACTCTGTCGCTGAGGTCTGTTACCCTGGACATTACGAGTTTGAACCTCCTTATGTAGTCGCGGAGCGGTTCATCTTCCTTTTGAATTAGACTCCAAAGGTTTACGTCGGAAGTTTCCCTGTCCATGAACATGGAAAATTGCTTCAGAAAAGCTGAAGCAAGCTGGCGGAAACTTCGGATGGAATTTCTTTTCAAGTGTGAGAACCACTCGAGCGCAGCACCTCTGAGGTTTTCGACGAATAGGAGACAGCAGCCGACGTCTTTTTCCCGCTCCGAAAGTTTAGACCTAGCCATCGCAATCTGGAAGGATTGCAGATGTGCCTTCGGGTCTGTGGTTCCGTCGTAGGTGGGAACCTTTATTTTCCCGGGATATGAGACTCGTGCGTCCGTGATTCGAGAGGTGAACGAAGTCTTCCTCGTTTCCTCGAGGAGCAGGTCGATCTCGGGAGCAGTGCTGGTTGCGTGGTGAATCTGCGATTTTACCGCTTTCACCTCGGCTGCAGTCTTCGCGATGTACTCGCGCAAATCATGGATCTCATTGGCGCCGTTTGCGCTGTCTACGTTGGCTGCGATAGGCCCGAGTCTGGTCTTCGGCCAACTTCTCTTGCTCTGACCAGTAGAGGTCTTCTTCTTCTTCCGTCATGGGTTTTTCGAAGGCCGCCGCCAGTCGAGCTGACTGACTTCGGGTCCTTCTGTGGTGGATGTCGGCGTCTTCGTCGGACGGATCCGATTGATCGCTGATATCCAGGTTGATTCTTTCAACGTCGTCTCCTTTGTTTTCCCTCGTGGGAGGTGGAAGGTTATCCGTCATTTTCTTCTGCCCCGCCGGAGTGGTATCGTCAGGGATGAGTTCCGGGGATTTTCTCGGGGCATCTTTTTCTTGGTCTCCGGAAGTTCCGAAGTCGAGCCTCCTGACACGTCTCACCTTGGTGGATCCGCGCGGGAGTTTGGTTTTCGCTGTTAAGGTATTGACCTGTTTAGCGAGCGAAGCCATTAGTTTCTCTTGTTCTTCCGACCGTTTCTGGGCGGTGGAGAACAGTTCCTTCATCTGGTCCAGCATTGCGGTGTTTGCCTTGGCAGTGACCGTCGATACGTTTCCGGCAGGAGTCTTCTCAGCGTTGGCATCGGCGGCTGGTCCGTCGTGCGTTTGCTTGTCTTCTTCCGTGTTAGCAGACATGCTAAACTGGGCGTGCGTAGTTGCGAGAAAGATAAATCCGTGTACCCCCCTCCTTCTAGCGCAAAACTTTGGGAACCGAAATTCGCACCGTCAAATGTTACTAAGTAAAAACGTAGGAAAACTAAGTTGACCTAGTTTTCCCCGAGGATCCCGGCTATCTGCTGGGCCACGCACGACAAAGTTAAGACAGGCTAAGTTTAGGAATAAATGCGTAAAATAAAGAGAGCAAAAAGAAAGAATCTTATTTCCGAATTCGCGGAGAGCGTTTGAACAACAGGTCGAGATCTCGGCCGCAAGATCTGTCGATCGTCGCTAGTCTCAAAACCTAGATCTAACCTAGTTGAGTCGCAGCTCGTTAAAAAAGAAATAAAAGCCTAAGTTCTAAGTTGCTCTAGGGTGGTCTCTTTCTTCTGATTTTCGGATCCCCATTCCTCTGCTCCTATACTTGCTTATATACTCCCATATGACGGTCTATTCTTGATGGAAGTTTGACATTTATCTTTTTTGGAAGTTTGACATTTATCTTGTTATGTGAAGATAGTTGTTAAACTGTCGTATCTATTTTTTAGAAAATCGTAAACGGGTCGTCCGGTCGGGTTTGGTCCCTTTCGTGCCGTCTTCCGGACTTCCGTTGTTTTCTGCGATTCCCTTGAAAGTACACTCCTACCTGGATGTCAAGTCTCTCGGAAGATCTTCGATCCATTGTTAAGGAAAATGGTGTTTTAAGATAACCGTCACCGTTTTATGCGAAGTCCTTCCGTCCGTTGACGTCTTATGGGCTCTCCAAAGTTCTGGAGCAGAAAAGGGAGTTGTGTTTGCGGGATTTCAGAAAGTCACAAACACGGATTTTTGGCGACCCGGGGGCATAGAACTTACGTACGAAGACTAACCGCCCGATGACCCGAACCAGCATGGGGGTAGCCGCCCGGCGACCGTGGCCAGCACGAGCGCTAGCCGCCAGCGGCTACGGCCAGCACGGGGCTAGCCGCCCGGCGACCACGGCCATCACGGGCGCTAGCCGCCGGCGGCTACGGCCAGCACAGGGGCTAGCCGCCCGGCGGCCACGGCCAGCACGAGTGCTAGCCGCCGGCGGCCACGGCCAGCACAGGGCTAGCCGCCCGGCGGCCACGGCCAGCATGGGCGCTTGCCGCCGGCGGCCACGGCCAGCACGGGGCTAGCCGCCCGGCGGCCACGGCCAGCACGGGCGCTAGCCGCGGCTACGGCCAGCGCGCGAGGGCTAGCCGCCCGGTGGCCATGGCCAGCACGGGCGCTAGCCGGCGGCGGCTACGGCCATCGCGGGGGCTAGCCGCCCGGCGGCCACGGCCGCGTCCGGGGTCGGCTGCTCGGTTCCTTCGGCTTGTGCGTGTTTTTCGTTCTTTTTAGTTTTCCGTAGGTTTTTCCTTGTGTAGAAAACGTTTCTAGCCGTTGAATTCAAGATGGTTAATCTCGAACTTAATATTTTCCAAGGTTTCTCGATTAACAATTAGATTCTCGAGGTTGCTCTAACATCTTTCACGTTTTTCCGAGACTTTCGGACATCAATTTCGTCTTGACCGATTTTGACCCCAACAACTGATAGAGTGACGGCAATGGAAACACTAATCAATAGCGGACATGTCTCAGCAATTTTTCAATCTTCTACTGGAATTACCATGGATAATCTAGCATCTCGACTCACTCAGCTGGAAGAATTTTATCAAGTCAAAATACCCGAACACGATCATTTTTCTAACACAAAGCCTCCCGCAAAACCAGAAGTATGTCATTCGTTTCAGTAATCAGTGGCAATGCAACAATATGTGATGTTTCGTATCCCCTATTATTATTGTTTTCTGTCACAGTTTTTTGAAGGAAGCATAGGAGAGACTACAGCACAAGGAACTGGTGGACTCCAAGTCTCGGAAAAAAAAGAAGAGAAACCAAATGACAACAAACCAGTCGGGGAAGTTTACCCACAAAAAATCGGCCACCCAGACAACCCAGAGGCAGAGAATGCAGGAGACAATACAATCTCACCCATAGGCTTTGATGGACTCTTGGAGGATATAAACCAATTTTACTTACTGGTCGATGCCGAGGCTTCAAAGAAACAACCCTTGTTAACTCCAAAGGTTGAAGCGGCTTCAGAGTCCAACAAGGAACCAGATGATGAACAGGCTATTGAACTATCGTCAGAGTCTAACGATTTAACTTACCCACATCCTTTCACGCCAAAGGAGAAAACACACCATTTTGAAACCACTTCATCTGCTGACGTCACCGTTATCAAGGCTTCTAAAGCCTTGGAGCTTCAAGTGTTAGAGAGAAAGAAGAACAAAATGCTTCCTCAGGCTAACAATCCCCCTCCTAGGTTTCAAGCAAGTAGGGTTCTGGTCTTGGCGCCGCACCTCAAAAGCCCATTTTTAGTGAGGATACCAAAGTTAAGGGGGTATTAAACAGATATGCGCAGAATTTGACGTTAGACCAACTGAAGGAGGTAGTATATGCGCCAGCTAAAGCTTCAGATATTGAAGAGCTAACCACTTTTAGAGAAAACCGGTAAAGTATCAAGTGGCTTCTATAGAGGTTCATATACCACGCGAACATAATTTCTCATTTTCACGTGCAGTGATTCCATTTATCCAATTGGCTCGGAGAAAAGGGCCAATGAGTTCTTCAACGTATTTCTGAAGCCGAGGGCGTGGTTGGAAGACATGGTAAGAGATCTTAGATTTGACAAATACCTAGCTCATTTTTTGGTACTCATATATTTTCATCCCTTTTATAGCACATGGACGCAGCTTTGGATTTTTATTAGATTACGACTCGAAAAAATGTTCCCACAATCAAGGATGGCTATTATGGACGTAATGTTCCAGTTGATGTGGGCAACCACCTACAAGGAGTGGGTAGTCAATAGAATACTTCCTAAAGGAACCCGTGGTTACTTCTACGGACAGTTACCACTATATGCTACAGCATTTAAGTGGTGGAGGGGCGATGTGGATACGATCTGCTCCTGTCTTAATGTACACGACAACACTCATTGGGTAGCCATGGTAATTTCCATTCCAGATCGAACTGTCAAACTCTATGATAGTGGGAGGCGTACGGCCGGAGATTTACACAAGACCTTCAACCCCATATTTATGAACATAAGGGTCGCTGTTTAGTAGAGACTGCCTGAAGTCCTCAACCTCGGACAAACGCGGATTGAACCTGAAGTCTGAAAGTCCTCCTTTAGTCTCAAGCTATAGATCAGGAGGACAAAATAAACGTTTTACTCCACCGTCACATTTAAAACTAGTCACAGAAACTACACTTACTCCAACACTTGCAGACCCTCCACATCTTAAGGGCCACAAACACCTGTCCACCTATCATGTTTTCAAGACCATCCCGGAAGGCGTAGGCCTGTTCGCCAGTTACCACACATTTAATCTGGCTGTCACTATTCAGAATAAAGAAAACGTGTGTCAATTACAATATAAATAAATTTTGCTTGGATCATATGTTACTTTCTACTTACATGTTGTCCCTTGTGTAAAAAATCATCTTTGGTCTTGCAGGGTCATCGAAACGGGCTTCCGTATTGAAGACCACTCATATTGTATCTACCATATAAGTGTAACTCAACTAAATCAGTTTGTTTCACTTAGTTTCACTTACATCTACAAAGTCATACAAAGTTCTGAAACTAAGACATGCGACTGTTGCGATTACAAAGATCTAAATATGTGAATATATTTATTTTAGTAGCATTCATACCTATGGGATAGTTTAGTTCCCTATGGGACATGTGAGGGATTGCATGGATGTTCTTGAAGTCCATGAAAAGCCGATTGTTCAGAGGATCGATCATGCGGACTTGTGTGTCTAGCGTAGCAGTTAGTCTGAACCGAGAGTTAGTTGCATTGAAACATGGAGAGGAACGTTCAACTTCTACCACAAAGATTTCCACCCATTGTCCCTCCTTGTTTTTGAGGCCTATAAACCTTTCATAATCCCCATAAACGGTCATCTCCATCTTGGAGCCCTACATAAATAAAGTACAAGGATCAAGTTATATGATGATGAAAAACTTGAGAGATGATGAAAAACTTGAGAGATGATGATATAGCACTTACATCTTCATCTGCTAGGACATAGGCAGAGAAAGGCTTATGCCTGTTGGTAATCGAGGAATAGAGAGGGTAGACCATGTGTATTTTGACTCTGAAATGCCAAGCCTTGACCTTGGGGTTATAAGAAGCCTCGGTAATCTCGGAAAGCTTATTGTAGTAGTCTGTCATCTTGTTTGTAGAGATGAGAGAATTCCACTCAGAGATGAGAGAAGAGATGATAGAACTCGGATATGAGATGAGATGAGAGTATATAAATCTTTTAAAACAATATTTTTACATACTTCCATATATTTACACTATATATTTTTATATAGTTCCATATATTTTTGCTAAGTTTCATAAATTTAGACAATCAATATCAGTTAGTTTCATTTAAACTGTCAGAAGCGTGCGTGAGAAGTCGTGTAGCATTGCAAATATCAAGGGTCGGCAAGGGGATATTTCACTCGCAAGCTTACAGCAGACCGAAAGCAAGTCAAGAGCAATTTTTGAATAGCCAAATATATTAAAGTACTATGTATAAACCGAATTGCTTGGTAAACCAAATTATTCAAATATTTTTTAATTAAAAATATTAGTAATTTCTAAAATATTTGATATTTTTAAATGAAAAAGTTAAATTACCTGATATTTAAACATAAAATAGAGAAAGTAGACTATATGGCTATAATGGGAACCAAAAATTAGCTGGGAAATTTAAGGGCATGGACGTAGTAGTGACTTCAAATGCAGATACCATTGCATATTTTTCTTCGTTTAAGATTTGTTCACATATAGTACGAAAAGTATTTAATATTGTATATTTTCTAGTTTATACATCTAACAGATATAAGAAACTCTATAGTTTATGCTTTAATCAGAAAAGAGCTAGTTCTAAATTTGGTTTAACACTTACCATATTATTTCTTACTTTTGTCTTCTGAGTAAATAAAAGAATTGACCGGTTAAAGAAGCCCACCTTTGGGAAGAAAAGAAGGCTTTCTCGATAAAACTAGGTAAACTTAAGAAATTCTATGTATTTTTTAATCATTTCTTACTGACTTAGTTCTTTTTGTATTAAAAAATAAGAAATGATTAAAAATTTGATAAAAGAAAAGCATCATTGCAAGAACTTGATTCTCTGATGAAAGACTAGTTTAGCGTTATGCACCTTAATTAAAGAGGAAGGACTCCAAACAGACTCTTAAAGAGAAAGGCAAGGCAATAATATGTTTCGCAAGGCAGACGTAGGCAAGAGGCAAGCGAACCGCAACCGGTTTGGCCAAGCCTAATAAATAATAAAACTACTCGTGAGACATTTTAAAAATTATCTTACCAATAAAATGGTCATTTCTCACATTTTGCTAGCTGGCAGGACAGAAAAGAAATGGAAAATGGACCCGGCAGGGGGAAATCTTACTCGCAAGCTTACAGCAGACCGGAAGCAAGTCAAGCGCAATCCTCGGCCAGTTTTAAGCTGACGACTGCCCTGCCGCTTCCCTGCTGCTTCCTTGCACTCTGTATGACCTAGGTAAGCTTAAGAAATTGAAGGTACCTATTTGGTCCCATTACAATGTCTTCAGACTACCTTCCTAGAAAAACTATAGTATTTATAAGGTAGCTCTATTTATAGGTAGCTATTCGTACAAATCGATAGATTGTATACAAACCAAAAAACTTAATTTATTTATAAGAAACTCTATAGTTTATGCTTTAATCAGAAAAGAGCTAGTTCGAAATTTGGTTTAACACTTAATATATTATTGCTGACTTTGGTTTTTCTGAGTAAATAAAAGAATTGACCGGTTAAAGAAGCCCACCATTGGGAAGAAAAGAAGGCTTTCTCGGTAAAACTAGGTAAACATAAGAAATTCTAGGTATTTTTTAATCATTTGTTACTGACTTAGTTCTTTTTGTATTAAAAAAAGAAATGATTAAAAATTGATAAAAGAAAAGCACCATTGCAAGAACTTGATTCTCTTATGAAATACTAGTTTAGGGTTATGCACCTTAATTAAAGAGAAAGGACTCCAAACAAACTCTTAAAGAGAAAGGCAAGGCAATAATATGTTTCGCAAGGCAGACGTAGGCAAGAGGCAAGCGAACCGCAACCGGTTTGCCCAAGCCTAATAAATAATCAAACTACTTGTGAGACATTTTAAAAATTATCTTACCAATAAAATGGTCATTTCTCACCTTTTGCTAGCTGGCAGGACAGAAAAGAAATGGAAAATGGACCCGGCAGAGGGATATCTTACTCGCAAGCATACATCAGACCGGAAGCAAGTCAAGCGCAATCCTCGGCCAGTTTTAAGCTGACGACTGCCCTGTCGCTTCCCTGCTGCTTCCTTGCGCTCTGTATGATAAAGCCTTCTGGTCCGTTGCTTTTGACAAATATACTGCTGAGATCGTGATCCGCGCAATAGAGGTAACAGTCAGTCAGAGAATTAGAATCCACTCACAATTTTTGTATAATATAAGAAGAGGTTGACAAATACACGGCTGAGATGGTGATCCACGTGATAAAGGTCACAACCAAAGTCATCATAGAGATAAGAGATAGCCAAGAGTGTCATAATATATTGAAAGACGATAATCTTATAGGAATTAACCCATAATAAATTTATGATGATGTGGCTTGGTTATTTAAAACCGATAATCTAATTAGGGATTAATTAATTTAGTTTTAAGATTTATATGAAAATTTATCATTTTAAATTCTCTATATATAGAGACTATGTTTGTTTAATTTTGATGCAAAAATAATTAATTACTAATTAGTAAGATATGGCGTTGAATTTTACTCAACAAAACCATGGCAGTGGGTATGAAGAATGCTTAAAAATGAAAAGGGTGTTGAATCTTAAAACCATCGTACATAGTGGTATTTTAGACTAGTTGAATCTTTTCAACACAGTTTAATCCACATCATCAAATTTCTTTTTTCAACACCCCCATTGTGGTGATTCAACTAGTTGAATTTTATTCAACACCTCATCCAACCACCTCGTTGTATGTAGTTAACCTTTAGTGTGTATAGTATTAAAGCTCTGGCATTGTATTTGAAATAATATTCATTGTTTTTGTTTTTTACATGTGATCGTTCAATAGCACTTCAATATTTAAATAACGAGATCAAACTTTTCATAGAATGAGTATTATCAGAATAAATACTCAAAGTTTGATGTTCTTTAAATAAATGTACATAAGTTATTGAAAAATGGTTTGGGGTCTAGGGTATAGGATTAGGGTCTGGGATGGAAGGAAAGAATACGACGGTGTGGAGAATAGAAGGAAGGGGGGTAGAGGACAGAAACCAAAAGATCCGGTCCGTTGCTTTTGACAAATATACGGTTGAGATCGTGATCCGCGCCATAGAGGTAACAGCCAATCAGAGAATTA
The DNA here is from genome assembly GCA_026261945.1 of Hirschfeldia incana. NCBI lineage: Eukaryota > Viridiplantae > Streptophyta > Magnoliopsida > Brassicales > Brassicaceae > Hirschfeldia > Hirschfeldia incana. Next base: position 732,365 of record JABCMI010000063.1, read on the forward strand.
GAATCCACTCACAATTTTAATATAAAATAAGAATAGGTTGACAAATATACGGCTGAGATGATGAACTGCGTGATAAAGATCACAACCAAAATCATCAGAGAGATGAGAGATAGCCAAGAGTGTAATAATATATTGAAAGACGATAATCTTGTAGGAATTAATCCTTAATTTATTTATGATGATGTGGCTTGGTTATTTAAAATTTATAATCTAATTAGGCATTAATTATTTATTTTTATGATTTATATGACAATTTATCATTTTAATTTTCTATAGAGACTAAGTTTGTTTAATTTTGATGCAGAAATAATTAAGTACTAATTAGTAAGATAGAGCGTTGAATTTTATTCAACAAAACCATGGCAGTGGGTATTAAGACAAATGTTAAAAATTGAAGAGGATGTTGAGTCTTAAAACCATCGTACATAGTTGATATTTTAGACTATTTGAATCTTTTCAACACAGTTTAATCCACATCATCAAATTACTTTTCCAACACTCCCATTGTAGTTATTCAACTGGTTGAATTTTATTCAACACCTCATTCAACCACCTCGTTGAATGTAGTTAACCTTTAGTGTGTATAGTATTTAAAGATCTGGTATTGTATTTGAAATAATATTCATTGTTTTTTTGTTTTTTACATGTGATCGTTGAATAGAACTTCAGTTTTTAAATAACGAGATCAAACTTTTCATTGAATGAGTATTATCAGAATAAAATACTCAATGTTTGATGTTCTTTAAATATATGTACATATGTTATTGAAAAATTTTCATTAAATAAATTTTACATAAGTTATTGAAAAATAGTTTGGGGTCTAGGGTATATTTATAGGGTCTGGGATGGAAGAAAATAATACGACGGTGTGGATGATAGAAGGAAGGGAGGTAGAGGACAGAAACCAAAATATCTGGTCCGTTGCTTTTGACAAATATACGGTTGAGATCGCGATCCGCGCGATAGAGGTAACAGCCAATCAGAGAATTATTATCCACTCATAATTTTGTATAAAATAAGAATATGTTGACAAATATACGGCTGAGATGGTGAACCGCGTGATAAAGGTCACAACACAAAGTCATCAGAGAGATAAGAGGAACCCAAGAGTGTCATAATATATTGAAAGACAATAATCTTATAGGAATTAACCCTTAATAAATTTATGATGATGTGGCTTGGTTATTTAAAACCGATAATCTAATTAGGGATTAATTAATTTATTTTTAAGATTTATATGAATGTAACAGCGAATCAGAGAATTATTTTCCACTTACAATTTTGTATAAAATAAGAATAGGTTACAACCGAAAATATATCTTCATTCAACATATATATATATGTGTTCCTTTTGGATAAGTTGGTAAATTTATTCGGTTAAAGTAAATAGTGAAAATACGTTTACATTTATGATTTATCATAATTATAAAATTACTTAATTCAAAATGACATTATCACCTTGAAGAATGAGATATGAAGGAATCTGACATTTACTATAAACTAACACTGTACGCAAAAACCTACTTCCTAGGCGAATGTCATGATTAAGTTAAATATATACAGTTCAGCATAGCCCATTTAAGCTACACGAATGTCTAACCAAATCATGAATTCTTATTCTAATTTATCAAAATTAGAAACCCAAAATTTAGATAAGCTAATAGATAATCCGATAAAATATAACAAAAATAGCATAGTTTAACATCCAACCAACATCAAACGAAAACTGCTTTGAAAAACCAGAAAATATGATCCGAACGACATAAACATAATATCAAAATAATATTAAACGTTTTAAAGTTGTAGAGAATGAGAAACCGGAAAGGTTAACCAAACATCTGTGGCTCTTTCAACTTGAACCAATCGATGGTAGGCACCTCCACGTCAGACGGCACCTCCACGTCAGACGCCTTGGCCATTGCAAGGACAAGTTCGGACTACAGCTTCTCTTTCTCTTCCCTCAAGGTAAACTCTCTGAAGAGTTCGTCAATGAGTGCCAACTTTCCTTCAATCTTAGAGACTTCAAGCTCTTCAGCGTGTTTCTTGTCGATAGCATCCTGTTGTTGCTTGCACAACAAGAGCTTGAATCGGTAATGCTCAGTGGTCTCATGCTTTTCCTTGTTGAATGCCTCCTGTAGAGAGAAACTGTAATCTTGGAATGCCATTTCCTGATCTTGTTCGGCATGATTTGTATAAACGTCATTAAGAAAGTATTCACAACCAAAACTCAAAAGATTAACACAATAAATACCATTTGCTTACATAAGAAATCGATTGAAATTATAAAATTTTCTAAGCACATTTTTAATTCCAAATCTCGAAAGCTAAACTTAAATAGAATGACCATTTGCTGACATAATAATAATATTTTACATTTTTAAATAATGTAAAAGAAACACTATTTTTATCCTAATGATAAACATCTGCTTACACAAGATATTTAAAAAATCTAAAGTCAAATAAAACTCTGCAAAGGTAAAACAAGAGACGGCGATGGTGACTCTCTTAAAAAAAAAAAAAAAAACTCGAAAAAAGTGTAATACTTTGGTACTAAAAAGAATCGAAATTATTATAACTCTATCAAGTTAAATGCGGAATAAACTACCAAACAAAAATACTTATGAATATTAGAAACCCTAAAAATCTTGATTTCTTCTCCACTAACTAGAGTTTTAAGTATCAAAATTCAATATGCTATATATCGAAAATGGTTAACTAAAGAGAAAGAATAAATACTTGCCAAATATTAGTAGAGAGTAATCTGGAGAAGAAGAGAGATGATAGATTTTGTTAAGATCGTGATCAGTGAACAATTTATATAGAAGAGAAAAGTCTCTCGACGAGTCGCGTCTTTTCACATAAGCACATTTGTTATTTCCATTTATTACAGAAACGAATATTTTTAGGTTTTTATTAATACCAGTGTTAGTGTTTTTATTAATACTAGTGTTCTCCAAAAATTGATATTTTTATTATATTCCACTGCCTTTTAGAATGGCTGTGGCCTTGCCATGACTTTCTCTTTTGTTTTGTGTGGAAATCTCTCTGACTAGATAACACCCTTTGTTTTCACATTTTCATATAAAAGCACCAGCATTAGGAGAACAATTTATTTAGTTTTTTAGCTTTTTGGATAGGAAGAAAACCAAAATATCTAGATAACACCCAATCAGAGAGCCGGAGAGAGGCAAGAGATCAGGTCCATCGATTTTGTTTAAGGCAAACTAATTATTATTTATGAAAAGGATTTAATCCCAAACTACAAGGATCATTTCAGATCAACCAAACATATCATAAATTTTTAGGATCCAGAAACTACACACAGCTCTCTCATTTAATCTTCTCTAGGATGTTAGCAACGACCTCTTCCATATCAAGTTCCGTCATATTTGTAAATGGTTTCTTCATATCCTACATAAGAAGCAAGTCACATCATCTTCGGTAAAACTCAAGAACATAAAGCATAAGGATCTTTGTTCAAAAAAAAACATAAGGATCTAAAAAAATGATTTTCATCCTCTATAAACAGATCATCATAGAAACGTGTTTACGAGCATAAGAACAGACAAGACGAGAAAAAAACTCATTGAAATTGTCACTGAACAACGACTAACTGATAAAATGAGAAGATTTAAAAGGCTTTACCAAAAGACTAATGAATGTTTCGCCGCCTTCCTCTCGAATCTCAAAGTATCCACGCCTAGGCTGTTAAATCAAACATAACAATGTGAAAACAAATCTCAACCTCAAGCATTTATGACGGAAAATATACATGTGGAGAGTTAAAAAAGATTAGAGTTACCTTATCAGGATTGAGAGTGACAATGATGCCAGAAGCAGCTTTCTCCAGACCTTTCTTCACCTCGTTGGCTCTCTCCTTGAATGACTTATCTTGTTTGCTTCATCAAAACAACAAACAATTTCAATGAAGCAGATCACAAGAAGAACCACATTTTCTCTTCAAGAACAATACATTATGAGAGAACGAATCAGAAACCCTAACAGCAGCAAGAATGTGTGCAGATTCAAAACTAAACCCTAACAATGATTAGAGATTTACCAGTGCTCGATTACAATCGTCTTTTTCTCGGAGGCTTCAGCTTCTTCATAGTCTTCGTTGTCTTCTTCTACCGCAACTTCCTCCTTTTCTTTCTTGATCTTCTTCGTCGCTGATCCACCTTCCTTGGCTTTCGTCTTCCTTTTCCTCTTCTCGGGATATTCAAAGTTCATGAGCTTGGAAAACGGCGAGTTACCATCCGTGCGTGTCTGAGTCTGGCTCCGAGTCTGCTGATCCATGCTTCGGGTCTGCCTTGTCGACGTAGCCACCGCAACAGATTTCCCTTTATCTCCTCCTCCGGCACTCTTCGGCGGCGCCATTGAATCAAAGAAGAGCTTCCTCCGTTGCCGAAAAAAATGGCTACTGTGAATGTGATGCTCTCTCTCTTCTTTTCTCTTCTTGATATTTTGTAGCTGAATTTATATTTCTCTACCAGCTATTGCATTTTTGCAGTATATTATTGAATGTAAAGTATTTTAGATGTTGTGGATATTAATGATTACATTTTGACTATGTACATTGGTTGCATGTTATTTTTACTCCACATCATCTTCTCTTTCTTCCACAACACCCACCTTTGGCCAGAATAGAATGCTTTCTCTGTTAAACTAGGTAAACTTATGAAACTCTAGGCAGCTAATTCGGTCCCACTAAAATGTACCCAAGCCAAATAAACCATATTTAAAAAAGCCATCTATTTCAATTGAATATTTGACAGTAAATAAATCATATTTAAAAAAGCCAAACAAAACATATTTAAAAAAGCCAACCATGACACCAAATTTGGTGTTAGAATTACACCAAATTTGGTGTTTTGGTGTCATAATTTTTTTATCATCTGCAACCATGACACCAAATGTTACATCAAATGTAATATTATAATTGGTAATTGGTAATTTTATGTGTGTTTGATTTTAATTGGTAATTTTATGTGTGTTTAATTTTAATTATGAATTTATGTAATTTTATGTGTTTTTAATTTTAATTATATAATTTTTTGTGTATTTAATTTTAATTATGTATAATTATATTATTTTCATTTAAATATATTATTTTCAGGTAAATAACTGATATAAATATATATATATATTATATTATTTTCATATATATATATATATTCATTTAAATATATTATTTTCAGGTAAAAGTAAGAATAAAAAATTATTTTATTTATTGGTGTTTTGCGAACAGTGTATGGTGTAACACTGTTCACAAAACATCAAAAAATTATTTATGCCGTTGGATTTGCCGTTTGGTTGGAGGGTGAGGAACATCAAATATGACGTTATCCCGTTCGATTGGAGAAGCCCTTCTATGAGTATACTCTATATATATGACTAATCGAATGTTATTTGTATTTGTTTCAAAAAAGAATGTTATTTGTCTACCCCCTACAGATTTGATTTTTACAATTTCATAATTTTTCTTGGTAATTAATGATTATGTATTTGTAAAAGTAGACTTCTAAGCGGTTACCATTATACATAGTACGAAGTCTATAACGACATTTATAATTATTGTGAAAATAAAAATATGTATTTCTCTATTTTTATGTCAAATGTATTTCTGGGACTCGAACCAGGGTGGGGAAGCAGAAGAAAGAAATAAAGTATCAATAGAGTAAAAAACGAGGCAAAACACTAATTGGCACGTTATGGAGCTCGAACAAGGGTGTGGAAGGAGAAAGACAGCTAATTTTCCCACTGCACCAATTTTGTTTCGTTTAAAACCTTTCAACAAGATTATATCAGATTTGGAATATAGTATATTATATTTGGAGGAACACTACTGGGAAAACTTAAACCATAACTTTATGAACATTTCATCACTGCAAAAAGAAAGAGCGAGGCATTTGTTAACATTAAGCGTTGTGATGAATTAACATTTCAAGCCTTAAAAAAGGTGAACTAAATCATGATTGAAGAGCCTGCACATATTTGACCCTAGCTGTCTAATCAAAAATTTAGAGGAATTAATAATTATTCAATATCCGTGCTTTTCTTTATAAGAACCATAGGGGAAAAAAATGACGAAGTTTGATATATGACTTTATATATAGGGTTTTTAGTGTTTTAAACCTCGGACTATTTATGGTTCGGAAGAAAAACCTCGAACTAATAATTTAGGCTTTTAAACCTCCAACCATTGATTTTTTTAATGTCGTTAATCCTCCGTAAACAGAGTTACCTTTTCTCAACAGAAATCTGTTAAATCAAAACGGAGCGTTTCAGTAAAATCTTGAAAAACGAGTCATTAAATATTTTGACTCTATTTTTGTTGTCATGCTTAGGATGATGGTTATTTTGTTATGCTATTTCTGCTATTTTCATTTTGAAAATCAAGCATCGTCAGTTAGTACATCTAAACTATTAAAGCAGAAGTACAAAAATGAATTAGCCCTAAATTTTCTTCAATAATTACATATTTATGCCATTGGTTGCTTCCCTAATTGTTTGGAATATGTAGTTCCATATCTTTTATAAATAAAAAGAGAAAACAAAGAAAAAAACAAAGAAAAGGGCAGATTGAATTTGCCAAAAGGAACTTGTGTTTTGTTTTTGTGCGTATACTCTACACAATGATATGTTAGTTGTTTATTATAAACATTTATACAAACATCTAACCGTAATATTATATCATAACTAAATCGTAACATTGTTTATTATAAGTTATAACACTCGTGCGGGCGCACGGGTTAAGGTCTAGTAACATATTAAGACTAAAGTAGATAAATTTTAACATAATTCAACTTACATGACCAAACAACAACGACGTTTCATACATAAACGAAAAAAAAAACGGTTCTGCAACTTCCACTCTAAAACTTAGATCAACGAAACAACAAGGGTTCAACAACTTAAAATTTAAAAATTAGATTTAAGACTCTCAAGCATTAAAATGATCTCACCAATATCTTTCTTCAGCTCACCAATTTCTTTTTTTTTTATCTCAGTCAAATCTTTAGCCATCATTGCTTGTTGACGCCCCAATTTTCCAAGTTCTTCATGGTGTGCTTCATCAAGCCACTTAAACACATCGTTTGGACCATATATCTCTCCACATTTGTAAAATCTTCTTCCTGGATTTTGAGCTGTCTTAGACTCCAATATGATTCTGGGAGCTCCACATTCACACTTCCAAAGAATTCCAACTCCCTCAATGTGATTACCCATCTCTTCACAATCGAAATTGTACTTCTTTCAACTGCAAAGCCAATTTGAACTTTCAAAATTATACCTTTTTGATAAATTAACGAATGGATATAAAGAATTGGGTTTGCAAACAACAAGAATCCTAATTTTTGACTTACCTCACCTAGCTCTTGAGAAAGATGAAAACCCATTTTTCCTCAGATTTGAGAATAGTTAAAGGTTTAAATCACTAAAAACTCTTACACTTGTCTTTCATCCAGCTACTTTTGTGAGAATTAAAATCTGAGAGACAAACATAATATTTTGGTCCAATCAATATTTGTCATGTCATGGAAGATGGACCCATTTCCATTTTATAACGGTGTTGATAAGTTTCAACACTGATTTTGCCACATCAGATTTTTATATTTTTCAACAAACCATTGCAAGCTTATCAACGTTTGTTAAAATTTATTAACAGTTGATAAAACTACCATTGTATATGTACAATGGTTTCAACACTCATTTCATCTTCAACACCTAACTTTTTCTATTTTAACATTCCACATCATCTTCTCTCTCATCCACCTAATTTTTTCAACACATTTTTATTTTTAACCTCTACAATGGTTTGTGTAAAAAACTTCAACACCATGTCCCACAATTTGCTTATTCATATTCTTTTATCTTTATAATATAATAATTACATATTAATAATATTTTTGAATTTAATTAGCTTAAAAACTAAAATAACATAGATATTAAAAAGAAGAATTTTGAGTTTCAAAAAAAATTATTACTGGAATTCAATTACAAAAAAGATTTAAAACATTAAAATAATTGATTATAGAAAAAAATGATGTTTTTTGTTCTGTGTCCAAATGAAACGAAAGTAATCTCTATTTATAGATCATAAGAAGTTATGAATTTTGATATAATTTTTATTATTTAAAAATAAAAATATTGTATAATAAATAAGTTTGAATTTATGGATGAAAATAAAATTAACACAGATCTGAACAACATTTCTACCTAATCAATTTATACCATATGCTAAAGCTGGCCCACATCAATTTTTATCAACATGTTGAAACTTTATTGCAATGTATTCAACAGTTGAAACTTAGTTTCAACACCCCCGTTGTAGATGGTCTCATTTTTAGAATGTTAGAATAGAAAAAATAGGGTGTTGAAGATGAAATGAGTGTTGAAACCATTGTACATGGTAACTATCTTGGATTAGTCAGAATAAACGGACCAGATATTTCGGTCTTCTTCCCTGCATCCCTTGTATTCTCCACATTGTGTACACATTCCTTCATTCCAAACCCTAAACTATACCCCAAACCGCAAACCCTTTTTCATAAATAATAATTAGCTTATATATTGATCGGTTATATTATATCCGCGTGATAAAGGTAACAGCCAGTCAGAGAATTATTATCCACTCATAATTTTGTATAAAATAAGAATAGGTTCCAACCCAAAATAAAAAAAAAAACCTATTATCCGAGTCAACAATAGGTATGGAAAAGTTAACTAAAATCATAAATCTTTTACAATAACTCTTTTTGGACATTTATGGGTAAACTTAAATCAGATATGGTTCCTTTTTTTAATCAAAATATATGGTTCCTTTGTAATGTTAATTTGAAATCGAAAACAAAGAGAATTCGAAGAAAAATAAATCCCTTTTGACTTTACTAAGAGAAATATCTTGTGTTGTTGTTTCATAATACTCATTCTACTAATAACAAAGCCATAAAACACACAAAGGCATTAGCTCGTCAACCTCGGTTTTGGTCTTACTAACCTCCCTACCAATGATTCCGAGTTTCGGAACAGCTTCTTCAACCTCCTCACATACAGCATCCTCGATCCACTTAAACATATGCCCCTAATTCACGACCAAATTAGATATCTTTCTGTCTAAACAACATAAACAAGCAAGGTTGAAGATTACCTCCTTTTTGCTTATACAAAGGTAGAAAGGTCTTCCCGGATTCTCTTGTGTCTTCAATACTAAAGGTACCACACGTAATCCGCAGTCACACTTCGTTGGGAACCCACGATCTCCTCCACATTGTACTTCTAACGATGAACTTATCATGAAATAGAGATAGAGCTTTGAAGCGAGTTTTGGTTTTTCGAGTTTGTGAAATTTTGGGATTTAGGGTTGGAGAATTGGGGGTTTTATGTTTTACAAACGAAGTCGTTTTGGTTCGGGCGATTATAAACCAAAACTATACCTGTCTATTGAACCGGATCGACGACATCCAAGGTGTTGGTTTAGTCTTCGATGCTTTGGTTTAGTCTTTGACGCTTTAACTCGCTAGTCAATGATTTAATACATGTGGAAGAAAACCAATTTGGTTCAAAAAGATGAATATTACTTTACTTTTTCAATATAATTTTAATTGATAATGTCTTTCTCTATTTCTTTTCTAAAAAATACTTATCTCTCACAACTCTCCATTTCTATATATAATGCTCTTATTTCTTCTTTAAAAAATACTTCTCTCTCACCACTCTCCATTTCTTCTTTTTAAAAAATACTTCTCTCTCACCACTCTCCATTTCATCTTAATTTTGTTATGTCGGTTGTCCCTGGTTTCCTTCTCTGCGTGTTTCCAAACAGTCTACAAAACGTAGTAATTTCTAGGCCATAATGATTTATTACTCCTTATGCTTTGGTTAGTATTTATGTAAGAGCATCTTAATTGTATTACTCCATAATTTACTCCAAAATGGTGCAACTCCAGAAATGGAGTTGGGTTTTACTCCAATGTATTAGTTGGGAGCTAAAAAATAATTAAATTAAAAATGGTTATATTATATATATATTGTTGAAAACATTGTATTAAAATTTAAATTTCTTTAAATATATTGTCTAAATTATAACAAACCTCAAAGCAAAACAAATATATTCACGTACGCCTTTCTTCGTTCTTTCACTCGCTAGAAAGTTATAATCATAAATGGACACATGTAGAGCATGTATTGTTACACGTTTCACATTCGGTCGGTGTAACTTCTTTTTTTTTGAACAAAGTCGGTTTATAATCTATGTAACTTTCTGAGGTCTTTTTCATTTAAAGTTGTTCGTCTCTTTTAAGGAAAAAAACGATTCTCCATCTTCTGACTACGTCTCATTAACAATGCATACATCTTCTTCATCTTCCGGCGACCATTTATTTGTCAGGCCTTCCTCTTCTGACTCTTCGTCAGACACTTCACCGGATTCTTCATCAGACACTTCAGCGGATTCTCCATCAGACACTCTATCGGATTCTGAACGATCCTCCCCTACCTCAGTCTCAGTGCATCGCGTTGCGAACGTCATCTCTTCTGGTCCTGATAGTTGTCCGGCGGCACCGCCTGTTGGATACACTGCGATTTACCGTGCGTGCTGCGGCATCGGTTTCCGTCAGAACCTTTCATGGATAATGGTTGAGTTGTGCGGCTTGTTCCGCATTGCCCCAAGCCAACTGACTCTCCGTTCCTGGGGACTTATACATGCCCTTCAGGTCCTTTCAGATCTGTCCGGTGTGGACATAACTGGTAACATGGTCGCTACTGCCTTCTGTAATCGAGAAATTGGAGATGGGTCTCGTCGTTTCGAGTTGTCACCACATCCTCTTTTTAGGTCCCCTGCGGTACTACCAGAGTGGCTCGATAACACACCAACGTCCGTCGAATATTTTTTCGCACTTCACCTTGGCCCGAGACCCATGGGGTTGCGTCTCTCTTTGTCGCCTTCAAGTAAAAATTTATTGTGCAACGTCAGTCTATTCCATGATATTCGGGTGATGATTGTTTGTTTGGTTTCTAGATTATAGATTTTGGTTACTGGGTTTTAGTTTTTGTTTTTGGATTTTAGATTTTGATTTCTGGTTTTTTATTTTGCAGTAGATTTTAGTTTTAGGAAAATCATGAATGGTGATCTTAGATTGCAGTAGATTTTAGTGTTGATAACTTTGGTAGATGAAGTGTTGATTAAAACTTCAATAATGATAGATTTTGGCTTTTGTGTACCAATGGTAGTTTTTTTTCTTTCCAAAAACTAGTTTCTGATATGTTTAGGGAATCCAATTTTTTCAGAATTTTGATTGGTTAATAAAGTAGTTTTTGAAAAACAAATGCCAAAAACTTTTTTGAAAACTAGAAACAATCTACCACTTGATGATCAAGTGATTTTCTAGGTGAGTTGCCGGGGGATCCACCTGAGTGGAAGTGGTTCCGTGACGTTCTGTTTAATCTACCCAGTAACCTCTGTGATACTGCGTTTCTGCTGCATCCCGATATCATCCAGCTGACCTCATTGGCGTCTACTGACGAACATCTTTTCATCCCAGAACGTAACTGATATTTGTTTTTGTTTCAGTTTTTTTTTTTGTTAACATCTACTTCAAGAATTTTAATAACAACGACTTTATCAAAGTAGATTCGATGGATGCCTTGATCACCGCTCGCCTCCATTTTTATACCCTCTCTCAAGTTTCATCAAGATCGGTTGAAAGATCTCCATCCCAGCTTTGCCCAGATGCATCATCTTCTCAGGATCCTACTGTTTCGGCTGATAATCCTTCCAGTTCCAAACGTCCTTGTCGCTAGAATTTGTCATCAGTTGCAAACTTTGCTTGTCATCAGTTGCAAACTTTGCTTTCTTTTTGAAACTTGTGATATGCGTTTCTGAATCACACCTGCTTTCGTATGAAAAACCGTAATTTATGCTTGATTTGCTATGCTTGTATCAAATTATTATATATAATGTGTAATATTATAATGCTAATGTTAGGATAACGCTATCGATATAAATATATTATCCCATCCTCTTTTGCATAGAAAATCATTGAACTTTAAATTACAAGTTCCTTTCCGTCGCTGATATTCATAACATAGGGAAACGTTATGGCAAGACAATGATATTTCAACAAGGCAACCGCCAGCCTAAAATACCACTGTCCTAACTGCAGGGTTTCTTCGAATTGTCTTACCAATGAGAAGTCCTTGCTATAATACTAGAAAGCTGTTTTGCACTCCTCAGGCAGTCGTAATCACTCCGTATAAGGACAGTTACATCCCCCCCCCTGCCCCCAATAAAGCAACCCACTATTCATAATTAATGTTCTTAAATGAATATTCTTATGTTTTTCAATGTAAATATCCAATTAGATGTAATGAATAATAATGTTTTGAAGTTTATTGGATAATATTAAGATATACTATAATTAATTTCTGCTAAAGATAAAACAAAGATAAAACTTATTGATAAATTTATAAACCAGGAAAAGAAAAACCACGATCATAAATAAAAGTTTTTGGTGCAGTTTGTCGAATCGATGTAATATATATATATATATATATATATATATATATATATATGTTTGGGGTTTGGAAGATGTGATGCCCTCTGGCTAGTATCATGCAACATTTTCGGTTTTTGGGCTTTGACTTTAAGACTTCTAACGGTTGTTTATATTGTAAAACTGAGCATTATTAAACTGTATACTTTTAAGATAGCTGATTGTTTTAGCTTTGCCAGTTGTGTACTTCAACGAAAAGAGGATGGCAAGGCAATAAGGTCCATTTGCAAGGGAATAGCAGCCCAATAACGTTAGCTTAATTATTTCAGCACAGTATTATTATTATTATTCTATATGAGGTTCATAGCTGTGAAAGGACCTGATTTCTTGACCGGGGTAGCCTTAGGAGTCGTGAAATATTGCGAAAGCAAAAAAAGAAATGGCAAGGCAACAATTTGCATCAGCAAGGGAACAGCCGGCCAATAAAGTATATCAACCACTAGCTGCAGATTTTTCCATTATTAATAATATATGATGTTCATAGTTTTGTATTGTGTGCTCTTCACTTATAAAACCGATATGACAATGTATAACATCTTTGTCCATGCTGAACCCCAGCCAAGAAAACACTCAACTTATTCGAGTTAAGCTACTGCGAATTTGGAAAATCAAATTATCATCTCCGCGATTGTACAAGTTGAAGTTGATTTTGGTCGATTCTGAGGTTATTTGTTACTAAAGGTTTAGCTCTCTTTTATATATTGATGTATTGTACAAGTTGAAGTTTATTTTTATATTATAGAATATTTTGGGAGCATGTACTAAATTGTTGTATTGTTGTATAACGTCTATTTCAGGGGAAGAAAATTCAAGCGACGATTTCTCCTGGATGTTTTATATACTTTGTCCATGACTTCCTGGTAAACAATTGGTATTCTATCAAAGATTTTAAGATAAAGACAAACTTTGGTAGGACCAGGACAGCCAACAACATCTTTAAACTCAAATTTACTATATCAACCATAGTTAAGCCTGTTCCTTCTGTATCATCTTCGTTGTACTTCCATCCTACCTGTTTCGCTGATATTGTCCATAGGAGGATTGACTTCAAACTTGCTGTCGGTACGTAATAATCGTTCGTCCTTATATAATACTGTAATAAATAAGGTTTCAGTTTATTACTGAAAAAGTTATACTCTTGTGTATGTATAATGACAATATTTATTTCAGATATTATCGGCGTGATAATTAGTTGTGCACCAATCCAATTTCTTTTAAATGAAGAAACAAAGTTCAACGACCTTCCATTTCTGAGTTTCACAACAGAAGATGATAGGTATATTCATTAGTGTTATTCATTATTATTGTATAATATTACTACATAAATAAATTATGTGTTGTCATAATATGTTTGTTATATACATAGGGAACATAGAATCGAGTGCCATGCGGTAGGTGACATTGCCGTTCAACTTGAGAAAAATCGTGTCTGTTGTCAACAACCTGGTGATTCCGAAATATGCTTATTACGATTTTGGCATATTAATCAGTTCCCTGATGGTATTATTTTGTTCTTTATTTGGTTAAATTGCATATTGTAACAATATGTATTATGAGATATTAAGTTTCCCAGTGTTTATTTTTTCTTATAGGCATGCACGAATACATCCAGGTACTGTGGAACCCTAATGTACCTGAAGTTATGGGAATGTGGATGCTTTTACTTCGAACTGTGTGTACGGAGAAGAAAAAAAGAAGCTTGGTTTGTAGTCAATGACCCCCATCCGATATTCACTCAAAGAACACACGCTGATCTCTGGTTCAAACTGTCGGCGTTATCCACATAACTATGAACAGTTGGGAAGCTTAGGTTTTGCGAGAAGACAGTTTCCCAAAGGAAGTAGAATGGCATATGAAGTTGTTGAAGAGAAGCATGTGTGTACTCTCCTTTATATCTAGCATTCTAATAGGAAAGAGCAGGACCGGAGACAAAGCACCCTCTGTGGAGCCTTTTTATTTAAGAGCTGTGAATGATCTTGAGATGTGTAGGACGTTTCCTTGGGGAAGATTATCATTTGATCAAAATATGAGGGATATCGTTCGTGCAGTGGATCACTTTGGTGGAGTTGTCAGCAAAGGTGGATTCACATTTTCAAGTTTCTGTACTTCTCTGGAGCTTCTACCGTTTGAGGCAATTCCACAGCTGAAGAAGAAATTTCGTGAACTTCATAGAGGTTACACAGAGAGCAGTTGTCCTCGTATGTGCAAGTCTCAGTACGTACCAAGTGCCCTGACAGGTTTTCCACTTTCGGACATAAATAAAGCACTTGGCAATACAAAGGTTATCATTAATTTAAATCTAAACTACTTTTTGGTTGCATAAAAAGTTGTGTTTATTGAATTGAAATGATATTTAAAATGGCAGGTAATTGAAAGTATCTTGATCCCGTCAGTTTACGAAGAATCTAAACTTGAGCGAATCTTTGAAGAAGTAGAAGTCTGTGACGTCGGTGATGTTATTCTTGACGGTTGGACACAGTGTCTCGTCACGAATCATAAGTCAATATGGTTTGAAGATATGTACAATCAAGATGTGGCTGCTAGGAAAGAGCCAGCCCGAGATGGGCTCATGAATAAAGTCGAGGAGGAAGATAATATTTCTCTTCGTACTTTGATTGAAAAAGGGTTAAAGAATTCCGTCGACATGGGGATTAAGGTTGTCATTGACAAGGTTGATAAGATGAATAAAAGACTTAGAGAAGTGGAAGCTTTTGTGAAGGAAGCGAAGGAAAGGAGTGCATTAACAAGGAATGGAGAGCCACCGCTTATTGAGCAGGTAACACTTTGTGATACTAGATTATCTCCAGATATTCTCTTTATAATATCAAGTAGCCCCTGCTTATTATAACTGTAACTACAGGAATCAGAGGAGGGGGCTACCGCATCCACTGCGGTTGGTGAAGCTAATCGGAAGAAAAAAAGTGTTGAATGATGTGAACCAATCCTGTGTGGTTGTAAGGTCTTCCACGAATGGGGAATATATATGAAACTGCCTTTTGGATAAAGGATCTAGTTTTTATGTTATGTTATCTGGTCGCAACACTATGGAAACTCTAGCTAAAAGAGTGATTTACTAATTCAGATATTGTTACGAGTATACATGATTTGCTGCAATGGTTCAACCAGTTGTAGTTGCTCTTCCACTGCCTATAAACGGCTATTCCCTTGCCAACAATTGTAGTTGCTTTTCCCTTGCCATTAACCGGCTGCACTCTTGCAAAAAAAAAAAAACTAAATTGATGTACATGACCTGCTAGCTTGCCAATAATCAGCTTTTAACTTGCCAATATTTCAGCTGTTAGCTTGCCAACATGTTAATGTTTCGCTTTAATCTATTAGGGTGAAAATATAATTTTCTCTCGTTCGTCTTCAATTCATTTTTTCTCCTTCGTCTTCGACCCTACGCGATCCTCTATTCATCAGTACCCTTCAGGCGATCTCAACGAAGTTTATAATAAGGTGAACCATTTCCAAATTACGTTTCCGATCTTACTAGGTCTGTCTTTCTGTTTTATTTGTTATTAGAAACAATTATGAAGAAAATCCTTCACCTTTAGCTGTTTCTAGGGGTTGCCACTCTTTGTTTTGTTGATACTATGGAGTTCCCTACAAGTTTATTTTCCGACGAAACAAGGCCAGATCCAAAGAATTTTATAAATTACAGCTCTACTTTCAAGTCCCTGAGGGCAGTAAGAGGTGTAGTTAGTGCTGAAGTGTGGGAGCATGTTGAGAAGTCTCAACTAGGGGTAATTATTAAGTACATGAATCAGGAGTTTGCATGGAGCTCAACATGTTCATTATGTTCTTTCTAGACAACTCTTTTGCAAAAAACAACATGAGCTTTGGTTTTTGATAGAGAAACTGCCTGCCCGTTTCTCGTTATTTGAGTTTGAAGATATCACATGTTTAAACTGTGGTCCAATACCTAATACAATGGTAGTGGAAGATGTGGAGAAAAGTAATAGTTTTTGGGCGCTGTTCAACCTGAAACACTCCCGATCAACCCCAAGCGTTGAGGACATATGTGCACTCTGTCGTCTGTCTCCTGATGTTTGCAAATCCTGGTCTAAGGAAGACCAGATTAGGCTGTGTTATTTGGTCATCTTGACAGGCGGTTTACTTGGCCTTGATCGAAGAGAACCTATCCCTCCTGCTCAAGCAAAGCTGCTTATGGAGTTGGAGATTTTCGAGCAGTATCCCTGGAGAAGAGTGGCTTTCGTTGAACTTGTCAACCAGATTAAGACCAAAACAGCGAGTGGTGACATCAAGCAGAGCTGTTATGTCTGCAAGGGGTTCGTGCAAGTAATCCAGGTTTGGGCGTACGATTTTATAACCTGTCTTGGAGAAGCAATTGGGCGTCATATCAGGTCAAATGGTCCATGGTTACAGAGGTTCAAAGGCCACGGTGGGAAGCTCGGCTTGGGTGCTAAACTTGAAAAAGCTATGGTTTGTTAACTTCCTACGGACTCATTAATACTTTTTTTTTAATTTCTCTTGACAACCACATAATTTGTTCTACAGGTAACATCGTTGTCCCCAGGAAGCTTAGCTGGAGTTAATCGGGTTTGGGAACACCAAGATGAGGATCCTGAGATTGAAAATATTTTGGAGTTCCTTCGCCAAGGCAATTCCCTGAGTACCATTACTTGGCAAGCCCTGCAAAAGTACCCACTGACACCGATGATATCTAACAAGCGTAGTCTGGCTGCAAGCCGGAGAAAATCGAAGAAATCAAAGAAGTTGGCTCGGCGATTCGCAATGGCATAGACCAATCAGAGACACATTTTGATGATAGCATCAGTGTCAAGACCCGGCAGCCAGTTCATCTTACAGACTCTGTAGAGAGTGTCGTATGGGGGAATGATACCAGTAAGATGGAAACTAGACCACCCGGAAAACCTGTAGCCAGTCAGCACAGATATGGCTAGACACATGTCACAACTCTCCCAATCAAATGAGCGTTCAACAGCTGGCGTTAATAGTGCAGTGTTGATGACATCGGGATCAAAAGCAAAGTGAGTTCCTCAGATGAACACTCCATCCGCCGTGTGGCGAACGTTCAAAATGAATTCTCTAACGACTCTAGGACATAAGGGTTTCACATCCAAGACGGTGTACGTCCATCATACAGGATCGATGATCCTAAACGGCTCTAGGAGATCGGAGTAATGAGGAGAGAGTGTACCTTGAACAGAAAACCCTTAAAGACACAGGTCTTGATATTTCATGCGACCGGCGTCGTTTTTGTGACGTCTTGTCGGAGCATCCACCGGGAACTGATCGAACACAAACAGCACTCGAGTAGTAGTGAGACGCTGATTATACAAGAGATAAGGAGAGGGAGCGGAAGGGTCAAAATTCACCATGAATCACCAAGAGAGAGAGAGAGAGAGAGAGAGAGAGAGAGAGAGAGAGAGAGAGAGAAAGAGAGGGAGAGAGAGAGAGAGAGAGAGAGAGAGAGAGAGAGAGAGAGAGAGAGAGAGAGAGAGAGAGAGAGAGAGAGAGAGAGAGAGAGAGAGAGAGAGAGAGAGGGACACTAAAACGTCACATGGCGTGAACAACACACCACTCTTTGCTTTTTGAAGGCCGAAGCCCACAAGCCAACCAAGGCCCAAAACCAACCAAGACCCAAAAGTCATTAGCGTAGCGTAGGGCAGACTGACAGCAATTAAAGAGCAACCCATATTAATATGTTTACAAAAGGAAAATTATTTTTATATAAACCAAATACAAATATGAAATATTTTATTTTATACTCACAAAAGAACTATTGTAAGATTTTTTAAACACTTCAAATATCAGTCCTTTTAGCTGTTGCCTTTGGCCACTGTTTCCTTGCTATTTAATTTCTGTTAGTTATGTAGAAGAGTAATTATTCCACCAATAACCTAACCACTATTTCCTTGCTATTTAATTACTATCTAGGGTTTTTTTTGGGGCTCTGGATTCTCCTTTATTTAATATCTTTATTATATATGATACTAAATGTAAAAGACCAAAACCGTAAGAAAGTTGAGTTATTTACGAGTTGAACCTAGTTGTACCGGAAATACCCTGCTTTTTGTGTAAGCATAGATGTGCTTTTTTTAAAGATCTTTCTCGTATTTAAATTTGTATTTGAGATTAACATCTCCAATGGTTTTGCTTCATTTTTTGCTTCAAAAATTAACTTTATTCAGAATGAAGCAGCAAAATGAGCACATCTTTCTCCAATGGTTTACTTGGCTTTAGAAAAAGATAAGAATAAATCATGTATGACAACTCATTACTCGTTATCCGACGCTTTTCTCTTCCGAGTAGCTTCACCATTCGCAGTAATAGTGATGTATCTCAACAAAACTCAAACCTAACTGATGTATTCACAATTCGAGGAGCTTCACCAAATCAATTTCGTTTTGATATATCTAAACAAAACTCAAACCGACGTCGTATTGGCGTTAAAAATATACAAATTGACATGCTGGCGGTAGTAGTGATGCTTTTAGTTGCTGTTACTTTGCCCCTTCAGAGGTATTATGTGTCAAAAAATCAGCAGCTTCATGGGCTCATTACCTAAATCAGCCCAATACTCAGCTGATGGCTTGCCAATACTCTCCTCTGTTTCGCTTGAAATCATTAAAGGTGAAAAATTAATTGTAAGCTTTTTGACAGAACGGTGAAGGAGTCACGTGCCTTACATTTCAGTTCTAGTGTTCATCTTCCGAATCCCTTCGATTCATCGGCCAGTTTTAGTTCTCCCGTTACAGATATTGTATTCATCAGTACCCATAAGGCGATCTCAGCGAAGTTTTGCTTCTTCTTGCCATAAGGTGAAGGATTCGAAAAAAACTTAATTTTAGCTTCTTCTTCGCCTTTTTTCTTAATTTTTAGATTACCAATTTTTCCTAATTTGGGCTCGTCTAATATTATTGCCAACAGGTGAATACTATGGCGTTCCCTCGAAGTTTGTTTTCTGACAAAACGAGGCCAAATCCAAATAATTTTATAAATTACAGCTCTACTTTCAAGACCGTGAAAGCAGTTAAAGATGTAGTTAGTGCTGAAGTGTGGGAGCATGTTGAAAAATCTCCACTCGGGGTAATTATCAAGTACGTGAATCTGGAGTTCGCATGGAGCTCAACATTGGTTCATTATGTTCTTTCTAGACAACTCTTTTGCAAAAAACAACATGAGCTTTGGTTTTTGATAGAGAAACAGCCTGTCTGTTTCTTGTTATTTGAGTTTGATTTAAACTGTGGTCCAATACCTAATACTATGGTAGTGGAAGATGTAGAGAAAAGTAATAGTTTTTAGACGCTGTTCAACCTGAAATGCTCCCGATCAACCCCAAGCGCTGAGGACATATGTGCACTCTGTCGTCTGTCTCCTGATGTTTGCAAATCCTGGTCTAAGGAAGACCAGATTAGGCTGTGTTATTTCGCCATCTTGACAGGCAGTTTACTTGTCCTTGATCGAGGAGAACCTATCCCTCCTGCTCAAGCAAAGCTGCTTATGGATTTGGAGATTATCGAGCAGTATCCCTGGGGAAGAGTGGCTTTCGTTGAACTTATCAACCAAATTAAGAACAAAACAGCGAGTGGTGACATCAAGCAGGGCTGTTATGTCTGCAAGGGGTTCGTGCAAGTAATCCAGGTTTGGGCGTACGCATATATACCCTGTCTTTGAGAAGCAATTGGTCGTTCTATCACGTCAAATGGTCTATGCTTACTGAGGTTCAACGGTTCGAATGAAAGCTCTCCTTGGGTAATAAATTACAAAACGCGAAGGTATGTTAACATCGTGTGGTAACATCAAAACAATGTATTTTAATTTATATTGACAACCACTTTGTGTAATTTCTTTTATAGGTAACTTGTATGTGTCCGCGAATCATGAATGAAGTTCATCCTGTTTGGGAACACCAAGATGAGGATCATGAGATTGACAATCTTTTGGAGTTCCTTCGCCAAGAAAAATCCCCGAGTACCATTACTTGGCATGCCTTGCCGGAGTACCCATTGACACCGAGTAAATGTAACAAGCGTAGGCGTGTTGCAAGCCAGTGGAAATCAAAGAAATCAAATAAGTTGGCAAGCAGAGAGCAATAGAACGTTGGAGTTGGAGGTGAAAACTCTTGTGACATTGCAGAAAATGAAGACCAAGTAATAGTGGAGTTGACTGAAAGAGTGAAGGCAATGGAAACGCTAATCAATAGCGGACATGTCTCAGCAATTTTTCAATCTTCTACTGGTATTACCATGGTAATCTAGCATCTCGACTCACTCAGCTGGAAGAATTTTATCAAGTCAAAATACCCGAACACGATCAGTTTTCTAACACAAAGCCTCCCGCAAAACCAGAAGTATGTCATTCGTTTCAGTAATCAGTGGCAATGCAACAATATGTGATGTTTCGTATCCCCTATTATTATTGTTTTCTGTCACAGTTTTTTGACGGAATCATAGGAGAGACTACAGCACAAGGAACTGGTGGACTCCAAGTCTCAGAAAAAAAAGAAGAGAAAACAAAAGACAACAAACCAGTCGGGGAAGTTTACCCACAAAAAATCGGCCACCCAGACAACCCAGAGGCAGAGAATGCAGGAGACAATACAATCTCACCCATAGGCTTTGCACTACAAAAAAAATCTACATTGATAGCATATTGTTATAGCACGTTTTACTGAACTGCTATCGTAGATGATTTAAAATTTTCCGTTTAATATAATAGCATTAGATAAACGCTGTGATAAATGAAAACCTAAAATAGCACTTAATCAATGCTATTCTGAAAATGAAGTGAGCGGGAAAATAAAATCTCTGATACCGCCAATACTTAAAAGGTAATTAGATGTAAGCGCCGAAAATATTAATTGAGCGGCTTCGGAAATATTATCAAAGACATATAATAGCATTTTTATAATGCTATAAAAAGTTGTTCGAACCCCTAAACCCCAAACATGGTTTCAACCCTAAACTTTAAATACAACCCTTAAAACTTTATTTTTCATATTTTAACTTCAAATCTTTAAATTAAACTCAAAATTTCATCTTTGTAATCTTAAACTATAATTTATTAAACACGTATCTTTTATCTTCAATGAAACTCTATATTCTAAACCATTACTTCAAACATAAACTATACATCCAAGACTCTAATATACACTTCAAATCTAAATTATTAAAAATTTAAGTACAAATTTTATATCTAGTCTTCTATTCTATTATTTTCCAACTTTAATCCAAAATACTAAACTTTAACCCTAAACCTCATATTCCAACATCCAAACCTTAAAAGACGAAGCCAAAATTTACTCTTAATCATAATTTCTTTTAAACCATAAAACCTAAATTTTAAAATTTTGGACTTTAAAATCAAACACACAAATTTATAAATGAATTACAAATCAGACTGAACTATAAATCAGATTTCAGTATAAACATACAATTTTTTTAAAATGATAGACCAAAATCATAATCTTGACATCAATATAATATTTTCAAATTTAAATATCAGTTCTTAAAATCAATATCATTTTATCATGTTCAAAAAAAGAAAACTTGTAAATTTAAATTATAAACTACAAAATATAAAGTTTTAAATAAGATATAACTAAGAAAAGTTACTTATAAAACAAATTATCAAATAGTGAAGAACAAAACAAACTCAAAAATAGAAAAAGAAAAATAAATCTTTCTGACCAATAAGATTCAAGTACATGGACCACACATATTAACCATTGGATTAACTTAGATCTAAAGGCTGAGATTTATTCATTTTATTATTTTTTCCTCCCTCTCTCTCTCCCTCTCCACGACAATCTCTCATCTCATTCCTTTTTTTTTCTGATTCAATCTCCATCTTCTCCATCTTCTCCTTCACTAGTTCACTCTCATATCCATATCTCATATCTCTCTTTTCTCCCATCTTTGTCCCACCACATCTCCTCCTCGTCTCACCACCACCACGTCCTCCTCTTCTCACCACCACCGCGTCTCCTCCTCTTCTCACCACCACCGCGTCTCCTCCTCTGCTCATCACTGGTACTCTCTGTCTCTCTCCGTTTCCCTCTGTCTCGATCTCTACTCTCTGTTTGCTATCTCTATTTCTCTCTCTTTATCTCTGTTGAATCTATTTTTTTTTTGTTCTTGGCAGCTTCGATCGGATTCACGGTGTACCAGATACCACGGTTTGGATCTGAGAACACA
The DNA here is from genome assembly GCA_026261945.1 of Hirschfeldia incana. Taxonomy (NCBI): domain Eukaryota; kingdom Viridiplantae; phylum Streptophyta; class Magnoliopsida; order Brassicales; family Brassicaceae; genus Hirschfeldia; species Hirschfeldia incana. The sequence goes on from JABCMI010000063.1 coordinate 755,106, forward strand.
CCGGAGCTGAGCTTGACGATCTGGGCAGAACAAGACGATGGATGAAGGTGGATGAAGATGATGAAGATGAAGGCAGGCGGCGGCTGAGTCCTTTTTTGTTTTTAGGTTTAGGTTTTTTTCTTTCTTTTTAGATTTGGTTTAGTGTAAACCAAATTGTACTGGTCTGAGTTTATTTTTGAATTTCTGGTTTAGTTTTGTAAACCGGAAATAATTTGTAAACCAATTTAAATTTATAAATAATTTTTTTTTCAATATAAAACAATTTCAATTTAATTTTCAATTATTTAATTTTTAATAATTATTATTTTTGATTTTTTGAAAAAAAATCTATTATAGCATAAATATATGAATCTTAATCAATTTATAACGAAAAAGTAATGCTATAGTTAAGTTATTAACAACATTCAAATATTGCTATTGTATCTGAATATTTCTTAGCGTTTCAAAAATGCTATCGTAGAGGGGGTATCTACGATGGCTGCCGATGACATAGCATTTATGAATTCGTTATGAAATGTTTACGATAGCATATTTTCCGTGCTAAGAATGTACATATTTCTTGTAGTGTTGATGGACTCTTGGAGGATATAAACCAATCTTACTTACTGGTTGATGCCGAGGCTTCAAAAAAACAACCCTTGTTAACTCCAAAGGTTGAAGCGGCTTCAGAGTCCAACAAGGAACCAGATGATGAACGGGCTATTGAACTATCGTCAGAGTCAAACGATTTAACTTACCCACATCCTTTCACGCCAAAGGAGAAAACACACAATTTTGAAACCACTTCATCTGCTGACGTCACTGTTATCAAGGCTTCTAAAGCCTTGGAGCTTCAAGTGTTAGAGAGAAAGAAGAACAAAATGCTTCCTCAGGCTAACAATCCCCCTCCTAGGTTTCAAGCAAGTAGGGGTCTGGTCTTGGCGCCGCACCTCAAAAGCCCATTTTTAGTGAGGATACCCAAGTTAAGGGGGTATTAAACAGATATGCGCAGAATTTGACGTTAGACCAACTAAAGGAGGTAGTATAGGCTCCAGCTAAAGCTTCAGATATTGAAGAGCTAACCACTTTTAGAGAAAACCGGTAAAGTATCAAGTGGCTTCTATAGAGGTTCATATACCACACGAACTTAATTTCTCATTTTCACGTGCAGTGATTCCATTTATCCAATTGGCTCGGAGAAAAGGGCCAGTGAGTTCTTCAACGTATTTCTGAAGCCGATGGCGTGGTTGGAAGACATGGTAAGAGATCTTAGATTTGACAAATACCTAGCTCATTTTTTGGTACTCATATATTTTCATCCCTTTTATAGCACATGGACGCAGCTTTGGATTTTTATAGATTACGACTCGAAAAAATGTTCCCACAATCAAGGATGGCTATTATGGACGTAATGTTCCAGTTGATGTGGGCAACCACCTACAAGGAGTGGGTAGTCAATAGAATACTTCCTAAAGGAACCCGTGGTTACTTCTACGGACAGTTACCACTATATGCTACAGCATTTAAGTGGTGGAGGGGGTATGTGGATACGATCTGCTCCTGTCTTAATGTACACGAAAACACTCATTGGGTAGCCATGGTAATTTCCATTCCAGATCGAACTATCAAACTCTATGATAGTGGGAGATGCTGTGCTAAAGAAACATGTGGTTCCGTTTGCTTTTATGTTTCCCTACGCGCTTAAAATGTATGCTGATATGAAAGAACAGCCAAATATGGTTCTTACACCTTTTGAAATCGTATGTGTACGGAATGGGGTTCCACGAGCAAAACCTCCATATGGGGACTGTGGCGTTTATGCATTAAAATACCTTGAGTGTCTAATGATGGGTGTTGTTTAAGACGCCACACATCTTACCAATGACAAGATGGCCGAAGTGAGGGAAAAACTCGCTGTGCGGATGTATTTAGCAACAACAAAACAAGGTACGAATATGTGGGATCCCTCACTTGTATCAAAGATCGTAGAAAGAAAAATACAGTTGATAATCCGTTCAACGTATTTTGTAAAGGTAAACGGACGAGGAAACACACGTTTATCAGTTATTTTTTGCTCCTGACTTGTAACAGACATCATAGATGGAAAATACAGTAGATAATCTGTTCCACGTATTTTCTAAAGGTAAACGGACGAGGAAACACACGTTTATCAGTTCTTTTTTGCTGTTTCTTTTGTTCTACTGTTTCCTGCTATCAAAATGTATTACCTTGCCGATGGATTGGAAGTTTATATTTTCCCATAACTTAGGTATAACCCGAATGTCAACTGTTGTCTCATCCTGTTAGTATTGGCTGGTGATGCTCTTAGAATTTCTTAGGTGTACCCAGTTATATACGTAGGGATGTATTTATATACACATTTTAATGGGGCTTGCCAGTGTTTCTTTTTGTATTTTACAGACCTGCGAGTTTATAAGGTAGCTATATTTATAGGTAGCTATTCATACAAATTTATATAATGTATTCAAGCCAAAAACTATATTTATTTTTAAGAAACTCTATATAAGGCTTTCTCGGTAAAACTAGGTAAACTTAAGAAATTCTAGGTAGCTATTCGGTCCCACTAAAATGTGCCCAAGCCAAAAAAACTATATTTAAAGTCGAACAAAGGATTAAGTTAAGCCAGAAGTTGGAACAAGGGATTAAGTGAAACCAAAAGCTGGAACAAGTGAGATTAAGTGAAACCAAAAGCTGGAACAAGTGAAAAAGTTGAAACAACAAGATTTACAGAAGACAATAACAGTGAGAACAACACGATTTACACAAGACCTTCAACCCCATATTTATGAACATAAGGGTCGCTGTTTAGTAGAGACTGCCTGAAGTCCTCAACCTCGGACAAACGCGGATTGAACCTGAAGTCTGAAAGTCCTCCTTTAGTCTCAAGCTATAGATCAGGAGGACAAAATAAATCTGTATAAATATAAAATGATTTTAGTAAACGTTTTACTCCACCATCACATTTAAAACTAGTCACAGAAACTACACTTTCTCCAACACTTGCAGACCCTCCACATCTTAAGGGCCACAATCACCTGTCCACCTATCATGTTTTCAAGACCATCCCGGAAGGCATAGGCCTGTTCGCCAGTTGCCACACATTTAATCTGGCTGTCACTATTCAGAATAAAGAAAACGTGTGTCAATTACAATATAAATAAATTTTGCTTGGATCATATGTTACTTTCTACTTACATGTTTTCCCTTGTGTAAAAAATCATCGTTGGTCATGCAGGGTCATTGAAACGGGCTTCCGTATTGAAGACCACTCCTATTGTATCTACCATATAAGTGTAACTCAACTAAATCAATTTGTTTCACTTAGTTTCACTTACATCTACAGAGTCATACAAAGTTCTGAAACTAAGACATGCGACTGTTGCGATTACCAAGATCTAAATATGTGAATATATTTATTTTAGTAGCATTCATACCTATGGGATAGTTTAGTTCCCTGTGGAACATGTGAGGGATTGCATGGATGTTCTTGAAGTCCATGAAAAGCCGATTGTTCAGAGGATCGATCATGCGGACTTGTGTGTCTAGCGTAGGAGTTAGTCTTAACCGAGAGTTAGTTGCATTGAAACATGGAGAGGAACGTTCAACTTCTACCACAAAGATTTCCACCCATTGTCCCTCCTTGTTTTCGAGGCCTATAAACCTTTCATAATCCCCATAAACGGTCATCTCCATCTTGGACCCCTACATAAATAAAGTACAAGGATCAAGTTATATGATGATGAAAAACTTGAGAGGTGATGAAAAACTTGAGAGATGATGATATAACACTTACATCTTCATCTGCTAGGACATAGGCAGAGAAAGGCTTATGCCTGTTGGTAATCGAGGAATAGAGAGGGTAGACCCTGTGTATTTTGACTCTGAAATGCCAAGCCTTGACCTTGGGGTTATAAGAAGCCTCGGTAATCTCGGAAAGCTTATTGTAGTAGTCTGTCATCTTGTTTGTAGAGATGAGAGAATTCCACTCAGAGATGAGAGAAGAGATGATAGAACTCGGATATGAGATGAGATGAGAGAATTTTGCAGAGTTACTGTGGTGGAATTTAAATGCAATGGTGATGATTCTAGACAATGTAGTGTTGTGACGTTTCACGTTTGGTTTCAATGCAAGTGTAGAGTCGCGAGTGTAATGATTATTATAAGAGACTTTTTCAATCGATTAATTATTGGATTTTTCTCAACCATTTTTATTATCTCTTTTACTGCTTGCTCAGTAAATAATCCATAATATTATATTTATTTTCAAAATATAAAACAATATAATACCTAATTTTTACATACTTCCATATATTTACACTATATATTTTTATATAGTTCCATATATTTTTGCTTAGTTTCATAAATTTAGACAATCAATATCAGTTAGTTTCATTTAAACTGTTAGAAACGTGCGTGAGAAGTCGTGTAGCGTTGCAAATATCAAGGGTCGGCAAGGGGATATTTCACTCGCAAGCTTACATCAGACCGAAAGCAAGTCAAGAGCAATTTTTGAATAGCCAAATATATTAAAGTACTATGTATAAACCGAATTGCTTGGTAAACCAAATTATTCAAATATTTTTTAATTAAAAATATTAGTAATTTCTAAAATATTTCATATTTATTAATGAAAAAGTTCAATTACCTGATATTTAAACATAAAATAGAGAAAGTAGACTATATGGCTATAATGGGAACCAAAAATTAGCTGGGAAATTGAAGGGCATGGACGTAGTAGTGACTTCAAATGCAGATACCATAGCATATTTTTCTTCGTTTAAAATTTGTTCACATATAGTACGAAAAGTATTTAATTTTGTATATTTTCTAGTTTATAAATCTAGCAGATATAAGAAATTCTATGGTTTATGCTTTAATCAGAAAAGAGCTAGTTCGAAATTTGGTCTAACACTTACTATATTATTGCTGACCTTGGTCTTACTGAGTAAATAAAAGAATTGACCGGTGAAAGAAGTCCACCTTTGGGAAGAAAAAAGGCTTTCTCTGTAAAACTAGGTAAATTTAAAAAATTCTAGGTATTTTTTAATCATTTCTTACTGACTTGTTCTTTTTGTATTAAAAAATAAGAAATAATTAAAAAATTGATAAAAGAAAAGCACCATTGCAAGAACATGATTCTCTGATGAAAGACTAGTTTAGGGGTATGCAGCTTAATCAAAGAGGAAGGACTCCAAACAGACTCTTAAAAAGAAAGGCAAGGCAATAATATGTTTCGCAAGACAGACGTAGGAAAGAGGCAAGGGAACCGCAACCGGTTTGCCCAAGCCTAAAAAATAATAAAACTCCTCATGAGACATTTTAAAAATTATCTTACCAATAAGATGGTCCTTTCTCACCTTTTGCTACCTGGCAGAACAGAAAAGAAATGGAAAATGGACCCGGCAAGGGGATATCTTACTCGCAAGATTACAGCAGACCGGAAGCAAGTCAAGCGCAATCCTCGGCCAGTTTTAAGCTTACGACTGCCCTGCCGTTTACCTGCTGCTTCCTTGCGCTCTTTATGACCTAGGTAAGCTTAAGAAACTGAAGGTACCTATTTGGTCCCATTACAATGTCTTCAGACTACCTTCCTAGAAAAATTATAGTATTTATAAGGTAGCTCTATTTATAGGTAGCTATTCATACAAATCTATAGATTGTATTCAAGCCAAAAACTATATTTATTTATAAGAAACTCTATAGTTTATGCTTTAGTCAGAAAAGAGCTAGTTCGAAATTTGGTTTAACACTTACTTTATTATTGCTGACGTTGGTCTTTCTGAGTAAATAAAAGAATTGACCGGTTAAAGAAGCCCACCTTTGGGAAGAAAAGAAGGCTTTTTCGGTAAAACTAGGTAAACTTAAGAAATTCTAGGTATGTTTTAATCATTTCTTACTGACTTTGTTCTTTTTGTATTAAGAAATAAGAAATGAATAAAAAATGATAAAAGAAAAGCACCATTGCAAGAACATGATTCTCTGATGAAAGACTAGTTTAGGGTTATGCACCTTAATAAAAGAGGAAGGACTCCAAACAGACTCTTAAAGACAAAGGCAAGGTAATAATATGTTTCGCAAGGCAGACATAGGCAAGAGGCAAGGGAACCGCAACCGGTTTGCCCAAGCCTAATAAATAATAAAACTACTAGTGAGACATTTTAAAAATTATCTTACCAATAAAACGGTCCTTTCTCACCTTTTGCAAGCTGGCAGAACGGAAAAGAAACGAAAAATTGACCCGGCAAGGGGATATCTTACTCGCAAGCTTATAGCAGACTGGAAGCAAGTCAAGCGCAATCCTCGGCCAGTTTAAAGCTGACGACTGCCCTGCCGCTTCCCTGCTGCTGCCTTGCACTCTGTATGACCTAGGTAAGCTTAAGAAACTGAAGGTACCTATTTGGTCTCATTACAATGTCTTCAGACTACCTTCCTAGAAAAACAATAGTATTTATAAGGTAGCTCTATTTATAGGTAGTTATTCATAAAAATCTATAGATTGTATTCAAGCCAAAAACTATATTTATCTATTAGAAACTCTATAGTTTATGCTTTAATCAGAAATGAGCTAGTTCTAAATTTGGTTTAACACTTACTATATTATTGCTGACTTTGGTCATTCTGAGTTAATAAAAGAATTGACCGGTTAAAGAAGCCCACCTTTGGGAAGAAAATAAGGCTTTCTCGGTAAAACTAGGTAAACATAAGAAATTCTAGGTATTTTTTAATCATTTGTTACTGACTTAGCTCTTTTTGTATTAAAAAATAAGAAATGATTAAAAATTGATAAAAGAAAAGCACCATTGCAAGAACTTGATTCTCTTATGAAAGACTAGTTTAGGGTTATGCACCTTAATTAAAGAGAAAGGACTCCAAACAGACTCTTAAAGAGAAAGGCAAGACAATAATATGTTTCGCAAGGCAGACATAGGCAAGAGGCAAGGGAACTGCAACCGTTTTGCCCAAGCCTAATAAATAATAAAATTACTCGTGAGACATTTTAAAAATTATCTTACCAATAAAATGGTCATTACTCACGTTTTGCTAGCTGGCAGGACAGAAAAGAAATGGAAAATGGACCCGGTAAGGGGATATCTTACTCGCAAGCTTACAGCAGACCAGAAGCAAGTCAAGCGCAATCCTCGGCCAGTTTTAAGCTGACGACTGCCCTGCCGCTTCCCTGCTGCTTCCTTGCGCTCTGTATGACCTAGGTAAGCTTAAGAAACTGAATGTACCTATTTGGTCCCATTACAATGTCTTCAGACTACTTTCCTAGGAAAACTATAGTATTTATAAGGTAGCTCTATCTATAGATAGCTATTCATACAAATTTATAGATTGTATTCAAGCCAAAAACTATATTTATTTATGAGAAACTTTATAGTTTATGCTTTAATCAGACAAGAGCTAGTTCGAAATTTGGTTTAACACTTACTATATTATTGCTGACTTTAGTCTTACTGAGTAAATAAAAGAATTGACCGGTTAAAGAAGCCCACCTTTGGGAAGAAAAAAGGCTTTCTCTGTAAAACTAGGTAAATTTAAGAAATTCTAGGTATTTTTTTATCATTTCTTACTGACTTTGTTCTTTTTGTATTAAAAAATAAGAAATAATTAAAAAATTCATAAAAGAAAAGCACCATTGCAAGAACATGATTCTCTGATGAAAGACTAGTTTAGGGGTATGCAGCTTAATCAAAGAGGAAGGACTCCAAACAGACTCTTAAAAAGAAAGGCAAGGCAATAATATGTTTCGCAAGGCAGACGTAGGCAAGAGGCAAGGGAACCGCAACCGGTTTGCCCAAGCCTAAAAAATAATAAAACTCCTCATGAGACATTTTAAAAATTATCTTACCAATAAAATGGTCATTTCTCACCTTTTGCTACCTGGCAGGACGGAAAAGAAATGGAAAATGGACCCGGCAAGGGGATATCTTACTCGCAAGATTACAGCAGACCGGAAGCAAGTCAAGCGCAATCCTCGGCCAGTTTTAAGCTTACGACTGCCCTGCCGTTTACCTGCTGCTTCCTTGCGCTCTTTATGACCTAGGTAAGCTTAAGAAACTGAAGGTACCTATTTGGTCCCATTACAATGTCTTCAGACTACCTTCCTAGAAAAATTATAGTATTTATAAGGTAGCTCTATTTATAGGTAGCTATTCATACAAATCTATAGATTGTATTCAAGCCAAAAACTATATTTATTTATAAGAAACTCTATAGTTTATGCTTTAGTCAGAAAAGAGCTAGTTCGAAATTTGGTTTAACACTTACTTTATTATTGCTGACGTTGGTCTTTCTGAGTAAATAAAAGAATTGACCGGTTAAAGAAGCCCACCTTTGGGAAGAAAAGAAGGCTTTTTCGGTAAAACTAGGTAAACTTAAGAAATTCTAGGTATGTTTTAATCATTTCTTACTGACTTTGTTCTTTTTGTATTAAGAAATAAGAAATGAATAAAAAATGATAAAAGAAAAGCACCATTGCAAGAACGTGATTCTCTGATGAAAGACTAGTTTAGGGTTATGCACCTTAATAAAAGAGGAAGGACTCCAAACAGACTCTTAAAGACAAAGGCAAGGCAATAATATGTTTCGCAAGGCAGACATAGGCAAGAGGCAAGGGAACCGCAACCGGTTTGCCCAAGCCTAATAAATAATAAAACTACTCGTGAGATATTTTAAAAATTATCTTACCAATAAAACGGTCCTTTCTCACCTTTTGCTAGCTGGCAGAACGGAAAAGAAATGAAAAATTGACCCGACAAGGGGATATCTTACTCGCAAGCTTACAGCAGACTGGAAGCAAGTCAAGCGCAATCCTCGGCCAGTTTAAAGCTGACGACTGCCCTGCCGCTTCCCTGCTGCTGCCTTGCACTATGTATGACCTAGGTAAGCTTAAGAAACTGAAGGTACCTATTTGGTCTCATTACAATGTCTTCAGACTACCTTCCTAGAAAAACAATAGTATTTATAAGGTAGCTCTATTTATAGGTAGTTATTCATAAAAATCTATAGATTGTATTCAAGCCAAAAACTATATTTATCTATTAGAAACTCTATAGTTTATGCTTTAATCAGAAATGAGCTAGTTCAAAATTTGGTTTAACACTTACTATATTATTGCTGACTTTGGTCATTCTGAGTTAATAAAAGAATTGACCGATTAAAGAAGCCCACCTTTGGGAAGAAAAGAAGGCTTTCTCGGTAAAACTAGGTAAACATAAGATTGTAGGTTTTTTAAGTAAGAGAATCTGACCCCCCCCCCTCCTTCTAGCTCCAAACTGTGGGAACCGAAATTCGCACTGTCGATTTTTGTTAAGTAAAACGGAGGAAAACTAGGAAAACCTAATTTTACCTAAAGGCTCGGATTCTCTGCGACAACTAGACGAAATCGATAAAGTAAAGATACGACAGAGATGTAGCGGAAAAATTGCTCTAAGGCGTTTTTATTAAATGATAAATAGAATACAATGTTCTTCTGAAACGGATAGAAGAGATATGTTAAAAAAGAAACGACAGAACTACAGGCAGCAAGACGTTCTAAGTCTTGCTCCGCTAGTCTAACTACCTAAGCCCTAAGTTCCTTAAGCTAGCTGGAATTCTCTAAGTCTCTGGATTTCAGATTTGCTCTCTCTCTCTCTCAAATTTTTCTCCCTGCCTTTACTTCTCTCCCCAAACTCCTTTATATACTCTTCCTTATGACGGTCTATTCTCCTTTTGGGCTGCGTGTTGGGCTTTTCCATTTTCGTTGGGCTTCGTGTTTATCGGGAAATTTGACATTTATCCTTTTTGGAAGTTTGACATTTATCTTCTTATGTGAAGATAAACATAAACCGTCGTATCTATCTTAGAAGATCGTATATGGACCGTCCGATCGTATTAGGTCCCTCTCAGGCCGTCTTTCGGACCTCCTATGTTTTCTACGGTTTCCTCGAGAGAATATTCATGTTTTTGATATCGAGTCTTCCAAAAGATCTCTGATCCTTCGTATAGTTGAGATGAATGGTGTTTTAAGATGACCATCATTGTTTTATACGAAGAATTTAAGATCTTTCCGTCCGTTGATATCTTACGGGCTTCCGAAGTCTTTCCGACGATCTTGGTTTGGAGTAAGAAAGGGAGTTTTGTACGCGGAATTTTAACGATTCGTTTCGCGAAAATTCGGGAAAGACGCAAAGTACGGGTTTCTAGCAGCCCGGATCATAGAACTTACGCACGGAGACTAGCCGCTCGGCGACCAGAGCCAGCACGGGGGCTAGCCGCCTGGCTCCCAGAGCCAGCAAAGGGGCTAGCCACCTGGCGGCCAGGACCAGCACGGAGGCTAGCCGCTCGGCGGCCAGAACCAGCACGGGGGCTAGCCGCCCGAAGGCCACAACCAGCACGGAGACTAGCCGCCCGGCGGCCACGACCAGCACGGGAGATAGCCGCCCGGCGGCCAGGAGCAGCACGGGGGCTAGCTGTGGGAACCGAAATTCACACTGTCGATTTTAGTTAAGTAAATCAGAGGAAATCTAAGTAAACTCAACTTTCCCTGAAGGTCCGGATCCTCTGCGACAACCAACGACAAGTGATCAAATAAATGCGGAAAGATTTTATTAAGATTTGAGACTGGACCTTAAGAAAGGCTGCCTACGTACCCCTTTTGAGGATCAAGTAGGACGTAGTTCAGTTAGAAAGATTTGAACAAAAGATCGAACTGCCTGGCGGAGTTCGTCTAGTACAAGCGTTTGTCATAGAAACGGGCGTGTCGAGAATAACGCCTAGGGTTTCTATGTGCGGAACTCTGAGTAAAAGGATTGTTAGTTTCTTCCGAAGGAACAGAAGTCTGCGGACAAGATGAAGGTAGAACGAGAGGCGGCCAGACGTCCTAGGTCATGCCTTGCTAGTCTAACCACCTAAGTTCTAAGTTCCCTCAGTCTAATATCTCGGATCTGCTCTCTAAGTCTCTCAATGATTTTCGCTCTGCTTTTCCTTCTCTCCCAAAGCTCCTTTATATACTCCTTATGACGGTCTATTCTCCTTTTGGGCCGTGAAGCGGGCTTTTTCCATTTTCGTCGGCCTTCATGTTTATCGGGAAACTTGACAATTTTCTTCGGGAAACTTGACATTTATCCTTCTGGAAATTTAGCATTTATCTTGTTATGTAAAGATAAACGTAAATCGTCGTATCTATCTCAGATAATCGTAAGCGGACTGTCCGGTCGCGTTTGGTCCCTTTCGGTCCGTCTCTAGAACTTCCGTTGTTTTCTACGATTTCTTCGGAAGATCTTCAATCCTTCGTAGAGTTGAGATGAGTGGTGTCTTAAGATAACCATCACTGTTTTGCACGAAGAATTTAAGATCTTCCTTCCCGTTGATATCTTACGAGTTTCCGAATTGATTCCGACGATCTTAGTTTGGAGTAAGAACGGGAGTTTTGTACGCGGAATCTCAACGATTTGTTCCGCGAAAACTTGGAAAAGACGTAAAGTACAGACTTCTGACGGCTGGGGCCTAGAACTTATGACCCGAGCCAGCACGGGCGCTAGCCACCGGTGGCCACTGCCAGCACGGGGGCTAGCAGCCCGGCAACCACGGCCAGCACGGGCGCTAGCCGCCGGCGACCACGTCAAGCACTGAATCGATTTTTGATGAAACCCGAAGGAACAGTGCAGAATCATTGCAGAATCATTGAAGCAAAGGGAGGAGAAGTAGGCGAAACTCGAAGAAGGCTAAGGTGGGTAGACAAGTGAAAACGAATGGCAAGATGTCACTTGAGTGGGGCTTCTTGTTTCGTCAAGCTATGAGCGAACTGGTCAGGCCAAGAAGCTTACGATCTTGTTATACTTCACGAATGATGTTTCGTAAAATATTGCCGAGCTTTTATTTAACGAGAGTTTATTCAACAAAATGTTGTCGAGTTAATTTTATGGAAATTGTTTCGTAAAATTAGTTTGGATAGTAATTGGATCAATCTTTACGAGGATTGGCCGTGCTTGACGAATGTTTTGTTGCTCGGCGACCAGCGCAGCACGGGCGCGTTAGCCGCACGGCGCCTAGAGGCAGCACGGGCGTGCTAGCCGCCCGGCGCCTAGGGACAGCACGGACGTGCTAACCACCCGGCGCCTAGGGACAGAACGGGCGTGCTAGCTGCCCGGGACTGTGCTTCCTCGCGGGACCTGCCTGTTTTTCTCGGTTTTTTTTTAAAGGTTTCTCGATCGACACTTAGTATCTCGAGGTTTCTTTAATTGTTTTTCCGAGACTTTTGGACATCGATTTCATCATGATCCCAGCAAGGAGTTGTGGAGTTTAATCATGCAAAAAGTGTCTCGTGAAATATTTTTGAGGATTTATTTTACGAAAGGTGTTCCATAAAACATTATCGAATTTTAACTTTAGAAACTCTGATTGGTAACCCGATCAGTCGTGCTTTCTGTTTTACGAGTAATCTGGGATTTCTTCGCGATTTCCAGGAGAACAAGTCTTGCTTTTCTGGGAATTTCTCAAACTCGGTAATTAGACCGTCATATCAGTCTTGGGCTCGATCCTAGTCTAAAATCGTATGTGGGCCGTTTAGCCGTGATTCGGGTCCCTTTTGGGCCATCTTGGGACTTCGACGTTTTTACAATTTTTCTTTAGAAAAAGCCGTTGATGTGACGCTGGTTTTTTCGAAAGGATTTCAATTTCCCGTTTAGTTAAGGCAACTGGTGTTCAAGCTAACCATAGCCGTTTTATACGGCAGGCAGGAATCCGTCTCGACTACCAAGTCTTTTTATGAATTTTCCCGAGCAAGGGGGGTTGTGTCCATGGACCCGAGGATCGTGTTGCAGGAACTTGGATGGGGGTGCATGGTTGATAGGACCCGAACTGGGTCGGGATGGTCCGTTCTCGGGACGTTTGTCCGTAAGATGATATTCTTAGATAACCGTTTGCATAAGCGTTGGTCGTAGGAGCAGTCACTGCTGAAGTTGTTTTACCAGCGTCGATGTGAGCTGCGAGTTTGTCTTTCACATTTCCAGACATTGCTTTGATCAAGCGTTTTGCGGCCGTAAGAGTAAAAGTAATCTGTCCCCCCTCCTTCTAGGGCCAAACTGTGGGAACCGAAATTCACACTGTCGATTTTAATTAAGTAAATCGGAGGAAAGCTAAGTAAACTTAACTTTCCATGAAGGTCCGGATCCTCTGCGACAACCAACGACAAGTTATCAAATAAATGCGGAAAGGTTTTATTAAGATTTGAGACTGGACCTTAAGGAAGGCTGCCTACGTACCCCTTTCGAGGATCAAGTCGGATGTAGTTCAGTTAGAAAGATTTGAACAAGAGATCGAACTGCCTGGCGGAGTTCGTCTAGTACAAGCGTTTGTCATAGAAACGGACGTGTCGAGAATAACGCCTAGGGTTTCTATGTGCGGAACTCTGAGTAAAAGGATTGTTAGTTTCTTCCGAAGAAACAGAAGTCTGCGGACAAGATGAAGGTAGAACGAGAGGCGGCCAGACGTCCTAGGTCATGCCTTGCTAGTCTAACCACCTAAGTTATAAGTTCCCTCAGTCTAATATCTTGGATCTGCTCTCTAAGTCTCTCAATGATTTTCGCTCTGCCATTGCTTCTCTCCCAAAGCTCCTTTATATACTCCTTCTTATGACGGTCTATTCTCCTTTTGGGCCGCAAAGCGGGCTTTTTCCATTTTCGTCGGCCTTCATGTTTATCGGGAAACTTGACATTTATCTTCGGGAAACTTGACATTTATCCTTCTGGAAATTTAGCATTTATCTTGTTATATAAAGATAAACGTAAATCGTCGTATCTATCTCAGATAATCGTAAGCGGACTGTCCGATCACGTTTGGTCCCTTTCGGGCCGTCTCTAGGACTTCCGTTGTTTTCTACGATTTCTTCGGAAGATCTTCAAGCCTTCGTAGAGTTGAGATGAGTGGTGTCTTAAGATAACCATCACTGTTTCGCACGAAGAATTTAAGATCTTCCTTCCCGTTGATATCTTACGAGTTTCCGAAGTGTTTCCGACGATCTTAGTTTGGAGTAAGAACGGGTGTTTTGTACGCGGAATCTCAACGATTCGTTCTGCGAAAACTTGAGAAAGACGCAAAGTACAGACTTCTGACGGCTGGGGCCTAGAACTTATGCACGGAAACTTGTCGCCCGACGACCCGAGCCAGCACGGGCGCTAGCCGCCGGCGACCACGGCCAGCACGGGGGCTTGCCGCCCGGCGGCCATGGCCAGCATGGGCGCTAGCCGCCGGCGGTCACGGCCAGCACGGGGGCTAGCCGCCCGGCGGCCACGGCCATCACAGACGCTAGCCGCCGGCGGCCACGGCCAGCACGGGCACTAGCCGCCCGGCGGCCACGGCCAGCACGGGCGCTAGCCGCTTGGCGGCCATGGCCAGCACGTTTGTGTCACTCGTAGGTTTTTTAAGCTATTGTTATGTTTTCTACCATTTCTGGCCCACGTTTGTGTCACTCGTCGGCCTTCATGTTTTTTAAGCACGTTTGCGGCCATGGCCCGGCGGCCAGGACCAGCACGTGCGTCTCGGCAAGGGCTTCGATTTGATATCTTGCTAGTTTTCTAGGTCCTCACGGTTTGAGAGAATCGTTCAGCCTGTCCAAACTTAGATTACTTCATGTTTCTTCCGTATACTTTCGTATGGTCGTGTCATCTCAGCTATGGATCTAATGTCTCTCGGTTCTTCTTGATATTATCATCGAAGTTTTACGACTAAATCTTAGTTGGTTTTCTCATAAAGTTTATCGTGTAAAACAAGAACGATCGACTTTAACATAGGTTTTTTAAGCTATACAACTTGTTTTGCTTTCGACGTTTGTTTCATAGAAAGTCCGCGCACGATAAATATTTTTAGCCGTTGATTTCGAGATAACCGTTTTTGACCCCAACACTAACCGCCCGGCGGCAAGGACCAGCACGGGGGCTAGCCGCCCGGCAGCTAGGACCAAACCGCCCGGTGGCTAGGACCAAACCGCCCGGCGGCTAGGACCAGCACGGGGGCTTGCCGCCCGGCGGCCAGGACCAGCACAGGGGCTAGCCGCCCGGTGCCCTCGGTCTGTGCATGTTCGCGTTTATTTTCCGGAAGGTTTTTCGAGCGACAAATATACTTAGCCGTTGATTTCGAGATAACTGTTTTTGACCCCAACAGACTTCCTCAAGACCTGGTTATTCGAGTCCCCGATCCTTCGGAGTGGATATCGGATTTCCAAGTTGATGAGGTTCCGATCTATGAGGCTTACTTTGAATCTGGCATCCGTGATCGAGTCCCTTCTCTGATTGCAAAGCTGTCGGATTTTTTCGACATCTCTCCGGGCCAGCTGACTCCTCCGGCTTGGAGGACGTTGATTTCTGTTCAGAATCTCGGCAAACCGGAAGGCATGATGCTGGGGATGAACGAGGTTCTTTACTCGTACTGCGTCATTGCTTTGCCCGGATCGAAAGGGAAGTATTATCTCTGTCCCCGTGGTAAGAATGCCTTTGTCCTGGAGATCGAGAAGAAGGTAAGGAAGCGCCATCCAGGTTTTGGTGGCGGATGGGAGGAGAGATTTGCCTTTGTAGCTCTCTCCGGCTTCTCTTCATTTTGGCATGTAGCGGGTAGGTTGACTCGTTATTGGTTTGAATTTGATATTGATTGTTTACTCGTTCGTCTCGTTGTTGCAGACGTATCACTTCCAGCAATACCGGAAGGGAAGAAGGTAGCTGAACGAGTAGTCGATCTCCCAGTTGAGCATCGCCAGGTCCCTTTCCTTGTTAGTCGAGAAGTTCTCAGGAGCTGCAGTATTTGGGGTAAGTTCACCATATCTTTTTCTACTTTGTTACTTGCTTACTGATTTTGTGAGTCTTTCTTTGCAGGTAACATGTCTGGACCTTCAGGAGATGGTTCTATGGATGCTTTCAAGAAGGCCGTGGAGAAGCTTCCAGCCAAGAAGCCTCCTCTGGAGGTTGTTGTTTTGGGGGATGAAGACGTTCAGATCACTGGGAGCCTTAAGCGTAAAGGATCCAGCACTCCGGTCCCCACTGTTTCCAAGAGGAGGACTCGTTCTTCAACTCCTACGGTTTCTGCTGTTAACTTGAAGCCGGTGTTGACTAACCTTTCCACCAGGGTTTTCCCGGGGAGTGCATGCTATCTTCCTGCTGATGACATCCCCAAAGCCATTACGTCTGTCAAATTTGATCTCCTTCAGGTATGTCGCCGCACCTCCTCTATTATTTTATCTTTATTACGCACAGTGGTGTTTGTGGTAGTGTGTCTGCAGCTTATGTCTCAGGTTCACCATCTCAAGGACATGGTGAACGAAGATGCCTCTAAGGAAATAGAGACTCTGAATGCTAGGCTCCGAGAGGAGAAGGATAAAGCTTTGGCGCAGGGGAAGGAACTTAAGTCTCTTCAACTTAGGCTGAAGAAGTCGCATGAGTTGGAGGAAAATGCTGCTATTGAGCATGTCGTTTTAACGTCTAAGCTGGATGCGATGCGGGAAGAGCTAGATGAGTTGAAGGCTGAGAAGGCTCACTTTGAGGACGAGAAGACAATGGCGGTGAGCGGGGTCAAGATGGTGGCTCGCTGGGAGGTGATGAGAGATTGGCTCAAGGGGCAGACCGACAAATGGGATCCAGTGGTGGAGTTTGAATGCTACAAGCTAGTGAGGGAGTCTGAGGCTAAGCTGCGTGGGCTGCCTCCTCCCTCGTTTGATGATGAGCCGTTTATCTCCGTGAAAGAATTTGTCGAGGAGGATCCTCCTGCTCCCGTGGCTGGTCCAGCTGCTGCCCCTGAGGCCTGAACTCTCTCCCTTTGATCTTTTTATTGAACTCCTAAGCCCGATGGGCTGTTGTTGTGTTTTCGCCTGATATACCATGATTTTGACCCACTTTTACTCATGGTATTTCTATGATTTTACTATATATATCTATGTTTTGGAGTCTTTTAGGTATGTTTTCAGGTTCAAGGGCATTTTGGAGTAAAGTGACGTTTTAGGTGCCATTTGGAGCTTAAAAGAGAGTTTTCCCGAGATGCCTATAAGTTCAGACGTCAAGGTCGATATCCAGAGATACATATCGATCGATACACATTATGTGTAATCGATCGATGACGCATTTGAAGAAATGACGACGAGATATCCATCGATCGATATACTCCTAGTATTATCGATCGATATCGAGCGTGCAGAAGAAGGAAGAATATTGTCATTCGACTTGAAGCCCAAATTGAACTCAATATTTATATCTTTGCCTTTGTGTTTTGGCAAAGTGTGCTTTCAATTACTTCTAGTTCTTTTGTGTTTCTACAACAGTTCTTTACTTAATAAAAGTATTCTTTTCATCTTAATTACGTTCTCATCAAAGGTTAATGGATTCTAGATTTAGAAGAAAGATACAAAGAGATTTGTTATCACGAGGAACTTGAGTGTTCGGTCTTCTAAATGAATCTATATTTTTACCTTGATGCTATGAGTCACTCAGTCATGTCTGAGTAGATTTCCTTGTTAGATTTGGGGTTCAAATAGTTATGAGGGATTAGCCCCAACTATAGACTGTTGAGTTGTATACTCATTATCCTGATGAATGAACCCTAAAGCTTATTCTAGAATAGCTAACTAGAATATGATCTTGGAAGTGATTTAATTCATAAATCATTCTCCTGACGTCATCTTGTATAAGCTAAGATCTTCTAGGGATAAGCGAGAGCCGGTCTATGATCTTGGTGAACATATATTCAATTCGATCTAGAGCTATATCGATCAATACTCAAATAGAGTAATCGATCGACGACACACATATCGATTGATACAAGCTGTCAAACATCGATCGATATTGTCGGCAGACAGATCAATAGACGAGTCTAGTAACGACAGTTACTAGATAGATCTAAGATTTGAAGTTCTTTAGTATATGCAAGCAACTCATTAAAATATCTATAGCATTATAATCCTGAATTAACTGAATAGTAACCGTGAATCTAACTACTTTCTCTTAATACCTACAACCCTAAATCATTCTCTTGAGCAACTAGTCATTGCTCACAACTGCAATTTACATTTAAACCATTTCAACCTAGCTTAGTCACTAAGGATTATCATCTTTTGTGTTCCTTCGCTCCCCGTGATTTCGATCCCTAAGTACTACATCTCAACCTCTTATTTGAGAGAGTAAATCACTCCTTAGGGTAATTTGAGTGAGATCAAATTTGGCGCCGTTGCCGGGGAGCTAAGATCGCCATTAGATTTCATATGATTAGGTCTAGGTTATTTAATTACTGCTAAATCTCCTTCTGACGCTAAAATTTTTTCTTGTTTTTCAGGTACATGCCCAGCAATACCAGAAGCAACAAGAATCATCAATTTGTGTACTCAGAAGACCCCCACAGTTTGGAGTGTAGCATTCGCAAGAACTTACGTTCCACATCGATCGACATTCACTCTTCTTTGTCGACCGATACCTCAACATCGATCGACATCAACAACTGTTCGTCGACCGATACTCATCTACCACATTCGACCGAGACACCTTCTTTGTTGACCGATACTCGCCGCACTTCATCGCTCGACCACCGATCATCGACCGATACTTTCCATCCGACATCGATCGATATTAATCACATAACATCGATCGATACTACCCGCCGAGGTATGATAGCGCCTATTATTCTCACAACCGATGAGAATGGAGACCTGCGTGATCAAGATGGTCACCTGCGTAACGCAGCAGGTCAGAAGCTGAATGCTCAAAGGGAAATCATTCCTGAGCAAGACACTACAAACTTCATCCAACCTGCAGATGAAGCTAACAGAGCTAGAACCTTGGCTGATTACAACCGTCCAGATTAGTTCTATACCAACCGATCAGCCATCCGCCCTCCTGCCATTCAGAGAGGAGACTTCGAGCTCAAACCGCAATACTATGGACTTGTAAGACAGATATCCTTCTGTGGGTTATCCCATGAGCATCCCATGGACCATCTAGAGAGGTACGAAGATATCATATCCTCCATCAAAGCCAACGGAGTTCCTGAAGACTACCTTTTCTGCAAGCTTTTCAAATACTCTCTATCAGGAGAAGCTTTGCAGTGGTTGCGACAACTACCACCAGGCTCTCTCACTACCTGGAAGGACATCAAAAATGCATTCCTGCATAACTTCTTTGATGAGTCCCGTGCCGAAGACTGGATGAGGAAGATTGCTACATTCACTCAGGATCCTGGAGAGTCATTCAAGGATACTTGGAACAGATTCAAATCTTACCAGCGCGACTGCCCACATCATGGATTCAACAATGTGCAATTACTCTGCACCTTCTACAGAGGCATCGCTTTGAAGTATCAGATGGCTCTGGATACTGCTAGTGAAGGAAACTTCAGCACAAGGAATCCACAAGACGCTGTGAAGTTAATTGACAACTTAGCTTCAATTAACAGCACGAAGAACACAGTCAAGGCGAAATCTGTATCATTCCTTGGGAAGGAACAGATTAATGAGTTCCAATCACAGCTAGACAATGTTCAGAAGCTACTAAACAAGCAGATTTGCTCAGTTGAGGATGCAGAAACTGCAGAGGAACACATAGAAGAAGATGTGAACTGGATCAATGGAGCTGGATTTCAGAGATCTGGAAACCAAGGAGAAAACAGAAACTTCTCAGGACAGAGAAGCAACTATAGTTTACAGAAACCTACCTACAGCAGCAGCAATCCCAACAACAACATGAGTTACGGAAACTCATTCTACACCAATCCACCCCCACCCACCCAGGAAAGCAAACTAGAAGAAATGCTGGAAAGAGTTCTAGAAACTCAGCAGAAGCTCCAGGTGGATTTAAATGGGAAGATTGACTCTGTCTACACCACCCTGAACTCAAAGCTTGATACTTCAAATACCTATGTGAAGAAAGTGGAGACTCAGGTGGTGTAGGGTCGTTTTTTTTGTGTAGGGTTGTGTAAGTACTACGGAACACAAGAATACTAATAGATTTGTGAGTGTTTATGTGCTTAGAGAATAGAAATCGAGGCAAAGAGACGTATATTATTGAGTATATGTGGGATTACAACGATATGGGTGTATAAACCCTAGTTCTATCGCCTAACTCTCTAGTCTCTAAGCCTCTAGTGTCGATCCCTTGTTCTAGGGTTTGGGCTCCCATTTTATAGTTGATGTAAGTCGGCGTAAGGTAGGGCAAACTCTTCCATATCCGGAAAATAGAAGTTTTCCCGTAGCTGTAAAACTTCCATAATGTCGCGAGGGGTCGGTCCCTGGTTCTTCTCGGCAGGGGCTAGGCCCTGGTACCTCTTTGTGAGGACTGGGCCCTGGGTCCTATTGATAGATGATGAATCTTGGAGCTTCCTAGCAGAGATTGAATCTTTAAGTGGAGGAAGGACCCTGGATCCTTCCCAAGCGAGGGCCCGAAAGTCGTGGCCCCTTCGGAGGCTGGTGAAATCTTTGGCCTTGGATATTTTTCCCCAACAGTTTGCCCCTTATTCCTTGATTGCTTCGTAGGAATCAAGGGATAACATGTAGTCTTGGATCTTGGTGTCATTTCTTCAAGCAGGAGAAGGGCTAAAAACCTTGTTACAACCCGAAATGAGGCTTGAGACATAATCGTTTGGACGGAAGGGGCTTTAACAAAAATAGGGGTCGCGGCCTGATCGAGAAGGTGCTAGGTCGGCGGAATATTTCAGAGGCAATTTTGCTTTTTTGGAAATTTTCCGAACGAAGATTTATGGCCATCTTCCCAATTTTCTTGCCTTTCCCTTTTTCCTCTTTTCATTTGTGCAGCAAAAATGAAAAGTCATCCTGGATATATATTTGGATGCTCCGATGCCCTTGGATGGCACGAACCTAGACTTTACCATATCTTCTTTCCCGAAGCAGATGTCGAACGATCAAACCTTCATGAAATCGTTCCCTGCCCCTGGTGTTGGGGGACATGCCAGGCCTCGTTGCTTGTTTGGTTACCCTTTTGATTCTCCGGTCCTGGCGCCTAGCGTGGTCTCGGGAGTAGATGATGAAGGGGTTCCTATGGCTCCTAATCGCCCACGTCGCTTTTGCTCCTTCGATGCCTTGAGCGGAGACAAAGACGGCCCGAATCTGACATCAAGAAGGAGGACTTGATGGAGATCCGCCGTAGGTATTCCTTGCCCGACACGATGGGGATCAGGTGTTAGGAGAACTTCACAGTATTCCTTTTGGATTGTCTGAAGTTCTATACTCTTACTCCTTTCTTCCCTTGTCGAGCAAGAAAGGCTTCTACCAGATATGGTCCCATGATGGTGAACCTCTAGTAGATGAGCCTCCTCGGGGCATTCGTGGTAGCTTTCCAACGAACGATTCCTGGGATAGGAGGTATGTGTTCATGAAGGTCGACGGCGTTCCCAGCTATCCTTGCTTATGGCGTTCAGTGGGTAAGTTGTTTCTATCTTTCCAGATGTGAGTACCGTGTCTACTGATTTATCTTGGGGTTTTTGCAGAGGTGGCTCGACCAGTTGTCCAGGCTGAAATCAGAACGGGAGCGGAAAAATATTCGGGATTGATCGCGGGACAAAAATTCATCAAAAATACTGAAATCGCGCAAATCGACCGGGAAGCTCAAGGTGGCTTGATCTAAGAGATAAGAACGTGATGTCAACCATCCAACCAGCTGAATGTCAAGGGAAGCATGAGGTGTAGACGTACATGGAAGGAGAACATGCAGCTTGACATGTAGAAGCACGAAGTGTCGCAGTTTCTGCAACCGAAGCATGTTGATCGACACCCAGGCGACCCGTGTGTCGCAACGCATGCATTCGAGCCATGCTGAACGCCATCTGGACCTGGATGTGTCTCTCTGCATGTGACTGAGTCATGCTGACTGCCATGTGGAGCACGAGGTGTCGCCGCGCATGCAACCGGAGCCATGCAGAGCGACACACGCGCTGCCACCAACCTGAACATGATTGGCTGATGTATACTATATAAACCCCACGACCCTTTCCCATTTCATTCATCCATACCTTTCAAAAGCAAGTTAAAAACGTGGTTAGAGAGAGAGACAGAAAGTAGAAAAAAGAAGTAAGAGGTTCCGATCTTTTTCGAAGGTTTTAGAGAGTTTTCGAGATCAGTTTCTCTACTGATTTTGAATGAGTGTCTGGGGAAGGTTCTGCCCATATCCTCTCGTCCAAGGGAGTTATTTTCTTTCATGATCTAGTGGAGGTGCTGTCCAAGATCAGTTTAGTTCCACGGGTTCAGATCAGTCGAAGTTCTTAAGTACCGAAAGTCCGAAGAACTGTCCAGAAGCTAGGGGAGATTCTGTTCAAGTTGATTTCAGTTCAGACCAGTATGAGGGGAGGTTCTGTCCAAGTCAAGATCAGTCCAGTTCAGTCCATTCAAGTCGTCCATTGGGTTTTGGCTAAGTCCTCTCCGATCAACCAGCTGCTTATCGGTAAAGAACACTGTGAGTTGGTTTTTTTGAGTTCCACTTGGAACTTAGGATAGATCGAGTCTGCATATAGATTATAGATTAAAATAATCACGTTATTGCTTGATAGAGTCCTTAGGGTTATTTTGTTTATGAATTGGACTCAGCTTAGCGAGGGCTAAGTTGAGATAGAACGGAATTAAAACTTAGTTAATAACCTGATTAAGACTAGGGCTAGGAGGCATCGTGTTTTCTATTCTTGTGTGTTAATTTGATTGAGTGCAGGTTCCCGTTATCTTTAATCATAGTTTATCAGCAGGAGGCTGAACTATCTGGGTAACGGTTTGATTGAGTTATTGATTGTTGTTTGAGGTTAGTCAGCTCTAGGTAAGGGAGTGACTAACCAGTTGATTTGTTTAGTTATGATATTGTTGTTAGTGTTGTAGAGTATAGAGTCTTGATAGAGTCTAGGACTTTATCTTTAGGTTAGGTTCTATCTTGTGTCTGTGTTCTGTGAGTGTGCCGACAGTATGTGCGTAACCCGCCCATACTAGGCTTGTTTAGGGATGATTAGTGTTTCCTCAGCCTTGTACCCAGTGGGTTTAAGGAAACCCCTTATTCGCTGGATCGGGAAGACTCAGAGAAACGGGATCATGGCCTAGGGCTGAGTTATTACACGATGGTGTAATGTGGCAGTGACCCGAAGGACTGTGGGCTGTCGCGCGGTGACCCGAAGGACTGTGGGCCGCGGTCGGTTGAAAGTTCATTCTTCTGGCCTTTGTGGTAGGGAGATAGGATATTGCCGATGTTGAGGAGGAACACGAAGTCACCATACCCCGGGTTAGAGTGTTTTGTTATGTTAGAGTGTCGTGTTTAGTTAGATCGAGTCATAGTTAGATAGCATCTTGTTTTTGTGGTTGTGGTTGATTGATTTGCTTGCAGGTTTTTAACATTGAGTTCGAATTCTGGATATGGTACCAGATTCGGCTTGGTGTCTCTTTGGTTAGTGTAGACCCAAAGTTGATTGTTATATTGTTTGGGTGATTGCTTGTGAAAGGTGGTGGATATTGAAGCTATGCAGTATCATTGGTTGGCCGATCATGTTCTTGTCTGATTGTTGGTCGACTTGTTAATGATACTTGTATAGTCTAAGTGTCTAACACTACATGAGTATTGAACTCAGGCGTATATATGATTAACTAGGGATTGGTTGTTGACTTGTTTGCATGCAGGTTCCTGTTACTTAAAGTTGGATAATGACAGGAGGTCATATCTAACTTAGTAACGGTTTGTTTATTTAATGTTGGTTTTGACTGATTGCATGATAGGATAGATTGCTTGTTATTTTGGGTTGTCTGGGCTAGTTTCTAGGTTTGGGTAGAGGTAGCCATGTCATGTCCCCGATCCTCGATAGGACCGCGGGACGGACCATGGTACGAGGAGACGCACCAAGTCAGGTCGTCTGACCTGAAATCATGAGTATCATGGTCCAAAGGGATGGTTAAGTGGTTCGTGGTACGAGTACTTGACCATCGGCAGGAAGAAGGAAGTAAAGGGAAGCTGGACGAGTGAACCGGAAGCTAGAAGTGGTCCGGGTCAAGCTCATCCAGCTGGATCATGAGTGTGGTTAGCTCACCTCAGGTTTGTCCAGCTCACCGGAGCTGAAGGACCAGATAGGTCAGCTGGGGCAGCTCGGGGGAAGCTCATCTCACCTCGGCGGATTGTTCGGGTCCGGACCAGACTGGTCAAGTTGGACGGTTACCCGGACCGGTCCGACGGTCCGCGCATATGTGAAATATGTGACGATGGGACCATGGTCTTGCCCATTAGTCTGGGATGTCCCACAAGGGAAGGGGAGGTTCCCTCCGTGCCTAGGAACTGTCCCAAAGGGACAGTTAGTCGGATGTACGCGAAACGGTGCCAATGGCAACCGTTCAGCCCGATCTCTCTCATCTCGTACCGGTTCGCCTAAAAGGAAGTTAACAATCGAGATCTCTATAAATAGAGGGTCTCTGACTTCGGGAAACGCATCAGAACACTCAGGCGAAGCCCTGGCAAAATAGTAACAGAGTTAAACAAAGAGAAAGAGAGAGACGATCCGTGGGAAGGTTTATCCGACCAAAGGGTTACCGGAGCAAGACTATTCGGTGGCAAGGCATGGAGACTCGTCAGAGGGATCACGAGAAGGATAAGGAGAAGGAGAAGACTCCGGCTCCTGAAGAACGAACGCCTAAGGTCAGTGATGCTATCCATGGTTCATCCTCCTTCACCGCGGTTAAGTCCGGGCTGGTGTGAAGGGTCGATTGTGTTGGAAGCATCATTTCTGTCTTGTCTTTGTATTTACATCTCTTCATCTTTATTCTGATCGAGCCTAAGGGTTCAAACACGCAAAGGCAAACCTCGGCCTTGGCCGGTTTGAGGGAAATCCTCCATGGCTGTGGTTTGAGAGGTATAGTCGGATCTCTTAGTTCCCGATGGACTTGAGGAGATCTGATGATTGATTCTTCTTATTGAGTATTTATAAGGATTTATCATGTATAGAATTGGTATTGATCGAATGGTTCTAAGGGGATTGGGTCGTGGCCGGTTTGGTGAATCAAGGTTGAGATCATGATGATCGAGACCGGTTCTGTGGAATCCGACTCGGCCAATCTCGTAGTTGAGAATTATCATGAGTTTACATGATTTTTATTGTATTTTCCCATGTATATTCGTGATGACCATTTTCTGGTCTGATACGGTTTGGTAGCTTAGGATAGGATCCATCCATGCAGTTGATTGGCATTGTTGTTGATAAATCTAATCAAATGTTTGTGTGTGTTGTTTGATGGATCCAGATAGCAAAGGTGATCGTGGGAAAGCCAAGGAACCGTGAAGAACCTAGCCGCGGATGGGATGTGTGTGTGGAAGACAAGTCTTTTGTAGCATTGGATTTATGTAGCCTATTGTGCAACCTTAGTTATTATGACTTAGCCTAGTGTGCACTGAATGATGAACGAATGAATGATTGTATGACTACATTGTTTTATATATATATATATATATATATATATATATAAGAAATCGTTTGCCTTTATTCCGTTGTGCATTGATCATGTTGATTGAATGAACCTCAAAGCAATGTAAAACACTTAGAAAAATATGAGTTAGGAT
Organism: Hirschfeldia incana; assembly: GCA_026261945.1. Taxonomy (NCBI): domain Eukaryota; kingdom Viridiplantae; phylum Streptophyta; class Magnoliopsida; order Brassicales; family Brassicaceae; genus Hirschfeldia; species Hirschfeldia incana. The sequence continues at coordinate 780,635 of JABCMI010000063.1, forward strand.
TGTCACTTAACCAAACGAACTGACTGATGATCTTAAGTAAGACTGTGGTTTGGTTGGATTAAGGAATCCAGGATCGGGTCTTACTAGTTGGTATCAGAGCATGCTTGATTCTAGGATTTGTTGGGTTATGGTGCGCACACACATCCGGCTAAGGGTACTCGCGGTGAGGCTATGGGTTTAGCAATGGTTGATTGCTTGTTTTGGTTATCTTTAGGCATGTAGAGGTTTGAGTATTACAGTTGTAAACTAATCTCTTGTTTGTGTTGTGATGCCTAAGGGAACTAAGAAGAGGTCTAGGAAGGCAAAGGAGGCTGGTGGTGGATCCGGAACGGTGGTGGCTGAGAGAGTCATTGAAACACCCGTGTTACCTACCGCGGATGGAATGGTGAACACTGAGACCGGATTGCCACAGGGACCAATCCTACCTGGTGAACCGCGTGTGGAGATTCCTGAGGATCAGGATATGCTGGAACATGAGGAAGATGCTGAGTCGTCCCATGCTGGTGATCATGAGGATCAGGAGGTTGCTGCGGGTGTGGGCAGAACCGGACCTGAAACCGTAGTGGCGGGACCAACCATGAAGTAGGTTCTGGACGCCATGAAGGCCATGGGAGATCAGTTGATTGCCTTGACACAAACATTCACCCCGTTGGTGAACTCATTTGTAGGTCAGGCTAATCCTTCAGTTCGTGTTACCACACGGATTAGAGCCACGCGTACGGGAAGTACCGCGGATGGGGTGGAGATCGATCCACCTGTGAGGAGAGCCCATAAGATCGATTACCTTAAGGAGCTTGAACACATATCCAAATTGGGTACCAAACACTTTGCTGGAAGTGTGGATCCCATTGAGGCTGACGAGTGGAGGAGCCGACTGGTTCGTAACTTCAGTTCTACTCGTTGTCCGGAGGAATACAAGAGGGACATAGCAGTCCACTTCTTGGAGGGTGATGCTCACAACTGGTGGTTGGCTCTGGACAAGAGGACCAATGGCACCATTGAGCGTTTTGCGGACTTTGAGGTCGAGTTCAACCACAAGTACTTTCCTGCTGAGGCGTGGGATCGTTTGGAGTCTAAGTTTTTGGACTTAACTCAAGGACGCAAGACGGTTCGTGAGTACGAAGAGGAGTTTAACCGGCTCAGGAAGTATGTGGGAAGGGAGCTGGAGGACGAAGCCGTACAGGTCAGGAGGTTCATCCGTGGTCTAAGGGCGGACCTGAAGACCTACTGCTCTGTCCGCACCTTCCATACTGTGTCTGAACTGGTGGAGAGGATGGCTATCCTTGAGGCTAACATTGCTGAGGAAGCAAAACTGAAGCCGCGGAGCCACATGACTCCGGCTGGGTCTGGTGGTGACCGGAAGAGAAAGAGAGACTCGGCTGATGAGGGTAAGACCTCAGGTGGAAAGTCAGAGTGCTCTAAGTGTGGGAGACGCCATGGTGGTGAGTGCTGGAAAGCCATGGGAGCTTGCATCCGCTGCGGCAAGATGGATCATTCGGCTCGGGACTGTCCAAACCCGGCTTCCAACAGTGGTTTAGCCACTTGTCATGGGTGTGGTAGGGTAGGACACTACCGTAGGGATTGTCCCAAGTACCCACCCGGTACGGATAAGGGTCGTGGAGAGTCGAGCAAGCCGAACCAGAACCGGAACCAGTCATCCGCACCAAGGGTGTACGAGTTGTGCAAGGACGCGGATGAGGTTGGACAATTCCAATCGATCACGGGTAATAGTTTCTGTAAACTTGATCTTTTAAATTTTGTAGATTGCATGGTATGGAATCTAGAACGGATTAGGATACTTTGTATGGACCTTGTGTAGGAACCTTAAGTATTGGTGGTGTGGAAACACACGTATTGTTTGACACTGGAGCTACACATAGTTTTGTGAGTCCAGGAATGATTAGAAAACAATTATTCCAATTGAGTGATGGGAATGAACCTTGCAAAGTGAGAGGGGCTGGAGGCCATGTTATGAACTCACTTGGGCTGGTAAAGGGGATCCCGGTATTGATCACGGACAGGGAGATGCATGTAGATCTGATAGTAGCCCCCCTTGAGAATCACGAGGTGATATTGGGTATGGACTGGCTTGGGAAGCATCGGGCCACTCTGAACTGTCACCGTGGAAGGGTGCAGTTTGATACAGGGTGTGGACGTCCGGTCTGGTTCCAATGAATGTGTTCGACTCCTGGGTTGAAAGTGGTCTCAGCACTCCGTGCGGAAAGGATCATGTTGGATGGTTGTGAGGCCTATTTGGCTACCATCACCACTAAGGAGTGCGTGGGGGGTGGTGACCCGGAGGGAATACCGCTGGTTAGGGAATTTGAGGATGTGTTCAGGCCATTACAGGGTGTTCCTCCTGATAGGGCTGACCCATTCAAGATTGAACTGGAACCAGGGACGGCTCCTTTGTCCAAAATTCTGTACCGCATGGCCCCTGCCGAGATGGCAGAGCTAAAGAAACAACTGGAGGAGTTGTTGGATAAGGGCTTTATACGCCCTAGTGTATCACCTTGGGGAGCTCCAATCCTCTTTGTGAAAAAGAAGGATGGAAGCTTTAGGTTATGCATTGATTATAGAGGGTTGAACCGGGTTACTGTGAAGAACAAGTACTCGTTGCCCCGGATTGATGAGTTGTTGGATCAACTCAGCGGAGCCAAGTGGTTTTCCAAAGTGGACTTGGCATCTGGATATCATCAGATTCCGATTGAGCCTAATGATATCCAGAAGACTGCATTCCGAACGCGGTATGGTCACTTTGAGTTTGTTGTGATGCCGTTCGGGTTGACTAATGCACCGGCTGCTTTCATGAACATGATGAATGGAGTGTTCAGAGAATACTTGGATGAGTTTGTGATCATCTTCATTGATGATATACTCGTGTATTCAAAGACCAAAGAGGATCATGAAAAGCATCTCAGGGCAGTGTTGGAACGCTTGAGGGAGCAGAAACTCTTTGCTAAGCTAAGCAAGTGTAGTTTTTGGCAGAAAAGCATTGGGTTCCTTGGACACATAGTGTCAGACAAGGGTGTATCGGTTGATCCGGAAAATATCAAATGTATACGTGAATGGCCTCAACCAAGGAATGCTACTGAAGTAAGAAGCTTCCTGGGGTTGGCTGGATACTACCGGAAGTTTGTGAAAGGGTTTTCGAGTGTGGCTCAACCCATGACACAACTAACCGGAAAGGATGTGAAATTTTCATGGTCGGATCAGTGTGAAAAGAGTTTCAACGCACTGAAGGACATGCTGACGAGTGCTCCGGTATTGGTTCTACCTGAGGCAGATCAGCCTTATGTAGTATACACGGATGCATCTATAACCGGACTGGGATGTGTCCTCACGCAGCAAGGGAAGGTAATAGCTTATGCATCTCGACAGTTGAGAAAGCATGAGGGAAATTATCCGACCCATGACCTGGAAATGGCAGCTGTGGTTTTTGCTTTAAAGATATGGAGATCTTATCTTTATGGGGCAAAGGTGCAAATACTTACAGACCATAAGAGTCTAAAGTATATTTTCACTCAGCCTGAGTTGAATCTTAGGCAGAGGAGATGGATGGAGTTTGTTGCAGATTATGATCTGGACATAACTTACTATCCGGGCAAGGCTAACCTGGTAGCTGATGCACTGAGCCGTAGGCGGGCTGATGTATCAGCAGAACGGGAAGCTGATGAACTGGAAGGGATGGTAAGGTCACTGCGCCTGGATACTCTCACGGGTCAGGAAGAACCTTTGGGGTTGGAGGCAGTGAACCAGGCCGATCTCCTTACCAGGATCCGACAAGCGCAAGGCTTATGACCTAAGCGCAATGGTACCATCTTGGTCAATGGCAGGATTAGTGTTCCTAATGATAAGGAACTGAATGAAGAGATTATGAGGCAAGCTCATAAGTCTAAATTTTCAATCCACCCCGGATTGAATAAGATGTATCGAGATTTGAAGAGGTATTACCATTGGGTACGGATGAAAACGGATGTAGCCGAGTGGGTGGCAAAGTGTCCTACTTGTCAGCTCATCAAGGCTGAACATCAAGTCCCCAGTGGGTTACTTCAGAATCTGCCTATTCCGGAGTGGAAGTGGGATCACATCACAATGGACTTTGTGACCGGGTTCCCCACCACTCGGAATAAGAAGGATGCAGTGTGGGTCGTGGTGGACCGTCTGACTAAGTCAGCACACTTCCTCCCCATACGTAAAGGGTATGGTGGAGATGAGATAGTAAGGATCTACTTGGACGAGATAGTACGGTTGCATGGTGTTCCAGCTAGTATTGTCTCGGATAGAGATCCGAGGTTTACATCTTACTTCTGGCAAGCTTTTCAAAAAGCTTTGGGAACCAGAGTGAATATGAGTACAGCATATCATCCTCAAACGGATGGGCAGTCTGAAAGGACGATCCAGACGTTGGAGGATATGCTAAGGGCGTGTGTCTTAGACTGGGGTGAGTCTTGGGAGAGGCACTTACCTTTAGTGGAGTTTGCGTACAACAACAGTTTCCATACAAGCATTGGCATGTCACCATATGATGCTTTGTACGGGACACCTTGTCGGACACCTCTATGCTGGACCCAAGTGGGGGAGCGTAGCATGTTGGGTCCTGAGATTGTGGAAGAAACCACAGAAAAAATACGTATGGTCAAGGACCATATGAAGGCAGCACAGGATCGTCAAAAGAATTATGCTGACAAGCGTAGAAAACACTTGGAGTTTGAGGTTGGGAATCTTGTGTATCTCAAGATGATTACCTTCAAGGGTCGGACCAGAATTTCTGGAAGAAAGAAATTGGGTCCGAGGTACTTAGGACCGTTCAAGATCATTGAACGAGTGGGACCAGTGGCGTACAAGTTGGACTTGCCATCCAAGATGGATGCTTTCCACAATGTGTTCCATGTGTCCCAACTCCGGAAATGCTTGACGGAGCAAGAGGTAGTATTGCCTGAGATTCCTGACGACCTTGGTACGAACCTCACCTTAGAGACAAGGCCGGTTCAGATCGTAGATCGATCAGAGAAGGCAATGAGAAAGAAAATCGTTCCCATGGTGAAAGTGGTATGGGAATATAATGGTAAAGACCTTAATACTTGGGAAACAGAGTCCAGGATGAAAGCTGAGTACCCAGAATGGTACAATCAGTTTTATCATGACGAGATCTCTAACTTGGATTCAGGGACGAATCCTTTGTTAGTGGGGGAGACTTGTCATGTCCCCGATCCTCGATAGGACCGCGGGATGGACCATGGTAAGAGGAGACGCACCAAGTCAGGTCGTCTGACCTGAAATCATGAGTATCATGGTCCAAAGGGATGGTTAAGTGGTTCGTGGTACGAGTACTTGACCATCGGAAGGAAGAAGGAAGTAAAGGGAAGCTGGACGAGTGAACCGGAAGCTAGAAGTGGTCCGGGTCAAGCTCATCCAGCTGGATCATGAGTGTGGTTAGCTCACCTGAGGTTTGTCCAGCTCACCGGAGCTGAAGGACCAGCTAGGTCAGCTGGGGCTGCTCGGGGGAAGCTCATCTCACCTCGGCGGAGTGTTTGGGTTTGGACCTGACTGGTCAAGTTGGACGGTTACCCGGACGGGTCCGACGGTCCGTGCATATGTGAAATATGTGACGATGGGACCATGGTCTTGCTCATTAGTCTGGGATGTCCCACAAGGGAAGGGGAGGTTCCCTCCGTGCCTAGGAACTGTCCCAAAGGGACAGTTAGTCGGATGTACGCGAAACGGTGCCAATGGCAACCGTTCGGCCCGATCTCTCTCATCTCGTACAGGTTCGCCTAAAAGGAAGTTGGCAATCGAGATCTCTATAAATAGAGGGTCTCTGACTTCGAGAAAGGCATCAGAACACTCAGGCGAATCCCTGGCAAAATAGTAACAGAGATAAACAAAGAGAAAGAGAAAGACGATCCGTGGGAAGGTTTATCCGACCAAAGGGTTACCGGAGCAAGACTATTCGGTGGCAAGGCATGGAGACTCGTCAGGGGGATCACGAGAAGGATAAGGAGAAGGAGAAGACTCCGGCTCCTGAAGAACGAACGCCTAAGGTCAGTGATGCTATCCATGGTTCATCCTCCTTCACCGCGGTTAAGTCTGGGCTGGTGTGAAGGGTCGATTGTGTTGGAAGCATCCTTTCTGTCTTGTCTGTGTATTTACATCTCTTCATCTTTATTCTGATCGAGCCTAAGGGTTCAAACACGCAATGGCAAACCTCGGCCTTGGCCGGTTTGAGGGAAATCCTCCATGGCCGTGGTTTGAGAGGTATAGTCGGATCTCATAGTTCCCGATTGTTTGATCGGGAAATGGTAATGAATAAAGATGTGGGTTTTAGCAAAGACGTCTTATTGATGGTCGGAAAAGTATTAGGTCGGGTACAAGATGAGAGAAATGAACAACGGTATCAAGAACACAACTAAACAAAGTGATGGTTTCAAAACCCTAGTCTAGCCGTCGAGTCAGTGTCTATCCCCTTGCTCGTTGTCCCGTCTCCCCTCTTTATTGTCCTCCCTATCTTCTCCGTGACCTAGTGCGCGTCACATCTTGTGGGCTTTAACCTCGTTGGGCCAAGATGCCCATATCCAGTGTTGTAAGCTTTAGTTGGTTTTCGTCGAGCCGTGAGTCGGATAGTCGTGAGTGCTCGCTAGATGGCGCGAGGAGCCGGCTATCCGAGCTGACGTTGAGCCGTCTCGCTTTTCACCGAGTGTGGGCTTTTTATTTTTTCGGCCTTGAGAGGATGGGCAGATCCACCCTCTACAGTAAGTCCCCCCAGTTCATCGGTGCCCTACGGTAAGTCGGGCGCGATGAATTTTAGAGAACGGGTTGCCTCGAAGAATAAATAATCCACACTTCGTCATTCTCCCGAGAGGGTGTATTTGCTTTCTTTACATGACGAGGGACGGTTAGACCGTATCGTCGTTTTTGTCTGCTTTCCGAGATCTGGTTTTCTGGGCGAAACCGAGTGGGGGTAATAGTGTGATCGATTCTCGAGAAGCCGAATCGATGCATTTATTTATCCGTTTTATTGGATGGAAGTTGAATCGACGCCTTGATTTGATTGGCTTACATCAGAGGGAAGTCAAATCGTTTCGGTGATTTGACCGATTTATCCGGGAAGTCGGAACGACGCGCCGTTTTCCTCGTCACGGCGTCTTTGGGCCCAAATAGGCCCAAAAGGGGTAATAATTGCGCCTCGAAGAAAACGCGTCCCTTCTTTCCTATAAATAGTCTTCGCCTCTCCACTCTTTTTTCATTCTTCTTCCGTGTCTTCGTCTAATCCAGTCGATGACCCTGAATCGATCCATCGAGAGGCAATGATGGATACCGAGAGTTTGGATATTTCTCAGAGGCTTTTGGTTTCTGACTCGGCGAGACTTCGTCGAGAGGAGGCATAAGAGAGGGCGCGGCCTTCATCTGGTGATGATCAAGAGGCGGAGGAACCCGAGTCTCCGATCAAAGACTACGCCCCTATATGCTATTATCCGGGGGGATATTTGAAGAGCTCCCGGCTCTCCTACCGGAAGCGTTTCGGCCTGTCGACGAGAGGGGACAGTCGTGGGGGAATGTCCACAAGACATCGTCTACGGTGGCAAGTGTCAGGAGACTTCTGGAGCGGTATGACGGAGTCGGAGTGACGTTCCTGATTCCTAGGAAGGACCAGAGACCATGGGCGCCTCCGCACGGTTACCAGTGCGTTTACGAATCTTATTTTCAAGACGACACGAAACTCTGGTTCCCGATTCCCCGTCTGGTTACCGCGTATGCGAGACGGCGTGGCGGAGCGATTAGTCAGATGCTAAATGGCACATGGCATCTCGGGGTTGCTTTGATGGTCTTAGCCGCAGAAATCGACGTCACTCTAAGTGTCCGAGTCTTCGAGGAGCTTACATCCGTTAGTCCTCAAGACGAAGGGCTTTGGTCGATTAAGATCTGTCCGAGCTACAACGTGATTGGGGGCTATCCGAGCAAGACCACCGACTGGCAGAGATACTATTTCTTCATCAAGTCTGATGAATGTGCCTTCGAAGAGCCTCCAAACGATAATTACCGAGTGTCGTGGAACGCTATACTTGGTAGATTTTTTAGAATCCCTGCTACGTCTGCTCTCTTTTTAACTTGTTTACATCTTTATTTTTTTACGGTTGCAGGTGATCATCCGACTTCCCGCGATTATCCGGAAGAGTTCCTGGAGAACGCTCGTGCGATAGCGCGGCTTGATCAAGAGCATTGGGGGAATATTACCAGAGAGCGGATCAAGCGGTGTCGCGATCGGATATCCAGAAGTGAGCTTTCGTCTGTTATTATTTTTTGTGATTTCTCTTTTCTCCATCCTTATTTCCTTCTTTACTTTGTTAATTCTTCAGAGGATTGGAGTTCGATATATATCCCGTTGCCGAACACTACGAAGCGCCGGATATCTCTCTTTGATCCAGCTGAACAGCGTGCCCTTATCATTCAAAGAAAAATGAGAGGACTCCCGGACTTAAGTGCTATGATTGCTTCCCAGCTGAACCGGCCGAGGCCTCGCCCGGTTAGCCTTCCTGATGACGCGGAGGATGTTGAGAGGAATACCGAGGCATCGCCTCAAGCTTCTCCTCCAACGGTCGATGCTCCGGGATCTTCAAGAAAGAAAACAGGGAAGAAAAGACCTCGCCCTGAATCCCCAGTTGACGAAGGGCGTGAGACCGTCGTTGACGAAGCCAACATTGTCGATCTATCGGACGACGATGAAGCTTCCTCTCCTAAGAGGAGCAGGGGAGCTCCGACTGATCGTCATTCCCCTGTCGAAGAAGAGGAAGGCTCCGAGGATCCGGTTGTTGACGAGGCCGCGGATCAGATCCGCGAGGAGGTTGATCGCTCCCCTGATCCAATCCCCACTGAGAACGAGAACCCGAAGGATCCTCCAGCGCCTGCTAGCCCCAAGAAGAAAAAGAAGAAGAAGAAGGCCGCGAAGCCGAAAAAGGCGGCAAAACTGAAGAAAGCCCCCAAAAACGCCTCTTCGGTAGGAGCTTCCGGGTCTGTCCAACCACCGAGCTCCGCTCAGGGTGCTTCGGCTTCTACTGAAAGCGGGGTGAGTGACGAAGTTCCGGTTATGAAGAAGGTCAAAAGGGAGATATTCCCTGATCAGGTTATCTTCAATTACGACGAGCCGGTTCCTCTTATCTACGCTCCTCTGCGATGTGCTGAAATCGTAAGTCAGTTTAGGAGCGCGCCCCCTTCTCTTCCGCTAGCGACGGACCTGGTCTTTAGGAATGAGTACGCTAACGCCGCGAGGACCAAACTTCGTGTAAGGATTTCTTTACTATACTCGTAGGCGATTCTTACGTAGTAATCATGTGTTTGTGGCTTCGTTTCAAGGTGACGGTGACATGAATAGTGTCATCGAGAAATACGACACGGCGCTGAAGGAGTCGATCGCCGAACAGAAGGTGCTGAAAGAAAGCTGATCGCGCGGGGCAAAACCTTTCGTCGGAAGAAGGCCGAACTGGAGGATGCATACGAGACTATGGCCGACAAGAGGGAGCGAGCCATAGCTCGCAGGAAGATCCAGAAAAAGAGAGTTGATCAGGCGGAAGCTGACTTAGAGGCCGCCTGCTCGAAGATCTCAGAGTTGGATCGAGAGGTGAAGGAGCTGAAGGAAGCGGCGAGATTGAAAGCCGAAGAGCACGCTCGCGAGCTGAACCGTCTCAAGAGGTCGCGTGTCCTGGAAGTGACCCGAGAGCGAGTCAAGGTTGAGACCGCGATGATCGCCAAGTGCTGTCGTCGTTTCAGCAACATCAGCGACTACCAGAGTTGTCGCGGACCTTACGAGACGGCCCGTTTGCTCCATAGTCAAGCATTCGGAACAAGAAAATGTCTCGAAGCGCTCAAAACTGCCGGTCGCGACATTCCGCAGGATACGATTGATCTATTCGCTGGTCAAGAGAGGCAATTTGAGGAGCAGTCTCGGAGTCTCGATGTCGGTGAGATTCCTGAGACTGATCTTGCTTTGTCTCCTTTGGTGATGCCTTCGCAATTTGTCGATGAGAGGCTAAGGACCGAGCTCAACGAGTTCGGCTCCAATGCTGATCTTATCGACGCCAACGCTATTGCGGACCTTCGTACTCCGATTGCTCCTCAGGATGTTCCGTCTTCTGGGAACGATAACCTGCCGCCTGGTAATCAGGACGCTCCCGCGGAGGGAGAGGACCAAGGACTCGACGGTGAAGACCGGGCTCCGGACGAGGTTCTGCGTGAAGGGAAAGAAGGTGCATCTTTGGATCGGAGCGAAGGGGAGGTTGCTGATGAAGCGGGATCGTCGCCGAAGGACGATGTGGCGGATCTGGAGACTTAGGCGTTTCCGTTGCTCGTTTATATTATGTTTCCTTTTTGTCTCGTCTTCGTGCCTTTGAACTTGTGGTTTTAACTCTCTTTTTTTTACCAATGTGAGTACGTTGTTACGGACGACGTTCCGTTTTGTATTATCTACTGCACAGTACTTTATGTTTTATCGAAGTAATCGTAAGTCTGATCGTTGTTTCGATTCAAATTTAGATTATCGTAAAGTAAGGCTGCATTTATCATAGTAATTAACTCGCATGTTTTCGACGACTTGTCGGTAAGAAAGGTTTCGAATCCTCAAGTTTCTTTTTCAAATACTTAAGATTGAAATATCTCTCTTGTTATCACATGCTCGTTATGACTTTAAAAACAAAATGAAAACGGTTCTTCGTCGATATCAAAGTATCCCCGAGTCTTCGGCTGGCCAAGCCTTACTTAGTGAATTTGATATGACGAGGAATTGTCATTTTGACCGCGTTAGTCTTCGCGACGATACGGTAGGATTCCCACGAACATCTTCTGATCACGATAGGCACGGTGAGAAGGCGAGTACCAGTACGCTCGCTCGAGTAGCCGGGGCGTCCTCGCGTTGGCATCGTGTTTGTTTTTTTTTTGTTATAGCTGGACCCGAGAGGGCTGCCTACGTACCTCTGTTGAGGATCAAGCCATTCGTAGTTTGTTTTGCCGAACATGAGTGATCGTTGTGATCACCTGTTCGGGTGATCATTCACTCGGTTTTTTTTTTTTTTTTTTTTTTTTTTTTGCGAATGAACGTGATCGGGTGATTATTCGCTTTATTCGAAGAAAAGTTTGAGGTGTTTCGAGTTCCAGGCTCTCGGAACCGCTTCTCCGCTCGAAGTTTGGAGACGATAGACTCCTGACTTTATGACTTCCGTGATTTTGTATGGTCCTTCCCAGTTTGCTCCTAACTTCCCGGCTTTCCACTCCTTAGTGTTCTCGAACACTTTTCGGAGGATGAGGTCGCCGAGTTCGAGAGGTCGAGACTTGACCTTTTTGTTGTAGTACCCTTCGATCTGGTGTTGGTAGTTTTGGATCCGGAGTAGCGCTTGGTCGCGTCTTTCCTCTATGTCATTGAGGGCGTCGAGGAGCATACTTCGATTCAGGTCCTCATTTTTGGGCATTCTGGAACGGCAGAAGCTCGTGACGTTTACTTCGGCTGGTGCCATTTCTTCGGTTTCGTAAGCTAGTGAAAAAGGGGTCGCTTTGGTCGCGCTCCGAGGGGTCGTTCGATGAGACCATAGGACGCCGTCTAATTCGTCGGCCCAGCATCCCTTCTTCAAGTCGTGTCTCTTCTTCAAACCGTCGATGATGATTTTGTTTGTTGACTAGGCTTGACCGTTGCTCTGCGGGTTCCTTGGAGTGGACATGTTGAGGCGTATCTTCCATCGCTCGCAGAATTCCTTGAATTTGTGGGAGATGAACAGGGAACCGTTATCTGTCACGATCTCGTATGGAAGTCCGTGACGACAGATGATGTTCTTCCATACGAATTGCTGAACTTCGTTGTCGGTGATTCGGGAGTAAGATTCAGCTTTAACCCATTTTGTGAAGTAGCCGGTTAGCACCAAGATGTACTTCTTTTGCCTGGAACTGGTCATGGGTCCGATTATGTCCATCCCCCATCGCATGAACGGATAGGGTGCTGTTAATGTGTGGAGAAGTTCTGTCGGACTGTGTATGGTCGTGGCGTGTCGTTGACACTTATCGCATCGACGAGCATACGAGTCGCAGTCTGCGTTCATTGTAGGCCAGGAGAAGCCAAGCCCCTTTATTTTTAGTGCGAGGGCTCGTCCACCCGAGTGATTGCCAGCGGCACCTTCGTGTGTTTCGGTCATCACGAGTCTTGTTTGTTCTCCCGCAATACATTTTAGCAAAACTTTGGTTGCGGTCCATCGGTGAAGCTCCCCCTCCGTGTAAACGTAATTGGTGCTGCGCCGCTTGAGTCGTCGGGCTTCCCATTTGTCGGATGGGAGTGTTCCATCGGACAAATAAGCGATGAACTGTTGCCGCCAGTCGATCGGCTTCTCGTCATCGATTTCCATCGAGTCGCTGACCGTTCCGACGAAGTCTTTCAGCTCTTCGGAGGGGTTAATTCTTGGTTTCTCAATCTTGTGAATCGGTATGGTTCTTTCCACTTGATCATGTAGTTTACTTCTGAGTGCCGCCAGAACGTCGGCGCACACGTTCTCTCCTTGCGGAACCTTCATGAGTTCGAAGAATTCAAATTCCTTAGAAATATCTTGGACAATCTTGAGGTAGGCATCCATTCGTTCATTTCTGACGTTGTAGTCTCCCAGAAATGAACGAATGTAGTCAACCACGAGCTGAGAGTCGCAGAAGGCGCTGAGTCTTTTCGCCTTAACTGCTCTTGCGAGTCGGAGTCCCGCTATCAGGGATTCATACTCCGCCTCGTTGTTGGACGCCGGGAAGCCAAAACTGAATGATTGCCGGATAAGCTCCTCAGTTGGAGACTGTAGCTGTACGCCTGCTCCCGAACCTTTGTTCGTTGATGACCCATCGACGTGGAGTATCCAGTTTAGGCTTGGTAAGATTAGGTCCTGTTCGAGCTCTGGCGTAAGCTCGATGATGAAGTCCGCGAGAACCTGGGACTTTGCCGCTGTTCGGTTTTTGTATACGATGTCGTGTTCGCTTAACTCCATTTCCCATTTTGTCAACCTGCCGGACTGATTTGTATTCTGCATTACCGTTCGGAGGGGTTGATTCGAGAGTACTTCGATCGTGTGCGATTGGAAGTACGGTCTGAGTTTTCTCGCGGACGTTACGACGGCAAGTGCCATTTTCTCCAGGGTTGGGTACCGAGTTTCGGGTTCAGTCATGCGCTTGCTCGTGTAGAATATGGGTTTCTGCTCTCCGCAGTCTTCTCGGATGAAGACGCTACTAACTGCTGAGGAAGTGACTGCGATGTATAAGTATAACACATCGCCGGGTTCGGGTTTCGATAATACGGGCGGGGTTGTGAGGTAGTGCTTGAGGTGATTGAACGCTTCTTCGCACTTCTCGTCCCAGACGAAGCGCTTGTTTCCGCGCAAGAGTTCGTAGAAAGGTGAGCATTTGTCGGTTGATCGCGAGATGAACCTATTGAGAGCAGCGATTCGTCCGGTCAGTCGCTGTACTTCGCGGTTGTTCTTTGGACTTGGTAAATCTAGGATAGCTGAAATCTGCTTAGGATCGGCTTCGATTCCCCGCTGTGTGACGATGTAGCCCAAGAACTCTCCCGAGGTAACACCGAAGGTGCACTTGGCGGGGTTAAGTTTCATTCCGTACTCGTTCAACGTCTTGAAGCAGTCTTGCAGATGATTAAGGTGGTCTTCGGCGCGAAGTGATTTGACCAGCATATCGTCGATATAGACCTCCATGGTGGTACCGAGCTTATCTGCGAACATTCGGTTGACGAGACGTTGGTACATCGCACCGGCATTCTTCAATCCGAATGGCATTACTGGATAATAGTAAGTTCCTCTATCTGTTATGAAGGCTGTCTTCTCGCGATCGTCGGGATGCATGAGTATCTGGTTGTAGCCCGAGAAAGCGTCCATAAACGTGAGGAGCTCGTTACCGGCTGTCGATTCAACGAGTCGGTTGATATGGGGGAGTGGGTAGCTATCTTTGGGGCACGCTTTGTTGAGGTCGGTGAAATCCACGCAGATGCGCCACTTCCCGTTCTTTTTCTTGACGACGACAGGATTTGCTAACCATTCGGGGTAGCGTACTTCCTTAATGAAACCTGCGTCGAGGAGTCGGTCAACTTCGTCGTTCATTGCTTTCGATCGCTCGGGTCCGAGCTTCCGCCGCTTTTGGCGAATCGGTTTGAAGGTTGGATCCACGTTCAACTCATGTGTTGTGATAGATGGATCGATCCCTTTGATATTTGAAGTAACCCAGGCGAAGGTCGAGGAATTGTCTCGGAGGAAGGAAGCAATGGTTTGCTGCATCTCGTCGGGGAGGAATGCGCCTACTCGGACAATCTTCGATGGATCGGACTCGTCGATAGCGATCTCTCTGATTTCTTCCTTTTGTGGATAAATTTTCTGAATGGGTTTGGAAGATACCGAGTTGATGACAGAGAGGGAGTGTTGCTGCTTTACCGCGGCGACGAGTAATTCTCTTGCAGCCTTCTGATCTCCGCGGATGGTCTTGATGGTACCATCTTTTCCTGGAAATTTCATGCATTGATGGTAGGTAGAGGGGATTGCTTTCATTGAGTGCAGCCAAGGAGTTCCGAGGATCGCATTGTATGCGACCTTGGCTCGAACCACAGCAAAATTCACTGTCTTCGTTACGCCCTCTGCATGTACCGACAGTCGTATGGTTCCGATCATTTGTTCTGAAGCTCCGTTGAATCCTGTGAGAGTTCTTGAAGACGGCTTCATGTCTCGCAGGTCAATTCCCATCTTGTCTAGAGTATCTCGGAAGATAAGATCGACTGAGCTGCATGTATCTATCAGTACTTTTGTTACCTCGCAATCGCCAATTCCGATATCGACGAGAAGCGGGTCGTTGTGTGGCATGTGGACTCCACGAGTATCCGCAGCCGAAAAAGTGATCGAGTGATCATCTTCGACTTGCGTTGGCCACTTTTGCGAAGAGGCCGCTTGTCGGCTGTATTGCTTGACTGAACGGATCGAGTCTCCTCCTGGTGGTAATCCTTCCATTATCACGTTAATACGCCGGGTGCGCTTGCTCCGTGAGGACTCTAACTGTTCTCGAAGGTCGGTGAAGCCTTTGATGGGTTTGGGATCGGGATGGCGCTTCAAATTTTCGAGATGTCGCCTTAAGTCGGATGCCTTGGAACGGTTGAGTGAGATTCGGAGGTCGTCGCTTTTAGAGTTAAGATGATCGCGAAGATCTGTCGTCTGTCGGGTCGTCGTTTGAGCTAACGACGACTCGTTTGTCATTGCGAGTCGGGATTGTTCTCCGAGAGGACGATTGTTGCTCTCGATCGTAAGAGGTTTCGCAAATCATCTGAATTCAAGGGCATCTTCTGGTTGTCGGGCGGTCGCTCGATAGCTGGGGCGAGATCGTCGTCAGACAAATCACACGATTTGGAGAGTATAACGTCGACTCGTCGTCGATGCCTTGGTTGGTCCTCTTCGGACGAGTCACCGCAATCGTCGTCCCTGTCTTGGGGAGCGTCTTGCGTAGTTTTCGCACCTGATTCCTTCTGGGACGCCGCAGCTACGGCTTTTTGAACTTTCTTTTCTTTGTTTCTGCTCCAGCTCTTGTTGCCTTTTTGTTTCGCAGGCGGTGGCTCTATGTTGATCTTACCGCTGTCGAGTGATTCGAGGAAATGCCCGAAGACCACTTTGCATTCTTTCGTATCGTGAGATCGAACCTTGTGGTAGGCGCACCACTTCTCAGGTTCAGAGGATCCGGAATCCATAGGTTCGGAAGATTTTGGTGACTTTTGCGCGGTATCTCGGTCCCAATGACTCCATTCTTTCGCGTGATTGACGGTCGCTGAATTCGAGGGTTCATCAACATTTCTTACGTATCCTCGCGAAGGGTTCGGCTTTTTGCTGTTTCCGTGCTGGCGGGGCTCGGAACGGTTGTCATTTGCTCTTTGCGACGACTGTTTCCCCGCTGCTTCCTTCGCGATCTTTGCTTTCGTATCCTCCTCCATACGAATAAAGTTATGCGACCGAGCGATCGCATCCGATAGTGACCTTGTCCGATGCCTGTAGAGATCATCACGGAACTTCGATTTGGTATGAAGGGTATTTATCAGTGACTCCACTGCTATATGATCCGGGACATCGACCTTCGAGACCACGGCCTTGAACTTCTCCATGAAATCGCGCAAAGACTGGCCGTTGGCGTGAGTCAGATTCCATAGGTCGGAGGCGGTTGTTTCTTGTTCGGAGAACATGATATAGTTCTTCAGGAACTCCGTTGAGAGGTCGTGAAAACATTCTACTGTATTCTCCTTAAGGCCTGTAAACCACGTCAGAGCCGGTCCTTTCAGAGTTTCGACAAAGAGTTGGCAAAAGCCGACATCCTTTTCTTCGTCAGAGAAGTTGGCTCGTCGCATCGCGATGTTGAAAGAAAACCACGTCAGAGCCGGTCCTTTCAGAGTTTCGACAAAGAGTTGGCAAAAGCCGGCGTCCTTTTCTTCGTCAGAGAAGTTGGCTCGTCGCATCGCGATGTTGAAAGAAGTTACGTGAACGGATGGATCCAAGAGACCGTCGAATTCGGGGAGGCGGAGCTTTTACATCTTTCGGAGTTTTACCCTAGTTATCTTCTCAGAGAACGGTGTTCGTAGAGATTCGGCGAGGACACGTTCTATTTGAGGAGCCGACGTCGTCACGTGATGGATCCTGGAGTTGATCTCGAAAACTGACTGTTTCAAGGCAGCTAGCTCGTTTATAGTTTGGACGTCGAGGCTTCCCTGAACGTTTGGAGACATTCCGCCGGATGTTTGTCCTCCGGTATTCGGCGGGGGGCTCACCGCTCCGTCGTTTTGTAGTGTGAAGATCGGCTCAGGTGCGTTGGAAACGTCGGGGATTGTACCGTCGGTGTTGAAGAGTCTTCAGCGGAACTGGACGTTTGAGGTCTCCATGTTCGCGGCTAGGGGACCAAGGATTTTGGCCAGAGCTGCGATCTGCTCTGTCGCCGCTTTCTGGGCGGCGTCGTGCTCCGCAAGACGAGCCATGATTGTATCAATAGATACGGGAGGTGGTGGTAAGGGGGTTGCCGTTACCGAAGCGAGAGGTGGTACCGGACTTGCTGGAGCCGGTGTGTTGTTGGGAGACTCTCTATCATCTCCCGGGGAGCCTTGTCGGCTAGTCGCCATCGTAATCAGCGTTACTTTGCTAGATGCCCCACGGTGGGTGCTAACTGTTTGATCGGGAAACGGTAATGAATAAAGATGTGGTTTTTAGCAAAGACGTCTTATTGATGGTCGGAAAAGTATTCGGTCGGTTACAAGATGAGAGAAATGAACAACGGTATCAAGAACACAGCTAAACAAAGTGATGGTTTCAAAACCCTAGTCTAGCCGTCGAGTCAGTGTCTATCCCCTTGCTCGTTGTCCCGTCTCCCCTCTTTATAGTCCTCCCTATCTTCTCCGTGACCTAGTGCGCGTCGCATCTTGTGGGCTTTAACCTCGTTGGGCCGAGATGCCCATATCTGGTGTCGTAAGCTTTAGTTGGTTTTCGTCAAGCCGTGAGTCGGATAGCCGTGAGTGCTCGCTAGATGGCGCGAGGAGCCGGCTATCCGAGCTGACGTCGAGCCGTCTCGCTTTTCACCGAGTGTGGGCTTTTTATTCTTTGGGCCTTGAGAGGATGGGCCGATCCACCCTCTACACCGATGGACTTGAGGAGATCTGATGATTGATTCTTCTTATTAAGTATTTATAAGGATTTATCATGTATAGAATTGGTATTGATCGAATGGTTCTAAAGGGATTGGGTCGTGGCCGGTTTGGTGAATCAAGGTCGAGATCATGATGATCGAGACCGGTTCTGTGGAATCCGACTCGGCCAATCTCTTAGTTGAGAATTATCATGAGTTTACATGAATTTTATTGTATTTTCCCATGTATATTTGTGATGACCATTTTCTGGTATGATACGGTTTGATAGCTTAGGATAAGATCCATCCACGCAGTTGATAAATCTAATCAAGTGTTTGTGTGTGTTGTTTGATGGATCCAGATAGCAAAGGTGATCGTGGGAAAGCCAAGGAACCGTGAGGAACCTAGCCGCGGATGGGATGTGTGTGTGGAAGACAAGTCTTTTGTAGCATTGGATTTATGTAGCCTATTGTGCAACCTTAGTGATTATGACTTAGCCTAGTGTGCACTGAATGATGAACGAATGAATGATTGTATGACTACATTGTTTTATATATATATAAGAAATCGTTTGCCTTTATTCCGCTGTGCATTGATCATGTTGATTGAATGAACCTCAAAGCAATGTAAAACACTTAGAAAAATATGAGTTAGGATTGTCACTTAACCAAACGAAATGACTGATGATCTTAAGTAAGACTGCGGTTCAGTTGGATTAAGGAATCCAGGATCGGGTCTTACAAGCCAGCTCACTGAGTAACATTAGGTTACTCACCCAACTCCGTTGTCCCTTTTTGCAGGTAGCTTTAGTGTAGGATGACCGTGTAGCTTGGAGCTGGACGTTAGGACCACCGGAGTAGATTTGCATGCCTTTTGTAAACGGTATTTTAGATTTGCGTTAGTTGACTCGATTTTGGCGTTAGGTCGGGACCGGTCTCGATTTATATCTATGTATGGATATTTCTTTGAATTAATAAAGTATTGGTTTTATATGCGCATCATGAGTACTCTGATATGTGACTAGTCCGGTCTAACACAACGTTAGGTCGTCGTACGGGTTGAAAAGCCTTAGGCCTCGATCTAACGGACAACGTTAACTCTTGGTACGGGTTGCAAAGCCTTATGCCTTGAGTTAGCGGGATGAGTTAGTGGATGAACTGGTCTAAGCTGCGGAGTAAATTCTGCGACTCTGACCGGATTGTTCCTAACCTGTCATGTAGCGCTTCCGGACCATGGTGTTGGGTTGGACGGTCAGTCATGTTCTTGTTTGATTGTTGGCTGGCCGGTTGGCTTTTCATCTCCAATCCTTGGTGTTAGTTAGTTCATCGGTCATGTTCTTGTTTGATTGTTGGCCGGTGGATCGACCTATGTCTAGGACGGTTCGGGGGTGTTACACCTAGTGTCTACCACAAGAGAATGAGAAGAAGAGGTTCTAGACCTATTAATAGGAGAAGGCTCTAGGGTTTTGCTAGGAGATTCTCCAGACATATCTATCTAACCGGACCTAAAACAAAGAAGAAAGAGAGGGGAAGGACAGCTACCTGCTGAGAAACTTCTTCGAAGAAATGAGCCACCAAGAAGATCTAGAGAAGGCATGGACGAAATGGAGGAAAACTCGGATTCGATCAAAGAAAAAGGGAAGAAACCCTAGTCTGACGTCCACGCGCCTCGATCGTCTCGCCACGCGCACGAATGGGCGCCAAGCGGGGAAGCTGGACCGATAATGGGCTTCCCCTGAAAAAGCCCATCCCGTCTTTGACTATCTCTATCCGAAAAATGAGGGTCCAAAGCCTCCGGGGAGAACCATTTTCTGCGGACCTATGAAGAAAGGACCAACGATGGTTCCATACTTTATCTTAGGATACAACAAGTTATCAGCCCTTCTCCTGCTTGAAGAAATGGTGCCAAGATCCAAGACTGCATGTTATCCCTTGATCCTTACGAAGTAATCAAGGAATAAGGGGCAAACTGTTGCGGGAAAAATATCCAAGGCTAAAGATTTCTCCAGCCTCCGATGGGGCCTTGATTTCCGGGCCCTCGTTTGGAAAGGACCCAGGGTCCCTCCTCTACTCAAAGAACCAATCTCCACCAGGAGGCACCAGGATCCGATCTCCACTTAATAGTATCCAGGGTCCAGTCCCTGTATCGAGGAACCAAGGCCTAGCCCCTGCCGAAAGGACCAAGGATCCGATCCTCCGCAAGAATATGGAAGTTTCCCAAAACGAGGGGAAAGTAATATATTCGTGAATATTACGGAGGCCGCCCAAGATTGACCGACTTACATCAACTATAAAAGGGGAACCCAAACCCTAGAACAAGGGATCGACACTTTGGGGCTTAGAGATTAGAGAGTTAGGCGATAGAACTAAGGTTTATACACCTAAGACGTTGTAATCCCAAAATCACTCAATAATACATCTCTTTGCCTCAGTTCCTCTTCTCTAAACACATACAAATACTCGAAATCTATTAGTCTTCCAGTGTTCTGTAGTACTAAAACGACCCTACACAAAAATATCATAACAAGTAGTACCCCATCCCCCTCTCATTTCTCAGTCACTCTTCTCTTCTCAAATTTCAGAAAATATGGCTTTCTCTCTAAATGAAAAGAAAGATTCCGATGTTGAAATGAGTGAGGCTAACCAAGCCTCGCCGGCGCAGGATGCTCCTGCCCTTACGCAGGCATTCGTCGAGGGGTTCAGTTCTTTTCAGGACAAGATGGCACGACGCCGTGCCGAGATGGAGTCTAGAGTGGCAGGTCCTAGTGCTACTTCCGTTCCGACTTCTGTGGCTCCAACTCTTGGATCTGATGTCGCTCTAGTTCCGGATTCCGCGGTTCTGCCTCTTGGACCCGATGTTACTCCAGTCCCGATCTCCGTGATTCCAGCCCCTGGATCCGATGTCCCTTTGTCCGCTGGGGAAATTGTCGTTCCGAAGCAAGGACCCGATGTCCAGGCCCGCCCTGAGGGCTCCTCTTTCGCGCCGATAGTGGTTTCGGAGGACGTGGTGGAAGTCATGCCTCCTCCTCTAGAAAAGAAGAGGGAGATCGTCTTGGGACTTCCCGCATCCGACGCTGTTCCGCTATCGAAGGTATGTTCAAGAGCTGGGGCAGCCGGATCAGCGAAGAGAAAGAGGTGTGCTAAGGGCGAGGAAGGCGAGGCTTCGGCGAAACTATCGCAACATTGCTCCAAGGTATTTCGTGTTTTTTTATTTTGACTATTTCGTTCTCCCTTTGATTCTCACCTTCTCTTGTGCGATCAGTTTGTGTCGCTGATCGACGGGATGCTTGGTGATTGCGGACTGGAAGTTACACGTTTGTCCAAGGAGCTGGAGTCGTCGCGGGAAGCTTTTAAGCGCACCGAGACTGTGCTTCAGTCGATCGAGAGCACTCATGCTGCCCAGACGTAGTTAGATTTAGGGTTGCTCAAGAGAATGATTTAAAGTTGTAGCTATTAAGAGAAAGTAGTTAGATTCAAGGTTACTATTCAGTTAATTCAGGATTATAATGCTATAGATGTTTTAATGAGTTGCTTGCATATACTAAAGAAATTCGATTCTTTAGATTTGCCTAATAACTGTCGTTACTAGACTCGTCTATTGATCTGTTCGCCGACAATATCGATCGATGTTTGACAGCTTGTATCGATCGATATGTGTGTCGTCGATCGATTACTCTATTTGAGTATCGATCGATATAGCTCTAGATCGAATCGAATATGTGTTCACCAAGATCATAGACCGGCTCTCGCTTATCCCTAGAGGATCTTAGCTTATGCAAGATGATGTCAGGAGAATGATTTATGGATTAAATCATTTCCAAGATCATATTCTAGTTAGCTACTCTAGAATAAGCATTAGGGTTCATCAGGATAATGAGTATACAACTCAACAGTCTATAGTTGGGGCTAATCCCTCATAAATATTTGAACCCTAAATCTAACAAAGGAATCTACTCAGACATGACTGAGTGACTCATAGCATCAAGGTAATAATAGAGATTCATTTAGAAGACCGAACAATCAAGTTCCTCGTGATAACAAATCTCTTTGTATCTTTCTTCTAAACTTCGAATCCTATAACCTTTGATAAGAACAGAATTAAGATGAAAAGAATACTTTATTGATAAGTAGGAAAATACTAGAACAATGATATGTTGTTAAAGCTTACTTTGCCAAAACACATAGGTAAATGTATAAATACTGAGTACAATTAGGTTAAAAACTCGTCAGGGGCATTATAGTAATATTGGGACATCTTGGGCTTCAAGTCGATTGAGAATATTCTTCTTTCTTCTACACGCTCTATATCGATCGATGTTACTAAGCGTATATCGATCGAGGGAGTATCTCGTCGTCATTTCTTCAAATGCGTCATCGATCGATTACATGGAATGTGTATTGATCGATATGTATCTCTGGATATCGACCTTGATGTCTGATCTTCAAGTCATCTCGGGAAAACTCTCCTTTAAGCTCCAAATGGCACCTAAAACGTCACTTTACTCCAAAATGCCCTTGAACCTGAAAACATACCTAAAAGACTCCAAAACATAGATATATATAGTGAAATCATATAAATACCATGAGTAAAAGTGGGTCAAAATCATGGTATATCAACTCCCCCAGACTTAACCTTTTGCTTGTCCTCAAGCAAACACACAGGTAGTCTTAGAAAGAAGTTTGAAAATGGCAGGGACTCAATTTAAATCTTAACTTTGTTATGATATTTTTGTGTAGGGTCGTTCTAGTACTACGGAACACTGGAAGACTAATAGATTTCGAGTATTTGTATGTGTTTAGAGAAGAGGAACTGAGGCAAAGAGATGTATTATTGAGTGATTTTGGGATTACAACGTCTTAGGTGTATAAACCCTAGTTCTATCGCCTAACTCTCTAATCTCTAAGCCCCAAAGTGTCAATCCCCCTTTCTCTAGGGTTTGGGTTCCCTTTTTATAGTTGGCATAAGTCGGTCAATCTGGGCGGCCTTCGTAATATTCGCGAATATATTACTTTCCCCTTGTTTTGGGAAACTTCCATATTCTTGCGGAGACTCGGATCCTTGGTCCTTCCGGTAGGGGCTAGGCCTTGGTTCCTCGTCACGGGGACTGGATTCTGGATGTTGTTAGGTGGAGCTAAGATCCTGGTGCCCATTGAGAGAGAATGGTCCTTTGAGGAGAAGAGGGACCCTGGGTCCTTTCCAAACGAGGGCCCGGAAGTTAAGGCCCCTTCTGAGGCTGGAGAAATCTCTAGCCTTGGATATTTTCCCCCAACAGTTTGCCCCTTATTCCTTGATTGCTTCGTAGGAATCAAGGGACAACATGTAGTCTTGGATCTTGGTACTATTTCTTCAAGCAGGAGATGGGTTTGGCGTCTGGGCGAAATGTGGAGTCATTTCAGGATACGATCACTTGGTCGGAATGGGCCTCAAAGAAAATAAGGATTGCGGCCTGATCATGATGGTGCTAGGTCGGCGGAATATTTTGGAGAAAATTTTGGAAATTTTCCGAGACTTGTGATTAGCTTCCGAATTCTTTTGCCTTTTCCCTTTTCTTCTTTCCCTTTATGCGCCAAAATGGAAAGTCGTTCCATGTATATATTTGGATGCTTCGATGCCTTTAGACGACACAAATTTAGGTTTTCCCTTATCCTCCTTATTGGAAGCACATGTCGAACGCTCCGTCTTTCATGAAATCGTTCCCTACCCCCGGTGTTGGTGGACGTCTCAGGCCCCGTCGTTTGTTTGGTGATCCCTTCGATTCCTCAGTTCTAACACCCAGCGTGGTTTCGGGAACAGATGATGAAGGGGTTCTCATGGCCCCTGCTCGCCCTCGTCGCTTCTGCTCCTTCGATGCTCTGAATGAAGACAAAGATGGCCCGAGGTCCGATATCAAGGAAGGTGATCTGATGGAGATCCGCCGTAAATATTCCTTGCCCGGTACGATGGGGATCAGGTGCGCGGGAGAGTTCGAACGAGCTCCTGATGGAGGAAGGGGCGAGATAGAAATCTTTGAGGCTTATTTGGAGGCTGGCTTTAGAGGAGGGATTCCTTCTTTGATCGCGGAAGTGGCGTCATACTTTGGATGTTCCCCTTCACAATTTACGCCTGCTACGTGGCGTACTCTGATGGCTATCCAAGTGTTAGGAGAACTCCATAGTATTCCTTTTGGATTGTCTGAAGTCCTGTATTCTTACTCCTTTGTTTCCTTGTCGAGTAAGAGAGGCTTCTACCAAATATGGTCTCGGGATGGTGAACCTTTGGTGGATGAACCTCCTCGGGGCATTCGTGGTAGCCTTCCTTCGAATGATTCCTGGGATAGGAGATATGTGTTTATGAAGGTCAAAGGTGTTCCCAGCTATCCTTGCTTCTGGCGTTCAGTGGGTAAGTTGCTTCTATTTTCCCAGACACGAGTTGGGTTTTTTTTTTTTTGCAGAGGTGGCCCGACCGGTCGTCCAAGCTGGTGAGACTTTGGCGAAGTTGGCGCAAGGTATTCCTAGGCGCTTTCGCTGGATTCTGTTTTTGATGCATCCGATATCGCTGCGTCATAGTCGTATTTGGGGTAATGGAATTTCTCTTACTTTTCTTTCTGCCCTAGCCGTAGCTTGATGGGGTCTTGGTTTTTCAGGTGGGATCCCTACGGTTTCGATATTGTCAGTGTACGAAGAGTATTGTAGAGCCAGGCCTCAAAGGAGAAGATCTCGCAAATCATTTCTTCCTGTCCCTTCGGTGATGGCTTCTTTGGCTCCGAGGGATGCTAGCAGGGATCGATTACCTAGCTTAGGTCGGCGTGTCCCTCCACATGAAGAGATTCTCTTTCTCCGGAGGCAGCTTCGGGAAGTGATCTCCCACCAGGCTCTTATCGTGCAGAGGGCTCGGGAATATGCTCGTCGGGATCTCATTAGAGAGTGGTCGATGAGGAGTGCTGGCCAACAAGAGCTGTTTGGGGGATCCGGCCGATGGGGACCTGTTGGAGGTCTGATCCGGAATTCGGGAAGCGGTGATGGTGGGCTTGGTGTTTTCCATTCCTTTCGCCGGGAGCCGAATCTTTGAATATTTCTTCAATGCTTTTCTTGCTTTATGTTGTCGTCTTATCTCTTTGGGTTTTCTGGTAGCTTTCTTCCCTCCGAATAAGAATTCTTAATAATATCTCTGGACCCTTAGGTCTTAGGAACCTTGAGGTTCTTTGGACCCTTAGGTCTTGGGAACCTTGAGGTTCTTCGGACCCTTAGGTCTTGGGAACCTTGAGGGTCTTTGGACCCTTAGGTCTTTGGACCCGAAGGTCTTTGGACCCGAAGGTCTTTGGACCCGAAGGTCTTTGGACCCGAAGGTCTTTGGACCCGAAGGTCTCTGGACTTTTATGCTTTTGGGGAGTCTATTTTGATCGCTCACTGCTGCCCGGAGGCGAGCCACTCTCGATCTAAATTGAGAAATCGCACTGTACTACCCGTGGGCATAGGCCATTCTCGAATTTCTCAATGCTGCACTCTACCTTTCTGCAGAAAGTTCACTCTCAGACTTACTGTGGTCTGGGGTGGGTCCCCCCGCAAGGTTCTGTCAACCCAGACACACTACCTTCCACGTCTGGATAGGTATTAAATTGTTTGTACTTAACCGGTTATTTGCACTTTGCTCCCTGCATATCAGCCGGCAGAATATAATTACAGTACTTGGCTGTGTACGTCATGCCCCCAGCGTGCGTTTAGCTTATAGCGTTTTCACGAGGGTTTGAATGGCACTAGTATGTGGTCCCCACATAACTCTTGGCTATAGGCCTTTACGCGGGGCCCTATCGCGCAGACATCGGCTCAGGGCTAATCAGACCCCTTCCATTTCTGTCTGCACCTATGGTGAGTAGCCTCACCAGCTAGGGGGCTAGCTAAGATCTGAGGTCCCGAAGGTCCCGATCCAGCTAATATGCCCCTTTAAGTATATTGGTGTTCCCTTAACTCCCTTTAGTCGAAACCAAATGTATTTTATAAGCCTAGTCCGAGGACGTTCTCGTTACACATAGGAGTAGGAAAACCAAAATACTTAAATATATAATAGTATATATAGAGCTCGATCCAGCAGTTGGGTTGGACCTTGCCTGTGCTTTCTTGCAGCTAATAGGCTCCTGCCCCTTGCACCCCTATTACCTGGTAGGGCCCCTCTCATCCGGGGGCGAGTTTTCCGGCTGATTTGTCTTTTGTGTGGTTACAGACTCGCCTTAGGACCCAATCTCCTTCTTGGAAGATTCTGGATCTCACCTTCTTGTTGTAACTCTTGGCCACCTTTATTTGGTACGACGCGTTCCTCAGGCGGGCTGCTTCTCTTTTCTCGTCTAGGAGGTCTAGGCTTAGGTACATCAACTCGTCGTTTTCCTTGGGAGTTAGGATGTTGGAGATCGTGGTCTTGACGTGTACCTCAGTTGGTATTGCCGATTCGGTGCCATAGACGAGTGAGTAAGGGGTTTCTTGGGTAGCTGTTTTTGGAGTTGTCCGATAGGCCCAGAGGACTCCATGTAGCTCTTCTGCCCATCGCCCGTGAGCCTTCTCCAAGCGCTTCTTGAGCATGTTTACCACCGTTTTGTTGGTTGATTCTGCTTGTCCGTTTGACTAGGTGTGTCTCGGCGCTGAATATGAGAGTTTGATATCCCAATCTTTGCAGAAGTCTTGGAAGTCGTTGCTGGTAAATTGGGGTCCATTGTCTATGACAATCTCCTGAGGTGCTCCGAAGCGGGTTATTATGTTCGTCCAAATGAATTTCCTGATCTAGATGTCAGTGATTTTTGCCAAGGCTTTGGCTTCTACCCATTTTGTGAAGTAATCGGTCATTACTAGGAGGAAGACCTTTTGCCCCGGCGCCACTGGGAATTTTCCCACGATGTCCATGCCCCATTTACGGAAGGGCCAAGGGGAGCTTAGGGATTTCAGTTTCTCTGGTGGTAAGTTGGAGACTGGGGCGTGTTTCTGGCATTGGCTGCAGGTTTTAGCCTGCTTGAGGGAATCCTTCGCCATAGTAGGCCAATAATAACCGGCCCTCCTTGCTCTGAGAACCAGGCTTCGTCCGCTAGAATGTGAACCGCATTCTCTATCGTGGAGTTCTTCTAATATTCGTGCGGCTTCTCTAGGGGATAGGCATCGTAGGTAGGGCCCTGAGAAGGACCTTCTATATAGCTTTCCCACCGAAATGCAGTGTCTGGCTGCTTGTCTCTTGATCTTCCGGCTCTCCTCTCGGTTTTCAGGTAGGACATCGTTTCTCAGATAATTGGTGATAGGGGTCATCCAGGTTTCCCCTTCGTCTACTACCGCCACTTCTTCCGGTTCTCCCTCTTTCTGGGTTGCTGGCCATTGTAGGACCAACAAGGGAATACTCGTATGCTCCTTGGTTTCTAATGCGGAACCCATGTTTGCTAGAGCATCGGCTTGGGAGTTCTGTTCTCTAGGTATCTGAGTAAGCTTGCAGCTTGTGAATTGGTCTAGGAGGCGCTTGGCTACCGATAGGTACCTGATCATACTCGGGTCCTTGGCTTGATAATCCCCTTGAACTTGGCTGATGATGAGCTGCGAGTCACTGAAGACCTGGATGTCTTTTACTCCCATTTCTCTAGCTAACTCTAGACCTGCTATTAGAGCCTCGTATTCGGCCTCGTCGTTCGTTGCTTTGAAGTTGCAATGTACAGTCCTTGAGGCCGAGTCTCCTGTGGGGGAGGTTAGAACCAATCGTACTCCTGCACCTCTTATGTTGCTGGAACCATCCACGTGCAGGGTCCATTGACCTTCTTCTGCTTCTTTTCCCTGGAGTGTAGCTTCTGGATCTGGGTCTGGAAGCATAGAGGTAGAGAATTCAGCCACAAAATCGGCTAGGACCTGGGATTTGATAGCGGCAGGGCGAAAGATCACGTCGTACTCTCCCAACTCTACGGCCCATTTTGCCAACCGTCCTGATATTTCAGGTCTATGAAGGACCGCTTTGATGGGGAATGAAGTAACCACCATGACTTGATGGGACTGGAAGTAGGGACGTAGCTTCCGGGCCGCAACCACCAGGGCGAGGGCTAGTTTCTCCAGGTGGCTGTAGCGAGTTTCGGCGTCTAGCATGGATTTGCTAACGTAGTATACGGGGTGTTGCCTCCTTTCTTCCTCTCTTACGAGGACCGCGCTAACTGCATGCTCGGATACAGCTAGATAAAGCAACATGATTTCTCCTTCCAAGGGTTTAGATAGGAAGGGAGGAGTAGTGAGGTAGGCCTTGAGGTCGGTTAGCGCGGCTTCGCACTTCTCTGTCCACTTGAAGTCCTTGGGGTTCTTTAGTGTTTCAAAGAAGGCGTGGGATTTGTCGGAAAGCCTGGAGATGAACCTGCTGAGGGCCGCCATTCTCCCTGTCAGCTTTTGGACCTCTTTGACGTTCCGTGGGGGAGGAATTGCTTGGATGGCCCTTATCTGCTCCAGATTTGCTTATATGCCCCTGTGGGTGACTATGTATCCTAGAAACTTTCCAGAACTTACTCCGAATAAGCATTTAGAAGGATTGAGCTTCATATTGTATTTCCTCAAGGTGGCGAATGCTTGCTGAAGATGTGAGATATGATCTTCCGAGTCGAGGGATTTTACTAGCATGTCGTCTATGTAGACTTCCATGGTCTGGCCTATCTGATCGGCAAACATCGTGTTGACTAGCCTCTGGTAGGTGGATCCAGCGTTCTTCAGACCAAACGGCATGACCTTGTAGCAGTAGATGCCCCTGGAGGTCATGAAGGACGTCTTCTCTTGGTCGTCGGGATGCATTAGGATTTGGTTGTATCCCGAGAAGGCGTCCATGAAGCTCATTAGTTAGTGCCCAGCAGTAGCATCAACCAGCTTGTTTATATGAGGCAAGGGGAATGGATCCTTTGGACATGACTTGTTGAGGTCCGTGAAATCGATGCAGACTCTCCATTTTCCGTTTTTCTTTTTCACAACCACCACATTGGCGAGCCAGTCGGGATATTGTACCTCTCTTATGAATCTTGTGTCGAGCAGGTTCTTTACCTCTTCGTTAATGATTTTGTCCCTTTCGGGAGCAAATTTCCTTCTCTTTTGTCTGACCGGAGGATGCTCGGGATTCACTTGGAGCTGGTGCATGATGACGTCGGGGTCGATTCCGGGCATGTCTTCGTGGGACCATGCAAAGCAATCGGAGTTGGACCTTAGAAAGTCAATCAGTCTTCGTCTCAAATCTCTCGGCAGCTTGGAGCCTATCTTGAGGTTCCGTTCCGAGTTCCCTTCTACTAGGGGGACCTCGTCTATGTCTTCAACCTCGGGTTCTTCGACATGAGGAACGAGAGATTGCTTCTGAAATTGCTATAAGGCTTGGGTCTTTCCCTTCAGGGTAGTTTGGTAGCAGGACCTAGAATTATCTTGGTCCCCTCTGATGACCTTAACGCCCCAGGGAGTAGGAAATTTCACCAGTTGGTGAAGGGTTGATGGCACAGCTCCCATGTCGGTAATCCAGGGTCTCCCTAGTATCACGTTGTAGGATGACGGACAGTCGACGACCAAGAACTTAGTGGTCTGGTTTATCCCCTCGGTGTAGACTGGGAGGAGGACTTCTCCTTCGGTTTGTTTTACCTCTCCACTGAATCCTACGAGCGGGGTCGCTTTTCTTGTTAGTGTCTTAGGGTCTAGCCCTAAGTCCATGTAGGCCGAATGGAAGATGATGTTGCTTGAGCTTCCGTTCTCCACCAGTATCCGCTTAACCAAGCAATTGGCTATAACTAGCGAAATGACGAGAGCATCATGATGGGGAGCAAGGACCCGTTCCTGCTCTCTCACCGTAAAGCTGATCTCATCTGTCCCCAAGAGTGGGCGCTTGGGAAGCTCGGTCTCTTGGCCATTCCTAGCATTACGAGTACTCCTTTTGGCTGCGGCGCTGCTGATTCCGCTTACTTCTGATCCTCCCGAGATAACGTGGATCACTCGTTCTTGTGGCGGAGGTAGTGCAGGGACAGCGTCGTTGGGGAGAGCGGGACCTTCTCTGTTGAGGAGGTCCTTTGCCTTATCCGAGAGGAACTCCCTTAGATAGCCCTTCTTGAGAAGCTCAGCTACTTCCAGCCTCAGGGCTATGCAATCTTCAGTGGTATGACCGTGATCGCTATGGAACCCACACCATCTTTTAGGGTTCCGGGTAGCATCAGGGGACCTCATTTTAGGTGGCCACTTAACTTGTGGGCCCATCTGCCTCAAGACTCCGATGAGCTCTGGTTTGGATATCGCTAGGTGGGAGATGCTGGGCCAAGTAGAAACCATAATTCCTTCGGATCGAGGTAAAGGGCGATGCTGGTATCTGCCCCTGCTTTGGTTGGTGGATTCTTGGGAAGGTCGGGGTCGGATGGTTTCCTCACGCTCGTCCTTTAAAGGCCTGGAGGACTTCTGATCGTACTTGGAGGAGACCTTGGCCCTACTCACGACGTCTTCTTCCCACCTAACTTGGGCCCAGGCGCGGGATAATACATCCGCCATGTCTCCGCATCTGTACTTCGTTAGCTCCTTGTAGAGCTTTCCCTCCGGAAGTAGACCCTTCTTGAAGGCTGAGATTGCTGTATCGGCGTTGCACTCGGGTATAGAGACCTTCTCCTGGTTGAAACGAGCTATGTAGGAACGTAGGGATTCGTTTCTGTATTGTTGGATCTCGTAGAGGTCATCTGATCTTTTCTCCAGATGGCGACTACTGGCGAATTGTTCCACGAACTTGTCGCTGAGGGCAGCGAAAGATGCTATGGATCCCGTGGGGAGGTTGATATACCATTGGAGGGCAGGACCGGTTAGGGTTGACCCGAAGCCCTTGCACATGGTGGCTTCCCTTGCTTCTTTTGGAATAGCCACGGCTACCATGCGTTGCATATACTGGGCGATGTGGTTGTCAGGATCTCCGGTTCCCTCATACATCTTAATGCTCGGGAAGGAGAATTTGTGAGGCATCTCGACCGAAGCAATCTCCTTCACAAAAGGTGTGTCGGAGTATGACATGGGATCGCTTCTACGGATAGGGGGAGCTACTCCGGGGAGTCTTTCCACCATGGATTGGATAGTGCCGAATCTTTCGGACACCACCTTCTCTAAGTAGGCGGCTAGAGCTGGATCTGAGATCTCAGGATGGTCAGGTGAATATTCTTCGTCTTCTGTATCGGAGTCGTCCTCTTCTTCTTCCCGGGTTACGTCTCGAGTATTTTCTTGACCGCCGGGTTCGTCGCTGGGCTGCTGAGGCGTTTCCTCGCCGTCGTGCGGGGCGTTGAGCGAAGCCATAGGTCGGACTCTGGTTCTGAACCGTTTCCGCTTGTTTCCAATTGCCCCGAGGGATTGGTTTTCTCGTCGGAGGGCGAGGTTTTTGGCTTCAATAGCGTCTAGCTTCTCGACGCTTTGCTGCAGCTGCTTGGAGTGCTCCCCAAGTTGATCTTTTAGGTACTGAACTTCCTGGACGAGTTCCAGACCTGCAGGTGCGGTTTCCTGAGCCTTATGAAGGTCGGTGATTTGACCCTGAAGGGTTTCGAATCGGCTCAGAAGCTCCTTCTCCTTCAGGGTCATATCAGCTTGGTTGGAATCGTCTTCCGATGCCATCGTCACGTAGTTGTTTTACTCCCCTCCTTCTAGCGCCAAACTGTTATGATATTATTGTGTAGGGTCATTTTAGTACTACGGAACACTGGAAGACTAATAGATTTCGAGTATTTGTATGTGTTTAGAGAAGAAGAACTGAGGCAAAGAGATGTATTATTGAGTGATTTTGGGATTACAACGTCTTAGGTGTATAAACCCAAGTTCTATCGCCTAACTCTCTAATCTCTAAGACCCAAAGTGTCGATCCCCCTTTCTCTAGGGTTTGGGTTCCGTTTTTATAGTTGGCATAAGTCGGTCAATCTTGGCGGCCTTCGTAATATTCGCGAATATATTACTTTCCCCTCGTTTTGGGAAACTTCCATATTCTTGCGGAGACTCGGATCCTTGGTCCTTCCGGTAGGGGCTAGGCCTTGGTTCCTCGTCACGGGGACTGGATTCTGGATGTTGTTAGGTGGAGCTAAGATCCTGGTGCCCGTTGAGAGAGAATGGTCCTTTGAGGAGAAGAGGGACCCTGGGTCCTTTCCAAACGAGGGCCCAGAAGTCAAGGCCCCTTTGGAGGCTGGAGAAATCTCTAGCCTTGGATATTTTTCCCCAACAAACTTTAGGATCATCACCTCTACTTTGTTGCAAGCCACATCTTATGCCTATTAATCACATGAGTACATTATGCCATATCCTAGCTTAGCAATTAAATCTCCTAACCAAACATCTTAACAATCCTGTCTGTCTATCCCCTCTACTGATCACATTTATGCATAAAAATAAAAGTGCAGGCTTTACCTTGGGGATATCGATCAAGAAACACATGGACTCAACTCAAGCAAGTTTCTGAACACATAGGCAAGTCTTCTCTGATCCCTTTCTTCCCCCTTTTATCTCTCTTCTCTGGATCCTCATAGTTTCAAATTTTGATGAACACTGATTGCCACAAAGGCTATCTTTGCGTTATCTCATTGACTTAGTAACACATACCTTCGAATAAGCGAATAGTGGGGTCGCAGGAATCAATCCTACCCCTCGCTTTGATCAATCTTTTAAAGTAGAATAATGGGGTCGCAGGAATCACTCCTACCCCTCTACTTCTCAAGATATCATATGACATCTTTATACAAATAATTTCTCTCTTTCCTTAGGATGCTGAAGAGAGAGAGGGAAGGGAATCAGAAGCACACATACTATTACCTTCCAGACTTGCAGGAGGATTCCGATCCCTTGTATACCAAGCCCCAAGACAAGCAATAGATTGTCAGGTTAGGTTGGAGATCAGCTTTGGTTCTTCCAAACAATCATGAGAAGTGTTGTCATAGGTGACGGTTGATCCACTTTAGCATCTATAGTACTTTCTGCAATCAACAGATCTAAGAATGGTGCTAAAGAGTGGTTAGATAAAAAGAAAATTTTTGAAAAATATCCTAGTCCCTTTCTTGACTCAATAAAACCAATTTTGAAAACATTTTGGTGAAATCAAAAAGGTAAGGTAGCATCAGTAATCTCCCCCCAGACTTAAATCATACACTGTCCTCAGTGTATAACAGTCGGATTAGGGTGTAAATAAATCATAAGTAATGTACTGATATCGAAAATTAGAACGATATACCTGACCGTGGATACGTATCGATCGATAGTGAGTCGTCTATGTCGATCGATAAGAATGTGAATATGTCGAGCGATGTCGACAGGATCGTATCGGTCGATAGGAATGGTAATCGTCTATAATCTGAAAAACTTAAAAACAAAAAAGAAAAACGAAAAATAAAAACATAAATCAGATTTAACTAATTAAGAAAATACTTAACAATGGGTTGCCTCCCACTCAGCGCTTTATTATAGTCTTTTAGCTTGACTATGGTAGTGTTGAGGCTAGTGAGTTGAGTTCATGACACTTGCTGAGTAGCAAGCCGCATCCTTGTTCTCTCCTTGTTTCTCTCCAAACCAAGTGGTGAAGAAGCTTCTTGTGGCTTTATCTCCTCTGGTTAGTTTCTCCCATAATTCAATGACCTCGTTGCGCAGACGTTCTAGACCTTCTGCATTGCTCTCTATGTAGAACTGGTGGTTTCTGAATGTTGGATAGGTGTGTTGCGATAGATCACTGAGTTCTTCTTGTATGTCGTTGAGTCTCTCAAATGTTCTCCTTCGTACCATGAGCTTATTGATCGATCTCGGGTACTCCATATCGATCGACACTGGTGTAGACCTGTCGGTCGATGTCCTGCCTGGTATATCGGTCGACGCTAATGGTGCTGGTCTATCCGCGAGTTGTCAGGAGATGGTCTTGATTTCCTTCTGAATATTCTCTATTGTGTTCTCCATGCTCTTGACGTCGCTTTGCACTGGAAACCATAATTCCTCAAAGCTTTGGTAGGACGAATCTCCAACCTCTTGGATCATGGTGAAAAGATCCTGAACTGTCTTCTCCATATCAGTTTTGGTGCAGAACTCGCTGTAATGCATATCGGGCGATGGACTGGGTGTCGTATCGGTCGATGCTGAGCGTCTGTAATCCTCGCAGAGTTCTCTCAATGTATCTTCAACCTCCTGCAGTCGACTTTCTATCGGTGGGATCATCTCATCAGTTATTTTCTTCTTGCTGGTGTAGAAGGATTTCATCATTTGGTGTGTGTGGTGTAGAGCCTTGATGATGTGATCCATGGTATCTGCCATTGTTGATGTGCGCTCCTTGAATGAGGTGGGGTTGTTGTTGAGTTGCTGATATTTGTCTTCTAGATCCTTGGTGGTGGTTGACTCTTCTTTTGATGTCGTGATAGATGTTTCTGATGAGGGTAGTGATTTCTTCTTTGCTGTAGGTGTTCTGTAAACGTCTATCGTTCGATGCGCGTAGGTCTGCATCGATCGACGGTGTATGATCAGCATCGGTCGATGTTATGTGTCCAGCATCGGTCGATGGCTTCCTGTAGGTTTCCAACTTCGAACGGAGAGTGTATACTTCTTCTTCTAGGGTGTCTATCTTCTGTTGTTGAAGATTATAAGCGCTTTGAATCCAGTTGATTTCACATTGGAGTTCTGATCGGGCTTTCTCGATTTCATATGGAAAGTAAGAGGTGTGCCAGATGTAAGGACTCTTAGCCTCATAGATCATTTGTTGGACTTCAGCTTCTGTGTAGAGCTTCTCTGTAGGTTCTGCCTTGTTGAAGTGATCTGCATGTATGGGTAAACAAAAGCAAGACCAATCAAATAGTGATGCTCTGTTTAGTAACTCCTCTATGGCTTCCTTTGAAACATGGATGATGTTGGGGTCAAAAACGGTTCTCTCGAAATCAACGGCTAAGTCTATTTGACATACGAAAAATCCTCCGAAGGATGCACACGGACATCCGCAAACGGAAGGAACCGAGTAGCCGACCGCGACCATGGCCCTTAGGCGCCGGGCGCCTAGCGCCCGTGCTGCCTCTAGGCGCCGGGCGCTTAACGCTGCCTCTAGGCGCCGGGCGCCTAGCGCTGCCTCTAGGCGCCGGGCGCCTAGCGCTGCCTCTAGGCGCCGGGCACCTAGCGCTGCCTCTAGGCGCCGGGCGCCTAACGCTGCCTCTAGGCGCCGGGCGCCTAGCGCTGCCTCTAGGCGCCGGGCGCCTAGCGCTGCCTCTAGGTCCTACGAAGGATTGAAGATCTTCCGAAGAAATCGTAGAAAACAACGGAAGTCCTAGAAACGGCCCGAAAGGGACCAAATGCGATCGGACAATCCATTTACGATTATCTAAGATAGATACGACGATTTACGTTTATCTTTACGTAACAAGATAAATGCTAAATTTCCGGAAAGATAAATGTCAAGTTTCCCGAAGATAAATGTCAAGTTTCCCGATAAACATGAAAGCCGACGAAAATGGAAAAAAGCCCGCCTTGCGGCCCAGAAGGAGAATAGACCGTCATAAGAAGGAGTATATAAATGAGCTTTGGGAGAGGAAGAAAGGCAGAGCAAAAATCATTAAGAGCACAAAAAACCCTAGAGAGACTTAGAGAGCAGATCTGAGATTTTAGACTGAGGGAACTTAGAACTTAGGTGGTCAGACTAGCAAGTCATGACCTAGGACGTCTGGCCGCCTCCCGTCCTACCTTCATCTTGTCCGCAGACTTCTGTTCCTTCGCAAGAATCTAACAATCCCCTTACTCCGAGTTCCGCACATAGAAACCCTTGGCGTTATTCTCGACACGCCCGTTTCTATGACAAACACTCGTACTAGACGAACTCCGCCAGGCAGTTCGATCTCTTGTCCAAATCTTTCTAACTGAACTACGTCCGACTTGATCCTCGAAAGGGGTACGTAGGCAGCCTTTCTCAAGGTCCAGTCCCAACTCTTAACAAAACCCTTTTTGTACGATTTTCGTCTTTTGTTTTCTTTCCATATTTTCTGCACTTGTTCGGTCACTTGTCGTTGGCTGTCGCAGAGAATCCGGACCTTCAGGGAAAGTTGGGTTAACTTGGATTTCCTCCGTATTTTACTTAATCAAAATCGACAGTGCGAATTTTGGTTCCCACAGTTTGGCGCTAGAAGGAGGGGAGGACGGATTACTCTTACTCTTACGGCCGGAAAACGCTTGATCAAAGCAATGTCTGGAAATATGAAAGACAAACTCGCAGCTCACATCGACGCTGGTAAAACAACTTCAGCAGTGACTGCTCCTACGACCAACGGTTATGCAAACGGTTATCTAAGATTATCATCTTACGGACAAACGTCCCGAGAACGGACCATCCCGATCAAGTTCGGGTCCTATCAACCATGCACCCCCGTCCAAGTTCCTGCAACACGGTCCTCGGGTCCATGGACACAACCCCCCTCATTTGGGATTATCGAAGAAAGACTTCAGGAAAATTCATAAAAAGACTTGGTAGTGCAGACGGATTCATGCCTGCCGTATAGAACGGCTATGGTTAGCTTGAACACCAGTTGCCTTAACTATACAAGGAATTGAAATCCTTTCGGAAAAACCAGCGTCACATCAACGGCTTTTTCTAAAGAAAAATCGTAAAAACGTCTAAGTCCCAAGACGTCCCAAAAGGGGCTTGAATCACGGCTAAACGACCCACATACGATTTTAGAGTAGGATCAAGCCCAAAGCTGGTATGACGGTCTGATTACCGAGTAGAGTTTTGACTGGAAATGTTTTTTAGAATTTCCCGAAAAAATAAAGACTTGTTCTCCTGGAAATCGCGGAGAAACCCAGATTACTCATGAAACAGAAAGCACGACTGATCGGGTTACCAATCAGTGTTTCTAATGCTAAAATTCGATAACATTTTACGAAACACCTTTCGTAAAATAAATTCTCGAAAATATTTCACGAGACAGCTTTTGCATGATTAAACTCGACAACATTTTACAAATCATTTTCCGTAAAATTAACTCGACCACATTTTGTGAAATAACTCTCGTAAAATAAAAGGTCAACAACGTTCTAAGAAACAATTCCTTGCTGGGATCATGATGAAATCGATGTCCAAAAGTCTCGGAAAAACAATTAAAGAAACCTCGAGAGACTAAGTGTCGATCGAGAAACCTTAAAAAAAACCGAGAAAAACAGGCAGGTCCCGCGAGGAAACACAGTTCCGGGCGGCTAGCACGTCCGTGCTGTCCCTAGGCGCCGGGCGGCTAGCACGCCCGTGCTGTCCCTAGGCGCCGGGCGGCTAGCACGCCCGTGCTGTCCCTAGGCGCCGGGCGGCTAGCACGCCCGTGCTGCCTCTAGGCGCCGGGCGGCTAACGCGCCCGTGCTGCGCTGGTCGCCGGGCAACAAAACATTCGTCAAGCACGGCCAATCCTCGTAAAGATTGACCCAACGACTATCCAAACTAATTTTACGAAACAATTTCCGTAAAATTAACTCGACAACATTTTGTTGAATAACTCTCGTTAAATAAAAGCTCGACAATATTTTACGAAACATCATTCGTGAAGCATAACAAGATCGTAAGCTTCTTGACCTGACCAGTTCGCTCATAGCTTGACGAAACAAGAAGCCTCACTCAAGTGACGTCTTGCCAATCGTTTTCACTTGTCTACCCACCTTAGCCTTCTTCGAGTTTCGCCTACTCCTCCTCCCTTTGCTTCAACGATTCTGCAACGATTCTGCACTGTTCCTTCGGGTTTCATCAAAAATCGATTCTCGATTCAGTGTCAAACTTTTCGAAGACCTTTAACAATGAAACGTTAAAAGACAAAGAGGAACGGACATGACGCAATCTCGAGTAATCAATGAGACTAAGGTACGACCGACTTTGAAAGTTTTATCAAGGTTTTAATCTTTTCGTAGGATAGGAATGAGAACGTCTTGTAAACTGCCGTAAAATTTAGGGAACTTAGAACCTAGGTGGATAGTCTAGCAAGCTAAGTCTTAGGCATTTTCTTCCAGTTTCGTTCTATTGTTCCTTGACTGTCTAGGCAGAACACGCAAACCGATCTAATCTCTCGAAAAACCGAGAAACGATCGTCACGCATCCTTGGCATACTCATTCTACTTCATAAAGAAAAAATTCCTTTCAAAAGGCAAACAATACTCTAAGATTCGTCTGAAACGCTAGCGGCATAACGGCATGGTCAAACCGTTACAAACATAGTCTTGAAAACTCTACACCGTCTCTTGTTGCAATCTCGCAACAAGAAACTCGTACAACGTCAGACTAATAGCACGACGGCGAGCTAAAAAGTTAACAAAATAACCTTCGGTAAAACTCCATGAGTAACTCGAAGATACTTTCGCCAAAAGACGAAATCAAAGCGGAAACGTTTCCCGTGTAAACCACGAAAACAAGGCTACTTTGACTATCTGCGATTTTCTATCTTCATGAAACCGGTCATCCATTACTTTCGTATAACTAGAACATGTTACACAAAAACAGCATAAGGAAAACCAAGATCGGTCTCATGCAAAACAACATCGCAATACGGAAAAGTACGTCTAAGCGGGAAATAACCCAAAACTGAATCCGAACGTGTTCTTCGTCGATTCCTTAAACTTTATTTCCTCAGATAAAATGAAACAATTTTCATTCAACCAAAGGAAACTTTATACGAAGCATCTATCGTATAACTGAATCCTAAAGTGGAAAATCGTTTCAAAAAACCATCATCCATAACTCGGAAAACTCCGCTATGATTGGCATGTCTATCTCGACGAACTCTATTCGGCCCTCGGCCGACTACGCCTTTCCATAAAGCCCGAACCTGAATTCGGCATCATCATTAAGGACAATCGTGAACCAACATGACCTTAATGCGAAAGGATCGTGGCCTGATCGTTTACCAACTCCTTGGTTAAACAACTGAACGCAGCCTTCACGCCAAGACAAAACAGCTGAACGATCGCCGCACCAATCACTTAAGGGCCAAACGATAATCCACGATTTGTCATAAAACGCCAAGCGACCATTACGCGAGCAACTCTGTCGCATAGCCCAAAAGCGGAAATCATGCGATAAAATTCTCGTAATAAAATCAGTCCTAACAGCCATACGGTTAACGGAAAAATTTGAACTTAACATCGACTGATTAAGTTCTATACGTCCCGTAAACAAAGCATGAAAAGAAACACTCGTGACAAAGCTCCAAGAGTTATACGAGTCGTCCTTAAAATCCCGGAAGGCCAACACTTCGCGAAGCAAAGCGAAGGTAGACGCTTCTCCCTGGGTCAAATATACGCGACCCCTAGTCCTAATTCCTCGATCAAAATTTTATAACTTGCACGTCCAAACTGAAAAACAGTTTCTGACTACGGACATTCGCAAAACATCTCCAAGCCCGCGAACATGTGAAATGCGGCACAAGGGAAAATTAACTCGTACACATTTGAAATATGTATGCTTGTATAATCCCACGTTTTTTGAAGAAACCGGATTTTCGAAACTCTTTACAAACACAGAAACCGAATTTTCAAAACTCTTCGCAAACAAACTCGCCAATCGCTAAACGGCCTCAACAATGGATCCAGTATCCACCAAATAAATCATAAACTATCGCCCGGAAACATTCCGCGATTTCTAAAAGCCCATAGTCCTTTATGGCATAAGAAAAAAAAACATCAAAGCACTGCGAGACGTCGCTTCGTGCCTGAATATTCATTTTTCGATTAAAACCTTCATACGCCTTCTAAACGGCATCATATCGCTGTTGCTGATCATAACAAACGAACTCTAACGTCCTAAACAGACAAGCCACCTGAGGGTAGGCTCTTTTACATCCGACAAAGATCCCATAGCGCGCTATACAAAAAATCCAAATTTGGTTCAGCACTTCGTAAAGGAAGTAGCTCGATTCGTGCCCAGACAAATCATATAAGCCGATACCACTTTGCGGATTTTAAAACGGTACAAATCAGGTTAAAATCACAAACAGGCAAAACGAAAGCCGATTTGTCATCGCACAGCCTCAGTCTGAGAGTAAACCTAGGTCTTGCCCTAAACCCAGCCTTGCTGGTATCTTAACATCTCATAGAAAAAGCGTCAACGACGCGAGATCCCAAAACTTGCCTCTTCACTCAAGTCTGTACGTTTCCACGAATTTTCGCGTAAATCGTAAACCGCAGGAAAATCTTGCTTGAACAAACGACGGATACGGTGATCATCAGGGAGGCATGAATGAGACGACAACTCACACCCTGTCCCTCTAACTTCGATAAACAGAAGTTTTGAAAATGCAACATTAATATTTTATAAAGATTGAGCCGCAGAGTTCAACAGATGCCCTGAAAAAGGCCGAGATTCGAAGCCACCAACGGCCAGTCCCACAAATGTACATCATGGCCTCTTAACGGCCGAAACACAATCAAAATAAAAATCTCTGAAGGGATTGATAAACCTAGACGCTCCCCGGAGCATCATCTTCATCCTCAAAACTCACCCAAAGTAGGAACGGTCTCACTGTCGCCTCCATTGGTCACACCACCGCTGCATGTTTCATATGCGCCGGCTTCACGATCCTTGACTGCGTAGTCCTGGTCCTCCGAACCCTCCGAATCCCGGACAAGGGTGCACACAGGTTTCAGACCAGCGAGAATCGAGTCGAAGTCCTCTCCGTCAAACTTGCGAGTCCCCGTCTCCTCAAGACTCTGAATCTTCTCTTGAAGACGACGAACTTTCGAGGACATATGTTCTTCTATTTTTCACATTGAGCAACGAACTCACGGTCTTTCCGACGTCACGTTCAAGATCGCCAGTCAAAGGTGATGTGGATGTCCGCGATGAAATATTCTTAGCCACAAATTTCGATTTTCAACTCATAATCTTCCGCCCGCAAGATCGTCTCCGCGTCTTACAGGCTGGGGGGCTAACTGTTGGGGTCAAAAACGGTTCTCTCGAAATCAACGGTTAAAACTATTTATCATACGCGGACTTTCCATAAAACAAGCGTCGAAAGCAAGACAAGTCGTTGTTGAGGTCAAAAACGGTTATCTCGAAATCAACGGCTAAGTCTATCTGACATACGAAAAATCCTCCGAAGGATGCACACGGACATCCGCAAATCGAAGGAACCGAGCAGCCGACCGCGACCATGGCCCATAGGCGCCGGGCGCCTAGCGCTGCCTCTAGGGCCGGGCGCCTCGCGCTGCCTCTATGCGCCGGGCGCCTAGCGCTGCCTCTAGGCGCCGGGCGCCTAGCGCTGCCTCTAGGCGCCGGGCGCCTAGCTCTGCCTCTAGGCGCCGGGCGCCTAGCGCCCATGCTGCCTCTAGGCGCCGGGCGCCTAGCGCCCATGCTGCCTCTAGGCGCCGGGCGCCTAGCGCCCATGCTGCCTCTAGGCGCCGGGCGCCTAGCGCCCATGCTGCCTCTAGGCGCCGGGCGCCTAGCGCCCGTGCTGCCTCTAGGCGCCGGGCGCCTAGCGCCCGTGCTGGCTCGGGTCCTCGAGCGACAATCTTCCTTGCACAAGTTCCAGGCCCCGGCCGTCAGTAATCTGTATTTCAAGTCTTTCCCGAGTCCTTGCGGAATGAATCATTGGATTCCGCATACAAAACTCCCGTTCTTACTCTGAACTAGAAACCATCGGAAACACTTCGGAAACTCGTAAGATATCAACGGAAAGGAAGATCTTAAATTATTCATACGAAACGATGATGGTTATCTAAGACACCATACATCTCAATTCTACGAAGGATTGAAGATCTTCCGAAGAAATCGTAGAAAACAACGGAAGTCCTAGAAACGGTCCGAAAGGGACCAAATGCGATCGGACAATCCATTTACGATTATATAAGATAGATACGACGATTTACGTTTATCTTTACGTAACAAGATAAATTCTAAATTTCCAGAAAGATAAATGTCAAGTTTCCCGAAGATAAATGTCAAGTTTCCCAATAAACATGAAAGCCGACGAAAATGGAAAAAAGCCCGCCTTGCGGCCCAGAAGGAGAATAGACCGTCATAAGAAGGAGTATATAAAGGAGCTTTGGGAGAGGAAGAAAGGCAGAGCGAAAATCATTAAGAGCACGAAAAACCCTAGAGACACTTAGAGAGCAGATCCTAGATTTTAGAATTAGGGAACTTAGAACTTAGGTGGTCAGACTAGCAAGGCATGACCTAGGAGGTCTGGCCGCCTCCCGTTCTACCTTCATCTTGTCCGCAGACTTCTATTCCTTCGCAAGAATCTAACAATCCCCTTACTCCGAGTTCCGCACATAGAAACCCTTGGCGTTATTCTCGACACGCCCGTTTCTATGACAAACACTCGTACTAGACGAACTCCGCCAGGCAGTTCGATCTCTTGTCCAAATCTTTCTAACTGAACTACGTCTGACTTGATCCTCGAAAGGGGTACGTAGGCAGCCTTTCTCAAGGTCCAGTCCCAACTCTTAACAAAACCCTTTTTGTACGATTTTCGTCTTTTATTATCTTTCCATATTTTCTGCACTTGTTCGGTCACTTGTCGTTGGCTGTCGCAGAGAATCCGGACTTCAGGGAAAGTTAGGTTAACTTGGCTTTCCTCCGTATTTTACTTAATCAAAATCGACAGTGCGAATTTCGGTTCCCACATATTATATCTCAGTTGACTCCTCTAGCATGCCCAGATTCATCTCTATAGACCGTTGACATATCGGTCGATGTGAGCTGACGGTTGTCGATCGATTGTAGTTGAAATGTATCGGTCGATGGGACTTCCTTAGGCTGGATCGCATACTGCAGTGGTATTGCTTCTACTGAAAAATCCATAATGTGGGCAATCGCGCTAGTAGGACTTGAATTTGTTCCAAGTGTCCTTGAATGATTCTCCAGGATCCTGAGTGAATGTAGCAATCTTCCTTCTCCAGTCTTCAGAGCGTGACTCATCAAAGAAGTTACGCAGAAATGCGTTTTTGATGTCCTTCCAGGTAGTGAGAGAACCTGGTGGTAGTTGTCTCAGCCACAGCAAAGCTTCTCCTGATAGAGAGTATTTGAAAAGATAGCAGAAAATGTAGTCTTCAGGAACTCCGTTGGCTTTGATGGAAGATATAATATCCTCGTACCTCTCTAGATGGTCCATCGGATGCTCATGGGATAACCCATAGAAGAGTATCTGTCCTACAAGTCCGTAGTACTGCAGTTTGAGCTCGAAATCTCCTCTCTGAATGGCAGGAGGGCAGATGGCTGATCGGTTGGTATAGAACTGATCTAGACGGTTGTAGTCAGCCAAGGTTCTAGCTCTGTTAGCTTCATATGCAGGTTGGATGAAGTCTGCAGTGTCTTGCTCATGAATGATTTCCTTTTGAGGATTTAGCTTTTGACCTGCTGCGTTACGCAGGTGACCATCTTGATCACGCAGGTCTCCATTCTCATCGGTTGTGACAATAATGGGTGCTACCATGACTCGGTGGGTAGTATCGATGGATGTTATGTGATTAATATCGATCGATGTCGGATGAAGTGTATCGGTCGACGAATGGTGGTTGATGTCGATCGATGAAGTGGTGCGAGTTTCGGTCGACAAAGAAGGTGTCTCAGTCGACTGTGGTAGGCGAGTATCGGTCGACAAAGAGGGCGTCTCGGTCGACTGTGGTAAGTGAGTATCGGTCGACGAACGGTTGTTGATGTTGATCGATGTCAAGGTATCGGTCGACAAAGAAGGGTCGATGTCGATCGATGTGGAATGTAAGTTCTTGCTGATGCTATGTTCCAAGCTGGGGGGGGGGGGGTCTTCTGAGTACACAAGTTGAGGATTCTTGTTGCTTCTGGTACTGCTGGGCATGTACCTGAAAAAGACAAGAAATTTTTTTTGCGTCAGAAGGTGATTTAGCAGTAATTAAATAACCTAGACCTAATCAGATTAAATCTAATGGCGATCTTAGCTCCCCGGCAACGGCGCCAAATTTGATATCACTCAAATTACCCTAAGGAGTGATTTACTATCTCAAATAAGAGGTTCAGATGTAGTACTTAGGGATCGAATTCACGGAGAGCGAAGGAACGCAAAAGATAATAATCCTTAGTGACTAAGCTAGGTTGAAATGGTTTAAATGTAAATTACAGTTGTGAGCAATGATTAGTTGCTAAAGAGAATGGTTTTAAGGTTGTAAGTATTAAGAGAAAGTAGTTAGATTCAAGGTTACTATTCAGTTAGTTCAGGATTATAATGCTATAGAT
Source organism: Hirschfeldia incana (assembly GCA_026261945.1). Taxonomy (NCBI): domain Eukaryota; kingdom Viridiplantae; phylum Streptophyta; class Magnoliopsida; order Brassicales; family Brassicaceae; genus Hirschfeldia; species Hirschfeldia incana. Next base: position 824,409 of record JABCMI010000063.1, read on the forward strand.
GTTTTAATGAGTTGCTTGCATATACTAAAGAACTTCAACTCTTAGATCTGTCTAATAACTATCGTTACTAGACTCGTCTATTGATCTGTCTGCCGACAATATCGATCGATGTTTGACAGCTTGTATCGATCGATATATGTGTCGTCGATCGATTACTCTATTTGAGTATCGATCAATATAGCTCTAGATTGAATTGAATATATGTTCACCAAGATCATTGACCGGCTCTCGCTTATCCCTAGATGATCTCAGCTTATACAAGATAATGTCAGGAGAATGATTTATGAATTAAATCATTTCCAAGATCATATTCTATTTAGCTATTCTAGAATAGGCTTTAGGGTTCATCAGGATAATGAGTATACAACTCAACAGTCTATAGTTGGGGCCAATCCCTCATAACAATTTGAACCCTAAATCTAACAAAGGAATCTACTCAGACATGACTGAGTGACTCATAACATCAAGGTAATAATAGGAATTCATTTAGAAGACCGAACACTCAAGTTCCTCTTGATAACAAATCTCTTTGTATCTTTCTTCTAAAGTCTAGAATTCTATAACCTTTGATGAATCAGAAATGAGATGAAAATAATACTTTTATTGATAAGTAAGAAATACTAGAACAATGAAATGTTGTAAAAGCCTTACTTTGCCAAAACACATAGGCAAAGGTATAAATACTGTATACAATTAGGTTAAAAACTTGTCAGGGACATTATAGTAATATTGGGAAATCTTGGGTTTCAAGTCGATTGAGAATATTCTTCCTTCTTCTGCACGCTCAATATCGATCGATGGTACTAGGCGTACATCGATCGATGGAGTATCTCGTCGTCATTTCTTCGGATGCGTCATCGATCGATTACACATAATGTGTATCGATCGATATGTATCTCTGGATATCGACCTTGACATCTGATCTCGAAGTCATCTCGGGAAAACTCTCTTTTAAGTTCCAAATGGCACCTAAAACGTCATTTTACTCGAAAATGCCCTTGAAACTGAAAACATACCTAAAAGACTCCAAAACATAGATATATATATATAGTAAAACCATAGAAATACCATGAGTAAAAGTGGGTCAAAATAATGGTATATCAATTTCTCTTCCAGATCTTTAGTGATGACCTCCTCTTCTCTTCTAATGTCCCAATAGATGTTGCTGATAAGGGTATGTATCTCTTCTTTGCTGTAGGTAGTAGTCTTCAAACGTTGATCGAGCGATGACACATAACCCGTATCGGTCGATGGGATGTGTCCAGCATCGGTCGATGTGTTGTGTCCAGCATCGGTCGATGGCTTCCTGTAGGTTTCTAACTTCAAGCGAAGAGTGGCTACTTCTTCCTGTAAGACGTCTTTCTTCTGATGGACAATATCATTAGCACTCTGAAGCCAGTTGATCTATGATTGAAGTGATGATCGGACCTTCTCTATTTTGGTTGTATATCCTAATGTCTCCCAAATATAAGGACTCTTAGCATCATTGATCATGCTCTGAACTTCAGCTTCGGTGTAGAGCTTCTCTGGTGGTTCGCCTTTGTTGAAGTGATTTGCATGTATTGGTAAACAAAAGCAAGAACATTCAAATAATGAAGCTCTATGGAGTAGCTCCTCCATGTCTTCCTTGGAAACATGGATGATGTCTCCATTTACTCCTCTAGCATACCCAGATTGATCTCTGTAAACTCAAAATTTGTCCTTTTTTCCAAGAGAATCAACGAATTCCATCTTCAAAAGCTCGTTTCCCAAACTCGCGATGCTTATCGAACGATAGAAGGTTGTTTCTATCGATTGATATGTGTTGAAATTCCGAATCCTCGGAGTTGAGATGATCATTCTGCAGCACGGTCTGGATTTGTTGATGTGTGTGTACTGGTATTCTGATGGTGTTGATAGTCAGGGTTGTGAGGTAGTTGTTTGAAGAGGTTAATAGATCCATTGGCAGTCCGAAGGATATCTGCTATGTCCTTCGTTGTGATTGGAATGATTCTTCAGTTAGCATTATAAACCCCAGAAGTCGTAGCAGCATGCTTTTGTTCACAAGAGTATGATTCCATGGCCGAGTACGAAACATGAGAGCAACCTTGCATCGACCGATACCCGTGACAACCCATTGACCGACGTAGATAACATCACATCGATCGATATGGAGCCACTGAGGAGGACCAATGCCGAAATATTGGCATCGATCGATAGGTTATTCAAGGAAGCCGACGAGGAGTTCCCAGATGGAGATTTCGAGCCAGATAGCTCGGAAACGGACAGCTACATACCCCTACTGGACCCAGAAAAGGAGTATGATGAAGATTATGAGGAAGAACGAGCTACAGAGTATAGATTCATTCGTGAAGAAGAAGACGGACACACTTCCCACACCTTCAGTTCAACGCATCGACCGATTGAGGCCAGCCTTCATCGACCGATACGCATCAAAGGAGATTGCTCAAACGATCTTATCAACCATCAAGCGATCCCATTGACTTTGTATCTATATACACACCACGTGAGGATACAAGAGACGGAGACTACTCAACTGGAAGTTGGGCAAGCGACTATCATGAGAGTTTTGCAGTGGATACAGCACCACTGAAGCATTCAACCCAACCTTAGGAAATCCCATCGACCGATATGTCAAAACAACAATCGATGGACACCCGTCAGATAACATCGACCGATGAACCTTCTAAAGCATCGAGCAATGGATGGAAGAATCATTCCAATCACAACGAAGGACATAGCAGATATCCTTCGGACTGCCAATGGATCTATTAACCTCTTCAAACAACTACCTCACAACCCTGACTATCAACACCATCAGAATACCAGTACACACACATCAACAAATCCAGACCGTGCTGCAGAATGATCATCTCAACTCCGAGGATTCGGAATTTCAACACATATCAATCGATAGAAACAACCTTCTATCGTTCGATAAGCATCGCGAGTTTGGGAAACGAGCTTTTGAAGATGGAATTCGTTGATTCTCTTGGAAAAAAGGACAAATTTTGAGTTTACAGAGATCAATCTGGGTATGCTAGAGGAGTAAATGGAGACATCATCCATGTTTCCAAGGAAGACATGGAGGAGCTACTCCATAGAGCTTCATTATTTGAATGTTCTTGCTTTTGTTTACCAATACATGCAAATCACTTCAACAAAGGCGAACCACCAGAGAAGCTCTACACCGAAGCTGAAGTTCAGAGCATGATCAATGATGCTAAGAGTCCTTATATTTGGGAGACATTAGGATATACAACCAAAATAGAGAAGGTCCGATCATCACTTCAATCATAGATCAACTGGCTTCAGAGTGCTAATGATATTGTCCATCAGAAGAAAGACGTCTTACAGGAAGAAGTAGCCACTCTTCGCTTGAAGTTAGAAACCTACAGGAAGCCATCGACCGATGCTGGACACAACACATCGACCGATGCTGGACACATCCCATCGACCGATACGGGTTATGTGTCATCGCTCGATCAACGTTTGAAGACTACTACCTACAGCAAAGAAGAGATACATACCCTTATCAGCAACATCTATTGGGACATTAGAAGAGAAGAGGAGGTCATCACTAAAGATCTGGAAGAGAAATTGATATACCATTATTTTGACCCACTTTTACTCATGGTATTTCTATGGTTTTACTATATATATATATCTATGTTTTGGAGTCTTTTAGGTATGTTTTCAGTTTCAAGGGCATTTTCGAGTAAAATGACGTTTTAGGTGCCATTTGGAACTTAAAAGAGAGTTTTCCCGAGATGACTTCGAGATCAGATGTCAAGGTCGATATCCAGAGATACATATCGATCGATACACATTATGTGTAATCGATCGATGACGCATCCGAAGAAATGACGACGAGATACTCCATCGATCGATGTACGCCTAGTACCATCGATCGATATTGAGCGTGCAGAAGAAGGAAGAATATTCTCAATCGACTTGAAACCCAAGATTTCCCAATATTACTATAATGTCCCTGACAAGTTTTTAACCTAATTGTATACAGTATTTATACCTTTGCCTATGTGTTTTGGCAAAGTAAGGCTTTTACAACATTTCATTGTTCTAGTATTTCTTACTTATCAATAAAAGTATTATTTTCATCTCATTTCTGATTCATCAAAGGTTATAGAATTCTAGACTTTAGAAGAAAGATACAAAGAGATTTGTTATCAAGAGGAACTTGAGTGTTCGGTCTTCTAAATGAATTCCTATTATTACCTTGATGTTATGAGTCACTCAGTCATGTCTGAGTAGATTCCTTTGTTAGATTTAGGGTTCAAATAGTTATGAGGGATTGGCCCCAACTATAGACTGTTGAGTTGTATACTCATTATCCTGATGAACCCTAAAGCCTATTCTAGAATAGCTAAATAGAATATGATCTTGGAAATGATTTAATTCATAAATCATTCTCCTGACATTATCTTGTATAAGCTGAGATCATCTAGGGATAAGCGAGAGCCGGTCAATGATCTTGGTGAACATATATTCAATTCAATCTAGAGCTATATTGATCGATACTCAAATAGAGTAATCGATCGACGACACATATATCGATCGATACAAGCTGTCAAACATCGATCGATATTGTCGGCAGACAGATCAATAGACGAGTCTAGTAACGATAGTTATTAGACAGATCTAAGAGTTGAAGTTCTTTAGTATATGCAAGCAACTCATTAAAACATCTATAGCATTATAATCCTGAACTAACTGAATAGTAACCTTGAATCTAACTACTTTCTAAACCCCAGAAGTCGTAGCAGCATGCTAACTGAAGAATCATTCCAATCACAAAGCATGCTGACAACTTGGACTGGATCATAGAGGGTAGTGGGGCCTATTAGGGTTAGGCAGAGCTTGTTGAACTTTAGGTCACAAACAGCTCCAACGGTGGCTAAGAAGGCTCTTCCAAGTAGTAGGGATGTCTTGAAGTTGAGCTTGACATCCAGGACGTGGAAGTCTGTAGGGATGATGGCATCTCCTATCTGTACCTCAAGATTTTGAACGATGCCTCAAGATTTTGAACGATGAATGTCTCTGTAGTATGCTCTATCGTCAGACCTAGGTGGTCTGCCATGATCTTAGCTAAGATGCTGACTCCTGATCCTGTATCACAGAGGGTGATATCACTCAAATTAACCTAAGGAGTGAATTACTCTCATCAAAAGAGGTTCAATTGTAGTACCTAGGGATCGAATCCATAGAGACTCTAGGACTACACAACAGATTGTTTAGTTTTCGAAGTAAAGCTAGAGTGAAAAGGTTTAAAACAGTAAATTAAATGGTAAGCAAGTTATTTCTTGGTTGATTACTTGAGTTTGTTTTAAGGTTTAAGGGGTAGCTAGATTTAGGTGTTTCTCAGGTTTAACAAGTATTTAGGGTGTTAAGGTTTTTAGTGTTCATAATTCTGAACTCAGACTTAAAGAGTCATCTTCAACTAGATCTCGGGTCATGTACTATCGTACGATAACTGCAAGAAAGTGTCTATCGATACTCGAATAGAGATATCGATCGATTAACCTTTTGCTGTATCGGTCGATCAAGCGGATGCCTTATCGATCGATACAGTTTCTAGTGAATCTTAAGGGCGAGTTTGATTTGGTTCTCTAATCCTTACTAAGCAGAAACTCTCTTTTAAGCTTAGCAGAAATATATCTAGCTAGTTTGGGTTCAGGTATTTGTCAAGTTCTCACTTGGACAAATTAGTCCTAGGATCTAGGTTAAGGGTGATCAATTCCCTAGCATATCAATAAGAACAACTAGAAGAAGAATTATATTTTAAACACCCTAACAATGAGTTGATTAATACATTAGTTAACCTTGGTGAGAAACCTAAATCTAACAGTGAGACTACACAAACATATTCATGAGAGACAAAATCATAATGGTTTGAATAATGTTTTCAAATAGAAATAATATGAGAAATAGTAAACAAGTAAAGCAAGGGAGTTCAAGATCTTCTCTGTGATTGCAGTTCAGATCTCTCTCTCCAATCCTAAGCTCTCTCAATGGTATGACAAAGTGTTTTTCTCAAATCTTAGGTCTTTCAAAAGGTCTCTAGGCAAGTCTGCCCTAAACTAGTACAAAATCCTATATTATAGCCTAACAGGTGGCCAGGGACTTAAAGTGTAATTAGCAAAACTATTAGAAGCAATTATGGCTTCTAATTTTTAATTAATGACACGGGAGACTTCAGTATCGATCGATGTTTAAGTGCTTCAATCGATCGATCTTGGTTAACTTCTATCGGTCGATATCCTCAACGTATATCTGTCGATGGCATAAACTGTCGCTTGGCTAATATCTTCATAAAGTCTCCATTTTAGCTCCATTTTAGCTATCTTACACCAATGAGTACCTGAACCTGAAAAAGCTCTAGAAATGCACTAAAAGTATTCGTTTGTTTCCAAAAACATATATAAGTCATGGAAAAAAGTGGGTAAAATCCATGACCTATCAACTCCCCCAGACTTATCCTTTTGCTTGTCCTCAAGCAAATAACTGGACATTGTTCTAGAAAAGGTTTGAAAGGCAGAAGCTCATGTGATCTTAAACTAAACCTCTCATCTATCGCAAACCACATCGTATATCTGTCAATCTTAGATGTACATCATGCAATATCCTAGCTTAGCAACAATCCATCTAGCCAACAACTTAGCAATCCTATTTGTCTTCCCCTCTACAGATTTCATTTATGCATAAAATAAAAGTGCAAGCTTTACCTTGGGAATATCGATCAAGGAACACATGGACTCGACTCAAACAAGTTTCTGAACACACATGTAGTCTTCTCTGATTCCTTTCTTCCTTCTTTTCTCTCTTCTCTGAACCCTCATAGTTTCAGATTTAAATGAACATTGACAGCCACAAAGGCTATCTTTGTCTCATCTTGTTGTCTTTAGCAACGTATATATCTTTCAGAATAAGCGAATAGTAGGGTCGCAGAAGTCACTCCTACCCCTCGCTCTGATCAATCTTTTAAAGTAGAATAATGGAGTCGCAGGAATCACTCCTACCCCTCTACTTCTCAAGAAATCATATCACATCTTTTATACAAATTTTTCTTTCATTTTTCCGATAGGATGCCGAAGAGAGAGAAAGAAGGGAATCAGAAACACACAGACTATTACCTTCCAGACTTGCAAGAGGATTCCGATCCCTTGTATACCAAGCCCCACGACAAGCAATAGAATGTCAGGTTAGGTTGAAATCAGCTTTGGTTCTTCCAAACAATCATAAAAAAAGTGTTGTCAAGGTGACAGGTGCTCCACTTTAGCATCTATAAAACTTTCTGCAATAAACAGATCTGAGAATGGTGCTAAAGAGTAGTTATATAAAAAGTCTATATCAAATTAAACATTACCTCCTTCTTTGAAAAAGTTTTTCTTTTATTTTTATATTTATTAATTTTTTATAAAACGAGAATAAATGTTATAAAACAAGAAATGTTAGTGGATACCCCCCCCAGACTTAAACAACACTGTCCCCAGTGTTAGTTGGTCTAAGAGGTAAAATAAGTAATGTATCAAAGTTGTTCATGTTAGCAGGATATTTTGTACCTCTCATCGTAGATATAGATCGATACGGTATTACCGACATCGATCGATATATGTGTAAGTATATCGATCGACAATATCACTGTCGATCGATATGGAGCTCTCTGCGGAATTGTCCTCATCAATGGTGTTGTTAGTCCATCTAACTCATCTTCTATGAGTTTGGTATCTTTATGTTAGCACTGTTAGATAGTCTCAGCACATATGAATGGTTAGATAATAAGTGATAAAATGCAGAGCATTAATAGAGTACGAGAATAAATCCTACAAATATGAAATGAAAAACATAGTAGCATAAGATAAGGGATAGAGATGGGCAAGGGGATCACTCCTCACTGCCCTCGTCGTCGTCCTCCTCCTCGTCGTTCTGACGGTACTGGTGAGATGGTCCTGGTGCTGAGGGATCATGGGCCAAAGTGCTGGTACGGCTCGAGCAGCTGAAATGCGAAACACGGGACCAGATAGCCTGAAGGGCACGTAGCACTCCTCTCATGTAAACCCTCTCATCGCTATCCTCCAAGCCCGCAAGGTCTGGGAATGATGGAAGGCGTGTCGCTGGTGTAGCTCTGGGGGTGGCTGTGCTGCGAGCTCCTGTTGGACGATGCTGAACGATGGGGTCTCTGATCATGCGCGCGTCAGGCTGGAACCTGAGTCTCTTGAAGTCACCGTCAAAGTCAGTCAACTCACGGCGTGGCAAGGTGATCCTATGCTCGCCGGCAATAGTCCTAAAGCTCCAGGAAGGCTGCCTGTCTATCCATAGGCTGCTGCGCAGATGGGCTGCGTCTAAGTACGTGCGAGATGTCGTCGCACTGCCCTCGTCCAAACGAATCTGGAGATTCTGGAAGATCGGTTTGAGGAGGCTCCCTACATGCTCCTTCTTCCTTGCGGTCCCAGTGAAAGTCTTCATCTTCAAGCTGACCAGGTGCTCAGCAAACACAGCTCCCAGGTTTGGTGGTGTCAGGTCTTGATCGGGATCCACAAAGGTCAGGTTGACCACTCCATCAAGCGCGTGATAGAGGAGTATAAGCTCGTGGATCCTTACCTTGTTTGGCTCCATCTTGCACAGCAGAATGGAGGCAAGGATCCTCACAAAGTAGCGCAGAGTGGGGTGACGGATGTCAGTCTGAAGTGCCGTGGCTGAGCTCCAAGGACCGGTACCAAAGATCCCCCCAGAACTCCTTCACCCAGGGGAAGGATGAAAGGCTGCTGTGTGTAGCCGTAGAGTTTTGGAATCCGTAGATGGCGCAGAAAGAGAGAACGCCATCACAAGCCACACTGTTGGGGTGGTTGTTGTACTCGAAACGAACCGTAGCCATGAACTGCCTAACGAGGGAGGGGTAGAGGTCGTAGGTTTGGGAGGCTATGGTCCGAAGGCCGAGCTGAACGAGCATGTCGCCCAGGTCATGCCTGATCCTGAGGCTTCGGGCAATGTCAGGATTGATGAAGCGTGTCGGAGCTATCTCTACGTCCAGCCAAGCGTTGTAGAACAGGCTGTCATAGTCGTCCCAGTCGTCGGACACTGCGCGGTGCAGATACGCATTGCTCTTGGCAACGTCTTTAGGATCGTCAAAAACTCGGCGGAGTCTGACAGGTTGCCCATCTGCAATGGGCCAAGGAGCGCGCTCGTCATTCAGTGGTGCTGAAGTGGAGGTGGATGGGCTGGCGCTAGGGTCGAGACGACGCTTCGTTCTCCTCTCTCGTGCTGCATCCAGGGAAACCATCTGCATAAGCCATGAAAATAGGTCATTAGTGCTCGTCGTGAAAGATCATATCGATCGATAGGTACTAATGTATATCGATCGATTTTGGATCTCCGTGTCGTCCATATCAAGCTTATATCGATCGATAAGATGAACCATATCGATCGATATTAGGTTCTGAAACCTGCAAAAATCTCAACAATCAAAATCGCAATATAACAGTGTAAATCCTAGTTCTAATACTCATAAACCTCTATTCTAACAATCCTAGCAACTTCAATCGAAGAAAAATCAAATGCTTCAACCGGTTTCAAGTCAAGGTTATTTTGAACCTAGGGTTCATGAAATCTAGAAATTCAGGTGATTATACCTTGAAGGATAGTGAAATCGAGATCTAAACCGAGAAGAAGGTTGAATTCCGAGTGGATTGAGGCAAAAAACGAAAGGATTTCCTGAAGAATCGAGAGAGAAAAAGGTTTTTGAGCTTTTCGGGTTGATTTGCGATTATGAGGGGGAGACGGCGCGTATCGAGTTAAAAACAGGGTTCGCCCTCGATATGTCCGTATCGATCGATAAGGATTTGGCTATATCGATCGATATAATTCCAAATGGCTACGATGTTTTTCTTATTTGCTAACTTATTTTTACATAACTAATGAAGTGCTAAGCAAGGCTAAGAAAATATGAAAATTATAATTCTAAGTAGTGGGTTGCCTCCCACTCAGCGCTTAGTTAAAGTCAGTAGCTTGACTTTGCTAGTATAAGACTCTAATGGGAGTTAGGTATTCCTAACTCTAAAGGTCTTTCTTTTGGGGGCTTAACCCAATAGTGTTTCACTAGTTCGCCGTTTACTGTAAATTCTTCTCCTTTTCCATTTGTGAGAGTGACAGCACCACTTGGATGGACGTTAGTCACGGTGAAAGGGCCAGACCAACGAGAACGTAGTTTTCCGGGAAATAATGTCAAACGAGAATTGTATAGAAGAACTTGATCATTGGTGGCGAAATGCCGAGAAATGATTTTTTTTGTTATGATAAGCTTTTGTTCTCTCTTTATACAACTTTGAGTTCTCGTAAGCCATATGTCTTATTTCGTCCTGTTCGTTAAGCTGGATGAGTCTCCTTTCGGCAGCTGGTTTAATGTCAAAATTTAACAATTTGGTTGTCCAGCCTGCTTTATGCTCTAACTCGACTGGTAAGTGACATGATTTACCATAGAGCAGGTGAAATGGGGTAGTTCCAAGTGGAGTTTTAAAAGCAGTTCGATAAGCCCATAGTGCATTATCCAATTTCGTAGACCAATCCTTCCTCGTGGCTCCGACAGTCTTTTCCAAAATCAATTTGATTTGTCTGTTGGAAACTTCAACTTGTCCACTGGTTTGCGGATGGTAAGGTGTTGCTACCCGATGATGAACTTCGTTCTTTTTGAGTAAGTTCTCAAAGATTTTGTTAATAAAATGAGTTCCACCATCGCTTATGACTATTCGAGGTACTCCAAATCTTGGAAAAATGATGCTCTTAAAAAGTTTAACGACTACAGATGCATCGTTCGTTGGTGAAGCTATTGCTTCTACCCATTTGGAAACATAATCAACAGCAACTAGGATATATTTGTTTCCGTAGGAAGACGGGAAGGGACCCATAAAGTCAATTTCCCAGCAGTCAAAGACTTCTATTTCAAGAATGAAATTGTTCCATCTCATGTCTTTTGCTGATCTTACCCAGACGCTGACATCTATCGCACTGAACAATGTATGTATGAACATCGCGGAACATAGTTGGTCACCAAAATCCTGCTAGGAGAATTTTTGAAACCGTTTTAAAGGTTGCAAAATGTCTAGCATATTCGGATCCATGGCAGTGATAAATGATGTTTGAAATCTCAGTTTCAGCGACGCAGCGTCGAAATATGCCGTCGGTACATTGTTTGTATATGTAAGGTTCATCCCAATGGTATCTCCTTACTTCTCTGAAGAATTTCTTTCTGTCGTAGCGTTTTAGATCCTCTGGTTCGACATCCGCTGCTAGATAGTTAACTATGTCAGCGTACCAGGGTCGTTCGCCGAATTGTTTATCCACGGCTTTTGTTTCGTGCAACGTATCCCCATCCTGAGGAATGGTATGCGTGTCGATAATCAAGTTATGTGCCACTGTAACAGCGGTATCTATGGTGATTGTAATAGAAACATTACGCAAATCGACATCGTGGGTCCTATCGATCGATATTCCATTGGTGGGATCGATCGATTCCTCAATTTTTTCGTCGATCGACATAGGATCATCAGTATCGACCGATGTTGTGTCGTATCCATCGATCGACATAGGATCTCCGAAGTTTAATGTATCGAGATCGTCGGCTAAGGAATTTTCGGATAAGAGTCCTATATGACCGACGAATGAAGAGTCTGTGAAGTACACATTTTCGTCCGGAAGAGAGTCATTAATAGGGACATCATCGTCCACGCGTATCCGGGAAAGATGATCTGCGACACTATTTTCTACTCCTCTCTTATCTCTGATTTCCATATCGAATTCTTGGAGGAGTAGTATCCAACGGATAAGGCGTGGTTTCGCATCTTTCTTTTGCATAAGATATTTAATAGCTGCATGATCAATGTGAACAATGACCTTTGAACCTACTAGATAATTACGGAATTTCTCGAAAGCGTACACGACTGCAAGTAGTTCTTTCTCAGTCGCTCCGTAATTTCTCTGAGCTTTGTCTAGTGTTCGGCTAGCATAATAAAATGACATGTAGCTTATTGTCTTTACGTTCCCTTAGAACTGCGCCTACAGCTAAATCGCTCGCATCGCACATTATTTCGAATGGAAGACTCCAATCTGGTGCTTGTACGACGGGGGCAGTTATAAGAGCTTCTTTGATCTTTTCAAAAGCCTTTTGAAATTCTGGTGTAAAGTCAAATTTAATATCATTGCAAAGGAGGGTATTGAGAGGTCTGGCTAGCTTACTGAAATGCTCAATAAATCTCCTATAAAAACCAGCATGACCCAGGAAACTCCTGATGTCTTTAATGTTGGTGGGTGGTGGGAGACTAGTCATTACCTCAATTTTTGTTCTGTCTACTTCAATTCCAGCCGCGGATACTTTATGTCCGAGTACGATTCTGTCATTAACCATAAAATGGCATTTTTCCCAGTTAAGGACTAGATTCTTTTCTTCGCATCTCTCCAATACCTTACATAGGTTGTCGAGGTGGTGTAGCCATGACCAGAGACCTTGAGGAGGAGCTGAGTGACACTGATGAGGAGGCTACTAATGAGGAGAACCAAGACAAGAACCAGAACCAGAGAGAGACACCAGGAGATCTAGGAAATGTGTGGATTGGACCAGTGACTAGATCAAGGCTGAGAGCACAAGAGAAGAGGCTCTTATACTTAGTCAAAAACGTGGCTGAGAGTTCCAAGGGAGATAACCAAGACAAACCAGCATGTGGTTCAATTTAATTAAATTGTAATGTTTCTGGTTATTGGGCTTTTATTTAATTTAAACCAGAAACAATTAAACCAGGTTTTGGGTAGATTAGGACTTTAAATCAAACCAATTTTGTGGCTTATTAGTATTAGGATTAGGATTAAACCATCTGGTTTAAGCCTAGGGTTTTCTTTTGATTTCTGTCGACATTGTTTAAGAGTTCATGGCTGCTTGCTTTGAAACTCATTCAACTTTCAATCTAAAAAAAACTTCAAACAAAGTTGTTTCAATCTTTAAGCTTTCTCTGTTCAGCTCAAGAACATTGATCTGACTAAGGGAAGGAATTCCTAGTGAACCATCTTTGACAATATAAGGTGATCTTGTGTCTTTGAGTAGCAAAACAGCTTATGAGCAATCCATAGCTCTTTAGCAAAGTTCATCATCATCATCTATCATCTATCCACACGCCTTGAAGCAGATTGAGTCTTTGATTCTCTGTTTGCAAAGATTATCAAAGTATTAACCCACATACAAGAGATCCAGGGAGAGACAGCCATTCCAGGGCTGCACCAAGTGGTATCAGAGCCTCTTGAAGGTTTAGGGTTGATTTTCTTAACCTAGGTCACGAAATCCATCTACTATCCAGCAATCTACAATGTTTTCTATTAGAAAACAGGAAAAGAAGGCTAAACAACCAGCAACAAGGGAGCTGTTGCAAAGAGGAGAAAAAGTTATCCAGATTCCACCATTCTATGGAGAGTTTGATCCAAATTCATATCTAGAATGGGAAAAGGATGTGAATTTCGTTTTTCACTGTCATAGATACACAGCAGATAAGCAGGTTCATATAGCAACTACTGGCTTTTATGGGTATGCACTTGAATGGTGGTATCAACTTGCTAACAAAAGAAAACAGTGTGGAGAGAACCAGATTTCTTCTTGGTATGAGATGAAGGCTGTCATGAAGAAAAAGTTTGTAGCCAAGAGGTATGGTCAAACTGATTTGGAAAGGATGCACAGCCAATCTAGGTCAGCTAAAGGACGTGCTAGAACACCAAAAGAGGAGCCAAGGACATACTATGGTGGTGAGGCAGCAAGAAAATTGCAGCTACATCAAGCATATCTTGAGGAATTGCAAAGCCCACAGTTCAAGCAACAACTCAGGAACATGATCGATCACTCACTCACTGCTGTGGTGAATATTCCTCAAAAGAGGTCAGTGCCACTTCCAGCATCAAGAGCTGATGAGCTAAGTTGTTACCAGAAAGAACCAGCAGAGAAGAAAGAAGAAACTGCAGCAAAACAGGGTGAGAGAGCACTAGAACCAGTCACTTCTTGTCAAGGAGATTACTTGCATAATGATCTGAAACAAGAGGAGAGATCATTAGTTATATGTGATCACGTGCCTGGTCAAAACAAAGCTGAAGAAGGAGTGGTTATTGGATCACCTAAAGCTCATGAATTGGCAGTTATAGCTGTGGTTCAAGAAGGTGATATCATTAAATCTTTTTCTTGTGATCTACTAATCAAACCTCCTGTATGGATTCAGCCCAGCATAGTGGACCATCTGAGGTTAGTTAAGGGGATGCAACACCTTGTTTTTGAACCAGGAGGGAGCTTTTGTGTGCATAAAAGCATTCTCAGCAATCTGATCCAAATAGCAGCAGCATTGAAGCTTGAGTTGGAAGGGTTCTTGCATGATCAGGAAGAACCAATGCTAGTTTCTGGTTTCTCTAAGCTGAGACCACGTGCCCAGAAGTCTAAGATCAAGGCTTGTTCTTGGTATCAGTGGGGAGAAGTTCAATCAGAAGCAGTGAGATCTAAGCTAAACAATGAGAAGGAGCAGTGTGCCTTAAGTGTTGTTTGCAATGGGAACATCTCACCTGGGTATCTAAGACATGTGAGAGGCTTACAATTATTTGTGTTTGATCCTGGAGGGGAGCTCTATGTACTGAGATATCTCATAGCAATAGAGGCAATTCGTTTGGAGCACAAGGAGAATGGTTCTATCATCTTACAGGGCTTGGATTTGAGGACAAATCCTTTTTAAAGGAGGAGGGGATGGTGTAGCCATGACCAGAGACCTTGAGAAGGAGCTGAGTGACACTGATGAGGAGGCTACTAATGAGGAGAACCAAGACCAGAACCAGAACCAGAGAGAGACACCAGGAGATCTAGCAAGTGTGTGGATTGGACCAGTGACTAGATCAAGGCTGAGAGCACAAGAGAGGAGGCTCTTATACTTAGTCCAAAACGTGGCTGAGAGTTCCAAGGGAGATAACCAAGACAAACCAGCATGTGGTTCAATTTAATTAAATTGTAATGTTTCTGGTTATTGGGCTTTTATTTAATTTAAACCAGAAACAATTAAACCAGGTTTTGGGTAGATTAGGACTTTAAATCAAACCAATTTCGTGGCTTATTAGTATTAGGATTAGGATTAAACCATCTGGTTTAAGCCTAGGGTTTTCTTTTGATTTCTGTCGACATTGTTTAAGAGTTCATGGCTGCTTGCTTTGAAACTCATTCAACTTTCAATCTAAAAAAAACTTCAAACAAAGTTGTTTCAATCTTTAAGCTTTCTCTGTTCAGCTCAAGAACATTGATCTGACTAAGGGAAGGAATTCCTAGTGAACCATCTTTGACAATACAAGGTGATCTTGTGTCTTTGAGTAGCAAAACAGCTTCTGAGCAATCCATAGCTCTTTAGCAAAGTTCATCATCATCATCTATCATCTATCCACACGCCTTGAAGCAGATTGAGTCTTTGATTCTCTGTTTGCAAGGATTATCAAATTATTAACCCACCTACAAGAGATCCAGGGAGAGACAGCCATTCCAGGGCTGCACCACGAGGCAATCTTTGAAACTCGATCCATATACTGAGAAGTCATCCATAAATACTTCCATGAAATCTTCTATCATATCGGTGAAAATTGACATCATGCAGCGTTGGAAAGTAGCTGGTGCATTACATAGACCAAATGGCATTCTTCGATATGCAAAGGTTCCATAGGGGCTTGTAAATGTTGTCTTTTCTTGATCATCTGGATGTATTGGAATTTGGAAGAATCCAGAATATCCATCAAGAAAACAATAGTATTGATGATTTGCTAGTCTTTCCAGCATTTGATCAATGAATGGAAGAGGGAAATGATCCTTCCGGGTTGCGGAATTTAATTTCCTGTAATCAATACACATGCGGTGTCCAATGACGATTCGCGTTGGAATGAGTTCATCCTTTTTGTTTTTTACCACTGTAGTACCTCCCTTGTTTGGTACTACATGGACTGGGCTTACCCAATTACTATCGGAAATGGGATAAATTATTCTGGCATCAAGCAGTTTGATTATTTCCTTTTTCACGACTTCTTTGAGGTTCGGGTTGAGTCGTCTTTGGTGATCTATGGATGATTAGGATTCGTCTTCCAGATGAATCCGATGCATACAAAGATCTGGTGAGATGCCAGGTATGTCATCTAAGGAGTATCCAAGGGCTTTCCTATGCTTTCGCAGTTTATTCAGCAATAGTGCAAGTTCCCCGTTTGTGAGGTTTGCATTAACTATGACTGGATAGTCATTTTCTTTTAGAAAATCATATTTGAGTCCAGCGGGTAAAGGTTTAAACTCCACATTTGGTGCTTTCTCTTTCGAAAGGTCACCTAGTGATGACGGTTGTCGATCGATATCAGGATTGATGTATCGGGCGATATCGATTTTCGAATCACTATCGTCATTGGTTCCGCTGTCAGTCGATTTTGGACCAGAGTCCATGAGATGATCATAATCGTCTGCTCTATTGTCTATGCTGAAAATTTCGTTTTGCGCAGCTAAAAGCTCATTTTCGAGATGATCGTCTGAATATGACTTCACCAAAAGGTCTTGAGTTAATTCCTCAATTTCATCCACATAGGATGACGGTTTTTCTATTAGGGAGAGTGTGACGATTTTTTCCATGTCAAATTTCATATGAATGTCTCCTATTTTGAGATTTATTCGTCCCCCTTTTACATCAATAATGGCATTCGCAGTTGCAAAGAATGACCTACCTAGTAGTATTGGGTCTCTCGGTTCGTTTTTATAACGGAGAACGACAAAATCCGCCGGCACAGATAATCCATTTATTTCTACAGGTACGTCTTCAAGTACTCCTTCCGGGATTCGTACAGAGCGATCCACAAGAAGTAATTGGATGTTGGCTGGTGTAAATTCAATGTATCCAAGAAATGTTGCAACTGAGTGCGGCATTAAATTTACACTGGAGCCTAGATCGCATAGTGCTCTTGGGAAAAGCTGATCTCTAATTGTGCATGTAAGGACAAAACTTCCAGGGTCGGGTACTTTTTCAGGAGTTTCGCTTTATATAATTGCGCTAACTTCCTCAGAGACCATCATTAAACTACGCTTACCTGCTGAAAAGTTTTTTTTTGTCAGCCCTTTGACAAACTGATTTATTGCAGGTGAAAGCATGACAGCGTCGCTGAGTGGCATCTTAATCTCAACGTTCTCGAAATTTCGTCGACAGATCTCATAATCTCTATCGCGTTTAGTATTTGGTTTGGGAGAGAAAGGAGGTTTTGTGCTGTACACCCGTTCTATAGTTGGGTCAGCGGGCTTTGATTTTTCTTCAGAATTTTTGGGTGTCTGTCGATCGATATCAGTGGTTGCGGATCGATCGATATTAGTGGTTGCGGATCGATCGATATTAGTGGTTGCGGATCGATCGATATTAGTGGTTGCGGATCGATCAATATTAGTGGTTGCGGATCAATCGATATTAGTGGTTGCAGATCGATCGATATCAATCGGTTCGGCTACAATATCTTCATCCTAATCGATAATGATCACCTCTGTCTCATTTTCTTGATTACTAGTATTTTTTTCTTTATTCTGAGGTGATCCGTTTCTTGGGTAAGAGAGTAGTACGGGGTTTAGGGTGGGTTTGGGAGTTTCTGTTTCTTGGTTTCCAGAAGTCTCATTCGGTTCAGCGTTTGGAGTTAGTTGTTCCCCGCTTCTTATGGATATAGCATTACTGGCAGTATTACTCTCTAGAATTCTAACCTGATCAGTCAAGATTTCGATTTTTCTTGACATGATGTTGATAATGCGATTTAATCTAAAGTCCAGGTCGTTGATCAATTTCTGAGGTCCTGTAGAAGCATGATTCAACCTAACTCTATCCCTTCCTTGGTATAATCTGATTAGGGCGTCATAGTCATGGGCAAAATTGTCTATGTTTAAAATGCTTTCTTGTTGGGGTTCCTGTCCAAGGAACATATGTTCGATGGATTGACTGTCCTCAGTGTTTTGGATTGTTTCAGGCTTTTTCTTCATTAGGGAATGAAGTGAATCCAAATATTGCTTTATTTCTTGCATTTGAAGATCGTTCTTGTATATAGCATCTCTTTCTTTATCTTTATTTTCATTAGATTTTCCCATGGCTATGTTTGTGGGAACCGAAATTCGCACTGTCGATTTTGGTTAAGTTAAACGAAGGAAAACCAAGCTATCCTAGTTTTTCCTGGAGATCCCGGATTATCTGCTGGGCCACGCACGACAAAGTTAAGAAAGACGAGTTTAAAATAGCGTAAAAATAAAGAGAGCAAAAAAAGCATCTTATTTCCGAATTTGCGCGAAGCGTTTGAACAAGAGGTTCGGATCTCGGCTGCAAGAGCTGTCGATAGTCGCTAGTCTCAAAACCCTAGATCTAACCTAGTTGAGTCGCAACTCGGTAAAAAAGGAAATAAATGTCTAAGTTCTAAATTGCTTTGGAGGGTAGTTTTTTTCTGATTTTGGATCCTTTTTCCTCTGCTCCTAGCTTGCTTATATACTCCCCATATGACGGTCTATTTCTGATGGGCTGAGTCTGTCGTGAGCTGGGCTTTTTCCATTTTCGTCGGCCTTCGTGTTTATCGGGAAACTTGACATTTATCCTTTCGGAATTTTGACATTTATCTTGTTATGTGAAGATAATCGTAAACCGTCATATCCATCTTTTGGGAAATCGTAAATGGGCTGTCCTGTCGTGTTTGGTTTTTCACGATTTCCTCGAAAGGATACTCCTGTTGCGATACCGAGTTCTTCAGAAGATCTTCCATTCTTCGTAGAGTCGAGATGCATGGCGTAATCGGATAACCATCATCGTTTTATATGACAAATATAAGATCTCCCTGCCCGTTGATATCTTACGAGTTTTCCGAAATCATTCCGACGATCTTGGTTTGGAGCAGGAAAAGGAATTTTGTTTGCGGGACCTCGGAAAGTCACAAAGCATGGATTTCTAGCAGCTCGGGGCCTAGGACTTACGCACGAAGACTAGCCGCCCGACGACCCAAACCAGCGCGGGGCTAGCCGCCCGGCGACCAGGACCAGCATGGACGCTAGCCGCCCGACGACCTGAGGCGGCGCTAGCCGCCCGGCAACCACGGCCAGCACGGACGCTAGCCGCCTGGCGACCACGGCCAGCACGGACGCTAGCCGCCCGGCGACCTGGGCCGGCGCTAGCCGCCCGGCGACCAGGACCAGCACGGGCGTTAGCCGCCCAGCGACCACAGCCAGCACGGGCGCTAGCCGCCCGGCGACCACAGCCAGCACGACCGCTAGCCGCCCGGCAACCACGGCCAGCACGGGCGCTAGCCGCCGGCGACCACAGCCAGCACGGGCGCTAGCCGCCCGGCGACCTGGGCCGGCGCTAGCCGTCCGACGACTACGGCCAGCACGGGGGCTAGCTGCCCAGCGGCCACGGCCAGCACGAGAGTGGCTGCTTGGTGCTCTCGGCTTGCGCGTGTTTTTGTTTTCCAAAGGGTTTTCTCGTGCGACAAATATTCTTAGTCGTTGATTTTGAGTTGATCGATTCTCGATCTTTTACATTTTCTCCGAGGTTTCTCGATCGATACTTTGTCTCTCGAGGCTTCTCTAATGATTGTTATTGTTTCTCCGAGATTTTTCGCACATCGATTTCGTCTTGACCGATTTTGACCCCAACAGTTAGCCGCCCAGCGACCACAGCCAGCACGGGCGCTAGCCGCCCGGCGACCACAGCCAGCACGACCGCTAGCCGCCCGGCAACCACGGCCAGCACGGGCGCTAGCCGCCGGCGACCACAGCCAGCACGGGCGCTAGCCGCCCGGCGACCTGGGCCGGCGCTAGCCGTCCGACGACTACGGCCAGCACGGGGGCTAGCTGCCCAGCGGCCACGGCCAGCACGAGAGTGGCTGCTTGGTGCTCTCGGCTTGCGCGTGTTTTTGTTTTCCAAAGGGTTTTCTCGTGCGACAAATATTCTTAGTCGTTGATTTTGAGTTGATCGATTCTCGATCTTTTACATTTTCTCCGAGGTTTCTCGATCGATACTTTGTCTCTCGAGGCTTCTCTAATGATTGTTATTGTTTCTCCGAGATTTTTCGCACATCGATTTCGTCTTGACCGATTTTGACCCCAACAGTTAGCCCCCCCCCCCCCCCCCCCCCCCCCCCCCGCTAGCTAGGAGCCGTAGAGTTCGTAGGTCCTAGCTTGCGGTATGGTTCGTGAGGAAATTATGGAGACGGAATCGTGTCGAAGGTCGGGGTGAGTAGTAGAATTCTTGCCTATAAAGATTGGATGTGAATTTTTTATCATTCTCACTTCATCCAAGAATCTTTCTACTATGGACAAAATCTCTCTCTTGAAAATTCTCTCTCTTTCTCAAGAAAAGATGTCTTCAAGATCAAAATCCTCTAGGAAGCAATCTCGTACTATCTCCTCTTCGGACAACTTCCCTGCCGAGAAGGAGGTCCCAAAACCCGAGGTTGATGAGGTTAACTGGAGCGCGTATTGTGACGCTGTTTACGGCTCCGATGCTCCTCTTCCTGTAATTTTGGTCCCGAGGCGTCCTCCAAGGGCGCATAGGGAACCCGGCTCACCAAGCGAGGTATCGTCCGAATACCTTGCTACTCTTCGAGAATACTACCAGGTTTCGGAGGGAGTCGTGTTCCCCATTCCCTATGGGGATGAAAGCGCAGAGAATCCTCCGCAAGGTTACTTTACCTGCTACGAGGCGTTTTTGACACAGTGCCGACTGTGGTTTCCTATTCCTGGAATCATTGTTCAGGCCCTGGACCGTTTCGGGATCCCAATCAGCCAACTGAATGTGCCTGCCTTGGAAAGCTGGCTTGGCGTTGTGATCCTGAGTTACGAGTTGGGGATGATTCTGAGTCCTGCTGACTTCGAAGGAATGTGGAACTCCAGGGAAACGAGTACCAATGGAGTATACTCGTTCAAAGCGAGGACCGGTCTTTCGATAATCCAAGGAGTTACCTCGCACGCCAAGGATTACATCGACCGCTTCTTTTTCGTGAGGATAGATGGAGAAGTGTCGAGGAAAGATTTCTTCATCTGTTTCCGACGGTCTGGTTATATCGTCGCGGTAAGAATCGCGTTTGACAAGTGTTTTACCGAACGTATTTTTCTTTGATTGTGCAGTGAACAGATGTCTCGCGCATAACCCGTTCTGATCTTTTGGTTAAGGGAGAAATTTTCGCGAGAAGGCCATGTTCCTGGAATTTTTTTACTCTCGAGCGAATTCGGGGGGCGATCGCGATTCATCGGTCGCAGGGCGAGACGCAACCATGCGTCAATGACGGGTCCTTTGTATTCTTTCCTCCGAGGCAAAGGTCTCGGAAAGGTAAAGGGGTTGCTTCTGAGACCTCGCCAGGGAGCGACTCGCCGCCGGGATACGATCCTGAGTCTACTGCGGGAAACCAAAGTGCTCCTAGCGCGAATCCTCCCCCGGCCGATTTCTTTGACGAACTCCCTCCTTCGTTTACTCGTGACGAGTCTTTGGATAACGAGGCGGGGATCAAGTTACCGCAGAGGGTGCCCGTTTGGTCAACGAGGTTTGTTTCCGAAGCTTCGATCATATTGCGTATACTCTTCTGTGTTTTAACCTCTAATTTCTACAGACTGTGAGAGTGTGGAGGGCGTCGATCGATGGAAGTTTCCACGGCTAGCTCGTTTTAAGGCGGAGGAAACTGAGAGAGAATTCGCCAAGTACCGGATGGAGGTAGAGGAGCAACAACGCCAGCAAGCGGAGACCCAGGCTCGAGCCCTCGTCCGTGCGGAAAGGAGAGGGAGGAGAAGGGCTGCCGCTGAGTTGAACCGGAGGGCCGAAATCTTCTCTACTGAGTTTGAGAAGTATAAGGATGCTCAAGATTTTGTGGGCGACTTTCGCGAGTGTCGAGGTTCGGTTGGTACTCTTCACAAAGTGCAGCGTGAGGATTTCTCTCTTTCCAGTGAACTCGCCGAGATGGATGGTTCAATGAGAGTGTGCGCTAACGCCGAATACCTAGTTCCTCCGATCGAAGGAAGGATCCGCGAGCTATGGGATCCCATCAAGGTTTCGGAAGATACGACGGATGCGAGTGCAGACGTGAACGTCGACGATGGTGGCGAAGAGGTTGACCAACCCAACTCCTCGTTTGGAATATCCTTGTCCGGTTGTTATAACTTTGACTATGGTTTGTGATTGGCCGAGTGTGGCTATGTTATGTTTATATGTTGCGTAACTCTGTATTTCTTCGAAATTGGCCGTTGGTGGCTTTGAATCCTTGCCGTAGGACGGTGATTTATGAACATTTTACGAATTTTGCTTTGTACTTTGATTTATACTTTCGTTAAGTGTAGAGGGTTCGAATACGAGTAGTCACTTCGTATCCAAGCTCTTTATTTGTCGCTTGATCCGTAGGTTACTTTGTAGTGAACGTTAGGTTGTAAGCGATAAGATGCATGTTTTGAGATCTCGTATTCTGGATACTATGCCTATGAGATGTTTTAGGGCAAGACCTAGGTTTACTTTCGGACTGAGGCTGTGCGATGACAAATCGGCTTCCGTTTTGCCTGTTTGCGATTTTAACCTGACTTGTACCGTTTTAAAATCTATGAAGTGCTTATCGGCATATATGATTTGTCTGGATACGAATCGAGCTACTTCCTTTACGAAGTGCTAACCAAAATTTGGATTTCTTGTATAGCGCGCTATGATATCTTTGTCGGATGTAAGAGGACTTTGTTAAAAGCCAGACTATAAATTTGATTAGGTGAAACGTTTCTGTGCTTTTCCATCGGGGCTAATCGACGGATATGAATTTTAAAGTCGCGGATGGATGGTCTGATGAGTAAAGTTGTTAGAGTCGCGGAGGGACTGTTTTGGAGGAAGATAGAGAATTAAGACTTTCGGGAATCAGCGACGTCTCGCGTTCCTTAGAGATATGATTTTTCGTTTTTCCGTAATGTTTATGCGTTGAGTAAGCATTTGAATGAAAGACTTTATAAAAGGTTTTAAGAATGTAGAATACATGTAAAAGATATTTTTTGCGGGAGTTTCAAGGATGTTTGTTCCCCCCCCCCCTTTTGGTGAGGGGGATAGCTGAACTCGTCGAGTCTTCGACGAGCTGCCTACGTACCTCTTTCAAGGATCAAGCCATCTCGTAGTTCTATTTTTTACTGCGGACGTTACTACTCCCAGAGTGCCGACGCCTCGACTGTTTCAGCAAAGTCGATGGTCTTGTTGGGAGTTGGATCGTCCGTCTTTTCGGCGATGGACTCGAGGGTTTTTTCGTCGTCCTGAGCCCTGGCCTGTTTGGACGAATCTGAATCGTCTCTTGCTGAGTTCTCGGAGATACTCAGGGGTCTCTTAGTTTGTTTCGGGTTAGCCGCTGGGGCTTTCCGATTGCTGTGCAATTTATGCTCGGCTAGGAAGCAGATGTTGGACCCAAATATGGCCCATTAGCTAACGACGGAACCTGAATGAGTTCTGGGCTGAGATAAAGCCCAGAACATATCGGCGACCTTAGCTGGAGCTCAACACGGGGCCAAAGACAGGAAGCTAACCACAGTCTCGGAGACTACGTCGAAGAGGAGGCTCATATCACAACAGAAAGAGCGCAGGAGCCGGTCAACAAAGAGCTGTTACAAGTTCCTCAACAAACGGAGAAGATCTCGGATATTTGTTGAAGACAATCAAGGGAAAGTTCAAACTATTTAAAGGAGATCTCGAAGACAAATGAGGGATCACGTCATTACGACTTACGACACACTAGCTCTATAGTATTTCTCATTTTACTTTGTAATCTCTTATTCATCTTCTTGTAACATTCACATTCAAATCATCAATAAAAGTATCCATTCATTCTTAAAGCTCCTTACGGGATTCAGCCCAAAAATCTTCTTGTACCTCCTTTTGACCTTACCTAGAATCCTAGGGTGAAACCTTGTCTCTCACAATTGGCGCCGTCGGTGGGGACAAGTAATCGAATCCCTTTCTCCAAAGCTTAAGGATGAATCCAATCGATGGAACAAACCCATCTAACCCTGATCAATCGAACCAGAGCAATAGCTCACCGAACCGCACTGCTCCGGGGGCAAACAACCCTAGAGCCTCGGGTGGGACCAATACTGGGTCCTCAGCCCTCAATAACCCAACGCATCAGCCCGCTCCGAACCAGACGGAAACTCAGCTTTCTGAGATCCGTCAGATGATGCTCCAGCTAGTGGATAAAGCTCAAGAAACCGAGCGAACGATGCAACAGCTAGCCGAACGGCATCAACAGTTCGAAGAGATAACCAGATCTCAATCCGTAACGACCCAACCATCCGTCCATCAGGGAAGAGGAGTCACATTCCATGAGCGGTTAACGGACCCCTCTTTTCCTCGAGAGCGCCTGAACTTCTCCCCCGATAGCCCTGGTGCTGAAGGGCGTGAACCTGCTTTCCAAACGCCACGCGCTAGGACAGCTCCTGCGTTTGTCCCACCAATCATCAGCACCATGGGGAGCAACGTAGCGACAACTAGCTCCATGCCCGATCGAAACGCCGCTGGGAGAACACGTTTACCTCCGCCGCCACCTCCTTCGGGATCTGGAGCAGGAACCAACATTCCGTCCGGGGGCAGAACATCAACTTCGGTGTTTCAAACTAGGGTTTCAACCCCAAATACCGACAGATTTCAAAGAACGTATGCTGATCCGGCAACTATCCGCACTAATCTCGCTCGGAACCTAAGGGCGAATGAACGACCTGTTTCACCAGCTAACTGGGAAAATGATCGAGCTAGATTCCGCCATGAACATGTGCGCCGAGTACCCGAAAATGATCCGAACGTCCTTCCCTTCGAGGGACCTGACGCGATTCGCAGATACATGGAACGAACCCACGCAGCTCTCCAAAAATTGGGAGCTCAAGTTCACAAAGCAACGAGCTCAGCTCCCGAAATCGAGAGCCTAATCAAGGAGACTCGTGGAACTTCGTTCACTGATAGAATTGCTAACTCTTACATAAGAGACACTCGAAAAATTAAGATTCCCGAGTACGATGGGAACGCAGAACCAAAGGCTTATTTAAGAGCCTTCCAGCTAGCCATCGTTAAAGCTCACTTCACGATGGAAGAATGCGACGCAGGATATTGCAGAACATTTGCTGAAAACTTGACCGGAACAGCTTTGGAATGGTTTTCCGGCCTCGAACCAAACTCTATAGACAGCTTCGATCAGCTAGCTAACGCCTTTATGAAACAATATTCAACCCACATCCTAAAACAAGCCTCTGAAGCCGACCTCTGGAAGATCAGACAAGGATTGGGAGACTCACTGCGAGTCTACATCGAGAAATTTAGGGCAGTAAGAACTAAACTCTCGAACCCTAACGATCAAGTAGCTATTGAAGCCCTTAGGAGAGGCCTCTGGTATCAATCGGGCTTCTTCTCGGAGTTGACTCTAAATCCTCCTCCAACTATTGACGACGCCCTCCACAAGGCCTCTAGATACATTACTTTGGAAGAAGAAAGAGCAGCGTTAGATAAGCTCCACAGAAAATCCCAGAATCATCCGAAAGGCGAAGCCTCCGATGGGAAGGGACCTCACAAAAGAGGAAGCTCCCGAAATAATCAGACTCAAGGAGAACATTCTTATGTGATCGAGGATGACAAGGATGAAAAACCCGTCGCCGCGACAGCCAAAGCCCCCTGGTCTAAAGGCTACGACGAGAGCAAGCATTGCTCTTACCACGATCGAAAGGGACACTCAACCGAAGAATGTTGGGACCTCCAACGACAACTGGACCTCAACAAGCCACCGCCTTATCCAAAGAAAGGCCCCCGAGATAACTCTCCGAAACACGAGAGGTCACCTGAAAAGGAAACAGACTCGCCACCTCCAGCTCCCAAGAAGAGAGTCGATATGATCCTTGGAAAATTCCCCCAAGGGAAAAGCCTTCAAATCGAAGCCCTCTTGAGTAATACGCCTCCCCAATCGAGCCCTCGCTCAAGGGTCGATTACATCCTCGGAGGGTCCGACGTGTGTCAAGACTCCGTTAACTCTATTAAAAGTCACGTACGGAAAGCTGTATCAAACACTCAGCCCAAACTGACCAAACCCGAGTCTAACACCAAAATCTCCTTTTGGGAAAGCGAGACGTCAAATCTAGATAGACCTCACGACGATGCCCTCGTCGTGACGTTAAACATAGCAGGGTACGAGGTACCCAAGCTCATGATCGACACCGGAAGCTCTGTCGACCTCATTTTCTACAACGCATTAAAAGGAATGGAAATAGACGATTATGAGATCGTCGATCAGAAATTCAACCTCGTAGGTTTCTCCGGAGAGACAGCTACATCATTGGGAACAATTAAACTCCCAATTATAGCCGGCGGAGTCATGAAAATGACCAACTTCATAGTCGTCGACAAACCATCCCCCTTCCACGCAATCCTCGGAAGGCCTTGGATTCATAAGATGAAAGCAGTAGCTTCAACTTATCACCAATGCGTGAAATTTCCAACAACCGATGGAATAGCTACCGTACACGGTAGCTAAAAGATCTCCAGGATCTGTTACCTTGGCGGATTCGAGATCATAAAAGAATCCCCCCAATAGCAATTACAGATCCAGGAGACTCGCGAAATGCAACAAAACATCCGAGGACCTCCTAAGAACCTCACCGAAAAAGTGAGCATCGACGACTCCAATCCTGAAAAACAGGTGAGCATCGGATCCGAGCTACCTCTCGAAACCAAAAAGGAGCTCATCGAATTCTTAAAACAAAATGTCAAAACCTTTGCATGGACCACCAGCGACATGAAAGGCATAGACCCAAACGTCACCGCCCATAAGCTCAATGTAGATCCCACTTTCAAACCGATCAAGCAAAAGCGTCGTAGGCTAGGTCTCGAAAAAGCCCAAGCCGTCAACGACGAGGTCGACCGACTAACGAAAGCTGGGTCAATCCGAGAAGTTCAATACCCTGACTGGTTAGCTAACCCTGTGGTAGTAAAAAAGAAGAATGAAAAATGGAGAATCTGTGTAGATTTCACCGATTTAAACAAGGCCTGTCCAAAGGACAGCTTCCCATTACCTCACATCGATCGTTTGGTCGAAGCAACGGCTGGACACCAGCTCCTATCCTTTATGGATGCCTTCTCTGGATATAACCAGATCATGATGGACCCTGAGGATCAGGAAAAAACCGCGTTCATAACCGAACGAGGGACCTATAGTTACAAGGTCATGCCATTCGGTTTGAAAAACGCGGGAGCTACCTATCAAAGGTTAGTAAACAAAATGTTTGCTGGACAGCTCGGAAAAACTATGGAAGTCTATATTGACGACATGCTAGTCAAATCTTCGATCGGAGAGGACCACATCTCCCATCTAAAGGAATGCTTCGACATCTTCAAAAAATACGATATGAAGCTAAATCCAGCTAAATGTACCTTCGGGGTACCCTCCGGCGAATTCCTAGGCTACCTCGTAACCGAAAGAGGCATCGAAGCCAACCCGAAGCAGATAGCGACATTCCTAGAAATACTGTCGCCTAAAACAACTAGAGAGGTACAAAGATTGACCGGACGGATCGCAGCATTAAATCGATTCATATCCAGATCCACCGATAAGTGTCTCCCATTTTACAAACTTCTGAAAAATAATAAGAAGTTCCTATGGGACGAGAAGTGCAAAGAAGCCTTCAAACTACTAAAAGCCTATCTCTCGGAACCTCCGATACTGTCTAAACCAGTAGTCGGAGAATCACTATACCTGTACCTCGCCGTATCAACAGCTGCAGTCAGCGGAGTGCTGGTGCGAGAGGAGCAAAACGAACAAAGACCCGTCTATTACACTAGTAAAAGCCTACTAGACGCCGAGACGAGGTACCCGACAATGGAAAAACTAGCCCTAGCAGTTGTAACAGCTGCCAGGAAATTGCGACCTTACTTCCAATCGCACTCGATCGTCGTAATGACATCACAACCATTACGAACAATTCTGCACAGCCCTAGCCAATCCGAACGATTAGCTAAATGGTCCATAGAACTCAGTGAGTACGACATCGAGTACAGACCTCGAGCAGCAGCGAAAGCTCAGGTCCTCGCCGATTTCATTATCGAACTAGCATCCGAACATTTAGACTAAGAAATAGAGGTTCCAAAGTGGAGCCTGTACGTAGACGGAGCCTCGTCCAGGCAAGGCTCCGGCGTCGGTCTAAGGCTAACCTCCTCAGCCGGAGAAACCATCGAACAATCCTATAGACTTGGATTCAACGCTTCCAATAACGAGGCCGAATATGAAGCACTAATCGCTGGCCTAAAACTCGCCCTGAGCCTTGGAATCCGAGAGCTAAATGCTTACACCGATTCACAACTGGTAGCCAGCCAATTTCACGGGGAATACGAAACAAGAGACGAAAGAAAGGGGGCATACCTCGAAGTCGTCCTAAACCTCGTAAAGCAATTCGACAAGTTCGAGCTAACGAGAATTCCACGAGGGGGAAACTCATCGGCAGACGCCCTCGCCGCGTTAGCCTCCACATCAGATCCCCTCGTGAAACGAATTATACCCGTGGAAGGAATCGAGAAACCAAGTATCGACATAGCCACCAAAGCTGAGCTGGATAGCAAACCAAAGGAAATCGAGGATAACATCCTTCCGCCGATAGCTACCCAAGTGCTAACGACATTCTGGTTCCCTAAAACCAGAGCACGCAGCTTTGGAAAGCATACCCCTGGGAACATAATCCAGAGCCCAAGAAACAAGGATCAAGCAGAAGGTACTCACCAGAGTTCAGGCTCCAAGGAGCCTAACTTAACGAATACCTCCGGGGACACACCACCAAAACCTCGGAATCACTTGTCCTTAAAGTACAGACAAGAAGCCGCGCAGCTCGCAAAAGCGCATCTAGGAACGCTACACAAACCACCGGGGACAACGAGGAAATTGGAGATATTCCTCTGAACCCAGACCCCCAGGAGCCTACTCCAACGAATATCTCCGGGGGCACAACGATACCAGGTTCCGAACCGGAACCTCCCACCTCTCTTCACAATAAAGTGGTAGGAAGAGAAGACTGGAGAACACCGATCATGGATTACATCCTCGAGGGAAAAACCCCACCCGATAAGTGGGAGGCTCGAAAACTCAAAGCTTTAGCAGCAAGATATTGCATAATCGAGTCAGCCCTCCACAAATGAAGTGTCTCCGGACCTTACCTAAAATGCGTTCACGGCCTAGTAGCTATGAAACTCATGAAGGAAATGCATGACGGTTCCTGTGGAAACCATTCCGGGGGCAGATCCCTAGCCATCCGAATTAAAAGACAAGGTTACTTCTGGCCTACCATTATCGCAGATTGCGAGGTCTACTCCTCATCATGCGACAAATGCCAAAGACACGCACCGATAATACACCAACCAGCGGAAAAGCTGTCTAACATATCAGCTCCCTACCCGTTTATGAGGTGGTCTATGGATATTGTAGGTCCCTTAGTACCTTCAGGGAAAGGAAAAAAGCTACTGAACCTCCTGGTCCTAACCGATTATTTTACGAAATGGATCGAAGCTGAAGCTTTCTAACAAATAAACAGATTTAACGTCGAAGGATTTGTATGGAAAAACATCGTATGCAGACATGGCGTCCCATACGAAATCGTAACAGACAATGGAGGACAGTTCATATCCCACGACTTCAAAAGTTTCTGTGATAAATGGAACATCCGCCTCACCTTTTCATCACCTCAGCGACCTCAAGGTAACGGCCAGGCAGAGGCTGCTAATAAGTCGATTTTAGCAAACCTCAAGAAACGCCTAGGAGCCCAGAAGGAGCTCTGGTCAGAAAAACTACCCGAAGTACTATGGGCCTGCCGAACCACCCCACGAAAAGCGACAGACGAAACTCATTTCTCTCTAGCTTACGGGATGGAAGCAGTCGTCCCAGCAGAAACCTCCGCAGGTAGCCTCCGCCGGGAACTCTGCACTTCCAACCCCGCAGTTAACAACCAGCTCCTAATGGACAGCCTCGACCTGATCGAGGAAAGACGAGACCAAGCCTTGCTCCGCATTCAAAATTATCAGCAGGCAATGGCACGGTACTACAATTCCAAAGTGAGGCCTCGACAGTTCGCTGTAGGGGACCTAGTACTTAGGAAAGTGTTCGAAGCCAACCCGAAGCAGATAGCGACATTCCTAGAAATACTGTCGCCTAAAACAACTAGAGAGGTACAAAGATTGACCGGACGGATCGCAGCATTAAATCGATTCATATCCAGATCCACCGATAAGTGTCTCCCATTTTACAAACTTCTGAAAAATAATAAGAAGTTCCTATGGGACGAGAAGTGCAAAGAAGCCTTCAAACTACTAAAAGCCTATCTCTCGGAACCTCCGATACTGTCTAAACCAGTAGTCGGAGAATCACTATACCTGTACCTCGCCGTATCAACAGCTGCAGTCAGCGGAGTGCTGGTGCGAGAGGAGCAAAACGAACAAAGACCCGTCTATTACACTAGTAAAAGCCTACTAGACGCCGAGACGAGGTACCCGACAATGGAAAAACTAGCCCTAGCAGTTGTAACAGCTGCCAGGAAAGACCTTACTTCCAATCGCACTCGATCGTCGTAATGACATCACAACCATTACAAACAATTCTGCACAGCCCTAGCCAATCCGAACGATTAGCTAAATGGTCCATAGAACTCAGTGAGTACGACATCGAGTACAGACCTCGAGCAGCAGCGAAAGCTCAGGTCCTCGCCGATTTCATTATCGAACTAGCATCCGAACATTTAGACCAAGAAATAGAGGTTCCAAAGTGGAGCCTGTACGTAGACGGAGCCTCGTCCAGGCAAGGCTCCGGCGTCGGTCTAAGGCTAACCTCCTCAGCCGGAGAAACCATCGAACAATCCTATAGACTTGGATTCAACGCTTCCAATAACGAGGCCGAATATGAAGCACTAATCGCTGGCCTAAAACTCGCCCTGAGCCTTGGAATCCGAGAGCTAAATGCTTACACCGATTCACAACTGGTAGCCAGCCAATTTCACGGGGAATACGAAACAAGAGACGAAAGAAAGGGGGCATACCTCGAAGTCGTCCTAAACCTCGTAAAGCAATTCGACAAGTTCGAGCTAACGAGAATTCCACGAGGGGGAAACTCATCGGCAGACGCCCTCGCCGCGTTAGCCTCCACATCAGATCCCCTCGTGAAACGAATTATACCCGTGGAAGGAATCGAGAAACCAAGTATCGACATAGCCACCAAAGCTGAGCTGGATAGCAAACCAAAGGAAATCGAGGATAACATCCTTCCGCCGATAGCTACCCAAGTGCTAACGACATTCTGGTTCCCTAAAACCAGAGCACGCAGCTTTGGAAAGCATACCCCTGGGAACATAATCCAGAGCCCAAGAAACAAGGATCAAGCAGAAGGTACTCACCAGAGTTCAGGCTCCAAGGAGCCTAACTTAACGAATACCTCCGGGGACACCACCCAAACCTCGGAATCACTTGTCCTTAAAGTACAGACAAGAAGCCGCGCAGCTCGCAAAAGCGCATCTAGGAACGCTACACAAACCACCGGGGACAACGAGGAAATTGGAGATATTCCTCTGAACCCAGACCCCCAGGAGCCTACTCCAACGAATATCTCCGGGGGCACAACGATACCAGGTTCCGAACCGGAACCTCCCACCTCTCTTCACAATAAAGTGGTAGGAAGAGAAGACTGGAGAACACCGATCATGGATTACATCCTCGAGGGAAAAACCCCACCCGATAAGTGGGAGGCTCGAAAACTCAAAGCTTTAGCAGCAAGATATTGCATAATCGAGTCAGCCCTCCACAAATGAAGTGTCTCCGGACCTTACCTAAAATGCGTTCACGGCCTAGTAGCTATGAAACTCATGAAGGAAATGCATGACGGTTCCTGTGGAAACCATTCCGGGGGCAGATCCCTAGCCATCCGAATTAAAAGACAAGGTTACTTCTGGCCTACCATTATCGCAGATTGCGAGGTCTACTCCTCATCATGCGACAAATGCCAAAGACACGCACCGATAATACACCAACCAGCGGAAAAGCTGTCTAACATATCAGCTCCCTACCCGTTTATGAGGTGGTCTATGGATATTGTAGGTCCCTTAGTACCTTCAGGGAAAGGAAAAAAGCTACTGAACCTCCTGGTCCTAACCGATTATTTTACGAAATGGATCGAAGCTGAAGCTTTCTAACAAATAAACAGATTTAACGTCGAAGGATTTGTATGGAAAAACATCGTATGCAGACATGGCGTCCCATACGAAATCGTAACAGACAATAGAGGACAGTTCATATCCCACGACTTCAAAAGTTTCTGTGATAAATGGAACATCCGCCTCACCTTTTCATCACCTCGGCGACCTCAAGGTAACGGCCAGGCAGAGGCTGCTAATAAGTCGATTTTAGCAAACCTCAAGAAACGCCTAGGAGCCCAGAAGGAGCTCTGGTCAGAAAAACTACCCGAAGTACTATGGGCCTGCCGAACCACCCCACGAAAAGCGACAGACGAAACTCATTTCTCTCTAGCTTACGGGATGGAAGCAGTCGTCCCAGCAGAAACCTCCGCAGGTAGCCTCCGCCGGGAACTCTGCACTTCCAACCCCGCAGTTAACAACCAGCTCCTAATGGACAGCCTCGACCTGATCGAGGAAAGACGAGACCAAGCCTTGCTCCGCATTCAAAATTATCAGCAGGCAATGGCACGGTACTACAATTCCAAAGTGAGGCCTCGACAGTTCGCTGTAGGGGACCTAGTACTTAGGAAAGTGTTCGAAGGAACCAAAGAACCCGGAGCTGGAAAACTAGGAACCAACTGGGAAGGTCCCTACCGAATCATTCATATAGTACGACCCGGAGTCTACAAACTCCAGAAGGTCCGAACCGGGGTACCTGAAATCCGATCGTGGAACGCCACGAACCTCAAAAGATACTACCATTAGGTACCCAAATCCTCCTGAACTACGTTTGGCTTGATCCCTTGACTGGGTACGTAGGCAACTCCGTTATGAGTGCAGCCCCAATCTCTCCTCAATCAATCTTCTCATCCAAGCAAAGGGAGCACGTGTTACCAAAAACACATAGACCAAGAGCAGTTGATGAATGATTAATTCGAATTATGTATCAGTTATTATCTGATTACTAATAAAACGATCTGTTCTATACTCTTACTCTAAAAATATAACACCTTCTAAAAAGAATTCAGGTCTCGCAAAATCGAGATCTAACCTCGTTAAAACGACCATTAACGCATTCAGATCTCTAAGATCCCGAACCTAAGGTCTTAAGACCCTCAGCAAGCGCCGAAGTCTTAAAACCTTCCAAAGAAACATAGGTCCCCTACGCTCGGGACCTAAACTCCTCGAACAATTACAAACATACCCAGGTCTCTAGAAATCCGGGCCTAAGATCTTAATAACCCTAACAGAAACTAAGGTCTTGAAATCCTTCAAAAATGAGCGCAGGTCACCCTGAGAGGGGACCTGAGCTCGACAGACAACTCAAGAAATTTAGGTCGCCAAAATCCTGAGCCAAAGGTCTTAAAATCCTTAGTAAAATCTGAAGGTCTTAAAATCCCTAGTAATATTCAAAGGTCTTAAAATCCTTAGCAAAATCCGAAGGTCTTAAAATCCTTAGCAATATTTAAAGGTCTTAAAATCCTTAGCAAAATCCGAAGGTCTTAAAATCCTTAGCAATACTTAAAGGTCTTAAAATCCTTAGCAAAATCCGAAGGTCTTAAAATCCTTAGCAATAGTTAAAGGTCTTGAAATCCATTACGAAGCCTAAAGGCTCCGAAGAGAAGAAGAAGTATTCTAAGGGAACTTGATCCCTAGAAAGCCTTGAAACGATCTCATGATCCTTCAAAACGAAATAGGTTCCGAAAAACCTAAAGCTAAATGAAATCTAACTACGAATCGATATTGCATTCGATAGTCAAAGACGAAGAATAAAACCCGAAACAGCCAAGTTTGGAATAAAAACAAAGGTTTAAAAGCCTCCCCAGGCTATAAGTCTTAAAACGCATAAATGTTTGGAAGCCCCCTCGGGCAATAGAAAGCCCCTTGGGCGAAAAAGTCTTAGAAACAAAAGAGCCACCGCTCTCAGTCTTCACCATTTCCGGATCCGGCTTCGGCATCCTTATCTCCTCCAGCAGGATCATTACCTCCAGTTGGAACCTCCACTTCAGGCTCCCGGTTGACTCCTTCAGGACTTGCTTCGACTGGAGCTAGGTTAGGAGATATCGAATCCAAGTTAGAACCATATTCCCCAGAAAACGTCGGGTTAAAGATATTGATCTCAAAAGTACCTGAGCTTTCCGAGAGTTGAGGGATCGGCAATTTGCTAACCGAGAAATCAGAAACTTGAGCTCTCTCGCAAGCGGCAGCTGCGCCTGGGATCAAAGCTCTCAAACGATTGTACTCCTCCTCAGCATTCGCAATCTCTTCAGACA
Source organism: Hirschfeldia incana (assembly GCA_026261945.1). Classification (NCBI taxonomy): domain Eukaryota; kingdom Viridiplantae; phylum Streptophyta; class Magnoliopsida; order Brassicales; family Brassicaceae; genus Hirschfeldia; species Hirschfeldia incana. The sequence goes on from JABCMI010000063.1 coordinate 858,897, forward strand.
GCAACTCCTTCAAGAGTTCAGTATTCGCCTGAAGCTCCTGGGCATAGATCAATGCCTCGGTTTCGTCTTTTTTCTTAACAAACTTCTCCTTCACAGAAGTCAAGATCTTGTTGTACGCATCAGCAATCTCCCTCTTACCTCTTGAACCTGATGCTCGGCTATCTTACGAGCGGCCTCCAAGTCGTTGATCTTCCTGCCTTTCACCTGGATGTCAATGGCTTGACTCTCGATTTTCCCCTGTTGAGTATCAGCCTTCAGTCCAAGCCTCTTGACCTCGGCTTGAAGCTCAGAAACCTGAGTGCGAGCCTGGTCAAGCTCCATCTTGGTAGCTTTGAATATATCAGCAGCCTGAGTCAGCTCCGCAGCAGTAGGAGCACCACGCACGGTCTCCTCAAACTTCAGCTGGGCTCTGTTGATGGCTCCGGCCAGCTACAAGAACAAAATGCAAAAATTTTTAGGTCACGGAAAACCTAAACCTAAAGAGAGAAAACCGAAAAAGTTCAAAACTATATACCTGACCAAGGTGATGAGCTATCTCGACGTATTCGTCCTTGTTGGTCAAGCTGTTGACCGAGGGCATAGAGCACCCCACCATCTTCAGATGCCTCAGAATAGTTGCTAAACCCCAAGGGTCATCCAAGATTGACCCTGGCTTAGAATGGGTGAAGCTCCAACCAACAGTTCCACCTCGCGAGGACGAGGAAGTGGACCTGGCGGGCCTATCTCCCACATCAGTCCGAGACCTCTTAGGTCTTGGAGGCTCAATTTCGAGGGGATCTCCGGCAGCACGAGGATTGTCTATTGCTGGCGAGACCTCAGGGTGAGGAACAACATCTCGAGCTCCAGTTTCAACGGGACCAACGTCCGTGACAGGAGCTTAGGTTCCATCATCAAGGACCTCCTTCAGCGTGTTAATAAAAACACCTCCTTGAGATTTGTCGCTGCCCCGTGAAGCGCCGGTAGCCGCAGTAGACCTGTTTCGATTACGGAAAGAAGGCCTCATCTTAGGAACTAGAGTCTTTTCGTTCTCAGAAGTGCAAGCTCCGGTTGAAATCTCGACTACGTTGGGACCTTCGGAAACTGAACAAAATAATAAAAATCCCTTTAGCTACCTCTTAAAACGAGGCTGAACATAACAAGATAAGATACTACCTTCTAAGTCTTCAACAGGGATCGGGTCAGGAAGCTGGATGTTGTATCGTTCCGGGAACCTGGCTGATCCAATGCGAGAAGTGGTAAATGATGACCAAGCGTTGGAACTTTGATGTAACCTCCTAAAGAGAGCTCTGGACTGCTTATCAGTGAGCTTGGGAGGATCGTCGATACCTACATATAGAACCAAGATATCAGCAAGTAGCAATAATCTGAAATGAGCAAAACAGGATCCTAAAAATCCTAACCAGATATCTCGGACCAAACAACCGAGAGAGCACGACCCATTGGGACTGTTGAAGGATCGATCTTAACAAAAAAATATTTTTTCCTCCAATCATCGTCACTACCGGAGGATTTAAAAAGACTGAACCCAGGGCGACAAGGTAGATAGTAGGTACTGCTACCACCATCTTTAGTAAAGCTCTCTTTGATCGTATAGAGACTCATCAACTCAGTTAGACCAACAACGATTCCCTCCTCTTTGGCCCTGGTGATGAATCCGTTTACTACCCGGATAACCGAGGGACAAAGCTGAGAGAGAGCTAACTGGTAATGATCAAGAAGATCCAGCAAGAGGTCCGGGAGCGGGAACCTGAGGTGGCACTTCGAGATATACTTCTCGTGGATGCAAAACCAACCCTCGGGGGCAGATTCCGGAGTCTCATCGGAGGAACAGGCCTTGGCTAACTCCTTTCGGCCGTGAGCCTGAACCATGAGATTAAAAACCTCTTGACTCGTCAACAATGACGGCGAGTGAGACCCCAAAGAGGAACTCCCGCCGGAGCCATCTTTCTTCTTCATCCGCTTAGAGGCTCTTGTCGCGACTAAGTCTTTAGCCTTCTTCGTCTCTCTTTTGGCCGTCTCGCCTATCTCTTGCTTGACCTTCATTAAGCGTTTGCTGGCGGGGGGAATTCCGGTCTCGCCGGAGCCTTCTCTCGGAGGGTCCATTAAACAGAGGGGTAAGGTTGAGAGGATTGAAAGGAGATAAGAGGAGGAGCGAACTAGTCCTAAAAAGTTTCTAAGGTTCTAAAGAAGTCGCAAAGAATCAATGGCGAAACAAAGAGATGAAAGTATAAAAAAAAAATTAACTAACACGGTAAAAATAAAGGAGTGGAGGGGGAGTTACCTTGGAAACCGAACGGAGGCGTGGAGATTGTGAAGCGTGGCAGTTAATGCTCTCCACTTTATATCACATCAATTCTCGGGTATCGCAACGAGTATTTCAAAACTTCTCTCCTCCGAACCGTTGATTTCACCAAGAGGAATCTCAACCGTTATATCAAACGAATAATATCTGCAAAACAGATATCCCGTAATCATTATCTCAACAGTAAAATCGAGGTTTCGGCGGCTAGGATAAGCTTCCGAGTAAGGGAAATCTTATCTCGAAAGCTTGGGGGCAACTGTTGGGTCCAAATATGGCCCATTAGCTAACGACGGAACCTGAATGAGATCTCGAAGACAAAAGAGGGATCACGTCATTACGACTTACGACACACTAGCTCTATAGTATTTCTCATTTTACTTTGTAATCTCTTATTCATCTTCTTGTAACATTCACATTCAAATCATCATTAAAAGTATCCATTCATTCTTAAAGCTCCTTACGGGATTCAGCCCACAAATCTTCTTGTACCTCCTTTTGACCTTACCTAGAATCCTAGGGTGAAACCTTGTCTCTCACTGCAGAACCGCGACTGCTTTTGGCTTCCCCAGATCACCGCCGTTCTGGTCGGTGTTGGGAATTTAACGCCGAGATGGTAAGTGGACGGGACTGCCTTCATGGCGTTTATCCAAGGAGTTTCCATTATGGCGTTATAGATGGCCGGATTGTCCAACACCGCGAACTCCACGATTTTCGTGACCTCCTTGGCCATGACTGGTGAAGCTGACGGAAATTCCTGATGGAGTTCCTCTTCAGGTGTGAGAACCATTCGAGCGCGGCACCTCTGAGATTTTCGACGAAGAGAAAGGCAGCAGCCGACGTCTTTCTCTCGCTCCGGAAGTTTTGACCTCGCCATCGCAATCTGGAAGGATTACAGATGCGCCTTTGGGTCAGTGGTTCCGTCGTAGGTGGGAAGCTTTATTTTCCCGGGATCCGAAGAATCGAGAAAAACTCCGTTCACCGCTCGACGAGGATGAGTTCCGGGGAACCTCTCGGGGCATCTTTTTCTCGATCTCCGGAAGTTCCGAAATCGAGTCTTCTGACGCGCCTCACCTTGGTGGATCCGCGCGGGAGCTTGCTTTTCGCTGTTAAGGTATCGACCTGTTTAGCGAGCAAAGCCATTAGTTTCTCTTGTTCTTCCGACCGTTTCCGGGCGGTAGCGAACAGTTCCTTCATCTGGTCCAGCATCGCGGTGTTTGCCTCGGCAGTGACCGTTGATGCGTTCCCAGCAGGAGTCTTCTCAGCGTTGGCATCGGCGGTTGCTCCGTCGTGAGTTTGCTTGTCTTTTTCCGCGGTAGCAGTCATGCTTAACGGGGCGTGCGTAGTTGCAAGAAAGATAAATCTGTGTATCCCCCTCCTTCTAGCGCCAAACTGTGGGAACCGAAATTCGCACTGTCGATTTTAGTTAAGTTAAACGAAGGAAAACCAAGCTATCCTAGTTTTCCCTGGAGATCCCGGATTATTTGCTGGGCCACGCATGACAAAGTTAAGAAAGGCGAGTTTAAAATAGCGTAAAAATAAAGAGAGCAAAAAAAAGAATCTTATTTCCGAGTTTTCGCGAAGCGTTTGAACAAGAGGTTCAGATCTCGCTGCAATAGCTGTCGATAGTCGCTAGTCTCAAAACCCTAGATCTAACCTAGTTGAGTCGCAAATTGCTTTGGAGGGTAGTTCTTTTTCTGATTCTGGATCCTTTTTCCTCTGCTCCTAGCTTGCTTATATACTCCCCATATGACGGTCTATTTCTGATGGGCTGAGTCTGTCGCGAGCTGGGCTTTTTCCATTTTCGTCGGCCTTCGGGCTTATATACTTCACATTTATCCTTTCGGAATTTTGACATTTATCTTGTTATGTGAAGATAATCATAAACCGTCATATCCAGCTTTTGGGAAATCGTAAATGGGCCGTCCGGTCGTGTTTGGTTTTTCACGATTTCCTCGAAAGGATACTCCTGTTGCGATACCGAGTTCTTCGGAAGATCTTCCATTCTTCGTAGAGTCGAGATGAATGGCGTAATCGGATAACCACCATCGTTTTATATGACGAATTTACGATCTCCCTACCCGTTGATATCTTACGAGTTTTCCGAAATTATTCCGACGATCTTGGTTTGGAGCAGGAAAAGGAATTTTGTTTGCGGGACCTTGGAAAGTCGTGAAGCATGGATTTCTAGCAGCTCGGGGCCTAGGACTTACGCACGAAGACTAGCCACCCGACGGCCCGAACCAGCGCGGGGCTAGCCGCCCGACGACCAGGACCAGCACAGACGCTAGCCGCCCGGCGACCTGGGCTGGCGCTAGCCGCCCGGCGACCATGGCCAGCACGAGCACTAGTGGCTCGGCGACCTGGGCCGTCGCTAGCCGCCTGGTGACCACGGCCGGCACAGGCGCTAGCCGCCCGGCAACCACGGCCAGCACGGGCGCTAGCCGCCCAGTGAACACAGCCAGTACGGGCGCTAGCCACCCGGCGACCACGGCCAGCAGGGGCGCTAACCGCCCGGCGACCTGGGCTGGCGCTAGCCGCCCGGCGACCACGACCAGCATGTGCGCTAGCCGCCTGGCGACCACGACCAGCAAGGGCGCTACCCACCCAACGACCTGGGCTGGCGCTAGCCGCCCAGCGACCACGACCAGCACGGGGGCTAGCCGCCCGACGGCCACGGCCAGCACGGGAGTGGCTGCTTGGTGCTCTCGGCTTGCGCGTGTTTTTCGTTTTCCAAAGGGTTTTCTCGTGCGACAAATATTCTTAGTCGTTGATTTTGAGATGATCGATTCTTGATCTTTTACATTTTCTCCGAGGTTTCTCGATCGATACTTTGTCTCTCGAGGCTTCTCTAATGATTGTTATTGTTTCTCAGAGATTTTTCGCACATCGATTTCGTCTTGACCGATTTTGACCCCAACAATGTTTTCAATCAGATGCTTAGCATCTGCAAAGTTTCTGGAACTAAAGTTCCCGTTACTCGCGTTATCAAGCTTGATTTGGTAATCCAAGTCGAGGCCTCTGTAAAAAAATTTAAAGAGTTCTGGTTCTGAATACCCGTGGTGGGTACAATCTCGCTGATAATACTTAAATCTTGACCAAGCGTTCCTCAATGATTCTCGTGGTTCTTGAAAGAAAGTTGAAAGCTTTCGTCTCATGTCCCACTATCGAGTTTCATCGAAGAAGTGGTTTATGAATGCATTCCGGATCTCTCTCCAGCAGGTTAAAGAGCTTGCTGGTAACTGATTTAACCAACTCTTAGCCTCTCTCCCAAAAGAGAAAGGAAAAAGTCTAGAGCGATCGTTATCACCGAGTTCTAGATCTTCTAGTTAATTGATGTGATCATGGGGATGCTCTGAGGCATATCCTCGGAATGGGTTTGCTTGTACCAGATGGATGTATTCGAAATGAAGTGTTAATCTGTTTTTATCATCCTCTAGTATCTTAATGGCTGACCTATTGGAATAGGTCTTAATGGGGTATAAGTAATCTTGCAACTTATCATCGTCTTTGATTGAAGACGAAGGAGGAACAGGGATTACAGTCCCCTGTTCATTTATTAATTCGTTTAATTCATTGGGTGGTTGACCTAAAGGTTCGATTTGGACTACTTCCTCATTATTAAGATCGGTAAGTGTGGACTTACCTGCTTCCGGCTGGTTGGGATCGATCGATGCTGATCGATACATCTCGATCGATTCTTCGCTCGACATATCGCTCGATGTACGTGTTTCGTTATCGATGGATGATATGTCGAAATCTGTCTTTTCCATCTTGAGTTCCCTGTAATAGCAGAGAAATAAGGAAAAGTAATTAAGTAACACGAAAGTAAGGTCTAGACTATATTCTAAACTAAATCTGATGGTAATGGGAAAAGAGTCCCCGGCAACAGCACCAAATTTTGTATCAATCAAATTACCCTAAGGAGTGAATTACTCTCATCAAAAGAGGTTCAATTGTAGTACTTAGGGATCGAATCCACAGAGACTCTAGGACTACACAACAGATTGTTTAGTTTTCGAAGTAAAGCTAGACTGAAAGGGTTTAAAACAGTAAATTAAATGGTAAGGGGTAGCTAGATTTATTGCTTGGTTTATTACTTGAGTTTGTTTTAAGGTTTAAGGGGTAGCTAGATTTATTCTCAGGTTTAACAAGTATTTAGGGTGTTAAGGTTTTTAGTGTTCATAATTCTGAACTCAAACTTAAGAAAGTCTCGATCGATACTCGAATAGAGATATCGATTGATTAACCTTTTGCTGTATCGGTCGATCAAGCGGATGCCTTATCGATCGATACAGTTTCTAGTGAATCTTAATATCGAGTTTGATTTGGTTCTCTAATCCTTACTAAACCGAAACTCTCGTTTAAGCTTAGCAGAAATAGATCTAGCTAGTTTGGGTTCAGGTATTTGTCAAGTTCTCACTTGGACAAATTAATCCTAGGATCTTGGTTAAGGGTGATCAATTCCTTAGCATAGCAATAAGAACAACTAGAAGAAGAATTATATTTTAAACACCCTAACAATGAGTTGATTAATACATTAGTTAACCTTGGTGAGAAACCTAAATATAACAGTGAGACTACTCAAACATATTTATGAGAGACAAAATCATAATGGTTTAAATAATGTTTTTAAATAGAAATAATATGAGAAATAGTAAACAAGTAAAGCAAGGGAGTTCAAGTTCTTGTCTTTGATTGCAGTTCAGATCTCTCTCTCCAATCCTAAGCTCTCTCAATGGTATGACAAAGTGCTTCTCTCAAATCTTAGGTCTTTCAAAAGGTCTCTAGGCAAGTCTGCCCTAAATTAGTACAAAACCCTCTATTATAGCCTATCATGCGGCCAGGGACTTAAAGTGTAATTAGCAAAACTATTAGAAGCAATTAGGGCTTCTAATTTGTAATTAATGACTCGGGAGACTTCAGTATCGATCGATGTTTAAGTGCTTCAATCGATCGATCTTGGTTAACTTCTATCGGTCGATATCCTCAACATATATCAGTCGATGGAATAAACTGTCGCTTGGCTAATATCTTCATAAAATCTCCATTTTAGCTCCATTTTAGCTATTTTACACCAATGAGTACCTGAACCTGAAAAAGCTCTAGAAAGGTACTAAAAGTATTCTTTTGTTTCCAAAAACATATATAAGTCATGGTAAAAAGTGGGTAAAATCCATGACCTATCAGAGGGCACGAGGGAACTCATACCCTTTATTGAGCATGGTACTGTGAACTTCCCTGGATCGCTCCTCTTCGTCAGTGTGATCCTCTTCTTCAAGCTATCGCGAACTTGGTGCAACATCTTCTTGATGTCTTCTTCTGTCTCTTTAGTCTCTCTGAAAAACATCCACAATCTCTGTGAAAAGTAAGCTTCTTCAAAGGGTTTCTCTGCAGGGATCCTTATAACTCATTTTCTGAAGTTTTCTATCTCTGCTTCATTAACTCCCCTTTTAAGGTGCTTGGCAATCTTCTCTTTCCTTTTTCATATGACTCTTCCTAGGGTTTCCTTTTCTGTCTCCATGAGTTTAGACTGCTTCCGGAGTGCATTAATAAGTCGTGCTACATCGATCTTCTGTAGTTGCACTCGGCGATGAGGTATGGTATATCGAGCGACAGCGACTTCTGTATGTCGGTCGATATTGGGGTCTCCTGATCGGTCGATAGAAAGGTCTCTGTATCGATCGATAAGATCTGAAGTCCGGTCGACTTCCATAGGGGCGGGCGGATGTGGGTGTCTAGCTGCGAAGGCTTGGTGTGACATGATCTTGATGGAACTGCATTCATTGGAAGGTTCCTCAAAGTCTATCGATCGATACTCGTCAAAGTTTATCGATCGCTTTGCTTTTGGTGATATCGATCGATGTCGGGTAGATGATGTCGATCGATATGAAGCGAATCCGGTTTCGGGTGTGTCCTCATGTGTCGAATCTTGCAGCCTTTCTTGTTTAACCACTTGCCAAAAATCATCATCCACGATAGCATTGACGTGGTGGTTAGCAGCAGACTCTCCTTGTGCCTTTGCTAAAGCTTCTTGTTTCCTCAAACCTTCTCCTGTCTGAACCACCTTAGTTTCCACTTTCTTCACATAGGTGCTCAAAGCATCAAGCTTTATGTTCAGGGTGGTGTAGATGGAGTCAATCTTCCCATTGAAATCCACCTGTAGCTTCTGCTGGGTCTCCAGAACTCTTTACAGCATCTCTTCTAATTTGCTTTCTTGGGTGGGTGGGGGTGGATTGGTGTAAAATGATTTTCCATAACTCCTGTTGTTGTTGGGATTGCTACTGCTGTAGGTAAGTTTCTGTGAACTTGGGTTGTAGTTGTTTCTCTGTCCTGAGAAGTTCATGTTTCCTCCTGAAATTCCAGATCTCTGAAATCCTGCTCCACTGATCCAGTTCACATCTTCCTCCGTGTGAACATTGTCCAGCTGAGCGTGGAATTCATTAATATGTTCCTTCCCAAGGAATGATACAGATTTTACCTTGACAGTGTTCTTCGTGCAGTTGCTTGAAGCTAAGTTATCGATTAAATTCACAGCGTCTTGTGGATTCCTTGTGCTGAAGTTTCCTTCACTAGCTGTATCAAGAGCCATCTGATACTTCAAAGTGATGCCTCTGTAGAAGATGCAGAGTAGTTGAACATTGTTGACTCCATGGTGTGTGTTGGGCCCAAATATGGCCCATTAGCTAACGACAGAACCTGAATGAGTTCTGGGCTAAGATAAAGCCCAGTACATATCGGCAACCTCAGCTGGAGCTCAACACGGAGCCGAAGACAGGAAGCTAATCACAGTCTCTGGAGAGACTACTTCGAAGAGGAGGCTCATACCCCAAACGGAAAGAGCGCAGGACCCGGTCAACAGGGAGCTGTTAAGAGTTCCTCAACAGAAGGAGAAGATCTCGGAGATTTGTTAAAGACAATCAAAGGAAAGTTCAAAGCTATTTAAAGAAGACCTCGAAGACTAAAAAAAGGATCACGTGATTACGACTTATCACACACAAGCTTTACAATATTTCTCATTTTACTTTGTAATCTCTTATTCATCTTCTTGTAACATTCACATTCAAATCATCAATAAAAGTATCCATTCATTCCTAAAGCTCCTTACGGGATTCAGCCCACGAATATTCTTGTACCTCCTTTTGACCTTACCTAGAATCCTAGGGTGAAACCTTGTCTCTCACAATTGGCGCCGTCTGTGGGGACAAATAATCGAATCCCTTTCTCCAAAGCTTAAGGATGAATCCAATCGATGGAACAAACCCATCTAACCCCGATCAGTCGAACCAAAGCAATAGCTCACCGAACCGCACTACTCTGGGGGCAAACAACCCTAGAACCTCGGGTGGGACCAATTCTGGATCCTCAGCCCTTAATAACCCAACGCATCAATCCGCTCCGAACCAAACGGAGGCTCAGCTTTCTGAGATCCGTCAGATGATGCTCCAATTAGTAGACAAAGCTCAGGAAACCGAGCGAAGGATGCAACAGTTAGCTGAACGACAGCAACGATTCGAAGAGATAACCAGATCTCAATCCACAACTACGCAACCTTCCGAACATCAGGGACGAGGCGTCACCTTCCGAGAACGGTTAGCAGACCCCTCTTTCCCTCGAGAACGCCTGGATTTTTCCCCTGATAACGCTGGTGCAGAAGATCAGGAACCCGCTTTCCAAACGCCTCGGGCTAGAGCAGATCTCGTGTTTATCCCACCTATCACCAGCACCATGGGAAGCAATGTAGCAACGACTAGCTCCATGTCTGATCGAATCACCGGTGGAAGCACCCGTATGCCTCCGCCACCACCTCCTTTCGAGTCTGGAGCAGGAACCAACATACCGTCCGGGGGCAGAACATCAGCTTCGGTGTTTCAAACTAGGGTTTCAACCCCAAATACCGACGGATTTCAAAGAACGGATGCTGATCCTGCAGCTCTCCGCACTAATCTCGCTCGGAACCTAAGGACCAATGAGCGACCTGTTTCGCCAGCTAACTGGAAAATGATCGAGCTAGATTCCGCCAGGAACCTGCTCGCCGAGTGTCCGATAATGACCCGAATGTTCTTCCCTTCGAGGGACCTGACGCAATTCGCAGATACATGGAACGAACCCACGCAGCCCTCCAGAAATTGGGAGCTCAGGTTCACAAAGCAACGAGCTCAGCTCCCGAAATCGAGAGCTTAATTGAGGAGACTCGTGGAACTCCGTTCACCGATAGAATTGCCAACTCTCACGTAAGAGACACTCGGAAAATTAAGATCCCTGAATACGATGGGAACGCAGACCCAAAGGCTTATTTAAAAGCCTTCCAATTAGCCATCGTTAAAGCTCACTTCACAAAGGAAGAGTGTGATGCAGGATATTGCAGAACATTTGCTGAAAACCTGACCGGAACAGCTCTCGAATGGTTCTCCGGCGTCGAGCCGAACTCTATAGACAGCTTCGATCAGTTAAATAACGCCTTTATGAAACAATATTCAACCCACATCCTGAAGCAAGCGTCTGAGGCTGACCTCTGGAAGACCAGACAAGGATTGGGAGACTCACTGCGAGTCTACATCGAGAAATTTAGGGCAGTAAGAACTAAACTCTCGAACCCTAACGATCTCGTAGCTATCGAAGCCCTTAGGAGAGGCCTCTGGTACAAATCAGGCCTCTTCTCGGAGTTGACGCTAAATCCTCCTCCAACTATCGACGACGCCCTCCATAAGGCCTCTAGATACATTACGTTGGAAGAGGAAACAGCAGCATTGGATAAACTCCACAGAAAATCCCAGAATCACCCGAAAGGCGAAGCCTCCGACGGGAAGGGACCTCACAAAAGAGGAAGCTCCCGATATAATCAGACTCAGGGAGAGCATTCTTATGTAATCGAGGACGACAAGGATGAAAAACCCGTCGCCGCGACAGCCAAAGCCCCCTGGTCCAAAGGCTACGATGAGAGCAAGCATTGTTCTTACCATGATCGAAAGGGACACTCAACCGAAGAATGTTGGGACCTCCAACGACAACTGGCTGCTAAATTCGCAGCTGGAGAAATAAAAGACGTGGACCTTAAAAAGCCACCGCCTTATCAAAAGAGAGGCCCCCGAGATAACTCTCCGAAACGCGAGAGGTCACCTGAAAAGGAAACAGATTCACCACCTCCAGCTCCCAAGAAGAGAGTCGATATGATCCTTGGAAAATTCCCCCAAGGGAAAAGCCTTCAAATCGAAGCCCTCTTGAGTAAAACACCTCCCCAATCGAGCCCTAGCTCAAGGGTCGATTACATCCTCGGAGGGTCCGACGTGTGTCAAGACTCCGTTAACTCTATTAAAAGTCACGTACGGAAAGCTGTGTCAAACACTCAGCCCAAACCGACCAAACCCGAGTCTAACACTAAAATCTCCTTTTGGGAAAGTGAAACGTCAAATCTCGACAGACCTCACGACGATGCCCTTGTCGTAACGTTAAACATAGCAGGGTACGAGGTACCCAAGCTCATGATCGACATCGGAAGCTCCGTCGATCTCATTTTCTATAACGCGTTAAAAGGAATGGAAATAGACGACTACGAAATCGTCGACCAGAAATCCAACCTCCTAGGTTTCTCCGGAGAAACAGCTACCTCATTGGGAACAATTAAACTCCCAATTATAGCTGGCGGAGTCATGAAAATGACAAACTTCATAGTGGTCGACAAACCATCCCCTTTCCACGCAATCCTCGGAAGGCCTTGGATTCATAAGATGAAAGCAGTAGCTTAAACTTATCACCAATGCGTGAAATTTCCAACAACCGACGGAATAGCTACCATACACGGTAGCCAAAAGATCTCCAGGATCTGTTACCTGGGAGGATTCGAGATCATAAAAGAATCCCCCCAATAGCAATTACAGATCCAGGAGAGCCGCGAGATGCAACAAAATATCCGAGGTCCTCCTAAGAACCTCACCGAAAAAGTTAGCATCGACGACTCAAATCCTGAAAAACAGGTGAGCATCGGATCTGAGCTACATCTCGAAACCAAAAAGGAGCTCATCGAATTCCTAAAACAGAATGTCAAAACCTTTGCATGGACCACCAGCGACATGAAAGGCATAGACCCAAACCTCACCACACATAAGCTCAATGTAGACCCCACTTTCAAACCGATCAAACAAAAACGTCGTAAGCTAGGTCTCGAAAAAGCCCAAGCTGTCAACGACGAGGTCGACCGACTAACGAAAGCTGGGTCAATCCGAGAAGTCCAATACCCTGATTGGTTAGCTAACCCAGTTGTAGTAAAAAAAAGAATGGGAAATGGAGAATCTGTGTAGACTTCACCGATTTAAACAAAGCCTGTCCTAAGGACAGCTTCCCGCTACCCCACATCGATCGTTTTGTCGAAGCAACGGCTGGACACCAGCTCCTGTCTTTTATGGATGCCTTCTCAGGATACAACCAGATTATGATGGATCCCGAAGATCAAGAAAAAACCGCATTCATAACCGAGCGCGGAACCTATTGTTACAAGGTTATGCCATTTGGTTTGAAAAACGCAGGAGCTACCTATTAGAGGCTAGTGAAAAAAATGTTTGCTGGACAGCTCGGAAAAACTATGGAAGTCTATATTGATGACATGTTAGTCAAGTCCTTGATCGGTGAGGACCACATCTCCCACCTCAGAGAATGCTTCGATATACTCAACAAATACGACATGAAGCTAAATCCAGCTAAATGTACCTTCGGAGTACCCTCCGCCGAATTCCTAGGTTATCTCGTAACCGAAAGAGGCATCAAAGCCAACCCGAAGCAGATAGCGACATTCCTAGAAATGCCGTCGCCTAAAACAACTAGAGAGGTACAAAGATTGACCGGACGGATCGCAGCATTAAATCGATTCATATCCAGGTCCACCGATAAGTGCCTCCCATTTTACAAACTTCTGAAAAATAATAAGAAGTTCCTATGGTTCGAAAAGTGCGAAGAAGCCTTCAAACAGCTAAAAGCCTATCTCTCGGAACCTCCGATACTATCTAAACCTATAGTCGGAGAACCATTATACCTGTACCTCGCCGTATCGACAGCTGCAATCAGCAGAGTGCTGGTACGAGAAGAGCAAAACGAACAAAGACCCGTCTATTACACTAGTAAGAGTCTACTAGACGCCGAGACGAGGTACCTAACCATGGAAAAACTAGCCCTAGCAGTCGTAACAGCTGCCAGGAAACTGCGACCTTATTTCCAATCGCACTCGATTGTCGTAATGACCTCACAACCATTACGAACAATTCTGCACAGCCCTAGCCAATCCGGACGATTAGCTAAATGGGCCATAGAACTCAGTGAGTATGACATCGAGTATAGACCTCGAGCAGCAGCGACAGCTCAGGTCCTCGCTGATTTCATTATCGAACTAGCATCCGAACATCTAGACTAAGAAACAGAGGTTCTGAAGTGGAGCATGTATGTAGACGGGGCCTCGTCCAGACAAGGTTCCGGCGTCGGTCTAAGACTAACCTCCTCGGCCGGAGAGACCATCGAACAATCCTATAGACTCGGATTTAATGCTTCTACCAATGAGGCCGAATATGAAGCGCTAATCGCCGGCTTAAAGCTCGCCCTAAGCCTCGGGATCCGGGAGCTAAACGCTTATAGCGACTCACAACTGGTAGCTAGCCAGTTTCACGGAGAATACGAAACAAGAGACGAAAGAATGGGGGCATACCTCGAAGTCGTCCTGAACCTCACGAAGCAATTCAATAAGTTCGAGCTAACGAGGATTCCACGAGGCTAAAACTCATCAGCAGATGCTCTCGCCGCGTTAGCACCAACATCTGATCCCCTCGTGAAGCGAATTATACCCGTGGAAGGAATCGAGAAACCAAGTATTGACATAGCTACCAAAGCTGAGCTGGATAGCCAACCAAAGGAAAAAATTGAGAATAACATCCTTCCGCTGGTAGCTATCCAAGTTCTCACGACATTCTGGTTCCCCAAAACCAGAGCACGCAGCTTTAGAAAGTGCACCTCCGGGAACACAATCCAGAACCCAGAAAACAAGGACCAAGGAGAAGGTACTCACCAAAGTTCAGGCTCCCAGGAGCCTAACTCAACGAATACCTCCGGGGGCACCATCCAAACCTCGGAACCGCTTGTCCTCAAAGTATGAACAAGAAGCCGCGCAGCTCTTAAAAACTCATCTAGAAATGATACGCAAACCACAGGAGATAACGAGGAAATTGGAGATATTCCTCCGAACCTAGACCCCCAGGAGCCTGCTCCAACGAATATCTCCGGGGGCACCATGACACCAGGTCCCGAACAGGAACCTCCCTCCTCTCTTCACAATAAAGTGGTAGGAAGAGAAGACTGAAGAGTACCGATCATGGATTATATCCTAGAGGAAAAATTCCGCCCAATAAATGGGAAGCTCGGAAACTCAAGGCTTTAGCAGCAAGATACTGCATAATCGAGTCAGTCCTCCACAAACAAAGTGTCTCCGGACCTTACCTGAAATGCGTTCACGGCCTAGTAGCTATGAAACTCATGAAGGAAATGCATGACGGTTCCTGTGGAAACCATTCCGGGGGCAGAGCCCTAGCCATCCGAATTAAAAGACAAGGTTACTTTTGGCCTACCATTATCGCAGACTGTGAGGTCTACTCCTCATCATGCGACAAATGCCAAAGGCACGCACCGATCATACACCAACCAGCGGAAAAGCTTTCTAACATATCAGCTCCCTACCCGTTCATGAGGTGGTCCATGGATATTGTAGGCCCCTTAGTACCTTCAGGGAAAGGAAAAAAGCTACTAAACCTCCTGGTCCTAACCGACTATTTCACGAAATGGATCGAAGCTGAAGCTTTCCAACAAATAAACAGATTCGAGGTCGAAGGATTTGTTTGGAAGAACATCGTATGCAGACATGGCGTCCCATACAAAATCGTAACCGACAATGGAGGTCAGTTCATATCCCATGACTTCAAAAAGTTCTGCGATACGTGGAACATCCGCCTCACTTTTTCATCACCTCGGCGACCTCAAGGTAACGGCCAGGCGGAGGCTGCTAATAAGTCGATTTTAGCAAACCTCAAGAAACGCCTAGGAGCTCAGAAGGAGCTCTGGTCAGAAAAACTACCCGAAGTAATATGGGCCTGCCGAACCACCCCACGAAAAGCTACAGAGGAAACTCCCTTTTCCTTAGCCTATGGGATGGAAGCAGTCGTTCCAGCTGAAACTACTGCAGGTAGCCTCCGCCGGGAACTCTGCACCTCCAACCCCGCAGCTAATAACCAGCTCCTGATGGACAGCCTCGATTTAATCGAGGAAAGACGAGACCAAGCCTTGCTCCGCATTCAAAATTATCAGCAGGCAATGGCACGGCACTACAATTCCAAAGTAAGGCCTCGACAGTTCGCTGTAGGGGACCTAGTACTTAGGAAAGTTTTTGAAGGAACCAAAGAACCCGGAGCTGGGAAACTAGGAACCAACTGGGAAGGTCCCTACCGAATTATCCATATAGTACGACCCGGAGTCTACAAACTCCAGAAGGTACGAACCGGGATACCTGAAATCCGATCGTGGAACGCCACGAACCTCAAAAGATACTACCATTAGGTACCCAAATCCCCCTGAACTACGTTTGGCTTGATCCCTTGACTGGGTACGTAGGCAACTCCGTTACGAGTGCAGCCCCAACCTCTCCTCAATCAATCTTCTCATCCAAAGCAAAGGGGGCATGTGTTACCAAAAACACATAGTCCAAGAGTAGTTGGTGAACGATTAATTCGAATTATGTATCAGTTATTATCTGTTATCAATAAAACGATTAGTTCTATACTTTTACTCTAAAGATTATAAAACCTTCTAAAAAGAATTCAGGTCTCTCGAAATCGAGACCTAACCTCGTTAAACGACCACTAACACATTCAGGTCCCTAAAATCCTGAACCTAAGGTCTTAAGACCCTCAGCAAGCGTCGAGGTCTTAAAACCCTCCAAAGAAACACAGGTCCCCTACGCTCGGGACCTAAACTCATCAACAACTTCGAAAACGTCCAGGTCCCCGAAAACCTGACCCTAAGGTCTTAAAATCCTTAACAAACTCACAAGGTCTTAAAATCCTTAACAAACTTCTAAGGTCTTAAAATCCTTAACAAACTCACAAGGTCTTAAAATCCTTAACAAACTTCTAAGGTCTTAAAATCCTTAACAAACTTATAAGGTCTCAAAATCCTTGACAAAATCGTAAGGTCTTAAAATCCTTGACAAACTTCTAAGGTCCAAAAGCCTTAACGAAATCCTAAGGTTTTAAAAAGAAAAACCTCAAGATCACAAATCCTCTCAAATAAACATGATTTTTCATAACGGAAACAGGTTCCTTAATACCTAAAGCTAAAACAAAACCCAACTATGACTCGATATTATACTCGACGATCAAAACGAAGGATAAATAGCCGAAACAACTAAGTCTGAAATTAAAACAAAGGTCTAAAAGCCTCCCCAGGCTATAAGTCTTAACGCATAAAAGGTTTAAAAGCCCCCTCGGGCTATAAATCCTAAGAACAAGTAAAGGTTTAAAGGCCTCCTCAGGCTAATAAGTCTCGAAAAACAAATAAAAGCCCCTTGGGCAAAACAGTCTTTAAAATCAAAGAGCATCAGCTCTTAACCTTCTTCGGTTCCGGGACCAGCTTCAACCTCCTTATCCTCCCCGATAGGACCTCCGTCCTCGGCAGGAACCTCCACATCAGCTTCCTGATTAGCATCTCCTGGATTCGCTTCAACTGGAGCTAGTTCAGGAAATACCGAATCCAAATTAGAACCATATTCGCCGGAAAACGTCGGGTTAAACATATTGATCTCAAAAGTACCTGAGCTCTCAGAGAGTTGAGGAATGGGAAGCTTGCTAACTGAGAAATCGGAGACTTGAGCCCTATCGCAAGCAGCAGCTGCATCTGGAATCAAAGCCATAAGACGATTATACTCCTCCTCAGCATCCTTTACCTCCTTAGTCAACAAAGCCTTCAGAAGTTCGGTGTTTGCCTGGAGCTCCTGAGCATAGATTAGGGCGTCGGTTTCATCATTCTTCTTGGCAAACTTTTCCTTCACCGAAGTTAGGACCTTGTTGTAAGCGTCAGCTACCTCCCTCTTACCTCTCCTAACAGCGAGCTTGACCTCAGCTTCCTTGTTCCTCTGGCTATCTTGGGATAAGGCGATCATCTCTTGAACCTGATGCTCAGCTATCTTACGAGCAGCCTCCAAGTCGTTGATCTTCCTGCTTTTCACCTGGATGTCAATGGCTTGACTCTCGATTTTCCCTTGCTGAGTATCTGCCTTCAGACCAAGCCTCTTAACCTCGGCTTGAAGCTCAGAAACCTGAGTACGAGCCTGGTTGAGCTCCATCTTGGTAGCCTTGAACATATCAGCAGCCTGAGTTAACTCCGCAGCCGTAGGAGCTCCGCGCACGGTCTCCTCAAACTTTAACTGAGCTCTGTTGATGGCTCCGGCTAGCTACAAAAACAAAATGCAAAAAAAATTTTAGATCACGGAAAACCTAAATCTAAAGAAGGGAAACCGGGAAAAGCTCAACATTGTATACGTGACCAAAGTGATGAGCTATCTCGACGTATTCATCCTTATTGGTTAAGCTGTTGATCGAGGGCATAGAGCATCCCACCATCTTCAAATGCCTCAGAACAGTTGCTAAACCCCAAGGGTCATCAAAGATTGACCCTGGCTTAGAGTGGGTGAAGCTCCAACCAACGGTTCCACCTCGCAAAGACGAGGAAGTGGACCTGGTGGGCCTGTCTCCCACATCAGTCCGAGACCTCTTGCTCCTCGGAGGTTCAGTCTCAAGGGAATCTCTAACAGCTTGAGGGTTAGCTTCAACAAGCGGAATCGCAGAAGCAGGAACAACATCTTCATTCCCCGTTCCAACCGGGTTGATATCTCTAACGGGAACAGAGGACCCGTCATCAAGGACATCCTTCAACGTGTTAAGGAAGACCTCTCCTTGGGTTTTGTCGCTACCTCGAGAAGCACCGGCAGTAGCAGCAGTCTTGTTTCTGTTACGGAAGGAAGGCCTCATTTTCGGAGCTTGAGTCTTCTCAGTCTCAGAACAGCTAGCTCCAGTCGAAATCGATACCACGTTAGGACCTTCGGAAACTGGATAAAGGAAAAGTTTTAGCAATCAACAAAAAACGAGTCTAAGTATGGAAAGTCCTATGACTACCTTCTAAGTCTGCAACTGGAATCGGGTCGTGGAAACTGGCGTTGTATCGTTCCGGGAACCTTGCTGATCCAATGCGAAAAGTAGTAAAGGATGACCAAGCGTTGGAACTTTGATGTAGCCTCCTAAAAAGAGCCCTGGACTGCTTATCAGTGAGCTTAGGAGGATCGTCGATATCTACACATAGAACCAAGATATCAGCAAGTAACAACAATCTGAAATAAGCAAAACAGGATCCTAAAAATCCTAACCAGATATCTCGGACCAAATAACCGAGAGAGCACAACCCACTGGAACTGTCGAAGGATCGATCTTAACGAAAAAGTATTTTTTCCTCCAATCATCATCACTACCGGAGGATTTAAAAAGACTGAACCCAGGGCGACAAGGAAGATAGTAGGTACTGCTACGACCGTCTTTAGTAGAGCTCTCTTTGATCGCATAGAGGCTCATCAACTCAGTTAGACCAACAACAACCCCCTCCTCCTTGGCCCTGGTGATGAATCTGTTTATCACCCGGATAATTGAGGGACAAAGCTGAGGGAGAGCTAACTGATAGTGATCAAGAAGATCTAGCAAGAGGTCTGGGAGCGGGAACCTAAGATGGCACTTCGAGATATACTTCTCGTGGATGCAAAACCAACCCTCGGGGGCGGATTCCGGGGTCTCATCGGGAGAACAGGCCCTGGCTAACTCCTTCCGGCCGTGAGCCTGAACCATGAAGTTAACAACTTCTTGATTCTTCAACAAAGATGGCGAGTGAGATCCCAAAGAGGTACTCCCGCCGGAACCATCTTTCTTCTTCATCCACTTAGAGGCTCTCGTCGCGACTAAGTCTTTAGCCTTCTTCGTCTCTCTTTTGGCCTTCTCGCCTATCTCCTGCTTGACCTTCATTAAGCATTTGCTGGAGGGGGGAATTCCGGTCTCACCGTAGCCTTCTTTCGGAGGATCCATTAAACAGAGTGGTAAGGTCGAGAGGATTGAAAGGGGAAAAGAGGAGGAGCGAACTAGTCTTAAAAATTTGAGATTATAGGAAAATCGAAGAGGATCAATGGTGAAACAGAGAGATGAAAGTAAAAAAAAAAGCATACAACGCGAAGTAAAGTAAAGGAGTGGAGGAGAAGTTACCTTGGGAACCGAGTGGAGGCGTGGAGAATATGGAGTGTGGCAGTTAATGCTCGTCGCTTTATATCACATCCAGCCTCGAGTCTCGGAATAAACCTTTTAAAACTTCTTTCATCCGAACCGTCGATTTCGAACAAAAGAAGTCTCAACCGTCAGATCAAGCGAATAATATCTTTGAAACAGATACCCCGTAATCATTATCTCAACAGTAAAATCGAGGTTTCGGCGGCTTAGGTTAAGCTTCCGAGTAAGGGAAATCTTATCTCGAAAACTTGGGGGCAACTGTTGGGCCCAAATATGACCTATTAGCTAACGACAGAACCTGAATGAGTTCTGGGCTAAGATAAAGCCCAGTACATATCGGCAACCTCAGCTGGAGCTCAACACGGAGCCGAAGACAGGAAGCTAATCACAGTCTCTGGAAAGACTACTTCGAAGTGGAGGCTCATACCCCAAACAGAAAGAGCGCAGGACCCGGTCAACAAGGAGCTGTTAAGAGTTCCTCAACAGAAGGAGAAGATCTCAGAGATTTGTTAAAGACAATCAAAGGAAAGTTCAAAGCTATTTTAAGAAGACCTCGAAGACTAAAAAAAGGATCACGTGATTACGACTTATCACACACAAGCTTTACAATATTTCTCATTTTACTTTGTAATCTCTTATTCATCTTCTTGTAACATTCACATTCAAATCATCAATAAAAGTATCCATTCATTCTTAAAGCTCCTTACGGGATTCAGCCCACAAATTTTCTTGTACCTCCTTTTGACCTTACCTAGAATCCTAGGGTGAAACCTTGTCTCTCACAGTGTGGGCAGTCGCGCTGGTAGGATTTGAATCTACTCCAGGTGTCCTTGAATGACTCTCCAGGATCCTGAGTGAATGTAGCGATCTTCCTCCTCCAGTCTTCAGCACGTGAATCATCAAAGAAGTTACGCAGGAATGCGTTTTTGATGTCCTTCCAGGTAGTGAGAGAACCTGGTGGTAGTGAGAGAACCTGGTGATAGAGAGTATTTGAAAAGCTTGCAGAGAAGGTAGTCTTCAGGGACTCCATTGGCTTTAATGACGAATATTAGATCCTCGAACCTTTCTAGATGGTCCATAGGATGCTAACCCACAGAAGGGTAACCCACAGAAGGGTATCTGTCCCACAAGTGTGTAGTATTGCGGCTTGAGCTCGAAATCTCCTCTCTGAATGGCAGGAGAGCGGATGGCTGATTGGTTGGTATAGAACTGATATGGACGGTTGTATTCATCCAAGGTTCTAGCTTCATTAGCTTCATCTACAGGTTGGATGAAGTCTGTAGTTGCAGTGTCTTACTCAGGAATGATTTCCTTTTGAGCATTCAGCTTCTGACATACTGCGTTACGCAGGTGACCATCTTGATCACGCAGGTCTCCATTCTCATCGGTTGTGAGAATGATAGGTGCTACCATGACTCGGCGGGTAGTATCGATCGATGTAATGTGATTAATATCGATCAATGTCGGATGAAAGGTATTGGTCGACGAACGATTGTTGATGTCGATCGATAGGGAGGGGCGAGTATCAGTCGAAAAAGAAGGTGTCTTGGTCGACTGTGGTAGGCGAGTATCGTTCGACAAGGAGTAGTTGATGTCGATCGATGTGGAACGTAAGTTCTTGCAGATGATACGTTCCAAGCTGTGGGGGTCTTCTGAGTACACAAGTTTAGGATTCTTGTAGCTTCTGGTACTGCTGGGCATGTACCTGAAAAAGACAAGAAAAAATTTTTGCGTCAGAAGATGATTAAGCAGTAATAAATAACCTAGACCTAATCAGATTAAATCTAATGGCGATCTTAGCTCCCCGGTAACGATGCCAAATTTGATATCACTCAAATTACCCTAAGGAGTGATTTACTCTCTCAAATAAGAGGTTCAGATATAGTACTTAGGGATCGAATCACGGGGAGCGAAGGAACACAAAAGATTATAATCTTTAGAGACTAAGCTAGGTTGAAATGGTTTTAAATGTAAGTTGCAGTTGTGAGAAATGATAAGTTGCTCAAGAGAATGGTTTAAGGTTGTAAGTAATAAGAGAAAGTAGTTAGATTCAAGGTTACTATTCAGTTAGTTCATGATTATAATGCTATATATGTTTTAATGAGTTGCTTGCATATACTAAAGAACTTCAATTCTTAGATATGTCTAATATCTATCGTTATTAGACTCGTCTATTGATCTGTCTGCCGACAATATCGATCGATGTTTTGACAGCTTGTATCGATCGATATGTTTGTCGTCGATCGATTACTCTATTTGAGTATCGATCGATATAGCTCTAGATCGAATTGAATAATGTTCACCAAGATCATAGACCGGCTCTCGCTTAACCCTAGAGGATCTCAGCTTATACAAGATGATGTCAGGAGAGTGATTTATGGATTAAATCATTTCCAAGATCATATTTTAGTTAGCTACTCTTGAATAAACATTAGGGTTCATCAGGATAATGAGTATACAACTCAACAATCTATAGTTGGGGCTAATCCCTCATAACTATCTGAACCCTAAATCTAACACAGGAATCTACTCAGACATGACTGAGTGACTCATAGCATCAAGGTAATAATAGGGATTCATTTAGAAGACTGAACACTCAAGTTCCTCTTGATAACAAATCTCTTTGTATCTTTCTTCTAAAATCTAGAATCCTATAACCTTTGATGAATAATAAATGAGATGAAAAGAACACTTTTATTGATAAGTAAGAAATACTAGAACAATGAACTGTTGTAAAAAGCTTACTATGCCAAAACACGTAGGCAAAAGTATAAATACTGAGTACAATTGGGTTAAAAACTCGTCAAGGGCATTATTGTAATAATGGGAAATCTTGGGCTTCAAGTCGATTGAGAATATTCTTCCTTCTTCTGCACGCTCGATATCGATCGATAGTACTAGGCGTACATCGATCGATGGAGTATCTCGTCATCATTTCTTCGTATGCGTCATCGATCGATTACACAGAATGTGTATCGATCGATATGTATCTCTGGATATCGACCTTGACGTTGGATCTTAGAGTCATCTCGGGAAAACTCTCCTTTAAGCTCCATAATGGCACCTAAAACGTCACTTTACTCCAAAATGCCCTTGAACCTGAAAACATACCTAAAAGACTCCAAAACATAGATATATATATAGTAAAATCATAGAAATACCATGGGTAAAAGTGGGTCAAAATCATGGTATATCAGCAATCATGCTTAGATCTTTTGCTTGGTAGTCTCTTTGGACTAGGCTTATGATGAGTTGTGAGTCGCTGATGACATGGATGTCTTTTATTCCCATCTGTCTGGCCAGTGTTAGCCCTGCTATTAAGGTCTCGTACTCAGCCTTTTTGTTGGTTGCTTTGAAGTTGCATCGCACGGCCCTTGAGGCTGACTCCACGGTGGGGGAAGTTAGGACTAATCATACCCCTGCGCCTCTTATATTGCTGGAACCGTCGACGTGTAGTGTCCATTTGCCCTTTCTTGCCTCGTTGTCTTGGAGTTTGATTTCTTGCTCCAGACATGGGAACATGGAGGGAGAGAATTTAGCCACGAAATCAGTTAAGACTTGTGACTTGATGGCGGTGCTTGGACGGAAGACCACATCGTATTCCCCCCCAACTATATGGCCCACTTTGCTAGTCGTCCAGACACTTCAGGCTTGGACTGCTTTGATAGGGAATGAGGTGACTACTACGACCTGATGAGCCTGGAAGTAAGGACGCAATTTACGGGCTGTAATGACCAAAGCGAGGGATAGCTACTCCAGTTGGCTATAGCGGGTCTCTGCGTCTAGCAAGATCTTGCTCACGTAGTAGATAAGATGTTGTTTTCTTCTTTCCTCCCTTACAAGGACCGCGCTGGTCGCATTTTTCTGATACGGCTAGGTAGAGTAGTAGGACCTCTCCTTCCAAGGGTTTGGATAGGAGTGGTGGTATAGTGAGATAGGCCTTAAGGTCGGATAATGCCGTCTCACACTTGTCTGTCCACTGGTGTAGTGAGATAGGCCTTAAGGTCGAGCAGGTTCTTGACTTCCTCGTTGATGATTTCGTCCCTTTCGGGAGTGAACTTCATCCTCTTCTGTGTAACAGGGGGATGCTTTGGATCTACTTGAAGTTGGTGCATGATGACATCGGGGTCGATCCCTGGCATGTCTTCATGGGACCAGGCAAAACAAAATTGGACCTTAGGAAGTCGATCAGCCTTTGTCTTAGATCCTTTGGGAGTCCAAGGACTTTACCAACATATCGTCGATATATACTTCCATGGTCTGGCCTATCTGATCGGCGAACATCATGTTGGCGAGCCTTTGATAGGTGGATCCAGATTTCTTTAACCCGGAGGGCATGACCTTATAATAGTAGATGCCCCGGGAAGTCATAAACAACATCTTCTCCTGGTCGTCTGGATGCATCAGGATTTGGTTGTACCCGGAGAAATCTTCCATGAATCTCATTAGTTTGTGCCAGCAGTCGCATCAACCAGCTTATCAATATGAGGCAAAGGGAAAGGGTCTTTGGGGCAGGACTTGTTAAGGTCCGTGAAGTCGATGCAGACTCTCCACTTTCTGTTCTTCTTTCTTACGACTACTACATTGGCGAGCCAGTTGTGATATTGCACCTCTCCTATGAATCTGGCATCGAGCAGGTTCTTGACTTCCTCGTTGATGATTTCGTCCCTTTCGGGAGTGAACTTCCTCCTCTTCTGTGTAACAGGGGGATGCTTTGGATCTACTTGAAGCTGGTGCATGATGACATCGGGGTCAATCCATGGCATGTCTTCATGGGACCAGGCGAAACAAAATTGGACCTTAGGAAGTCGATCAGCCTTTGTCTTAGATCCTTTGGGAGGTTAGAACATATTTTTAGGTTTCGTTCCGAGTTCCCTTCCACCAGAGGAACCTCGTCCATTCCTTCAACCTCCGGTTCTTCGATATGAAGAGCTGGAGGTTTCTTCTGTAATTGTTATAAGACCTGGGTTTTCCCCTTTAGGGTAGTCCGATAGCAGGACCTGGAGTTTTCTTGATCTCCCTTGATAGCCTTTATACCCCAGGGAGAAGGAAACTTCACCAATTGATGGAGGGTCGATGGTACGGATCCCATGCCATGGATCCAAGGTCTCCATAGTATCACGTTGTAGGATGAAGGGCAGTCAATGATTAGGAACTTGGTGGTCTGAATTATCCCCTCAGCATTGACCGGGAGAAGGACCTCTCCTTCAGTTTGTTTCACTTCTCCACTGAATCCCACGAGTGGAGATGCCTTTCCGGTCAGAGCCTTAGGGTCTAGCCCTAGATCGGCGTAGGCCGAGTGGAAGATGATGTTGATGGAGCTCCCATTGTGCACTAGTATTTGTTTGACCAAGCAGTTGGCTATGACAAGAAAAATAACGAGGGCGTCGTGATGAGAAGCTAGTACCCTTTATTGCTCCTTCCTGGTGACACTAAGCTCGTCTGTTCCCAAGAATAGGCACTTAGAAGCCTTGGTCTCTTGACCATTCCTGGCATTGCAGGTACTTCTTTTGGCTGCAGCACAGCTGACTGCGCTTACTTCTGATCCACCAGATATGACATGGATCACTCGATCTTGCTGCGGTTGTAATGCGGGAAGAGATTTGTTAGGAAGGCCATGACTTTCTCTGTTCAAAAGGTTCCTGGCTTTATCCGAGAGGAATTCTCTTAGATGGCCTTTCTTAAGAAGTTCAGCAACTTCTCTCTTCAGGGCTATGCAGTCTTTAGTGGTATGACCATGATCATTATGGAATTCGCACCACTTTTTGAGACTTCGATTAGCATCGGGGGATTTCATCTTGGGAGGCCACTTGACCTGTGGACCCATCTATCGTAAGACTCCAATCAGCTCCGGTTGGTTATCGCGAGATGAGAGATACTAGGCCAAATAGACACCATCATCCCCTCGGATCGGGGTAGAGGGCGGTTCTGATACCTGCCCCTGCTCGGGTCGCTAGACTCCTTCGAAGGTCTAGAATGGATGGCTCGTCGCGATCGTTCGTCATGGGTCTTGAGGGCTTCTGATCGTACTTGGAAAAAGCCTTAGCCCTGCTCGTGACGTCTTCTTCCCATCTCCCATGAGCCCAAGCATGGGATAGCACGTCCTCCATGGTCCCACACTTGTACTTCGTTAGCTCCTTGTAGAGATCTCCTTCTGGAAGCAGACTCTTCTTGAAGGCCGAGATGGCTGTATCAGCGTTGCACTCGGGAATGGAAACCTTCTCTTGATTAAAGCGAGCTATGTAGGAATGCAGGGGTTCGTTCCTATGCTGGAGGACCTCATAGAGGTCATCCGACCTCTTCTCTAGGTGACGACTGCTGGTGAATTGCTCTACAAACTTGTCACTAAGGGCCGCGAAGGATCTGATAGATTTCGTGGGGAGGTTGATGTACCATTGGAGGGCAGGACCGGTCAAAGTTGATCAAAATCCTTTGCACATGGTAGTTTCCCTTGCTTCTTTGGGGATAGCCACGACTATCATGCGCTGCATGTTCTGGGCAACATGGTTGTCGGGATCTCCAATACCTTCGTACATCTTGATGCTTGGGAAGGAGAATTTGCGAGGCATCTTAACCGAAGCAATTTCTTCCACGAAAGGCGTATCGGAGTAGGACCTAGGATCGCTTCTCCGGACAGGGGGAGCTACTCCACAGAGCCTTTCCACCATAGATTGGATGGTGTCGTGTCTCTCGAAAACCACCTTCTCAAGATAAGCGGCTACAGCTGGATCCGAGATCTCGGGATTATCGGGTGAGTATCCCTCATCCTCTTTGTCGGAATTGTCATCCTCCTGTACCCGGATTGTGTCTCGAGCAGTATCATGGTTATCGGGTCAGTTGTTTACAGTATTAGGCTGATGAGGCATTCCTTCGTCGTTGTGAGGGGTGTTGAGTGAAGCCATAGGTCGGACTTTGGTTCTGAACCGCTTCCGCTTACTTCCAACTGCCCCAAGGGTTCGGTTTTCTCGTCGGAGAGCGAGGTTCTCCGCTTCCATAGCGTCCAGTTTCTCTACGCATTGTTGAAGTTGTTTAGAGTGTTCTCAAAGTTGGTCTTTTAGGGTTTGAACTTCTTGGAGAAGTTCAAGGCCTCTGGGCATGGCTTCCTGAGCCTTATGAATGTCGGTGATTTGACTTTGAAGAGTTTCAAGTCGGGTGATGAGCTCCAACTCCTGCGGGGTTGCCTCGGCTCGGTTAGTCTCGTCTTCCGGTGTCATGGTCACGTAGTTAAATTACTCACCTCCTTCTAGCGCCAAACTGTTATGGTAATTTTGTGTAGGGTCGTTTTAGTACTACAGAACACATGAAGATTTAAAAAGAAACAAAGAATTCGAGGCAAAGAGATGTATATTATTGAGTATTCGTGTGGGATTACAACATTGGGTGTATGAACCCTAGTTTTATCGCCTAAACTATCTAATCTCTAAGCCTCTGAAAGGTGATCCCTCTTTCTAGGTTTGGGCTCCCCTTTTATAGTAGTTAGATGTCGGTTGGAGTTGGGCGAACTCTTCCATAATCGTAGAAATACAAGTTTTCCCATGACTGGAAAACTCCCATTTTATTTCAAGGGGTCGGACCTTAGACCCTTTCGGCATGAGCTGGACCCTGGACCCTTCTAGCAGGGTCAACCCTGGACCCTTCTTCGGAGAAAGGTCTGGAAAATCAAGGGTCCCTTCGGAGGCTGGAGAAAACTTAGGCCTTGAATATTTTCCCCAACAGGTGGTAAACTGGTCATCACCTATATCTTTGCTCTGTCTACTTCAATTCCAGCTGCGGACACTCGATGTCCTAGTACGATTCCGTCATTGACCATGAAATGGCATTTTCCCAGTTTAAGACTAGATTATTTTCTTCACATCTCTCCAAGACCTTGCATAGGTTGGCGAGGCAATCTTTGAAACTTGATCCATAAACTGAGAAATCGTCCATGAATACTTCCATGAAGTTATCTATCATATCAGTGAAGATTGACATCATACAGCATTGGAAAGTAGCTGGTTCCTTACAAAGGCCAAATGGCATTCTCCGATATGCGAAGGTTCCATAGGGGCATGTAAATGTTGTCTTTTCTTGATCATCCCGATGTATCGGGATTTGGAAAAATCTGGAGTATCCGTCAAGAAAGCAATAGTATTGATGATTTGCTAATCTTTCCAGCATCTGGTCGATAAATGGCAGAGGGAAATGATCGATACACATGCGGTGCCCGGTCACAGTCCTTGTTGCGATGGGTTCATCTTTGTCGTTCTTGACCATTGTAATACCTCCCTTTTCTGGTACTACGTGGACTGGGCTTACCCAATTGCTATCTGAAATTGGATAAATTATCCCTCCATCAAATAGTTTGATGATTTCCTTTTTCACGACTTCTTTGAGGTTTGGGTTTAGTCGTCTCTGATGCTCTATGGATGATTTAGATTCGTCTTCCAGATGAATCTAGTGCATACAAAGGTCATATGAGATGCCTGGAATATCATCCAAAGAGTATCCTAGTGCTTTCCTATGTTTGTGAAGTTTGTTCAGTAATAGAGTAAGTTCCCCATTAGTGAGATTTGCGTTAACTATTACTGGATAAGAATCCTCCATAAGAAATGCATATTTGAACCCAGCAGGTAGTGGCTTAAGCTCCAAATTTGGTGCTTTTTCTTTTGAGAGATTTCCAAATGATGACGGCTGTCGATTGATATTAGGTTTGAGATATCGATCGACATCGACTTTTGAGTCATCACAGTCTTGAACTCCGTCATTTGCGGTCTGAGGATATGGGTCCATGAGATGATCATAATCTTCTGATCTGTTATCTATGCTAAATATTTTGTTCTGAGCAACCACAATCTCATTTTGTAGATGATCGTCCGAGAATGATTTCTCTAGAGATTCTTGTATCAGTTCATCAATCTTTTCCATGTCAAATTTCATAGGAATGTTTCCTATGTTAAGATTAATTCGTCCTTCCTTGACATCAATAATAGCGTTTGCAGTAGCAAGGAACGGTCGACCTAGTAGAATTGGATCTCTTGGATCATTCTTGTAATGTAGCACAACAAAATCTGTTGGCACAAGGCATCCATCAATTTCTACAGGTACGTCCTCAAGCACTCCTTCTGGGATCCTAACAGATCGATCAGCGAGAACTAATTGGATGTTGGCTGATGTAAATTCAGTGTACCCAAGGAAGGTTGCAACTGAATATGGCATCAGATTTACACTATAGCCTAGATCATAGAGTGCTCTTGGGAATAGATGGTTTCGAATTCTGCATCTAAGGACAAAACTACCAGGATCGGGTCTCTTTACTGGAGTTTCGCTCTGAATTATTGCGCTAACTTCCTCAAAAATCATGATGACACTGCATTTTTCTATTAAAAAACTCTTGGTTGTCACACCTTTGACATATACTGGTGAAAGCGTCAAGTAGTGGCATTTCCACTTTAACTCGTTCGAAGGCTCGTCTACAGATTTCATTGTTCAGTGTCAGATTTGGGAAGGTAGGGAGGTACTGTGCTGTACACTCGTTCTATAGTTGGTACAGCGGTTGTTGAGTTCCCTTTCAAACTCAGAGGATCTTGTCGATCGATATTTGCGTCCTTGCATCGATCGATATCAGTATCTTTACTGTTATGGTATTTTTGTGTAGGGTCATTTAAGTACTACGGAACACAGGAAGACTTGAATATTTGTATGTGTTTGGAAGAGAAATCGAGGCAAAGAGACGTGTATTATTGAGTATATGTGAGATTACAACGTTTGGGGTATATGAACCCTAGTTCTATCGCCTAAATCTCGAGTCTCTAAGCCTCTGAATGTCGATCCCTTGTTCTAAGGTTTGGGCTCCCCTTTTATAGTTGATGTATGTCGGCTCAAGTAGGGCGAACTTCCTAATATTCGTGAATATAGAAGTTTCCCCATGATTTGGGAAACTTCCATATTGTTGCGGAGGGTCGGACCCTGGTTCCTTTCGGCAGGGGCTGGACCCTGGAACCTTCGAGCAGGGGCTGGACCTTGGGTTCTTCTTAGGAGAAGGGTCTGCAAATCAAGGGCCCCTTCGGAGGCCTGAGAAATCTTTAGCCTTGGATATTTTTCCTCAACAGTTTGCCCCTTATTCTTTGATTTGCTTCGTGGGAATCAAGGGATAACATGTGATCTTGGACCTTGGTGGTGTTTCTTCAAGCAGGAAAAGGGCCGAAGTCGTAATTCGAGGTGAGGTTCAAAGCGTAATGGTTTGGTCGGAATGAGCCTTACGGAAAGAAATTAGGATCAATGCTGGGTCGCGAAGGTGCTAGGTTGGTTAAATATCCCGACGATGGTTTTTGGAAATTTTATGAATGAGGATTTACGGCTGATTTCCTAGTTTTCTTTTCTTTCCGTCTTCTTTTCTTCTTTCCATTTGTGCGACATAAAAATGGATAATTATTTCGGGTATATATTCGGATACCCCAATGCCCTTGGATGGCACAAACCTAGGTACAAGGTTTCCATTTGTGAGAGACAAGGTTTCACCCTCAGATTCTAGGTTAGGTCAAAAGAAGGTACAAGGAAATTCGTGGGCTGAATCCCGTAGAGAGCTTAAAGAATGAATAGATACTTTTTATTGATGATTTGAATGATAATGGTTACCAAGAAAATGTAAAAGAATGGTTACAAGAAATGAGAGAGATAATGTAATTGGTGTGTAATGGATTGAATGACGTGATCCCTTTGTTAGTCTTCGACCTCTTCTTTAAATAGCTTTGACTTCTCTTGATTGTCTTTAACTGATCCCCGAGATCTTCTCCGCTTACTGAGGAATTCGCAACAGGTTCCTTTGACCGGGTCCTGCGCTCCTTCTGTAATGATGTGAGCTTCCTCTTCTTCGTGACCTTCTCGAGGATCGTCCTTAGCTCCCAGCCTCTGGCTCCGCGTTGTGCCTTAGCTGAGGTTGCTGATACGTATTGGGCTTTATCGTGACCCAATATCTATTATGGTCTTATTTTCAGCTAACGGGCTATATTTGTGCCCAACAGGGCTTTCCCATTCTTCTTTACCCTGAGCCAATGTCGAACGACCCTGCTTTCATGGGATCATCTCTAGTCTCTGGTGTTGGGAGACACGTTAGACCCCGACGCTTATTTGGTGATCCTTTTGATTCCCCAGTTTTAACCCCGAGCGCGGTCTCGAAGGTGGGTGACATAAGGACTCCCATGGCTCCTATTCGCCCACGTCACTTTCGTTCCTTTGATGCCTTGGGTGAAGACGAAGATGGTCCGAAGTCGGACATTGGGAAAGAGGATCTGACTGAGATCCGTCGTAAATATTCCCTTTCTGATACGATGGGAATAAGGTGTGCGGGAGAATTTGAGCGAACTCCTAACGGTGGAAGGGGCGAGATAGCAATTTTTGAGGCTTATTTAGAGGCCGGTTTTAGGGGTGGCATCCCTTCTTTGATTGCGGAGGTGGCATCATACTTCAGATGTTCCCTTTCGCAGCTTACGCCTGATATACCATGATTTTGATCCACTTTTACCCATGATATATCTGCGTTTTTACATATATTTATTATGAAATAGGGTCTATTTAGAGTATTCACAGGTTCAGGTACGACTTGGAGAAATATGGTGTTTTTGGTGTCTTTTGGAGCCTTTAAGTGCAGAATTGCACAGACGCATCAGATGTTTAGATATGGATGGAGACCTTCCCATGGTGCGATTGAGCTGATCGTTTTACACAAGATAGATCTTTGAGTTAGCTTTCCAATGCCACCGGTTTGGGGTCAATCCAACGATTAGATCAGAAGTTATGCCCGTTTTACTGAATAGTGGTCAGTCTGCCTCGCGAGAGAAGGCTGTCGAGAAGAGGAATGTAATCACCCATATCGATCGATGAGAAATCACCCATATCGATCGATATGAATGTCAGGACGTGGGATGACTATGTTTCATGACCGCCAGAAGCCCTAAAGCAACCCAAATTACCAGAATGCCCTTGACGACCAGAAATCCTATTTATGTTATTCTAAGCCATTGTTGACGGCCACGCTTTCTTTACACTTTCTTTGATTCATTGTTCTTTTAGGAGAGAAGGGAGGAACTCCTATCAGAGTCCTCCTGGAACTCCATTGGTTTTCATATCTATTTTATTCTAAGTTTTATATCTATTCATCTATGATTTCTGTGACAATCTTCATGTCTGAATAGATCCACCTGTAGGATTTAGGGTTCATATAGGTTGTGGGATTAGTCCCAACTATAGATTGTTAAGTTGTGATATTCATTATCATGATGAACCTTAATGCTTGTTCTAGAGTCATGAACTAGAATATGATCCTGGAATGAATTAACTTGTTAATCATTATCCTGAAATCATCTTGTATAAGCTAGGATCCTCTAGGAATAAGCGAGAGCCGGTCTATGTTCTTGGTGGGCACATATTTAACTCGATCTGAGCTATATCGATCGATACTCATATAGAGTAATCGATCGACGACAAACATATCGATCGATACAAGCTGTCAAAACATCGATCGATATTGTCGGCAGACAGATCAATAGACGAGTCTAATAACGATAGATACTAGACAACTCTAAGAGTTGAAGCTCTTTAATATCATGCATGCAACTTGTTAAGGCATCTATAGCATTATAATCCTGATTACCTGAATAGAAACCCTAGATCTAGCAATCATGCTTCCATAAAACAACTCCTTGCCAAGCTGAACAATTATATTGTTCATCTTGTTTACTGTTTTACTTATTTATTTACTGGATTAAACCTATTAGCCTAGCTTAAGCATATAACTATTAGATCTATTTGGTTCCCTAGCTCCTTGTGGATTCGATCCCTAAGTACTACGATTGGACCTCTTTTGATGAGAGTAATTCACTCCTTAGGGTAATTTGAGTGATATCAAATTTGGCGCCATTGCCGGGGAGCTTTGATCGCCATTAGATCTTGTTTAGTTAGATTTAGTTTTTAGGTTTTGTTACTGTTCGAAAAAACAGGTATATACATCTCAGTACCAGGAACAATGAAGAGAGGATTTCTAGATCCTTCAAAGAAGGAGCCTGCTGGTCTATGCACGATCCGTAAGTCTAAGAGGGATGTATCGTTCGACACCCTCCAAGCAGCATCGATCGATAGCGTACACCAGAAATCGGTCGATAAGGTACAAAAGGCGGTGATCGATAGAGCCAACCAACCGAAGAAAAACACTGTTCACCCGAATGATGTTTATCCGGCTACTATTCATCGCACTGTTCATCCGGCTACTTTTCACCCAAAATCGATCGATACTGTTCATCCAGAATCGATCGATACTATTCATCAAGGTACTGTTCATCAAGGTACTATTCGATTGTAACTTCATTGTATCGATCGATACTGAGCAGGTTATCGTTCTTACTGTTCATCGCGATGCTCTTCATCATGGTACTTTTCGTCCGACGAATACCGACACTTGTGTGGAGTCAGAGGAGGACGAAGAACACATATTTGAGATGGATAAGAAGGGTATCTGACGAGACAAAGAAGGTCGCCCTCGCAACTACAAAGGACAATTGATTAATGCTGAAGAAGCAATAATTCTTGATGTAATTGTTGTTGCTGAGATGAATACCTTTGTTCTATCAAGCCAATGGTATGATTGGGGAAGTGAGGATCCTTTCCATGGTCTTCCTTATTAAGATCCCAGAAACCACATCAAAGAGCTTGAGGGTCTTGTTTCCAAGCAGAATAAAATATTTGATGACCTCATACTCTGCAAGATTTTCGCTTATACTATCTTTGGAGATGCGTTTAGCTGGTTCAGTAAGCTGCAGCGAAGATCTCTAACCTGTTGGGAAGATATAAAAGGCGCCTTCCTTGGTAATTTTTTTAGCGAAGCTGTAGCAACTCCAAGTAAAAGGTATTATTATATGATAGACAAGATAACTAAAGATTATGAGAAAGGAATAATAACTTGTCTTAGTCAGATTAGTATTAGTCAGATTATGGATTTTGTCTACAATGAGCAGAACGATTTTGAAACCCCTACAGCTAGTGTCAAGCAACCAGACATTCAGGTTCAACATGCAGATGAGGGTACACAGAGAAACGAACTGAACATCAAACAGCTAGTCAACCTGAATACGGTTGAGGATGATGAACATCATGGATTTGGAGAGACGA
The DNA here is from genome assembly GCA_026261945.1 of Hirschfeldia incana. Taxonomy (NCBI): domain Eukaryota; kingdom Viridiplantae; phylum Streptophyta; class Magnoliopsida; order Brassicales; family Brassicaceae; genus Hirschfeldia; species Hirschfeldia incana. Next base: position 892,677 of record JABCMI010000063.1, read on the forward strand.
GCATAGTAGAAGAAGCTGATAAGAGTGATCCGACTTCAACATCGATCGATATTGGTATCTCAGAATCGATCGATATTGGCACATCAGAAACGATCGATATTGACACTTCGCATCGATCGATATCTCTCGAAAACCCTGATGCTACTACTGTGAATTTGGAGAGTGGACGACAAAGAGCAACTAGACACCACAACGTGCCTGAAGATTTATATGCTATAAGGTCTGCATTGCGTCGTTCACCATCCCAGAGTTTTGTCCCTGAAATGTATCTTGCATATATATCTCTTGTTGGTCAGCATCCCTTTTATGGTCTTCCTCATGAAGATGCCACTAACCACTTGGAGGCATTCGAAGATCTAGCATCAACCATTAAATGCAATGGAGTCCCTGAAGATTACTACTTCTGCAAACTATTTTCATACTCTCTTGCTGGGGATGCAGCTCATTGGTTGAAGAAGCTACCACCAGGATTTCTCACTACCTGGAATGACATTAAAAATGCTTTTGTCAACAAGTTTCTCTATGAAACTGCAGTCAGTCTTGAGATTGAGATGAGATCTATGCTGAATATATGGTGGAGGATGATGAATCTGAAACTGAAGAGCTGAGCAGAAAAGAAGAAGCCGATATTAGTGACATGAGCTCAGCATCGATCGACACCCTTACCTCAACATCGATCGACCCTAAAACCTCCACATCAACCGACACCATGACATCAGAATCGGTCGACATCAGCACCTTAGCATCGATCGACACTGACATTTGTCATCGATCGATACCACTTGAAATCCCTGACAGTTCGAGTTGTCCTCAGGACACTGCAGATTCGACACAGCAGAGCATTGATGTATCAAGTTTTTCTCCTTCTCCTGATGTAGAAAAAGAGATCTTCATGGAAGATATCTTGGAGCAAGAAGATTTCTTAAAGTTGGAGGATGAAGAAAAACTTGGAGATTTGAATTCAAGTAAAGAAGTTACTATGGAAGTTACTATGGAATACTTCTTGGAGCTGGAGGAATGGATTGAGAATTTGGATCAGAATCTGGAGCAGAAGCTTGATGACGAACGGAATGTTAAGAGGAAAGATTTAGAGACTTCGTCAAAGGCTAGCATCGATCGTCACCAACCTGATGAGATCGATTGATACCCACCCAATGTCATCGATCGACAGTCGCCATACAACATTGATCTACATACACCTGTTTGCATCGATCGACGCCCACCCGATTGTATCGATCGACGCCCATGTATGGAGGAACTACCAGGTTACATAGTTGAGATAGAACCGATTGAGGAGATAGTGCACGAGTCTGAAGCCTCACACCTTGTTGTCCCTAAACATCAGAGACCACCTAGATGGACAGAAGAAACTGCTGAGTTTCACAAAAGAGTGAAGAGGATACATGATCCTGTGAAGATTATGGTTCCAAGCGCGGTGTTTGAAGCTGAATCTCCTATTCCACCAGATAAAGATCCGCATCTGAGTTCTTATATTGCGGTAATGGATGATCAGCAGCACAAAAAAGCTTCACAAAGAGGGTTGAGATTTAGAGATGAAGTCGATAAAGCCCTAGCAGAAGAAGCATCGATCGACACTGATCATACGACATCGATCGATAGTACCACTTCACCATCGATCGACATCTACTGGATACCACCGACATACATCATCACTTCACCATCGATCGACACTACCACTGGTTTATCGATCGATACCAGACGCGAATCAGAACATAATGATTATGAAGTGTGTGGAAATATTTTTGATGGAGATACCACCACGCATTCAGACAAGTCTGGGGGAAAGAAGATGATGAATTGGAGGAAGAAAAAAAGAATCAAGAGAGGTTCTCAGTTATCAACGATTCCTCACTTCTCAGATGCTGCCAGGAAATCCAAAGTGAGATTTCACAAGTCTGTAAGAAAGAAGTGGAGAAATTGGAAGAAGCGGAAACGAACCAAAGAAAGTTCTCAGTTACCATTAACTTTTTACTTCTCAGATCTTTTCAGGAAATCCATAGTTTGCAAAGCTAGACAACTCCAAGAGTTGAAGCTCTTTAATATCATGCATGCAACTTGTTAAGGCATCTATAGCATTATAATTCTGATTACCTGAATAGAAACTCTAGATCTAGCAACCATCCTTCCATAAAACAACTCCTTGCCAAGCTGAACAATTATATTGTTCATCTTGTTTACTGTTTTACTTATTTATTTACTGCATTAAACCTATTAGCCTAGCTTAATCATATAACTATTAGATCTATTTGGTTCCCTAGCTCCTTGTGGATTCGATCCCTAAGTACTACGATTGGACCTCTTTTGATGAGAGTAATTCACTCCTTAAGGTAATTTGTGTGATATCAACGCCCGCTACATGGCGTACTTTGATGGCTATTCAGGTGTTAGGAGAGCTTCTCAGCATTCCCTTTGGATTGCCTGAGGTTCTGTACTCTTACTCCTTTGTTCCCTTATCGAGCAAAAAGGGCTTCTATCAGATATGGTCCCGTGATGGTGAGCCTTTAGTAGATGAGCCTCCTCGGGGTATTCGTGGTAGTTTTCCTACGAACGATTCTTGGGATAGGAGATATGTGTTCATGAAGGTCGAAGGCGATCCTTGCTATCCTTGCTTCTGGCGTCCAGTGGGTAAGTTATTTCTATCTCCCCAGACACAAGTACCATGTTTATTGATTTACTTGGGCTTTCGCAGAGGTGGCTCGACCGGTTTTCAGGCTGGTGAGACTTTGGCGAAGTTGGTGCTATGTATTCCTAGGCGCTTTCGGTTGATTCTGTTCTTGATGCATCCGATATCCCAGCGACATAGCCGTATTTGGGTTGATGGAGTTCTCTCTTTATTGATTTATTGATTTCCCAGGCAGGATCCCTACGGCTTCAATATTGTCGGTATATGAGGAATACTGCAGATCTATACCTCAGAGGAGAAAACCTCGTGCTTCGTCTCCCTCTATCCCTTAGACTGTGGCTCCTTTGGCTCCGAGGGACGTCAGGGAAAACAGGTTTCCTGGTTTAGGTCGGCGTGTTCCCCCGCATGCGGAGATTCTTTTTCTTCGGAGGCAGCTTCAGAAGTTATCTCCAACCAGGCTCTTACCGTGCAAAAGGCTCGAGAACAAGCTCGTTGGGATCTATTGAAAGAATGGTCGGAAAAGGATGTCGACCAGCGTAGGCCATTCAGAGGATCTGGCCGATGGGGGCCTATAGGAGGGCCTGTCCGGAATTTGGCGAGCAAAGAAGGTGGACTTGGTGTTTTTCCTCCGGGAGCCGCACCTTTGATTGAATTGCAATACTTATGTTTTTCTTGCTTTATGTCGTTGTCTTTCTTCTGGATTTTTAGTTGCTTTCCTCCTTTCGAATAAGAAACCCTTAATAGCTAATAATACTTATTGCTTTTTTCGCCTCCATTCCATCTTTTGTTTCTCAAGCTTGTATCCCGTATCAAGATCGCCTTTTGATAGGAATGTTTGCGGCTATGCGGCTTTCGTGTCGTAGTTGCTTGACAAGATGTGTGAGTGATTGAGCGATTCAAAGGAGGGATCAGTCGCCGTCTAGGTCCTGAATCCTGTTAATGGTTAGATCAAGACCTGCAATCATTTTACAAAGCATTAGATCTTGTAATCCAGTCTTAAAAACTTGAGTTTTAGTTTTAGGAATGTAAGATCGTTGCTGGGAACTAGGAGGTTCCAGCTTGATTTGAACCCTCAAGTTCTCGGACCCTTGAACTCGGAAGTTCTTGGGAAAAAGACCCTTAGGTTCCTTACCTAGGTGATATACCATGATTTTGACCCACTTTTACTCATGGTACTTCTATGGTTTTACTATATATATATCTATGTTTTGGAGTCTTTTAGGTATGTTTTCAGGTTCAAGGGCATTTTGGAGTAAAGTGACGTTTTAGGTGCCATTTGGAGCTTAAAGTAGAGTTTTCCCGAGATGACTTCGAGATCAGACGTCAAGGTCGATATCCAGAGATATATATCGATCAATACACATTCTGTGTAATCGATCGATGGCGCATCCGAAGAAATGACGACGAGATACTCCATCGATTGATGTACACCTAGTACCATCGATCGATATCGAGCGTGCAGAAGAAGGAAGAATATTCTCAATCGACTTGAAGCCGAAGATGTCTCAATATTACTATAATGCCCTGATATCACTCAAATTACCCTAAGAAGTGATTTACTCTCTCAAATAAGAGGTTCAGATGTAGTACTGACGGATCGAATTCACGGGGAGCGAAGAAACACAAAAGATAATAATCCTTAGTGACTAAGCTAGGTTGAAATGGTTTAAATGTAAATTGCAGTTGTGAACAATGATTAGTTGCTCAAGAGAATAGTTTTAAGGTTGTAAATATTAAGAGAAAGTAGTTAGATTCAAGGTTACTATTCAGTTAGTTCAGGATTATAGTGCTATAGATGTTTTAATGAGTTGCTTGCATATACTAAATAACTTCAACTCTTAGATCTGTCTAATAACTATCGTTACTAGACTCGTCTATTGATCTGTCTGCCGACAATATCGATCGATGTTTGACAGCTTGTATCGATCGATATGTGTGTCGTCGATCGATTACTCTATTTGAGTATCGACCGATATACCTCTAGATCGAATTGAATATATGTTCACCAAGATCATAGACCGGCTCTCGCTTATCCCTAGAGGATCTCAGCTTATACAAGATGATGTCAGGAGAATGATTTATGAATTAAATCACTTCCAAGATCATATTCAAGTTAGCTAATCTAGAATAAGCTTTAGGGTTCATCAGGAAAATGAGTATACAACTCAACAGTCTATAGTTGGGGCTAATCCCTCATAACTATATGAACCCTAAATCTAACAAAGGTATCTAATCAGACATGACTGAGTGACTCATAACATCAAGGTAATAATAGGGATTCATTTAGAAGACTGAACACTCAAGTTCCTCTTGATAACAAATCTCTTTGTATCTTTCTTCTAAAGTTTAGAATCCTATAACCTTTGATGAATCAGAAATAAGATGGAAAGAATACTTTTATTGATAAGTAAGAAATACTAGAACAATGAAATGATGTAAAAGCTTATTTTGCCAAAACACATAGGCAAAGGTATAAATATTGAGTACAATTAGTTTAAAAAATTGTCAGGGGCATTATAGTAATATTAAGACATCTTGGGCTTCAAGTCGATTGAGAATATTCTTTCTTTTTCTGCACGCTCGATATCGATCGATGGTACTAGGCGTACATCGATCGATGGAGTATCTCGTCGTCATTTCTTCGGATGCGTCATCGATCGATTACACAGAATGTGTATCGATCGATAAATATCTCTGGATATCGACCTTGACGTCTGATCTCGAAGTCATCTCGGGAAAACTCTCCTTTAAGCTCCAAATGGCACCTAAAACGTCACTTTACTCCAAAATGCCTTTGAACCTGAAAACTTACCTAAAAGACTCCAAAACATAGATATATATAGTAAAACCATAGAAATACCATGAGTAAAAGTGGGTCAAAATCATGGTATTTCATGCCCCTGACGAGTTTTCAACCTAATTGTACTTAGTATTTATATCTTTGCCTATGTGTTTTGGCAAAGTAGGCTTTTACAACATTTCATTGTTCTAGTATTTCTTACTTATCAATAAAAGTTTTCTTTTCATCTCATTTCTGACTCATCAAAGGTTATAGGATTCTAGTCTTTAGAAGAAAGATACAAAGAGATTTGTTATCAAGAGGATCTTGAGTGTTCGGTCTTCTAAATGAATTCCTATTATTACCTTGATGTTATGAGTCACTCAGTCATGTCTGAGTAGATTCCTTTGTTAGATTTAGGCTTCAAATAGTTATGAGAGATTAGCCCCAATTATAAACTGTTGAGTTGTATACTCATTATCCTTATGAACCCTAAAGCTTATTCTAAATTATCTAAACTAGAATATGATCTTGAAAGTGATTTAATTCATAAATCATTCTCCTGACATCATCTTGTATAAGCTGAGATCCTCTAGGGATAAGCGAGAGCCGGTCTATGATCTTGGTGAACATATATTCAATTCGATATAGAGCTATATCGATCGATACTCAAATAGAGTAATCGATCGACGACACACATATCGATCGATACAAGCTGTCAAACATCGATCGTTATTAGACAGATCTAAGAGTTGAAGTTCTTTAGTATATGCAAGCAACTCATTAAAACATATATAGCATTATAATCTTGAACTAACTGAATAGTAACCTTGAATCTAACTATTTTTCTTAATACTTACAACCTTAAAACCATTCTCTTGAGCAACTAATCATTGCTCACAACTGCAATTTACATTTAAACCATTTCAACCTAGCTTAGTCACTAAGGATTATTATCTTTTGTGTTCCTTCGCTCCCCGTGAATTCGATCCGTAAGTACTACATCTGAACCTCTTATTTGAGAGAGTAAATCACTCTTTAGGGTAATTTGAGTGATATCAAATTTGGCGACGTTGCCGGGGAACTAAGATCGCCATTAGATTTAATCTGATTAGGTCTAGGTTATTTAATTACTGATAAATCACCTTTTGACACAAATTTTTTTTCTTGTCTTTTTTAGGTACATGCCCAGCAGTACCAGAAGCAGCAAGAATCCTCAACTTGTGTATTCAGAAGACCCCCACAGCTTGGAACGTAGCATCCGCAAGAACTTACGTTCCACATCGATCGACATTAACCCTTTATACCCCGACATCGATCGACATCTACCGTTCGTCGACCGACACTCGCACCACTTCATCGATCGACATCAACAACCGTTCGTCGACCGATACCCCTCATCCGACATCGATCGATATTAATCACATAACATCAATCGATACTACCCGCCGAGTCATGGTAGCGCCCATTATTCTCACAGCCGATGAGAATGGAGACCTGCGTGATCAAGATGGTCACCTGCGTCATGCAGCAGGTTAGAAGCTGAATGCTCAAAAGGAAATCATTCCTGAGCAAGACACTGCAGACTTCATCCAACCTGCAGATGAAGCTAACAGAGCTAGAACCTTGGCTGACTACAACCGTCCAGATCAGTTCTATACCAACCGATCAGCCATCCGCCCTCCTGCCATTCACAGCTGGACAATGTTCAGAGGCTACTAAACAAGCAGATTTGCTCAGTTGAGGATGCAGAAACTGCAGCTGGAGAGGAACACATAGAGGAAGATGTGAACTGGATCAGTGGAGTTGGATTTCAGAGATCTGGAAACCAAGGAGGAAACATGAACTTTTCAGGACAGAGAAGCAACTACAGTTCACAGAAACCCACCTACAGCAGCAGCAATCCACCCCCACCCACCCAGAAAAGCAAACTAGAAGAAATGCTGGAAAGCGTTCTGGAGACTCAGCAAAAGCTACAGGTGGATTTCAGTGGGAAGATTGACTCTGTCTACACCACCCTAAACTCAAAGCTTGATACTTTGAATACCTATGTGAAGAAGTAGAGACTCAAGTGGTTTAGACAGGAGAAGCTTTGACGAAACAAGAAGCTTTGGCAAAAGCACAAGGAGAGTCTATTGCTAACCACCACGTCAATGCTATCATGGATGATGATTTTTGGCAAGTGGTTCAACAAGATAAGCTGCAAGAATCACCACATGAAGACTCACCGGAAGCCGGATTCGCCTCATATCAATCGACATCATCAACCCGACATCGCTCGATATCACCAAAAGAGAAACGATCGATAAACTTTGACGAGTATCGATCGATAGACTTCAACGAGTGCAATTCCATCAAGATCGTGTCACACGACACCTTCGCAGCTAAACACCCACAACCGCCCACCCTAATGGAAGTCGACCCGCTTTCAGATCCTATCGATCGATATCGAAACCTTTCCATCGACCGATCCGGAGATACCAATATCGACCGACACACTTCTGTTGCTGTCGATCGATATACTATACTTCATCGCCGAGTTTAACTACCAAGGATCGATGTAGCATGACTTAACGCACTCCGGGAGCAGTCTAAACTTGCTAAAACCCTTCCTACAGCCATAATGAAGAAACCCATGGACATCATTGAGCCCATGGAGACAGAAAAGGAAACCCTAGGAAGAGTTCTACGAAAAAGGAAAGACAAGATTGCTAAGCACCTTAAAAGGGGAGCTAATGAGACCGAGATAGAAAACTTCAGAAAACGAGTTCTAAGGATCCCTGCTGAGAAACCCTTTGAAGAAGCCTACTTTTCACACAGATTGTGGATTTTTTTCAGAGAGACCAAGGAGACAAAAGAAGACATCAAGAGGATGTTTCACCAAGTTCGTGATAGCTTGAAGAAGAGGATCACACTGACGAAGAGAAGCGATCCAGGGAAGTTCACAGTACCATGCTCCATCAGGGGTATTGAGTTCCCTTGTGCCCTCTGTGATACAGGTTCAGGAGTCTGTATCATATCCAAGATCATAGCAGACCACCTAGGTCTGAAGATAGAGCCTACTGAGGAGACATTCATCTTTGTGGATTGTTCTCAACAGAACTCTGGAGGCATAGTTCGAAATCTTGAGGTACAGATAGGAGATGCCATCATCCCTACAGACTTCCACGTCCTGGATGTCAAGCTCAACTTCAAGACATCCCTACTACTTGGAAGAGCCTTCTTAGCCACCGTCGGAGCCGTTTGTGACCTAAAGTTCAACAAGCTCTGCCTAACCCTAATAGACCCCACCATCCTCTATGATCCAGTCCAAGTCATCAAGTTTCCAAGGAAGGAGACCATAGACGTCGTAGCAGCATGCTTTTATTCACAAGAGTATGATTCCATGGCCGAGTACGAAACAGATCCATTCTCATCGACCGATGAGAGTAACCTTGCATCGACCGATACCAATGCCCACCCATCGACCGACGTAGACAACAACACGTCGATCGATATAGAACCACCTAGGAGGAAAAATGCCGAAATCTTGGCATCGATCGATAGGCTATTCAAGGAAGCCGACAAGGAGTTTCCAGATGGAGATTTCGAGCCAGCTAGCTCGGAACCAGACGACTACATACCTCTAGAGGAGGAATATGATGAAGATTACGAGGAAGAACGAGCTACAGAGTACAGATTCATTCGCGAAGAAGAAGACGGACACACTCTCACACCTTCAGACTCAACGCATCGACCGATAGAGGCCCGCCTTTATCAACCGATACACTTCAAAGAAGATCGCTCAAACGACCCTATCAACCATCAAGCGATCCCATTAACTTTGTATCCATCTACACACCACGGATGGATACAAGAGACTGATGAGGTCATCGACCAAGACACCCAAGACATTGCTCCCATTACTGTCCCTAAGGTTACTGAAGGACCCATGACACGATCTAAGGAGAGAAGACTTAAGGAAAGGTTCTTACTTGCTGTCCAAACTATCCTAGACGACCTTGATGAACCAATTCACAAGACATGTGATGACTTGAGCAATGCCTTTGCGCAACTCAATATCACTCAAGGTAAGCAAGCTAATGAGGATAGAACTGTTCTTGATGTTGATTATGCAGGAACTAAGGAGGTTCAGGAAGCCCTTCCAGAAATGTTGAATCCGGAAGCCCTTCCAGAAGTTCAGGAAGCCTTTCCAGAAATGGTGAATCCGGAAGCCCTTCCAGAAGTGGTGAACAAGAAGGTGATTGAAGATCTAGAAGACCCAAGTAAAGAAGGAGGACGAGCCAAGGCCATTCCAAACGGCAAGAACTTCATCAACATACCAAAGCCGACCAATCACGAACCAAGGGAAGTGTTTACATTATTTACCATATGTTCAGGTAAGATGGATCAGCCTAGTGGTTCCTAGAGCTCGCCCATCCCAAGACAACCAGGGTTCGAGGCCAAGACATTAGTTTAGGCCTTCTTTTTATTTATTTTATGCAACTTTCATTTTTGGTCTTAAACCGGGGCATGTTAGTTTGTTTCTCGTTTTTGTTTCCTTTTGAACCTTAAGTCCTGTCGTTTTGGAGTCTTTTTTCTTTTTGCTTGAGTCGACCATTAGGTCATAGCTGACGGACTATTAATAAAGTCCCATATGCAGCTTTGTAAGACACAACTTTTACCTAGATCAATATATGAGTCAGTTTGCCCCCTAAGCAAGCCGCCATCTCTCTCTTCCTCCTTGTGTGATTCAAGTAGCAAGAGTTCGAACTGTATCAAGGATCTTTCATACTCCTTGTGGTGTTCTTCATTCCATCATCAATCTCATCAACCGATCCAACAAGAGAGAGCGTCAAAGCCAGCTTGTTCGATCCCATCCCACTTGATCACCATCCGGTTAAGTGTCATCCCCATCAACCATATTTTGTTCTTGAGAGAGTGCGTTAAAGCCAGCTCAAGGATCTATGACCACCACCTTCCAAAGGCTCCATCCGAGTCTTATATCATTTTGGTATCAGAGCCAAAGGTCCAATCTTTGGTTTTCTTACTCTCTATCTTTAGATCTCCTTATTTGCTTTGTCATTTCAATTTCTAAATCGAAAACCTAAAAAAATATTTTACCTTTGTGCTTTCATCAAATTGTTTTGTTTCATTCAAAAAAAAATAAAATAAAAAGATTTATTGTTGCATCTAGTATCGATCTTCTTTGTTTGCATCCGTTTGTCTTAATTTTAAAACTTGAAAACCAAAAGAAAAATCAAATTTGCTATTTTTTAAGTTGTTTCAGATCTTTCAAAAACCAAAAACCCTATAGAATTTTGTTGTTTCCTTCTTTTTGCCCACGTTATTTACTCCTTAATCGAGTTTCCTTTTATAGTTTATTCTTTGCTTGTCGCCAAATCCTTTTGATTTTTCGAAAATCTCATATTTAAAAAAAAAAAATTTAGTTTGGAAAGCCTTCCTGAATTTTTATTACCGTTGGTACTTTGATTTCTTTGTTGTTTTTTTTTATTAAATTTTAGGTTACACCAACTGGAACATGGGAGACGTTGGAGCTGATGGACCTAATCCTCCGACCTTAGCACAAATCATGGCTGCTATGAGAGAGGAGATGAGAGCTGCCATAGGAGAGTTTGGTCAGGAAATCAACACTCGTTTGAACCGATTGGAACAACCTCAAAGGAGAGAACCAGTCCGCAACCAAAACCCACATCCTGATGATGAAGATGGAGACCAAGGCGATGATGAGAGTATGCCGAGTCTTGAAGATGAGGATCCACTCCAGAACCGCCATCATAGGAGACATGACCCTCTAAGACACCACCGAGCTAGGGATGGACCGCAAAGAGGACAAAATAAAGAAATCAAACTTGTTCCTCCTACTTTTGCAGGTAAATCCGATCCGGAGGCTTACATGGATTGGGAGAAGCGCCTAGAGCATATCTTTGACTGCTATGGCTATGGAGAACATAAGAAGGTAGCCTTAGCCGCAGCTCAACTCACCGAGAATGCTCTTGCATGGTGGGATAGGAGTGTAGCTGAGAGAAGAAGAAACCGCTTTGGAGCAGTCACTAATTGGGCTGACATGAAATATCTCCTAAGGTTAAGATATGTTCCTGAATATTACCATAGAGACTTACAAAAACGTTTTCGAAAGTTGTCTCAAGGTAACAGGACGGTGGAGGAATACTTTGAAGAATTTGAGAAGCTGATGAACTCACGAGAGTTGGAAGAATCCGAGGAAGCATTGATGGCTCAGTTCATTGATGAACTTCAAGACCGCATCTCTAGGAAGGTCGAGAGAGCCCAGTATAGTGGGTTACATGAGCTAATGCATTTATCTGTGCAGGTTGAGCAACAGATCAAACGCAAGACAGCTACTACTGGACGGTCTAGAACCACTCAACCATGGACTTCAAATGTCAACAAACCTAATGATAAGGGTAAGGCCGTAGAGATTGATTCTCGGTTCAAGGGTAAGAATAGTGAATCCAACAAGGGTCCTAGACAAGATCAAAACAAGGCTACTAACAACCAAAGAACTCGAGATATTACTTGTTTTAGATGTCAGGGACGAGGTCATATGGCCAGGGAATGCCCAAACCAGAGAGTCATGACCATCACTGCCAGTGGAGACTATGAGTCCCAAGATGAAGCCGACATGGAGGCCATGTATTCTGAAGAAGAAGTGGAGCTTCCTGATACTGGAGAGATGTTGTTAGCCAGAAGAGTACTAAGTGTGATGATCCACCTTGAGGAAAAGTCCCAAAGGGAAAATCTCTTCCACACTCGCTGCACCATCAAAGCTAAGGTATGTAACTTGGTTATAGATGGAGGATCTTGTACTAATGTGGCTAGCAAGTATATGGTGGACAGGCTAGGTCTTGAGACAACCAAGCATCCACGCCCATATAAGTTGCAATGGCTAGACAACAAGACCGAAGTGAAAGTCACTGAACAAGTGAAAGTACCATTCAGTGTTGGTAAGTACCAAGATGAGGTGTTGTGCGATGTAGTTCCAATGCAAGCCGGTCACATCCTGTTCGGAAGACCATGGCAGTTCGATAGAGCTACTTTCCACAATGGACGCACCAACTACTACTCTTTCAAGTTCAAAGACCGCAAGTACAACCTTGCACCTCTCAGCCCATCCGAGGTACATGAGCTACAAGCTAGAATGATCAAGGAAGATCAGGTAAGTAAGACCAACCTTATGATATCTCCTGGTTCAATTATTAAAACTTTGAATGCCAAGGGCACCGTGCTACTAATGATCTTGAAAGAATGTCTAAGTGTAGGGAGCTCAGATTTACAGCTTCCACCACAAGCTAGAGCCGTGCTAGACAAGTTTCAAGATGTGTTTCCTGAGGATATACCAGCCGGATTACCTCCAATTAGAGGGATAGAACATCAGATTGATCTTGTGCCTGGCTCAGCCTTGCCAAACAAACCAGCATACCGAATGAATCCGGAGGAGACCAAGGAACTAGAGAAGCAAGTACAAGACCTAATGGATAAAGGATACATCCGAGAGAGTCTAAGCCCATGTGCCGTACCAGTTCTCTTAGTCCCCAAGAAGGATGGATCATGGAGGATGTGTGTAGATTGCCGAGCCATCAACAACATCACCATCAAATATAGACACCCAATCCCGCGCCTTGATGACATGCTTGATGAACTAAGTGGAGCCACCATCTTTTCCAAAATCGACTTGAAGAGTGGATACCATCAAGTAAGGATGCGTGAGGGAGATGAATGGAAGACTGCCTTCAAGACCAAGCAGGGTCTCTATGAATGGTTGGTCATGCCCTTTGGACTAACCAATGCACCAAGCACTTTCATCAAGTTTCCAAGGAAGGAGACCATAGACGTCGTAGCAGCATGCTTTTGTTCACAAGAGTATGAATCCATGGCCGAGTACGAAACAGATCCATTCTCATCGACCGATGAGAGTAACCTTGCATCGACCGATACCAATGCCCACCCATCGACCGACGTAGACAACAACACGTCGATCGATATAGAACCACCTAGGAGGAAAAATGCCGAAATCTTGGCATTGATCGATAGGCTATTCAAGGAAGCCGACAAGGAGTTTCCAGATGGAGATTTCGAGCCAGCTAGCTCGGAACCAGACGACTACATACCTCTAGAGGAGGAATATGATGAAGATTACGAGGAAGAACGAGCTACAGAGTACAGATTCATTCGCGAAGAAGAAGACGGACACACTTCTCACACCTTCAGACTCAAGGCATCGACCGATAGAGGCCCGCCTTTATCAACTGATACACTTCAAAGAAGATCGCTCAAACGACCCTATCAACCATCAAGCGATCCCATTAACTTTGTATCCATCTACACACCACGAATGGATACAAGAGACTAATGAGGTCATCGACCAAGACACCCAAGACATTGCTCCCATTACTGTCCCTAAGGTTACTGAAGGACCCATGACACGATCTAAGGAGAGAAGACTTAAGGAAGGGTTCTTACTTGCTGTCCAAACTATCCTAGACGACCTTGATGAACCAATTCACAAGACATGTGATGACTTGAGCAATGCCTTTGCGCAACTCAATATTACTCAAGGTAAGCAAGCTAATGAGGATAGAACTGTTCTTGATGTTGATTATGCAGGAACTAAGGAGGTTCAGGAAGCCCTTCCAGAAATGTTGAATCCGGAAGCCCTTCTAGAAGTTCAGGAAGCCTTTCCAGAAATGGTGAATCCGGAAGCCCTTCCAGAAGTGGTGAACAAGAAGGTGATTGAAGATCTAGAAGACCCAAGTAAAGTAGGAGGACGAGCCAAGGCCATTCCAAGCGGCAAGAACTTCATCAACATACCAAAGCCGACCAATCACGAACCAAGGGAAGTGTTTACATTATTTACCATATGTGCAGGTAAGATGGGTCAGCCTAGTGGTTCCTAGAGCTCGCCCATCCCAAGACAACCAGGGTTCGAGGTCAAGACATTAGTTTAGGCCTTCTTTTTATTTATTTTATGCAACTTTCCTTTTTGGTCTTAAGCCGGGGCATGTTAGTTTGTTTCTCGTTTTTGTTTCCTTTTGAACCTTAAGTCCTGTCGTTTTGGAGTCTTTTTTCTTTTTGCTTGAGTCGACCATTAGGTCATAGCTGACAGACTATTAATAAAGTCCCATATGCAGCTTTGTAAGACACAACTTTTACCTAGATCAATATATGAGTCAGTTTGCCCCCTGAGCAAGCCGCCATCTCTCTCTTCCTCCTTGTGTGATTCAAGTAGCAAGAGTTCGAACTGTATCAAGGATCTTTCATACTCCTTGTGGTGTTCTTCATTCCATCATCAATCTCATCAAACGATCCAACAAGAGAGAGCGTCAAAGCCAGCTTGTTCGATCCCATCCCACTTGATCACCATCCGGTTAAGTGTCATCCCCATCAACCATATTTTGTTCTTGAGAGAGTGCGTTAAAGCCAGCTCAAGGATCCATCACCACCACCTTCCAAAGGCTCCATCCGAGTCTTATATCAGAGACGGAGACTACTCAATTGGAAGTTGGGCAAGCGACTATAATGAGAGTTTTTCAGTGGATGCAATACCACTAAAGCATTCGACCCAGCCTGAGGAAGTCCCATCGACCGATACGTTTCAACAACAATCGATCGACACCCGTCAGCTGACATCGACTGATGCACCTTCTACAGCATCGCCCGATACAACCATTACACCATCCGAGGTACAAGCAAATAATATTGATTGTGGTTATCTAACTCCGGATGAGTTTGGTATTTTCAGAGATCCAGAAGGCAATGCACGAGCAATGGATGGGAGAATCATTCCAATCACAAAGAAGGACATAGGAGACATCCTTCAGACTGCCAATGGATCACTAAACCTCTTCAGAAAACTACCTCACAACCTTGCCTATCAGCACCATCAGCATATCAGTACACACACATTAGCCAATCAAGACGGAGCTGCAGCTGATCATCTCAACTCGGAGGATACAGAATTTCAACACATATCGATCGATAGACACAACCGTCTATCGTTCGATAAGC
The DNA here is from genome assembly GCA_026261945.1 of Hirschfeldia incana. Classification (NCBI taxonomy): domain Eukaryota; kingdom Viridiplantae; phylum Streptophyta; class Magnoliopsida; order Brassicales; family Brassicaceae; genus Hirschfeldia; species Hirschfeldia incana. Next base: position 908,126 of record JABCMI010000063.1, read on the forward strand.
ACCATGAGATGGGCAGACGAGCTTTCAAAGATGGAATTCACTGCTTTTCTTGGGAGAAGAAGGACCAATTTGGAGTCTATAGAGATCAATCTGGGTTTGCTAGAGGAGTTAATGGAGACATCATCCATGTTTCCAAGGAAGCCATGGAGGAGCTACTCAATAGAGCTTCATTATTTGAATGCTCTTGCTTTTGTCTGCCAGTACACACTGACCACTTCAACAATGGCAAACCAACAGAGAAGCTGAAGTTCAAAGTATGATCAATGATGCTGAGAGTCCTTACATCTGGGAGACCTTTACATATCAACAAGAAATCGAGAAGGTCTGATCAGAACTTCAATCAGAGATCAACTGGCTTCAGAGTGCTAATGATCTTGTCCATCAGAAGAAAGACGCCTTACAAGAAGAAGTAGCCACCCTTCGCTTGAAGTTGGAAACCTACAGGACGACATCGACCGATGCTGGACACAAGACATCGACCGATGCTGGATACATTCCATCGACTGATATAAGATATATGTCATCGCTCGATAGACGTTTGCAGACGACCACATACAGCAAGGAAGAGATCAATACCCTTATCAGCAACATCTATCGAGACATCAGAAGAGAAGAAGCAGCCACCACCAAGGGTTCATATAGGTTGTGGGATTAGCCCCAACTATAGATTGTTAAGTTGTGATATTCATTATCATGATGAACCTTAATGCTTGTTCTAGAGTCATGAACTAGAATATGATCCTGGAATGAATTAACTTGTTAATCATTATCCCGCGACCCCATTATTCTACTTTAAAAGAATGATCAGAGCGGGGGGTAGGAGTGATTCCTGCGACCCCATTATTCGCTTATTCAAAAGATATGTGTTACTAAGTCAATGAGATGATACAAAGATAGCCTTTGTGGTAATCAATGTTCATTAAATTTGAAACTATGAGGATCCAGAGAAGAGAAAAAAAGGAGGAAGAAAGGAATCAGAGAAGACTGCTTGTGTGTTCAGAAACGTCCTTGAGTTGAATCCATGTGTTCCTTGATCGATACTCCCAAGGTAAAGCCTACACTTTTATTTATGTTAAGAAATAAGATTAGTAGAGGGGATTGTCAGACAGGATCTTTTAAGTTGTTGACTAGGTGAATTTGGTTGCTATACTAGGATATTGTATAATGTGCTTCTAATGTTAGGATGTCTATGATTTGGTTTGCACTACTAGAGAGATGATGACTGAGTTTTTAAAATCTTTTGAGTCCCTGTTGTTTTCAAACCTCTTTCAGAGAGACTGTCTGTTGGTTTTGCTTAAGGACAAGCAAAAGGGTAAGTCTGGGAGAGTTGATATACCATGATTTTGACCCACTTTTACCCATAGTATATCTGCGTTTTTACATATATTTATTATGAAATAGGGTCTATTTAGAGTATTTAACGGTTCAGGTACGACTTGGAGAAATATGATGTTTTTGGTGTCTTTTGGAGCCTTTAAGTGCAGAATTGCACAGACGCGTCAGATGTTTAGATATGGATGGAGACCTTTCCACGGTACGATTTAGCTGATCTTTTGACACAAGATAGATCTTTGAATTAGCTTTCCAATGCCTCCGGTTTGAGGTCAATCCAACGAATATATCAGAAGTTATGCCAGTTTTACTGAAGAGTGGTCAGTCTGCCTCGCGAGAGCAGGCTTTCGAGAAGAGGAATGTATATCGATCGATGGGAAATAACCCATATCGATCAATATGAATTTCAGGACGTGGGATGACTATGTTTCATGACCGCCAGAATCCCTAAAGCAACCCAAATTACCAGAATGCCCTTGGACGACCAGAAACCCTATTTATGTTATTCTATGCCATTGTTGACGGCCACACTTTCTTTACACTTTCTTTGATTCATTGTTCTCTTAGGAGAGAAGGGAGGAACTCCTATCAGAGTCCTCCTGCAACTCCATTAGTTTTCATATCTATTTTATTCTAAGTTTTATATCTATTCATCTATGATTTCTGTGACAATCTTCATGTCTGAATAGATTCATCTGTTGGATTTAGGGTTCAGATAGGTTGTGAGATTAGCCCCAACTATAGATTGTTAAGTTGTGATATTCATTATCATGATGAACCTTAATGCTTGTTCTAGAGTTATGAACTAGAATATGATCTTGGAATGAATTAACTTGTTAATCATTATCCTGAAATCATCTTGTATAAGCTAAGATCCTCTAGGGATAAGCGAGAGCCAGTCTATGATCTTGGTGGGCACATATTTAACTCGATCTGAGCTATATCGATCGATACTCATATAGAGTAATCGATCGACGACAAACATATCGATTGATACAAGCTGTCAAAACATCCATCGATATTGTCGGCAAACAGATCAATAGACGAGCCTAATAACGATATATACTAGACAACTCTAAGAGTTGAAGCTCTTTAATATCATGCATGCAACTTGTTAAGGCATCTATAGCATTATAATTCTGATTACCTGAATAGAAACTCTAGATCTAGCAACCATCCTTCCATAAAACAACTCCTTGCCAAGCTGAACAATTATATTGTTCATCTTGTTTACTGTTTTACTTATTTATTTACTTCATTAAACCTATTAGCCTAGCTTAATCATATAACTATTAGATCTATTTGGTTCCCTAGCTCCTTGTGGATTCGATCCCTAAGTACTACGATTGGACCTCTTTTGATGAGAGTAATTCACTCCTTAAGGTAATTTGTGTGATATCAACGCCCGCTACATGGCGTACTTTGATGGCTATTCAGGTGTTAGGAGAGCTTCTCAGCATTCCCTTTGGATTGCCTGAGGTTCTGTACTCTTACTCCTTTGTTCCCTTATCGAGCAAAAAGGGCTTCTATCAGATATGGTCCCGTGATGGTGAGCCTTTGGTAGATGAGCCTCCTCGGGGTATTCGTGGTAGTTTTCCTACGAATGATTCTTGGGATAGGAGATATGTGTTCATGAAGGTCGAAGGCGATCCTTGCTATCCTTGCTTCTGGCGTCCAGTGGGTAAGTTATTTCTATCTCCCCAGACACAAGTACCATGTTTATTGATTTATCTTGGGCTTTCGCAGAGGTGGCTCGACCGGTTTTCAGGCTGGTGAGACTTTGGCGAAGTTGGTGCTAGGTATTCCTAGGCGCTTTCGGTTGATTATGTTCTTGATGCATCCGATATCCCAGCGACATAGCCGTATTTGGGGTGATGGAGTTCTCTCTTTATTGATTTATTGATTTCCCAGGCAGGATCCCTACGGCTTCAATATTGTCGGTATATGAGGAATACTGCAGAGCTATACCTCAGAGGAGAAAACCTCGTGCTTCGTCTCCCTCTATCCCTTAGACTGTGGCTCCTTTGGCTCCGAGGGACGTCAGGGAAAACAGGTTTCCTGGTTTAGGTCGGCGTGTTCCCCCGCATGCGGAGATTCTTTTTCTTCGGAGGCAGCTTCAGAAGTTATCTCCAACCAGGCTCTTACCGTGCAAAAGGCTCGAGAACAAGCTCGTTGGGATCTATTGAAAGAATGGTCGGAAAAGGATGTCGACCAGCATAGGCCATTCAGAGGATCTGGCCGATGGGGGCCTATTGGAGGGCCTGTCCGGAATTTGGCGAGCAAAGAAGGTGGACTTGGTGTTTTTCCTCCGGGAGCCGCACCTTTGATTGAATTGCAATACTTATGTTTTTCTTGCTTTATGTCGTTGTCTTTCTTCTGGATTTTTAGTTGCTTTCCTCCTTTCGAATAAGAAACCCTTAATAGCTAATAATACTTATTGCTTTTTTCGCCTCCATTCCATCTTTTGTTTCTCAAGCTTGTATCCCGTATCAAGATCGCCTTTCGATAGGAATGTTTGCGGCTATGCGGCTTTCGTGTCGTAGTTGCTTGACAAGATGTGTGGGTGATTGAGCGATTCAAAGGAGGGATCAGTCGCCGTCTAGGTCCTGAATCCTGTTAATGGTTAGATCAAGACCTGCAATCATTTTACAAAGCATTAGATCTTGTAATCCAGTCTTAAAAACTTGAGTTTTAGTTTTAGGAATGTAAGATCGTTGCTGGGAACTAGGAGGTTCCAGCTTGATTTGAACCCTCAAGTTCTCGGACCCTTGAACTCGGAAGTTCATGGGAAAAAGACCCTTAGGTTCCTTACCTAGGTGATATACCATGATTTTGACCCACTTTTACTCATGGTACTTCTATGGTTTTACTATATATATCTATGTATTGATTGGAGTCTTTAAGGTATGTTTTCAGGTTCAAGGGCATTTTGGAGTAAAGTGACGTTTTAGGTGCCATTTGGAGCTTAAAGTAGAGTTTTCCCGAGATGACTTCGAGATCAGACGTCAAGGTCGATATCCAGAGATATATATCGATCGATACACATTCTGTGTAATCGATCGATGGCGCATCCGAAGAAATGACGACGAGATACTCCATCGATTGATGTACACCTAGTACCATCGATCGATATCGAGCGTGCAGAAGAAGGAAGAATATTCTCAATCGACTTGAAGCCCAAGATGTCTCAATATTACTATAATGCCCTGATATCACTCAAATTACCCTAAGAAGTGATTTACTCTCTCAAATAAGAGGTTCAGATGTAGTACTGAGGGATCGAATTCACGGGGAGCGAAGGAACACAAAAGATAATAATCCTTAGTGACTAAGCTAGGTTGAAATGGTTTAAATGTAAATTGCAGTTGTGAGCAATGATTAGTTGCTCAAGAGAATGGTTTTAAGGTTGTAAATATTAAGAGAAAGTAGTTAGATTCAAGGTTACTATTCAGTTAGTTCAGGATTATAGTGCTATAGATGTTTTAATGAGTTGCTTGCATATACTAAATAACTTCAACTCTTAGATCTGTCTAATAACTATCGTTACTAGACTCGTCTATTGATCTGTCTGCCGACAATATCGATCGATGTTTGACAGCTTGTATCGATCGATATGTGTGTTGTCGATCGATTACTCTATTTGAGTATCGACCGATATACCTCTAGATCGAATTGAATATATATTCACCAAGATCATAGACCGGCTCTCGCTTATCCCTAGAGGATCTCAGCTTATACAAAATGATGTCAGGAGAATGATTTATGAATTAAATCACTTTCAAGATCATATTCTAGTTTAGATAATTTAGAATAAGCTTTAGGGTTCATAATGATAATGAGTATACAACTCAACAGTTTATAATTGGGGCTAATCTCTCATAACTATTTGAAGCCTAAATCTAACAAAGGAATCTACTCAGACATGACTGAGTGACTCATAACATCAAGGTAATAATAGGAATTCATTTAGAAGACCGAACACTCAAGATCCTCTTGATAACAAATCTCTTTGTATCTTTCTTCTAAAGTTTAGAATCCTATAACCTTTGATGAATCAGAAATAAGATGGAAAGAATACTTTTATTGATAAGTAAGAAATACTAGAACAATGGAATGATGTAAAAGCTTATTTTGCCAAAACACATAGGCAAATGTATAAATATTGAGTACAATTAGTTTAAAAAATTGTCAGGGGCATTATAGTAATATTAAGACATCTTGGGCTTCAAGTCGATTGAGAATATTTTTCCTTTTTCTGCACGCTCGATATCGATCGATGGTACTAGGCGTACATCGATCGATGGAGTATCTCGTCGTCATTTCTTCGGATGCGTCATCGATCGATTACACAGAATGTGTATCGATCGATAAATATCTATGGATATCGACCTTGACGTCTGATCTCGAAGTCATCTCGGGAAAACTCTCCTTTAAGCTCCAAATGGCACCTAAAACGTCACTTTACTCCAAAATGCCCTTGAACCTGAAAACATACCTAAAAGACTCCAAAACATAGATATATATAGTAAAACCATAGAAATACCATGAGTAAAAGTGGGTCAAAATCATGGTATTTCATGCCCCTGACGAGTTTTTAACCTAATTGTACTTAGTATTTATACCTTTGCCTATGTGTTTTGGCAAAGTAGGCTTTTACAACATTTCATTGTTCTAGTATTTCTTACTTATCAATAAAAGTTTTCTTTTCATCTCATTTCTGACTCATCAAAGGTTATAGGATTCTAGTCTTTAGAAGAAAGATACAAAGAGATTTGTTATCAAGAGGATCTTGAGTGTTCGGTCTTCTAAATGAATTCCTATTATTACCTTGATGTTATGAGTCACTCAGTCATGTCTGAGTAGATTCCTTTGTTAGATTTAGGCTTCAAATAGTTATGAGAGATTAGCCCCAATTATAAACTGTTGAGTTGTATACTCATTATCCTTATGAACCCTAAAGCTTATTCTAAATTATCTAAACTAGAATATGATCTTGAAAGTGATTTAATTCATAAATCATTCTCCTGACATCATCTTGTATAAGCTGAGATCCTCTAGGGATAAGCGAGAGCCGGTCTATGATCTTGGTGAACATATATTCAATTCGATCTAGAGCTATATCGATCGATACTCAAATAGAGTAATCGATCGACGACACACATATCGATCGTTACAAGCTGTCAAACATCGATCGTTATTAGACAGATCTAAGAGTTGAAGTTCTTTAGTATATGCAAGCAACTCATTAAAACATCTATAGCATTATAATCTTGAACTAACTGAATAGTAACCTTGAATCTAACTATTTTTTCTTAATACTTACAACCTTAAAACCATTCTCTTGAGCAACTAATCATTACTCACAACTGCAATTTACATTTAAACCATTTCAACCTAGCTTAGTCACTAAGGATTATTATCTTTTGTGTTCCTTCGTTCCCCGTGAATTCGATCCGTAAGTACTACATCTGAACCTCTTATTTGAGAGAGTAAATCACTCCTTAGGGTAATTTGAGTGATATCAAATTTGGCGACGTTGCCGGGGAACTAAGATCGCCATTAGATTTAATCTGATTAGGTCTAGGTTATTTAATTACTGATAAATCACCTTTTGACACAAATTTTTTTTCTTGTCTTTTTCAGGTACATGCCCAGCAGTACCAGAAGCAGCAAGAATCCTCAACTTGTGTATTCAGAAGACCCCCACAGCTTGGAACGTAGCATCCGCAAGAACTTACGTTCCACATCGATCGACATTAACCTTCTTTTTATCGACCGATACCCCGACATCGATCGACATCTACCGTTCGTCGACCGACACTCACACCACTTCATCGATCGACATCAACAACCGTTCGTCGACCGATACCCCTCATCCGACATCGATCGATATTAATCACATAACATCGATCGATACTACCCGCCGAGTCATGGTAGCGCGCATTATTCTCACAGCCGATGAGAATGGAGACTTGCGTGATCAAGATGGTCACCTGCGTCACGCAGCAGGTCAGAAGTTGAATGCTCAAAAGGAAATCATTCCTGAGCAAGACACTGCAGACTTCATCCAACCTGCAGATGAAGCTAACAGAGCTAGAACCTTGGCTGACTACAACCGTCCAGATCAGTTCTATACCAACCGATCAGCCATCCGCCCTCCTGCCATTCACAGCTGGACAATGTTCAGAGGCTACTAAACAAGCAGATTTGCTCAGTTGAGGATGCAGAAACTGTAGCTGGAGAGGAACACATAGAGGAAGATGTGAACAGGATCAGTGGAGTTGGATTTCAGAGATCTGGAAACCAAGGAGGAAACATGAACTTTTCAGGACAGAGAAGCAACTACAGTTCACAGAAACCCACCTACAGCAGCAGCAATCCACCAAACAACAGGAGTTATGGAAACTCATTCTACACCAATCCACCCCCACCCACCCAGGAAAGCAAACTAGAAGAAATGCTGGAAAGCGTTCTGGAGACTCAGCAAAAGCTACATGTGGATTTCAGTGGGAAGATTGACTCTGTCTACACCACCATAAACTCAAAGCTTGATACTTTGAATACCTATGTGAAGAAGTAGAGACTCAAGTGGTTCAGACAGGAGAAGCTTTGACGAAACAAGAAGCTTTGGCAAAAGCACAAGGAGAGTCTATTGCTAACCACCACGTCAATGCTATCATGGATGATGATTTTTGGCAAGTGGTTCAACAAGATAAGCTGCAAGAATCACCACATGAAGACTCACCGGAAGCCGGATTCGCCACATATCGATCGACATCATCAACCCGACATCGCTCGATATCACCAAAAGGGAAACGATCGATAAACTTTGACGAGTATCGATCGATAGACTTCAACGAGTGCAATTCCATCAAGATCGTGTCACACGACACCTTCGCAGCTAAACACCCACAACCGCCCACCCTAATGGAAGTCGACCCGCTTTCAGATCCTATCGTTCGATATCGAAACCTTTCCATCGACCGATCCGGAGATACCAATATCCACCGACACACTTCCGTTGCTGTCGATCGATATACTATACTTCATCGCCGAGTTTAACTACCAAGGATCGATGTAGCATGACTTAACGCACTCCGGGAGCAGTCTAAACTTGCTAAAACCCTTCCTACAACCATAATGAAGAAACCCATGGACATCATTGAGCCCATGGAGACAGAAAAGGAAACCCTAGGAAGAGTTCTACGAAAAAGGAAAGACAAGATTGCTAAGCACCTTAAAAGGGGAGCTAATGAGACCGAGATAGAAAACTTCAGAAAACGAGTTCTAAGGATCCCTGCTGAGAAACCCTTTGAAGAAGCCTACTTTTCACACAGATTGTGGATTTTTTTCAGAGAGACCAAGGAGACAAAAGAAGACATCAAGAGGATGTTTCACCAAGTTCGTGATAGCTTGAAGAAGAGGATCACACTGACGAAGAGAAGCGATCCAGGGAAGTTCACAGTACCATGCTCCATCAGGGGTATTGAGTTCCCTTGTGCCCTCTGTGATACAGGTTCAGGAGTCAGTATCATATCCAAGATCATAGCAGACCACCTAGGTTTGAAGATAGAGCCTACTGAGGAGACATTCATCTTTGTGGATTGTTCTCAACAGAACTCTGGAGGCATAGTTCGAAATCTTGAGGTACAGATAGGAGATGCCATCATCCCTACAGACTTCCACGTCCTGGATGTCAAGCTCAACTTCAAGACATCCCTACTACTTGGAAGAGCCTTCTTAGCCACCGTCGGAGCCGTTTGTGACCTAAAGTTCAACAAGCTCTGCCTAACCCTAATAGACCCCACCATCCTCTATGATCCAGTCCAAGTCATCAAGTTTCCAAGGAAGGAGACCATAGACGTCGTAGCAGCATGCTTTTATTCACAAGAGTATGATTCCATGGCCGAGTACGAAACAGATCCATTCTCATCGACCGATGAGAGTAACCTTGCATCGACCGATACCAATGCCCACCCATCGACCGACGTAGACAACAACACGTCGATCGATATAGAACCACCTAGGAGGAAAAATGCCGAAATCTTGGCATCGATCGATAGGCTATTCAAGGAAGCCGACAAGGAGTTTCCAGATGGAGATTTCGAGCCAGCTAGCTCGGAACCAGACGACTACATACCTCTAGAGGAGGAATATGATGAAAATTACGAGGAAGAACGAGCTACATAGTACAGATTCATTCTCGAAGAAGAAGACGGACACACTTCTCACACCTTCAGACTCAACGCATCGACCGATAGAGGCCCGCCTTTATCAACTGATACACTTCAAAGAAGATCGCTCAAACGACCCTATCAACCATCAAGCGATCCCATTAACTTTGTATCCATCTACACACCACGAATGGATACAAGAGACTAATGAGGTCATCGACCAAGACACCCAAGACATTGCTCCCATTACTGTCCCTAAGGTTACTGAAGGACCCATGACACGATCTAAGGAGAGAAGACTTAAGGAAGGGTTCTTACTTGCTGTCCAAACTATCCTAGACGACCTTGATGAACCAATTCACAAGACATGTGATGACTTGAGCAATGCCTTTGCGCAACTCAATATTACTCAAGGTAAGCAAGCTAATGAGGATAGAACTGTTCTTGATGTTGATTATGCAGGAACTAAGGAGGTTCAGGAAGCCCTTCCAGAAATGTTGAATCCGGAAGCCCTTCTAGAAGTTCAGGAAGCCTTTCCAGAAATGGTGAATCCGGAAGCCCTTCCAGAAGTGGTGAACAAGAAGGTGATTGAAGATCTAGAAGACCCAAGTAAAGTAGGAGGACGAGCCAAGGCCATTCCAAGCGGCAAGAACTTCATCAACATACCAAAGCCGACCAATCACGAACCAAGGGAAGTGTTTACATTATTTACCATATGTGCAGGTAAGATGGGTCAGCCTAGTGGTTCCTAGAGCTCGCCCATCCCAAGACAACCAGGGTTCGAGGTCAAGACATTAGTTTAGGCCTTCTTTTTATTTATTTTATGCAACTTTCCTTTTTGGTCTTAAACCGGGGCATGTTAGTTTGTTTCTCGTTTTTGTTTCCTTTTGAACCTTAAGTCCTGTCGTTTTGGAGTCTTTTTTCTTTTTGCTTGAGTCGACCATTAGGTCATAGCTGATAGACTATTAATAAAGTCTCATATGCAGCTTTGTAAGACACAACTTTTACCTAGATCAATATATGAGTCAGTTTGCCCCCTAAGCAAGCCGCCATCTCTCTCTTCCTCCTTGTGTGATTCAAGTAGCAAGAGTTCGAACTATATCAAGGATCTTTCATACTCCTTGTGGTGTTCTTCATTCCATCATCAATCTCTTCAACCGATCCAACAAGAGAGAGCGTCAAAGCCAGCTTGTTCGATCCCATCCCACTTAATCACCATCCGGTTAAGTGTCATCCCCATCAACCATATTTTGTTCTTGAGAGAGTGCGTTAAAGCCAGCTCAAGGATCCATCACCACCACCTTCCAAAGGCTCCATCCGAGTCTTATATCATTTTGGTATCAGAGCCAAAGGTCCAATCTTTGGTTTTCTTACTCTCTATCTTTAGATCTCCTTATTTGCTTTGTCATTTCAATTTCTAAATCGAAAACCTAAAAAAATATTTTACCTTTGTGCTTTCATCAAATCGTTTTGTTTCATTCAAAAAAAAAATAAAATAAAAAGATTTATTGTTGCATCTAGTATCGATCTTCTTTGTTTGCATCCGTTTGTCTTAATTTTAAAACTTGAAAACCAAAAGAAAAATCGAATTTGCTATTGTTTAAGTTGTTTCAAATCTTTCAAAAACCAAAAACCCTATAGAATTTTGTTGTTTCCTTCTTTTTGCCCACGTTATTTACTCCTTAATCGAGTTTCCTTTTATAGTTTATTCTTTGCTTGTCGCCAAATCCTTTTGATTTTTCGAAAATCTCATATTTAAAAAAAAATTTAGTTTGGAAAGCCTTCCTGAATTTTTATTACCGTTGGTACTTTGATTTCTTTGTTGTTTTTTTTTATTAAGTTTTAGGTTACACCAACTGGAACATGGGAGACGTTGGAGCTGATGGACCTAATCCTCCGACCTTAGCACAAATCATGGCTGCTATGAGAGAGGAGATGAGAGCTGCCATAGGAGAGTTTGGTCAGGAAATCAACACTCGTTTGAACCGATTGGAACAACCTCAAAGGAGAGAACCAGTCCGCAACCAAAACCCACATCCTGATGATGAAGATGGAGACCAAGGCGATTATTTTGTCCTCTTTGCGGTCCATCCCTAGCTCGGTGGTGTCTTAGAGGGTCCTGTCTCCTATGATGGCGGTTCTGGAGTGGATCCTCATCTTCAAGACTCGGCATACTTGTTCCTCCTACTTTTGCAGGTAAATCCGATCCGGAGGCTTACATGGATTGGGAGAAGCGCCTAGAGTATATCTTTGACTGCTATGGCTATGGAGAACATAAGAAGGTAGCCTTAGCCGCAGCTCAACTCACCGAGAATGCTCTTGCATGGTGGGATAGGAGTGTAGCTGAGAGAAGAAGAAACCGCTTTGGAGCAGTCACTAATTGGGCTGACATGAAATATCTCCTAAGGTTAAGATATGTTCCTGAATATTACCATAGAGACTTACAAAAACGTTTTCGAAAGTTGTCTCAAGGTAACAGGACGGTGGAGGAATACTTTGAATAATTTGAGAAGCTGATGAACTCACGAGAGTTGGAAGAATCCGAGGAAGCATTGATGGCTCAGCTCATTGATGGACTTCAAGACCGCATCTCTAGGAAGGTCGAGAGAGCCCAGTATAGTGGGTTACATGAGCTAATGCATTTATCTGTGCAGGTTGAGCAACAGATCAAACGCAAGACAGCTACTACTGGACGGTCTAGAACCACTCAACCATGGACTTCAAATGTCAACAAACCTAATGATAAGGGTAAGGCCGTAGAGATTGATTCTCGGTTCAAAGGTAAGAATAGTGAATCCAACAGGGGTCCTAGACAAGATCAAAACAAGGCTACTAACAACCAAAGAACTCGAGATATTACTTGTTTTAGATGTCAGGGACGAGGTCATATGGCCAGGGAATGCCCAAACCAGAGAGTCATGACCATCACTGCCAGTGGAGACTATGAGTCCCAAGATGAAGCCGACATGGAGGCCATGAATTCTGAAGAAGAAGTGGAGCTTCCTGATACTGGAGAGATGTTGGTAGCCAGAAGAGTACTAAGTGTGATGATCAACCCTGAGGAAAAGGCCCAAAGGGAAAATCTCTTCCACACTCGCTGCACCATCAAAGCTAAGGTATGTAACTTGGTTATAGATGGAGGATCTTGTACTAATGTGGCTAGCAAGTATATGGTGGACAGGCTAGGTCTTGAGACAACCAAGCATCCACGCCCATATAAGTTGCAATGGCTAGACAACAAGACCGAAGTGAAAGTCACTGAACAAGTGAAAGTACCATTCAGTGTTGGTAAGTACCAGGATGAGGTGTTGTGCGATGTAGTTCCAATGCAAGCCGGTCACATCCTGTTCGGAAGACCATGGCAGTTCGATAGAGCTACTTTCCACAATGGACGCACCAACTACTACTATTTCAAGTTCAAAGACCGCAAGTACAACCTTGCACCTCTCAGCCCATCCGAGGTACATGAGCTACAAGCTAGAATGAACAAGGAAGATCAGGTAAGTAAGACCAACCTTATGATATCTCCTGGTTCAATTATTAAAACTTTGAATGCCAAGGGCACCGTGCTACTAATGATCTTGAAAGAATGTCTAAGTGTAGGGAGCTCAGATTTACAGCTTCCACCACAAGCTAGAGCCGTGCTAGACAAGTTTCAAGATGTGTTTCCTGAGGATATACCAGCCGGATTACCTCCAGTTAGAGGGATAGAACATCAGATTGATCTTGTGCCTGGCTCAGCCTTGCCAAACAAACCAGCATACCGAATGAATCCGGAGGAGACCAAGGAACTAGAGAAGCAAGTACAAGACCTAATGGATAAAGGATACATCCGAGAGAGTCTAAGCCCATGTGCCGTACCAGTTCTCTTAGTCCCCAAGAAGGATGGATCATGGAGGATGTGTGTAGATTGCCGAGCCATCAACAACATCACCATCAAATATAGACACCCAATCCCGCGCCTTGATGACATGCTTGATGAACTAAGTGGAGCCACCATCTTTTCCAAAATCGACTTGAAGAGTGGATACCATCAAGTAAGGATGCGTGAGGGAGATGAATGGAAGACTGCCTTCAAGACCAAGCAGGGTCTCTATGAATGGTTGGTCATTCCCTTTGGACTAACCAATGCACCAAGCACTTTCATCAAGTTTCCAAGGAAGGAGACCATAGACGTCGTAGCAGCATGCTTTTGTTCACAAGAGTATGAATCCATGGCCGAGTACGAAACAGATCCATTCTCATCGACCGATGAGAGTAACCTTGCATCGACCGATACCAATGCCCACCCATCGACCGACGTAGACAACAACACGTCGATCGATATAGAACCACCTAGGAGGAAAAATGCCGAAATCTTGGCATCGATCGATAGGCTATTCAAGGAAGCCGACAAGGAGTTTCCAGATGGAGATTTCGAGCCAGCTAGCTCGGAACCAGACGACTACATACCTCTAGAGGAGGAATATGATGAAGATTACGAGGAAGAACGAGCTACAGAGTACAGATTCATTCGCGAAGAAGAAGACGGACACACTTCTCACACCTTCAGACTCAAGGCATCGACCGATAGAGGCCCGCCTTTATCAACCGATACACTTCAAAGAAGATCGCTCAAACGACCCTATCAACCATCAAGCGATCCCATTAACTTTGTATCCATCTACACACCACGAATGGATACAAGAGACTAATGAGGTCATCGACCAAGACACCCAAGACATTGCTCCCATTACTGTCCCTAAGGTTACTGAAGGACCCATGACACGATCTAAGGAGAGAAGAATTAAGGAAGGGTTCTTACTTGCTGTCCAAACTATCCTAGACGACCTTGATGAACCAATTCACAAGACATGTGATGACTTGAGCAATGCCTTTGCGCAACTCAATATCACTCAAGGTAAGCAAGCTAATGAGGATAGAATTGTTCTTGATGTTGATTATGCAGGAACTAAGGAGGTTCAGGAAGTCCTTCCAGAAATGTTGAATCCGGAAGCCCTTCCAGAAGTTCAGGAAGTCTTTCCAGAAATGGTGAATCCGGAAGCCCTTCCAGAAGTGGTGAACAAGAAGGTGATTGAAGATCTAGAAGACCCAAGTAAAGAAGGAGGACGAGCCAAGGCCATTCCAAGCGGCAAGAACTTCATCAACATACCAAAGCCGACCAATCACGAACCAAGGGAAGTGTTTACATTATTTACCATATGTGCAGGTAAGATGGGTCAGCCTAGTGGTTCCTAGAGCTCGCCCATCCCAAGACAACCAGGGTTCGAGGCCAAGACATTAGTTTAGGCCTTCTTTTTATTTATTTTATGCAACTTTCCTTTTTGGTCTTAAACCGGGGCATGTTAGTTTGTTTCTCGTTTTTGTTTCCTTTTGAACCTTAAGTCCTGTCGTTTTGGAGTCTTTTTTCTTTTTGCTTGAGTCGACCATTAGGTCATAGCTAACGGACTATTAATAAAGTCCCATATGCAGCTTTGTAAGACACAACTTTTACCTAGATCAATATATGAGTCAGTTTGCCCCCTAAGCAAGCCGCCATCTCTCTCTTCCTCCTTGTGTGATTCAAGTAGCAAGAGTTCAAACTGTATCAAGGATCTTTCATACTCCTTGTGGTGTTCTTCATTCCATCATCAATCTCATCAACCGATCCAACAAGAGAGAGCGTCAAAGCCAGCTTGTTCGATCCCATCCCACTTGATCACCATCCGGTTAAGTGTCATCCCCATCAACCATATTTTGTTCTTGAGAGAGTGCGTTAAAGCCAGCTCAAGGATCCATCACCACCACCTTCCAAAGGCTCCATCTGAGTCTTATATTAGAGACGGAGACTACTCAATTGGAAGTTGGGCAAGCGACTATAATGAGAGTTTTTTAGTGGATGCAATACCACTAAAGCATTCGACCCAGCCTGAGGCAGTCCCATCGACCGATACGTTTCAACAACAATCGATCGACACCCGTCAGCTGACATCGACCGATAAACCTTCTACAGCATCGCCCGATACAACCATTACACCATCCGAGGTACAAGCAAATAATATTGATTTTGGTTATCTAACTCCGGGTGAGTTTGGTATTTTCAGAGATCCAGAAGGCAATGCACGAGCAATGGATGGGAGAATCATTCCAATCACAAAGAAGGACATAGGAGACATCCTTCAGACTGCCAATGGATCACTAAACCTCTTCAGAAAACTACCTCACAACCCTGCCTATCAGCACCATCAGCATATCAGTACACACACATTAGCCAATCAAGACGGAGCTGCAGCTGATCATCTCAACTCGGAGGATACATAATTTCAACACATATCGATCGATAGACACAACCGTCTATCGTTCGATAAGCACCATGAGATGGGCAGACGAGCTTTCAAAGATGGAATTCACTGCTTTTCTTGGGAGAAGAAGGACAAATTTGGAGTCTATAGAGATCAATCTGGGTTTGCTAGAGGAGTTAATGGAGACATCATCCATGTTTCCAAGGAAGCCATGGAGGAGCTACTCAATAGAGCTTCATTATTTGAATGCTCTTGCTTTTGTCTGCCAGTACACACTGACCACTTCAACAATGGCAAACCAACAGAGAAGCTGAAGTTCAAAGTATGATCAATGATGCTGAGAGTCCTTACATCTGGGAGACCTTTACATATCAACAAGAAATCGAGAAGGTCTGATCATAACTTCAATCAGAGATCAACTGGCTTCAGAGTGCTAATGATCTTGTCCATCAGAAGAAAGACGCCTTACAAGAAGAAGTAGCCACCCTTCGCTTGAAGTTGGAAACCTACAGGACGACATCGACCGATGCTGGACACAAGACATCGACCGATGCTGGACACAAGACATCGACCGATGCTGGATACATTCCATCGACTGATATAAGATATATGTCATCGCTCGATAGACGTTTGCAGACGACCACATACAGCAAGGAAGAGATCAATACCCTTATCAGCAACATCTATCGAGACATCAGAAGAGAAGAAGCAGCCACCACCAAAGATCTAGAAGATAAATATCAGCAACTCAACAACTACTTCACCTCATTCAAGAAGCGCATATCAACAATGGCAACTACCATGGATCACATCATCAATGCTCTACAACACACACCAGACAATGCAATCCTTCTACACCAGCAAGAAGATGATCACTGATGAGATGATCCCAATGGACAGTCGTCTATACGAGGTTGAAGAAGGATTGAGAGAGCTCAACACGCACCGATTCTGCGAAGATCACAAACGTTTGGTATCGACCGATACATGGCTAAGTACATCGACCGATATCAACAATACCGAGTTCTGCACCAAAGCTGATATGGAGACACTAGTTCAAGAGGTTGGTGACTCGTCCTACCGAAGCACTAAAGAATTATGGTTTCCAATTCAAGGCGACATCAAAAGCATGGAATCCACCATAGAGAACCTTCAGAAGGAGATCAAGATCATCTCCAGATAACTCACTGAAAGATCTGCACCACTAGGATCGACCGATACGCAAGTAAAGCCATCGATCGACAGACCAGCACCAGTGTCGATCGATATGGACTACCCGAGATCGATCGATAAGCTCATGACCCGCAGGAAAACTTTTGAGAGACTCAATGACATGCAAGAAGAACTCAGTGACCTATCCAACCACGCCTATCCAACACTCAGTCGTCACAACTTCTACATCGAGAATTCTGAAGCAAGGTTAGATGCTATACAGAAAGAGATAGCAACAATTCAGGAGAGACTTACCAGAGGAGATGACGCCACAAGAAGCTTCTATACCACATGGTTTGGAGAAAAAGAAGCAGAAAAAGATGAGTGTTGGGGTCAAAATCGGTCAAGACGAAATCGATGTACGAAAGTCTTGGAAAGACAATAACGGTCAATAGGGAAACCTCGAGAAATTATTTGTCGCACGACAAACCTTCCGGAAAATAAACACACACAGGTCAAGGCGCCGAGCAGATAGCCCCACGCTGGTCCTGGCCGCCGGGCGACTAGCCCTCGTGCTGGTCCAGACCGCCGGGCCGCTAGCCCCCGTGCTGGTCCTGGCTGCCGGGCGCCTAGCCCCCGTGCCGGTCCTTACTGTCGGGCGCCTAGCCCCCGTGCCGGTCCTGGCCGCCGGGCGGCTAGCCCCCGTGCTGGTCCTGGCCGCCGGGCGCCTAGCCCCCGTGCTGGTCCTGGTCGCCGGGCGGCTAGCCCCCGCGCTGGTCCTGGCCGCCGGCGCCTAGCCCCCGTGCTGGTCCTTGCCGCCGGCGCCTAGCCCCCGTGCTGGTTTGTCATCGCACAGCCTCAGTCCGAAAGTAAACCTAGGTCTTGCCCTAAACCCGGCCTTGCTGGTATCCAAAACATCTCATGGGCATAGTATCCAGAATACGAGATCCCAAAACATGCCTATTATCGCTTACAACCTAACGATCACTATAAAGTAATTCACGGACCAAGCGACAAACATAGAAGTTAAATACGAAGTGACTACTCGTATTTAACCATCTACACTTAACGAAAGAATAAATCGAAACACAAAGCAAATTTCACATAGCATTCATACATAATTGCCGCATCACGGCAGGGATTCGAAAGCCACCAACGGCCAGTCCCGAAAAGAACAAAGTTACGCGACCTCCTACGATCGCAACACATATATATAAAACAACCACATCATAAACCATAGTCAAACTCATAACAACCAGACAAGGTTACTCCGAACGAAGTATCGGGCTGATCGACCTCTTCATCCCCTTCACCGGCATTCGCGCCTGCACTCGCGTCCACCGTATCCTCCGAAACTTGGATAGGATTCCATAGCTCTCGAATACTTCCTTCGATCAGAGGAACCATATATTCGGCATTAGCGCATACCTTCATCGAGCCGTCCATCTCAGCAAGCTCGCCGGAAAGAGAGAAGTCCTCCCATTGCATCTTCTGGAGGGTACCAACCGAGCCTCGGCACTTGCGAAAGTCACCCACAAAGTCCTGAGCATCCTTGTACTTCTCAAACTCGGTGGAGAAGATTTCAGCCCTTCGACTCAACTCAGCGGCAACCGTTCTCCTCCCTCTCCTTTCTGCATGGAGGAGGGCTCGAGCTTAGAGCTCGGCCCGCCTACGTTTTTGTTCCTCAACCTCCATCCGATATTTGGCAAATTCCCGTTCAGTTTCCTCCGCCTTGAAGCGGGCTAGCCGCGCCGCGCGAAAACTCCCATCGATCGATGCATTCCACGTTCTCACAGCCTGCAAAATTCAAGGTCAAAAAAAAGAAGAAAAAAGAGAATGTACGCAATATGATCAAAGCCTTAGAGAAAAACCTTGTTGACCAAACGAGCACCTTCCGCAGTTACTCGATCCCTCGCTTCATTGTCCAAAGACTTGTCACGGGTGAATGCAGGAGGGAGCTCATCGAAGAAATCACTCGGGGGAGGATTCGTGCTGGGACCACCTTGGTTTCCCACAGCGGAATCTGGCTCGCATTCCGGCGGTGAGTCGTTCCCCGATGTGGCTTCGGAAGCAACCCCTTGGTCTTTTCGAGACTTCCACCTTGATGGACGAAAACCAAAAGACCCATCATCGATGCAGGGCTGCGTATTTCCTCGCAACCGGTGAAGTGCGACCGCCTCTCGGATCCATTCGAGAGTAAAAGAGTTCCAGGAAGAAGGCCTTCCCCCAAGAAGATCTCTCTTGATCCAAAGGTCAGAAGGGACATGTGTGAGACACCTATTCACTGCACAACCAAGAACACATTTAGTACTCGTTTTTTGAAATATAATATATATATATATATGTATTACCGCGACGATACAGCCAGTCCCTCGGGAATAGGTGGAGAAAGTTTTCCTCAACAGATTCTCCATCTATCCTCACGTAAAAGAAGCTATCAAAGTAATCCTTAGAATGCAAGGTAATTCCTTGGATTATCCCGCAGCCATTCCTCACCTTCAACAAGTAAACTCCATTGAGGCCCGTCGATCTGGTATGCCATATCCCTTCAAAATCAGCAGGACTAAGACTCATCCCCAACTCATAGCTCAGAATCACAACGCCAAGCCAGCCTTCTAAGGCGGGCATGTTCAGCTGGCTGATTGATATTCCGAAACGGTCCAAGGCCTGGACGATAGCGCCGGGAATGGGGAACCACAGTCGACACTGCGTCAAAAACGCTTCGTAGCAAGTAAAATAACCCGATGGAGGATTTTCTGCGATCTCGTCCCCGTACAGAATGCAGAACACGACTCCCTCCGAAACCTGATAAAACTCTCGGAGAGTCGCAAGGTACTCAGATGACACCTCGCTCGGTGAGCCAGGTTCACTTCGCGCTCTCGGAGGGCGCCTAGGGATCGAGATCACGGGAAGGGAAGCATCAGAGCCAAAGACGGCATCACAATACGCACTCCTGTTAATCGCCTCATCCTCGGGTTTTGGAGCATCTTCCTCAGCGTGGAGACTACCCGAAGATGAGCGCAAGCAAGATTGCCTCCTGGAAGACTTTGATCTTGAAGACATCCTTTCTTGGAAAAAGAGAGAGAATTTATAAGGAAGAAGCTCTTGAGATAGAAAAACTCTTGAATGAAGTGAGAATGATAAAAAATTCACATCCCATCTTTATAGGCAAAACTTTTTACTATTTACTCCGACCTTCGACACGGTCGCGTCTCCACACTTTCCTCGCTAGCCATTCCGCAAGCTAGGACCAGAAAACTCTACAGCTCCTAGCTAGATGGGGGGCTAACTGTTGGGGTCAAAATCGGTCAAGACGAAATCGATGTGCGAAAGTCTCGGAAAGACAATAACGGTCATTAGGGAAACCTCGAGAGATTATTTGTCGCACGAAAAACCTTCCAGAAAATAAACACACACAGGTCAAGGCGCCGAGCAGATAGCCCCACGCTGGTCCTGCCCGCCGGGCGACTAGCCCCCATGCTGGTCTTGGCCGCCAGGCGGCTAGCCCCCGTGCTGGTCCTGGCCGCCGGGCGGCTAGCCCCCGTGCTGGTCCTGGCCGTCGGGCGGCTAGCCCCCATGCTGGTCCTGGCCGCTGGGAGCCTAGCCCCTGTGCCGGTCCTAGCCGCCGGGGGGCTAGCCCCCGTTCTGGTCCTGGCCGCCGGGCGCCTTGCCCCCGTGCCGGTCCTGGCCGCCAGGCGGCTAGCCCCCGTGTTGGTCCTGGCCGCCGAGCGCCTAGCCCCCGTGCTGGTCCTGGCCGCCGGGCGGCTAGCCCCCGCGCTGGTCCTGGCCGCCGGCGCCTAGCCCCTGTGCTGGTCCTGGCCGCCGGCGCCTAGCCCCCGTGCTGGTCCTAGCCACCGGCACCTAGCCCCCGTGCTGGTTCTGTTTTCCGAACGTCTAGCTCCCGTGCGAAAGTTCTAAGTTCCAGCTCCTCATGGAACAAATTGTTAAGATTCCGCGTACGAAACTCTCGTTCATATTTTAAATCGAGATCGACGAAAAGACTTCGAAAAAACCGTAAGGTGCCAACGGATGGAAAGATCTTAAAATCTTCGTATAAAACGATGATGGTTATCCTAAAACACCATTCGCCTCAACTATACGAAGGATTGAAGATCTTCCGAAAATTTTAATATCGAAACAATAGTATTCTTTCGAAGAAATCGTAGAAAATAACAGAAATCCGAAAGACGGCCCGAAAGTGACCAGATACAATCGGACGGGCCATTTACGATGTTCTAAGATTGATACGACGGTTTATGTTTATCTTCACATAACAAGATAAATGTTAAAATTCCAAAAGGATAAATGTCAAGTTTCCCGAAGATAACGTCAAATTCCTTGATAAACACGAAAGTCGACGAAAATGGAAAAAGCCCAGCTCGCGGCAAACTCGGCCCGTCAAGATTAGACCGTAATATGAGGAGTATATAAGCAAAGCAAGGAGCAGAGGAGAAGGGATCCAGAATCAGAAAAACAACTACTCTCCAGAGCAATTTAGAACTTAGGCATTTATTTCCTTTTTTAGCGAGCTGCGACTCAACTAGGTTAGATCTAGGTTTTTGGGACTAGCGACGATCGACAGCTCTTGCAGCCGAGATCCAAACCTCTTGTTCAAACGCTTTGCGCAAATTCGGGAATAAGATTATTTTTTGCCCTCTTTATTTTTACGCTATTTAAAACTCGCCTTTCTTAACTTTGTCGTGCGTGGCCCAGCAGATAATCTGGGATCTTCAGGGAAAACTAGGCTGGCTTGGTTTTCCTTCGTTTTACTTAACAAAAATCGACAGTGTGAATTTCGGTTCCCACAATGAGACTTGCTATCCAGCTAGTTTCATGAACTCACCTCACTAGCCTCAATACCACAATAGTCAAGCTAAAAGACTATAATAAAGCGCTGAGTGGGAGGCAACCCACTGTTAGGTACTTTCTTACTTAGTGAAATTTGATTTTTGTTTTTATTTTTTCGTTTTTTTGTTTTTCGTTTTTGTTTTTAGTTTTTCAGATTATAGACGATTACCACTCCTATTGACCGATACGATCCTGTCGACATCGCTCGACATAAACCTTTCCTGATCGATCGACATAGATGACTCACTATCGATCGATACGTATTCACGGTCAAGTATATCGTTCTAATTTTTGATATCAGTACATTATTTATGATTTATTTATACCTTAATCCGACTGTTATACACTGAGGACAGTGTATGATTTAAGTCTGGGGGGAAATTACTGATGCTACCCTACCTTTTTAATTTCACCAAAATGTTTTCAAAATTGGTTTTATTAAGTCAAGAAAGGGACTAGGATTTTTCTTTTTATCTAACTACTCTTTAGCACCATTCTTAGATCTGTTGATTGCAGATAGTACTATAGATGCTAAAGTGGATCACATGTCACCTATGACAACACTTCTCATGATTGTTTGGAAGAACCAAAGCTGATCTCCAACCTAACCTGACAACACTTCTCATGATTGTTTTGAAGATCAATTAAGTACCACTTCCCCTTCCAATTCCGATAGCTTCCTGAAAAAGGTATCACCATTTATTACGGCTCAAATGAATCAAAGGCTGCTACGGATAGCAACGAAAGAAGAGGTAAGACAGTCACTGTTTATGATGTACCCAGAGAAAGTCCCAGGACCTGGCGGAATGGCCGCTCTCTTTTTTCAACACTCATGGCCTCTCATTAAGGACGATTTAGTCGAATTGGTAAGTGATTTTCTAGTTTCCGGAAAATGGACTCAAGGTTAAACATTACTAATATATGTATGATCCCAAAGATGGAGAGTGTTATGGTATTTTTGTGTAGGGTCGTTTAAGTACTACGGAACACAAGAATACTTAAGTGTTGTATATGTTTAGAAGAAAAATCGAGGCAAAGAGACGTATGTTATTGAGTATTGTGTGGGATTACAACGTTTGGATGTATAAACCCTAGTTCTATCGCCTAACTCTCTAGTCTCTAAGCCTCTGAATGTCGATCCCTTGTTCTAGGTTTTGGGCTCCCCTTTTATAGTTAGTGTATGTCGGCTGAAGTAGAGAGAACTCCCTAATATACTTGAATATAAAAGTTTTCCCTTGATTGGAAAACTTCCATATTGCTGCGGAGGGTCGGACCCTGGTTCCTTCCGGCAGGGGCTGGACCCTGGAACCTTCTAGCAGGGGCTGGACCCTGGATCCTTCTTAGGAGAAGGGTTTGGAAATCAAGAGCCCCTTCGGAGGCTGGAGAAATTTTTAGCCTTGGATATTTTCCCCAACAGTTTGCCCCTTATTCCTTGATTGCCTCGTGGGAATCAGGGGATAACATGTGATCTTGGACCTTGGTGGTTTTTCTTCAGGCGGGAGAAGGGCCGAAGTCTTGTTGTAGCCCTAGGTGAGGTTCGGAATATTGACTTGGAAACTTCTGATTCAGAGTTTTAAAAACCGATCCAAACGAGCCTCGTTTGTCCGGATCTTCTTTCCTTTTCGAGAGCTGTAATCTCGAAAGATCCGGGGAGCGGGATTATTCAAATTTCAAAATTCTGCCTCGAAGGCTGCGAGATTTCGAATTGGCGACCTCCCCGAGATGATGTCTAACGGCTCTTCCTTACTGGTGATAATATAAACATATGCTCCAGACTTTATGTTTTCTCATTACCTTCATCATTTCCTCCTTTTTGAGATTTAGAGCTAATCCCTCCACCAAGAGCTTTTTTTTTAATGGTAGAGATAGGTGATTCGGGGAAGAGGATTGAGCCAATATCGTCCAGATCTGGCAGTCCGCAAAATCACCAGACGTCTGCTCCTTCGTCGTTTACTCCTCTCGGATCTCCGCCAGTGGGTCCCCCATCGTCGATTGGAGAGGATTAGATATGTAACTTGCGGAGGAAATACGCACTCCCCTCCTCCGTTGTTCTCCGTATTCCCGAATCATCGTAGCGTGCTTCTGGTGTGCCCGAAGAGATCGCTGTCTACGAAGCCTTCTTTGAATCTGGTTTTAGAGGCGATGGGCCATCGTTGATCGCAAATCTTTGCAACTATTTCATATCTCACCTTCCCAGCTTAATCCTCCTTATGGTGATTTAGAACCTTGGTGATGAAGAGGATTTGACCCTGGGAGTTAATGAGGTGCTTTTCGCCTACCATCTGGCTCCATTTAATGGTAATGAAGGGCGCTTTCATCTTCGTCCTCGTGCTGGGCTTCCCATAGTTGAGGAGCTTCCCAAAGTTGATCGCAAAGGGTTGGCCTTTGAGAAGAAGTGGCCTGAAAAATATGTTTTTACGACCCTTACCGGATTTATTTACCGATGGACCTTCGTAGGTAAGGAAGGTGAATGCTTTTGTAGTTGATGATTGGACTCTGCTTATTTTTCTTTTATTCCTTCGTAGAGGGAACTCACCCCGCTCCCGCTGACGGGAAGGACAACGTCCTTAGGGCAAGGCAGATCCCTATCGAATGGTGCCAAGTGACTTATCTTCTTAGCCCAGAGGTGTTACGCCGTAGCAAACTATGAGGTAAACTTCTTTTCATATAATGTATAGGACTTTCTCCGTTATTTGGCTGATTATGTGAAGGTTTCGATCAGGGGATATGATAGAGGAGGACTCGGAAGATCCGATGGCATCTGATGAGTCAGCAGCCACCATTGAGCAGATGCTTACTTGGAAGGTTATCGACGGCTCTAAATGATTTGAGCGTAGGCGTATTAGCCAAGATGCAGGCTTTTTCTCCAGACAAGAGTCCTTCAGAGGCGGTGCAACAAATTCAGAGTGGACTCCTTCAGGTAGGTGACAATCTTCAGCCCCTTGCCTTAAACCCTTGGTTCACGTTTTTCTTCTTGCGTAGGTCCTTTCACAATTACATCATCTGAAGGACCGGATGATAAAGGAAGGCGCGAACCAGGACAAGATGGTGGAATTTTCCAGACAGCTATCCTATGA
Organism: Hirschfeldia incana; assembly: GCA_026261945.1. Taxonomy (NCBI): domain Eukaryota; kingdom Viridiplantae; phylum Streptophyta; class Magnoliopsida; order Brassicales; family Brassicaceae; genus Hirschfeldia; species Hirschfeldia incana. The sequence continues at coordinate 932,990 of JABCMI010000063.1, forward strand.
GAAGGATAAACAGGTCGCTAAAGAATTGGAACTTCGGGATCTACTGGATAAGGTCCAGGCCATCGAAGGTTCGGTGAAGGCTGCTTCAGCTGAATCCCTTCAATTAAGTCGAGAAAAACAAGAGTTGGAGGAAACTGTCGCTGAACTTCGATCCGAGGTGGAGACATTAAAGAATGAGAAGATCATGGCCGTGAGTGGGGCAAAAATGGTTGCCCGTTGGGAGGTAATGAGGGAATGGCTTCGAGGACAGACCTTCGGATGGGACCTGACCAAAGAGTTCTCTCAGTTTAAAACGGTAGTGTCGACCGAGGCGGAGCTCAAGGGTGCCGAACCTCCCATGTTTGAAGATGAGCATGCTATCCCTTCGGCCAGGCGTGGTAGATCCTAGGGATTTTCTTTTGTAACGATTGCCTTTCGTGGCCTATCTTTATTTATCGAACCATGTTTTATTTGCTTTTCTTCAAACCGGTCTCTTGTATTGAGGTTGTATTAAAGAAGGGATCAATCCTTGTCTGAAAATCGTTGTCTAGGACCTGAATCCTGTTAATGATTAGATCAAGACCTGAAATCATTTCACAAAGCATTAGATCTTGTAATCCAGTCTTAAAAACTTGAGTTTTAGTTTTATGAATGTAAGATCGTTGCTGGGAACTATGGAGTTCCAGCTTGGTTTGAACCCTGAAGTTCTTGAACCCTCGAACTCGGAAGTTCTTAGGATCTAGAACCCTTAGGTTCCTTACCTAGGCCTTGAGGCTGTTTTATGAACCCGAAGGTTTGTTTATTGAACCCTGAGGTTTTGGTTAACCTACGGGTCCTGGGACCATGGTTTGACTTTAGGGGAAATTCCGAACCTGGAGGTCAATACCTTTGGATCCTAAGATCTTTGGTAATTCCCTGAGGTTGGTGTCAGGATTTTTGAAATCCTTGATCCTAAGGGTCTATTAGACTCGAAAGCCTTTGATTCTTTTAGGTGATCTTTACGAATCCGGAGATTCCTTAAAGGCCTATTGGTTTCGATGGACCCAAGGGTTCCAATGAACCTAGAATCATTTTCGAACCCGGAGGTTCTAGACCTGGATGGCAACGTTGAATCATGAGAGGTTCGAGACCCTGAGGTCATATTGAACCATGAGGTTCTTGACCTGGACCGTGAGGTCTTATGGAACCCTGACGCTCTTTGGACCCTAAGGTCTTATGGAACCCTGAGGTTGTTTGGACCCTGAGGTCTTGTGGAACCCTGAGGTTCTTTAGACCCTGAGGTCTTATGGAACCCTGAGGTTCTTTAGACCCTGAGGTCTTGTTGAACCCTGAGGTTCGTTGGACCCTGAGGTATTATGGAACCTTGAGGTTCTTTGTACCCTGAGGTCTTGGACCCTGAGGTCTTATGGAACCCTGAGGTTCTTTGTATCCTGAGGTCTTATGGAACCTTGAGGTTCTTTGGACCCTGAGGTCTTGGACCCTGAGATCTTGGACCCTGAGGGCTTTGGACTTTATGCATTTGGGGAGTCTTTTTGATCGCACTCTGCTGTCCGGAGGTGCGCCACTCTCGATCTAAATTGAGAAATCGCACTATGCTACCCGGAGGCGTAGGCCACTCTCAAAAGTCTCAATGCTGCACTCTACCTTTCTGCAGAAGGTCACTCTCAGACTTACTGTGGTCTGGGGTGCCCCCCCCCCCCTTTTCAGGTTATATTTGCAACGGATTGTTCTCAATTGGTGAAGATGGTTTCAGAACTAGAAGAATGACCAGCTTTTGCAAGTTATTTGGAAGATATCAAAACCCTGAAAGAGAGCTTGTTTAGCTCGGAGATCGTTCAGTACCTCGGACGAAGAATTTAAAGGAGGATAGTTTAGCACGCAGTGTCAGGACACAACCGTCTTTTGTCGTTAACATGGACGCAGATCTCACTGTTTGGTTTGCAGAGTCAGTTTGAGTCTATTTTTTAGTCGGTGACAAAAAAAAAATATCTCTTTTCAAAATACAAGTAAATAATATCCAATTTTTACATTTATACAAAGGACTGAAAAACACTCTTCTGGTAATAGTTAATAAATTGTCATCATGCTATATTATAGACAAAGTATAACGAAATTTTTACTTTGGGAGACACAATCGGAGTTATCAATTTCACTACGGGATACATTTGTAGATGACACACTTTATCTAAGCAAAATTTACCTTTGATACCCTCTAACTACTCAGTTTGTATTTTTTGTTAGCCTTTCTAACCAGAACCAACCAATTTGTTTTTTGCCTTCTTTAACTAATAAATTATTCTTCTCTTCCTATTTTCACCAAATATCTTGTTTTCTTATTTCTTCAAACCCTTAAATCGACGAAAAACTCACAAAGTGAACCTAATCCCTTTCTCCCCCGACATCTTCTCGATCTAGAACAAGCAAAATATTTTTAAAATAATTAATCTAATTATCTTCTTCCTTAAATCGAGCAACCTCTCACAAACCAAAGTCTAATCTCTTTCTCTTTGTTTTTATTTTCTTGATCCAGTGATTAGGTTGTCTAATTTTCTCTAATCAAGAATCTGATTCATCAATTGCAACCTGAGTTTGCCTCCGCCGCTTTGCTTTAATATCAATCTTCGACATGGAAAGTTATTTTTTGATTTCACAAGCAACTACATAATTGCAATGATCGGCCTAAGACAAAAATCGTTGTCTTTTTTATATATAATTTTGCTGAGAAACTATGCAGTGGACATGGTGAGACGGAGACGTCTTGCGGTTTTGTGGATGGCCATTTGGTGGATGGGAGATGCGTGGATTGGAGATTTGTGGAGGAGAGTTTTGTGGATGGTGACAAAGAAAACATCACAAAGCCTTTCATTATCTCGAACTCATGTATATATGCTAACAAATGAGGGATGGCAGTATATTTAACTTTGAATAGATGTGAAAGTGATTGTTGAAAAGTTTGTTGTTGCAAACAACACATGAATACACATGAGTTTCGGTGCTACCCAATAAGTCAGCACATCACCATATTCCGCTTTCGCAAGCCTAAATTCACAAAGCACACGACTTTCAAGATCTTCCATAGACATTTTTTCATGTGCGATATCATTCAGCCTACATATTCTATGTCCATCAAAACTCTTTTCATGTCTACAACGGTTTCATCCACATTTTTCTATACATATAGTTTTTGTCTATAATTTTCTCAACCATGACTAAATCATCCACAATTACCATGTCCAAATATTTTTGAAAAAAATTGTTAAAATATAAAAATTTATCTCAAAACGGATGTTCAAATGTAGAGAATAAAACAATATATTTAATTGTATCGATCAAATTTACTATTATGTATTCTAAAAATGAAAAATTTGCAAAATACTCATAACGATAAAATAACTACAAGCTAACTTGGTCACATAAAAAGCACAAGTTAACAATGACTCTAAGATCAGATTGATAGGGGACATCTTACGGCTAATATTAAAGACTGAATAAATAAAATGAATTAAAATACTGTTCATTCTAGTTACGTTTCATTGATTTATCAAAACCAACACATATTCTTCTTACAGCCAACCAAGAATTTCAGTCTAAAAAAAACAGCTGACACAAAAAAGTGTGAAAATGGTTTTGTATCTAGTAAACAAAATTTACAATAGGTAAGTCTCTCAAATATAATCATATTAAATATCTTCAATAAATATTTTATACTAAAATAGGATGATTTTCTTTAAAACAAATTTAGAAATGCACATGAAATAAACATTAACAACCAAACCATAGTTTTAAATTATCACATTACCAACCAAACCATATTAAAATAATGTGGGATATTGATCAAAAAACATTAATAACAATTGAAAATATTTATTCTTTATTTTTGGTTTCCAGTAGTGCAGTGTCAATTTTCGTAATATATATGTTGTAGAACTGATTCGACAGTTGCAAAAGAGAATCAAACAAACGATTTTTAGGTAAAACCAAGACTGACAAAACCATGCATGTGGCACTTTAAATCCCCATTCACAGCAAGAGAAGTTTTTTACTTTGGTTTTCTTTCTCTGGTTCTAAAATTTAAGACATTATTACGCCATGAAATCAGCGAAATATTATGCAATTCATAGTTTTATTAGAGATATAAAGCAAAGCGAACTCCTTTACTCTTTGATACCAGAAGGCTCTCCGACCGTGTTCTCCATCCGAGAAAACCATTCACCTATGCGTGTGTTGTCCACCATATCCTTACCCGATCTAAGGTACCTTATAGGCCTCAAAACACCAAATACTGCGAGATCGGCTAAGTTTGGTCTTGACCCACCTGTAAATAAATGCTACAATTACGGACCAATCAAGAAAGTGAGGACAATGAATTTGCATAGTAAAGTTGGATATACCGAGGAATGGACGCCCATTCAGGGCATCGACCCATGTCTCAGCAGCATCATAAAGAGCTGCACGTTCATCTGTTATGTTATATTTCTTCTTCAGTTTTTTTGACACAAAGTACATTGCCGTTGCTCCTGCATACTTTGCCACTAATCTTTCCGTGAAACCGAAATTTCCTAAAATTATCCAGAGGGCAATACATTAGGACTTAGACAAGATGTACACTCCTACCTACACAAGCTTTATGATTATATATAAAAATAGAAATCCTAAGAACTCATCCGGTTAGACCAATACCTATAACACATAAGTACATAAATACAAACAAAAGAGCATATAAAGAAAGAAGCAAACAAGACTGTAACCATACCATGGGTGGTGATGTAGTCAAAGGACTCCAGAGCCTCTGAAGTACTCCTGTATATGTTTGGTGACAAAATATGCACAAGGTGATTGTCAACCCACCTATCAAAGGTAGATTCATTATCAGCCGCAGGTTCTGTAGTGTCACATACCCTAGAACAAGAAACAAGTATTGGTCACCAAAATTAGAAGAAAAAAAAAAGATTCATACTTGCGCCATTTCATCTCTTCATCATCTTCAGACTTTGAAATTTCAGGGTGCATCCTTTGGAATAAGCTATCGATTATCACTGCACAATAGAAACAAAACATTACTCAATAAAGCATGTGTGGTCCTGAAAAGAGAAATAATCAAACAAACATTACACAAACCTGAAGAATCAACCAATTGTTCACCGTCAACAGTAAGGATTGGCACCTTCTTGTAATCAGACCATTTAATTTCTTTCTTAAACAAGGGATTCACTTCAACAATCTTGTATGGAATCTTGTTGAAATCCAAAAAGGCTACAGAGAAGATATAAACAATCACCAATCTATTAATGAAAGAACCTATGAAACAGGATCGGATCTAAAACATTTTACCTTTGACCTTATTGCAGAAAGGGCAGGCCTCGTACTGATACAGAACCACCTCTTTAGGGTTGAATTTATGGGCCATGTCCTTGGCGTGGACTTCCTGGCCGATGGAAGATGCGGCAGCGGCGGAAAAGAAAACGATCCCAGCGACTCCGCCGGCAAAAGTCGGCTTGGGTAGACCGCCAAATCTCGGGGACGGTGGCTCGGAGGAAGGAATCGTGGTCATCATCGCTGTTGTCTGAGCGAGCCGTGGTTGGACGGCGATGGAGGATGAGATAGTGCGCGCAGCGAGTCCGGTAACTCTCCTCATGGCTCCTTTGGGGAAAATGAGATTAGATCTCTGATTGTTCGCTTTGGAGGCTGTTTATTCAACCAAATGGGTTTTTAGGGTTTTAGATGCGTCCACGATCCAGTCTTTCAGATTTTTAGGTGCTTGCTGTGCTTTGCAAATAATATTTTTAATGAAAAGTTAAAGAGAATTCAAGATTTGAGTAAATACAAGAAAATTCAAGATTTGATTAAAATTCAAAATCTAAGAAAATTCAAAAAAAAAAAAAAACTTTAAATACTTATTTAATTAATATTTTTTTTCTTTAATTTGATTTTATGATGGTTTAATGAAATTATAAAATATGTAAAAGTTTTTAACAATTGGTTTCAAATAATTTTAATTGCAAAAGTGAAGTAAATTCTTTTATTTAAAAAAAAAAATCAAATAATATTATAGAAGTTGATATTTCGATTCGATGTTTTTCACTATGAAAAATCATCCAAACTCCACCAAATTTCATTTGATAGTTATTTTTTCAAAATCTATATTTTCCAATAAAGTGGAATTTGGAAGAACTTATAAAAAATACTAATCCAAAAAGTTTGAATTTCTTATAGACTTTATAAATACTACTTCATCTGTTTCACATTACTTCGATGTTTTTACCTCTAATGCACAAATATTAAAAAAATATTTATTTATTAAAAGCATTACTAAACTACAATTTAAAACTAATTTATTTAATTATAAATAAAATAATAAAAATTCAAATGATTACACAATTTTTGATAAAATTTAAAGTTATATAGATTTGTGCAAACATCATCTATAATGAAACAACAAAACTCCCTAAAACATCAAGTAAATTGACAGAGAAGGAAGAGATAAAATAAGAGGTGTTAAAACAAAAAGAATACAATAAGAGGTGTGAGGCGACTTGTACATTCTCTCCTCAATCAGTTATGCTTCAATCATGTAACCTGGCAGTTTGCCCTTCCATGAGTGTCGATCCATGTTAACCTTGGGTGAAGTTTCCAAATATTTTCTCTTAATGTGCCGGTCGTCAGCTCCGACTTCTGACCTAATTTTGTAGGTTGTGCTTCATCCTTTAACTTTCAAAAATCTTCTAACTCTAAGAAATCTTCCACAGTTATCTCTTTATCAAAATCCAAATATTCAAGTTATTCTCCATTCTCGAGTTCCGAAAAAAAATCTAACTCCAAGAAATCTTCTATGGTGATTTATCTGTCTAATCTAGAACAAGACAACTTAATACATTAGTGTTCTTCAGTTATGAGTCTGCAATGTCATGACATGAGAATAACTCACTTTTCAAAGATTTCAAGTGGTGTTGATCGACATTAGTAGTTTGTTTCGATCGATGATGATGTTGGATCTCTAAAATCATCTTTGTTTGCCCCGCTCATCTCTCCAGATCCATGATGATGATGATGTTAATCATCATATACCATGTATCTCAGCATAGATTTCATCTCAATCTCTAGAGTTACTGCAACATCATAAAAAATTGATGAGGAAGGTATCGGTGGTGGAATGCCATTCCACGTAGTGAGAAATTATTGTGGCAACTTCTTGTACCAACATATTGCTTCTCTAACAAGAGAGTATAGGAAGAGTTTGTATAGTCTTCAGAGACTCCATTGAACTTAATGGTCGACGCTAGATCTTCAAATGCTTCGAGGTGGTCAATGGACATTCATGAGGAAAACCATGAAAAAATATGTTGTTGGCATAGAAATCATCATGTCTGTTGTAGCCTTTAAGTGTCCTTTGTCTTTCGGTCCCAGCTTTGGATCAACAGCACTAACATCAGGTAGGTATGGGAACTTTACCCGATATCTGAAGCCGTAACCAAATCCGATCCAAAATTCTAACCAAAGTAACAAAATACCCGAACAACGAGAAATTGGATATCTGAACACGGACGAGTAATATCTGAACCCAAATGGATATCCAAAGATAACAGAATATATGTGTACTTAACTTTATATTTCTTGTTTACTTCTCTTATTTTATACAAAATATTTATATTGATGTTACACATAATTTAAGATCATATAATATGAATATAATTATGAATTGATATTTACTTAATAAAACATGTCAAGTTTTTTGTTTCGTGCATTAGCAAAAATTGTAGGCAAGTTTTCAAAACAAAAACCAAATTAGTGTCTTTTAATAAATATTATGGGTTTTCTTTTGCTTAGAATTATCAAGCTCTTCCATTTTTTCAATGATTGTGGATTTTTCGTGCTTTTCTTTGTTTTTATTTTCAGATCTGAATTCGGTACAACTTGTATAGTTTGGTAGAATTCAGTACATATGTCAGTTGTACTAAGTGCGATTCAATAAAATTCAGTAAAACTCTGTTAGTATTACTAAGAGTAACTTAGTCTCATTAGTGCTAGTATTTGACTACATCTGACTCAGTATAATTAACTTCCTTATAACCAGTATTACGCAGTATAACTCAGTATAATTAATTTTAGTAGTACTCAGTATAAGGAAGTATAATTCAGTATCACGAAGTATAACTTAATACAACTAAGTAAAAGTATATCAGTATAGTGTAGTATCTAAAATTTGAAAATCAACCTTTTCTCAAATTAATAATTTTGAAAATAGAAAGGGAAAAATCAGATTAACATATTTTCATTAAATGATATAAAAATATTAGTTGAGATATAGTGAATTTGTTTTTGTCATATAAGAATATATAAAATGATGGCTCGTGTAATCAGTGAAGGCAAGAGATGAGGTGTATAGTGGTAGTGATACTTAAGAAATGATTAAGTTATTAATTTTATATGAAGGATGAGTTTTATTTAAGAAATGTACTTTAAACAAAAAAATAGGAGATAAGGGTAATAATAATATAAAAATTCTGCACAAATTACAGTTACTTTAGATCATCTCCAATGTATTTCTCTATTTTTACCTCTAAAATAGAAGAATTCTATAATATAGATGTTTTGCTCCAATGTATTTCTCTAAAATAGAGATCTCCAAATATAGAGTAAAATATAGAAAATAGCAATCTCTATTTTAGAGGTAGAAATAGAAGTAGGTTAGAATGATTTTGTATCTAAATGCTATTATAGAGGTAAAAATATAGGAGGGTTGGAGATGCTCTTAGATATAAATAAGAGCAGATAAATATATTTTTACTTTTTATTTTTTTATCTTCATTTTCCAAAGTTGGGTTTAAAATGAAATATTTGAATTGTCCACAATTATATATATTTTCTTAACTTTTATATGCATAAATAAAAATAGTTTAATTCTTATAAATATGTATGAATATAATAATTGTAATAGTTTTCTATTACTTTTAGAATATTTTGACATCTTTAAAGCAATTAAATTCTAGAAAATTATATCCATTTAATAACCCTTTTGGGTGATGCGTTTAATCGTTTATGTTAACGATTTAAAAATTTGTACATTAAATATTGGTTAAATTATTGTATATTTTATTTCGAATAGGCCTCAAAAACCAGTTATGTTGATTTTATATATGTAGAATATGAGAAAATTGAAAATATATTGAACCAATAAACTGTTTAAAAATAATAATTATACGGTTAAAGCTAGTGGTGTTACTGATCTTCAAATACATTTCCCATGGCCAGGTTATTGATCTTTAAGTATATGATTGAGATGATCTTAACCTTAAGATGGTAAGCTTGTTCAGTATAACGGTGTTGTACATCCACATCAAATAAACGTTAAGATATTACATAAAAGGTGAAAGTTTACACACCAAGGCTAGGTTCATGGCATCTAATTGTTGCAAATATGTTTGTTCATATGGTTAATCACATTCCTCTGAACCACCAAAACAATTTAATCAAATATAAAATTACAAAAAGTAGTAATGAAAGAGTCAGAAATCTCGTGTGGAAAATCGACGCTCATCACATCTATAAGACGTTTGCTTTCGATATTGTTTGGATTTCATCATTCCCCTCCAAGAGAATCAAAATGTAAAGGAAAAAATAGGTAGAGAATTGAATTAACTATGATACGATATAGATTATATCAGTTCGGAGGCCGGAGGACAAAGAACTGCGTTGATATATATAGAAGACAAATGATTCGCCCTAGTTGCGTTGGTATTGGGCGTTTAGGGCCCATTTAGGAATACAAGGTTACACAGTAACGCTTATAAAAAGGGTCCAATTAGAGAAACTACGTTACACATTAGAGTTGGTTACATATTGGCCACTTTTTTTACTTTTGCTAACGTTCAGGGCCATTTTCAGTTTGTAGCATACTTTTTCTTTTCTTTGAACAACTGATTTGTCCTAAATGTCATTTCTGAACAGAAGCTTGGTTCGATGCGGTTTAGTAAATAAAATGCAAGTATGTAATCAGTTTAGTTTAATTGGTGGACATTTATTAGGTAGTTGTCTTGACTGTTATAGCACATATCGACAATGACTAAATTAAATGTTTTTTCCTCGTATGTAAATAAGCTGAAATTTCTTTGGCCCAGATACAACTATTAGGATTGAGAGGTTTGTTCATAAAATATTACAAAGGTTAAAATGTGGATTGGATAGTGGCACGTACACAATGAAAAAAAAAACAAGTTAAGAATGATAAGCACAAAGTTAAATATTCCAATATCTTACAAAGACAAATGTTATGTTGAAAGCAATGCAAAAATAAACCAAAGTTGGAGTACACAAACTTAAAGCATACAGATTATAAGTCGTCATATTACAGATGATTGTGGACGAGAGTCGTGGGCGGGGGTGTTAGGAAGTGGAAGTTGTGTACAAGTGGGTTGTGGACGGGTGAGGACAAGATAGCATCCACATCTGTTGAAGTCATCCATGAACAAGACAATGACGGAGCAAACAACCTTGGAGCTCGTCCACTCTCTGAAACTCCAGCCACATCAGATTCCGAACTCATCCACGGTGGATCCTGAACTCACCTACAGCCGATCCCAAACTCCCCTACGGCAGATTCTGAACTCAACCACAGCTGATCTCGAGCTCACCCAATTCCAAGCTCATCCACTTTCTGGAACTCCATTGCAACTACCCCGAGCTCACCCACGGCAAATCCCAGCTCACCAATACTGAATCTCAAGCTCATCCACTCTCTGAACCACCACCACAGCTACCTCCGAGTTCATCCACGGTGGATCCCTGAGCTCACCAATGTCAAATCCCAAGCTCATCAACTTTCTAGAAAACAAAGTGAATCTCTATGTAGATCCCATAGTTCTCTTCTCTCTCAACAAAATAAACTTTCGTCCTGGATATGATAGATGTTCGCAATCACCATGACATCCAGAATTGTTTTCGATTAAGAAACCAAAGAAACAAAGCTCTCATACCAACTGATGCAGAGGAAGATAAGGTAAACAATCGATCAAAGAAGAACTTTTAGGGTTCTAGAGACATGTTCTTGGTTCAATCAAGATTTTCTTTCGATAGCGTCTTGAAACCAACTTCCTGTACTGATGAATTTAATCAATCAATAATAAGGCAACTCAAAGAAGATGAATTAAATCAAATCTCTTTCAAGGTATAAAACAAAAACTCGTTTATTAATTATCAAAGTCTGAATGCAACATGTTTAAGGTGAGTTTGGTCTCTCAGAAAGTAAACAATACTAAAAATGGGTCGAACAGAGGTATTTATTAGATATCGGAGTGAGGTTACAAAGGTGGAGAAATAAGGAAACAAACCGGAGCACGGAGAGCTTTTAACCGGAAAAGTACACAAGCAGAGAGATGATTGTACGGACTAAAACCCTAATCTCGCCGCTCAGTGTGTTGTGTCTAAGTGTCGATCCCTTCTTCTTTGCTTTCTCATCCTCTTTTATACTCCCTGCTCGGATGACTTGACCTAGTCTCCTTCCCAATTCATTGGGCCTTGTCGGCCTGTCGGGCTTGACGTCGGTCTTGTCTTGGGAAGGTGGGCCGACCGTTGTTATCTCGGCTGAGAGCAGCCCATGGTCGAGCTGTGAGCGCCGAGTTGCGGCTCCTCGGCTAAGGGCCGGCTAGTTAACTCGGTTGGGCCTTTGTTCGATGGGATTTGAAGATGGGTACAATCTATCCCCAACAGTAAGTCCCCCCCTAGTTTATTGATGAATCGAAGGACCGGTCATCAATGAATTTGGTTTCATTAGCTTGGAGAACAAAGGGATATGCCGAGTATTCGAAATGATTTTCTATCGTGGGATTTCTCGGTCGTTACTGAGAGAGGGGGATTCGTCGGCGGGGTAACGAACCGGCGGAATCAGAGATCCTTTTGAAAAGTCGGACCGAGAATTCAGACCGGAGTGATTGATGGGTTTTAAGGGTCGCAACCGAGAAAGCGAACCGGCGCGACTGCGTGATACGCGCGAACAGTAATCGCGCCCATTTAGGCCTTTTTAGGCGTAATAATAGCGCCTTGATCCGAGAGCCCACCTCTCCTTATAAATAGCGCTCCCTTCTCTCATTTCTTCAGATTTCTCTCCGCGTCTGAAAGGTAATTTCTCTCTCTACTCTGCTTCTCTCTCTTAATCCTTGCTTTAAGATTTCGATTATTTGAGATGTCGTCGTCTCGAAGTTTGTCGCGAGAACAAAAAGGAAAGCAAGTGGCTTCTGTTCGGAGTTCTTCTGAAGATCCTGCGGAGGAGATTTGTCATGAAGCGATGATGGATACCCAAAACATGGATTAGCCTCAATGTTTGCTCGTCGCAGATGCGGAGGCTCAGTTCCGAGGAGAGGGTGGCGGCCAAGATGATGTTGACACCACGATGATCCCGAGGAGTTTTTATCCCGGGAACCTGTTTGCCGACGAGGGTCCCTTAGAGAGGTCGAGGGTCCGTCGATCAATTGTTGCTGGTCAGGATTGGGGAAATGTCGAAGAAACCCGATCAACGACTGAATTGGTGGAAGCGCTTCTTCGGAACCTGAGTGCAGTTGGAGTGACTTTCATCATTCCGAGAAAAGACCAAAGACCTTGGTCTCCTCCGAGAGGATACCAATGCGTCTACGAGTCGTACTTTCAAAACGACACGAAGCTTTGGTTCCTGATTCCTCGGATTGTCACTGCATACGCCTTTCGGCGGGGAATTGCTCTGAGTCAGCTTATTAACGGTGCAGTTCGCCTGATGGTCGCGACGGCTGTTGTTGTAGCAGAGGCTGGCACGTCGCTGAGTGTCAGGGCCTTCGAAGAGCTGACGTCGGTGTCCATCTCGAAAGATGGCATTATCTCGATAAGGCAGCGACCGAGTTACAATGTCATCGCTGGGGGTCCGTCGAAGACCACTGATTGGCAAAGACATTATTTCAAATCCAACATATCAGCCTTCGAGGAACCACCGAGTTCCAAATATCGCATTTTTTGGAATGCAGATTTTGGTACATATACTAACTCATTTACTTCCGTTGCACAGGTTTATCTGACCTTATGTCTCTTTGTTTTTCTTTTGGCTTGCAGTTGCTCATCCGAACGTTGCCACTTACTCGGAGGATTGGGAGAATCGCGTCCGAACAATTGTCTTGCAAAAACAGGACCACTGGAACAATTTCACTTGGGATAGAATCCGGGGAGCGATTGATCGGATCACTAATCGTGAGCTTTTCATCCCTTTCATTTTCTCGTTCACTAGTTGTATGCTATGAACTGACTGTTGATTTTTGTTCGCAGAGGATGGGATCTCAAATTCCGTTCCCTACGTAAAGCATCCGATGAACAAAAGGTTGTCGATTTTCACTCCCGCCGAGCAAATAGAGATTAACCGGGCCAGACAGATGAAGGAGCTTCCAGACCTTTCCGAAATCGGGCTGCTCGGGCGAGTGCCAAGAAAAAGAAGCCTGGAAGTGGAGCTGGGTCGGCCGAGGCGCGAGATGTTGTCGCTTCCGCGGAAACCGCAAGGGCTCCAGCTGGTGGAAACACCAAGAAGAGCTCTTCTAATAAGAAGAAGGAGTCGCATGTTCCTTCGGAAAGGGATGACGAGGAGGAAGTCCCCGAGCAACAGGGGGATGCGGGGGAGCTTCCCGAAGAGACGCCTGCGGAGCGTCCTTCAAAGAAGAAGGACAAAGAGAAGAAGAAGAGGAAGTGCATCGACGCTGACGCTGGGGCGCTGACTATCGCCGTCCCGGATACCGAAGATCCATCTCCGGAGGAAGTTCCTCTAAGAAAAAGGAGGAAGAAGGCTGATGGAACGACCCGTGCATCTTCTGTTAGCGAAGATGAGCTTAATATGCTCGGTGTCTGTACAGCCAAGCTTTCGGGACAAGGAAATGCCTTGAAGAGATAAGGGATTCGGGGACCGACATTCCGCAAGAGACCATAGACACCTACGCTGAGCAAGAGGAGCATTTCAAGGAGGAAGCGGCTCACTTAGAGGTGAAGGAGATTCCGGAAGACTTCTTGCGTCTATCTCCCTTGGTTTTGGAGTCCCAATTTCTGGTTGAAGATGTGTGGAAGAAGATTAACCCTTATGGGTCGAATCTCCACATGATCGACTCGGAGACTGCAGATGCTCTCCGGACTCCTCGTGTTGAAAGGGTCTCTCGTGCTGAGGACCTCGCTGACGGTCGCATCCTCTCGGTTGGATCCTCCAGTCATCAACCCGGTCAAGTTCTTATCTCGGAGGCTCAGGTTCCTCGAGAAGCGGCTCCTCAACCGGATCAGGTCGCAAAGCCTACGATTGTCCTTTCCGACTTCCCGTCTAAAGCCGCCCTCAAAACTGCTAGTCTAACTAGTTCCAGTACCGATGACTCGGAGTCGGGATCCAAATCAAAATCTAGTGGTGAGAAATCAGGGCATCGTTCGGGGGGGGGAGATGGTGTAGAACCCTTGGCTGTTCAAACGTGGGAGGAAGCGTCGAGTCGACCGTTCGGGCGCGTCTCAGGTCCCGAGGAAGATGAAGTGGGAGGGACCGATAGAAGCAAAGAACCCCCCCCCCCCCCCGAAGAATGAGCTTATTGTTGTTGTTGTTTTTTTTGTTTCGGTTACGGCTCTTCGAAGCCTTTGAACTTTTTGCCCGGGTGGGCTTTTGTTGTTGTATTGACTTAGGAATTTTTCCCTTTTATGTTTCTTTGGAACCTTTTGAATATTTGCCCGGTGGGCTTTTATCGTTTACTCGGAGTTTACTCCCCTTATCTTTTGTGCTAAGGTTCCCTCGAAATTTCTTTCAAGTATTTTCACTTTAGGCAATCTAAAGATAATTACGAATTTCTTTCCTGCCGATTAGGTGCTTATGAATCCGGTTAATCGTATAAAGTTAGACGGAATAAACAAAAGCAGGAAACTTATTCGAAGATAATTTTATCAAGAAAAAGTGTCCAAACGCTACACGGTGAATAAGAGAAACTTGGTCGGCCAACCCCTTGTTCTTTATTCGTGATAAGGTTCGAAGATTTCTTGAAGAATCGGTCAATGCGGGTTGCATCGGTGACGCGGATTTCTGTTTCCCTTTGCTCGGGATCTGATCAAGATTCGAGCAATTGATCGGGACGAGTGCCTGTGCGCCGCTTGTTAGGTAAGGGGCTGGCATCGTTTGCTCGAAACAATCCCCGTAGTGTTAGTATTGATAGAACAACAGGATGAATTGTCAAGTCTAAATGTTTGGTTTTTGTTTTTGTTGGGGCTGGACCCCTTAGAGGGGATGCCTACGTACCTCCGAGGAGGATCAAGCCTTTCATAGTTCGGTTTGCCCGAGCAAAAGTTACGTAGGTCATTGCTCGGACGTGTAGAAGTGACCGTAGGGTGCATCTACTCGGTTTTTTTTTTTTTTTTTTTTTTTTTTTTTTTTTTTTTTTTACGAGCAAACTGTGACGGTAGTCATTTGCCCGACAGAATATGTATAGAGTTCCAGGCTCGTGGGACTGCTTGAGTTCCAGGCTCGTGGGACTGCTTCTCCCTGGGAAGTCGCAAGTCGATAAACTCCTGGTTTTACGACTTGGGTGATCTTGTAAGGTCCTTCCTAGTTTGCCCCGAGCTTTCCAGCATTCAGCTCTTTGGTGTTCTCGAAGACTTTTCGTAGGACTAAGTCTCCGAGTTCGAGGGGTCTTGCTCGGACTTTCTTGTTGTAGTAGCTCTCGATCTGGTTCTGATAATTCTGGATTCGAAGTAGGGCTTG
This sequence comes from Hirschfeldia incana, assembly GCA_026261945.1. Taxonomy (NCBI): domain Eukaryota; kingdom Viridiplantae; phylum Streptophyta; class Magnoliopsida; order Brassicales; family Brassicaceae; genus Hirschfeldia; species Hirschfeldia incana. The sequence continues at coordinate 948,687 of JABCMI010000063.1, forward strand.
ATCTCTCTTTTCCTCGAGCTCGGCGAGAGCATCCAGCAGCATCTTGCGGTTAAGCTCGACGTACTGGGGCATCTTTGCTCGTCGAAGACTTGTGACATTGACTTCTGCGGGAGCCATCGCCTCCATTCCGTAAGCAAGGGAAAAGGGGGCGGATTTGGTCGCGCCTCTTGGGGTTGTTTGGTGCGACCAAAGGACGCCGTCGAGTTCATCGGCCCAATGTCCTTTTTTCAGGTCGAGACGTTTCTTGATTCCATCGATGATGATCTTGTTCGAAGACTTGGCCTGACCATTCCCCTGGGGGTATCTCGGCGTCGAAGTACTTAGCCTGATATCCCACTTGCTGCAGAAATCCTTGAATCCTCCCAAAATGAACTGAGAGTCATTGTCCGTCACGATTTCATAAGGTAAGCCGTAACGACAAATTATGTTTTTCCAGACAAAACCTCGAACTTCTTTCTCGGTCACTTGAGCAAAAGCTTTAGCTTCAATCCACTTGGTGAAATAATCAGTTAGGACTAAAACAAAACGACGCTGGCGGGAGTTCGGCATTGAACCGATGATATCCATTCCCCATCGCATGAATGGGTATGGAGCTGCTGAGGTTCTTAATAGCTCGGTTGGGCTGTGGATGATCGGAGCGTGCCTTTGGCATTTGTCGCACTTCCGAGCATATGCTTCGCACTCCGGGTTAATTGTCGGCCAAAAGAATCCTACGTTTTGGATTTTCAAGGCGAGTGCTCGTCCTCCGGAGTGGTTTCCACCTGCTCCTTCGTGAGTCTCAGCCATGACCAGCCTCGTTTGCTCTCCATAAATGCACTTGAGCAGGACCTTACTAGCTGTTACGCGGTGGAGTTCGCCTTCCATGATGACATAGTGTCCACTACGTCTCTTGAGGCGTCTCGCAGCCCATTTATCAGCTGGAACCGTCCCGTTTGTGAGGTACTCGATAAACTCCGCTCTCCAGTCGTTCGATACTTGATCTTGATCGGTCATTTCGATGTCGCCGTTGGTCTCTGACTGGGATGTCTTCTCGGAAACTGTGGTGACAAAGTCCATTGCCTCCCCCGAGATGTCGATCCTCGGTTTCTCAATCTGATGGATCGGGATGGTCCTCTTGACTTGGTCACGAAGCTTGCTTCTGAGTGCTGCCAAGGCATCGGCACATACGGTCTCTCCTCGGGGAACCTTTGTTAGTTCGAAAAATTACAACTCCTTTGCTAGAGCTTGGACAACTCGAAGGTAAGCGTCCATCCTGTCGTTCCGTGCATCGTACTCCCCGCTAAATTGACTTGCAACTAGTTGCGAGTCACAATATGGGCTTAGTCGTTTTGCCTTAACTGCTTTCGCGAGACGAAGTCCCGCGATGAGCGACTCATACTCGGCTTCGTTGTTGGATGCCGGGAAACCGAAGCTGAACGACTGTCTGATAAGTTCTCCTGTTGGTGACTGGAGTTGGACCCCTGCTCCCGAGCCTTTGTTCGTCGAGGAAACGTCGACGTGGAGAATCCAATTTGGATCGTGTACTTCGAGATCTTGAGCCAACTCGGGTGACAACTCTACGAGAAAATCCGCGAGAACCTGAGCTTTGGCTGCTGTTCGGCACTTGTAAGTGATGTCGAGCTCTCCAAGCTCGATCGCCCACTTGGTTAGTCGGCCAGCTCGGTTCGTGTTCTGCAACACGGTTCTCAGCGGTTGATCGGTAAGAACTTCCACCGAATGAGATTGAAAATAAGGACGGAGTTTTCTTGCTGACTCTACCATCGCCAAAGCCATCTTCTTGAGCGTTGGATACCGGGTCTCGGGTCCGGTCATCGGCCGGCTCATGTAGAATACCGGTCTTTGCTCGCCGCGATCTTCCTTAATCAACACACTACTGATAGCAGCGGAAGACACATCAATATACATAGACAAGACGTCGCCTACGTCTGGCTTGGCTAAGATTGGGGGAGTCGTAAGGTAGTGTTTGAGTTGGGTAAATGCTTCCTCACACTTGTCATCCCAGAGAAATTTCTTGTTTCCTCGGAGGAGATCATAGAAGGGAAGACATTTGTCGGTTGATCGGGAGATAAACCTGTTGAGAGCTGCGATTCTGCCGGTAAGTCGTTGGACTTCTCGGCAGTTTCTTGGACTTGGAAGATCGAGGACGGCTGAGATCTGTTTCGGATTTGCTTTGATTCCTCTTTGTGTTACAATGTATCCAAGAAATTCACCAGATGAGACGCCAAAAGTGCATTTGGCCGGATTCAACTTCATCTTGTATGCATTGAGGATTTCGAAGCACTTTTGCAAATGGGTTAAGTGCTCTTCTGCTCGGAGCGACTTAACCAGCATGTCATCAATGTAGACCTCCGTCGTCTTCCCGAGTTGCTTGGCGAACATGCGGTTAACCAACCGTTGGTACGTCGCACCTGCGTTCTTTAATCCGAAAGGCATTACTTTGTAGCAGTAAGTTCCTCGATCAGTGATGAACGAGGTCTTCTCTCGATCCTCGGGGTGCATCAGGATTTGGTTGTACCCCGAGAAAGCATCCATGAAGGTAAGCATCTCGTTTCTGGCGGTCGACTCGACGAGTCGATCGATGTTCGGCAACGGGTAGCTGTCTTTCGGGCAAGCCTTGTTGAGATCCGTGAAATCAACACACATGCGCCACTTGCCATTCTTTTTCTTTACGACGACCGGATTGGCTAACCATTCCGGGTACCTGACTTCAGTAATTGACCCGGTGTCGAGTAGGCGTTCCACTTCTTCAACGACTGCCTTTGATCTCTCGGGACCCAACTTCCGCCTCTTCTGACGAATTAGCTTGATGTTCGGGTCTACGTTCAATTCGTGAGTCGTGATCGCGGGATCAATTCCTTGCATGTCGGACATCGACCATGCAAAGGTTGATAAATTCTTCTTCAAAAAATCGATAATCTTGAGCTTCATTTCATCGGAGAGATATGCGCCGATGCGGAGAACTTTGCTCGGGTCCGAATCATCCACTGGCACCTCGAGTACTTCCTCCTTCTGAGGGCATACCTTGCTTATTGGTGGTGATACCGAATTAACGAGGGATTGTGATCGTTGTAGCTTGACGGTCGCGATCAGGAGATCTCGGGCCGCACGCTGGTCTCCGCGAATAGACTTGATTGTTCCGTCAATTCCCGGGAACTTGACGCACTGATGATACGTGGATGCGATTGCTCGCATTGAATGTAGCCACGGGGTTCCGAGAATTACGTGATAGGGAGTCTTTGTGCTGACTACCGAGAACTTGACTATTCTGGTCACTCCTTCTGCTTGGACTGTCAGACGGATTGTTCCGAGGGTTACTTCGGAGGATCCATTGAAACCAGTAAGTGTCCTCGACGATGGTTTTATATCCTTTAGATCGATTCCCATCTTGATCAGAGTCTCCTGAAAAATGATGTCCACCGAGCTTCCGGTATCGATGAGCACCTTAGTAACGTCGTACTTATCGATTGCTAGGACGACGAGCAGTGGATCGTTGTGAGGTAGGCTAACTTCGAATAAATCATCCGTAGAGAAAGAAATCTTGGGATCGCTGGGAGGTTTCTGTGGCAAACGCTGAGATGTTTCTGCTTGTCGGCGATGACCCTTCACAGATCGCACCGAGTCTCCGCAAGGCGGTGATCCTCCCATGATTACGTTGATTTGTGGTCTTGTGCTTGATCGCTTCTTGAGAAGGACGTCGCAGAGATCTTTACTCTCCTCCTGTTGATCGGCTTTGTTACGGTTCAGCTTCTCGCGTAAGTCGCCTGCTTTAGCGTTTAGTCGCTCTCGCAGATCAGAAACGGGAACTTCATCGGGAGACGCATGCTTCAACTGTTTAGCGCCAAGCTTCGACCTGAGATCAGAAGTACCAGGGGGTTTCCCGATCTCCGGAGTTGCCTTTCTCTTAAGAAATTCTCGCAGGTCTGACGTCTCGAGAACTTCTTCTGCATAGCTTTCTTCGTCAGATGACGACTCGGGGTTGGGCGCGAATAACTTCGATCCTCTGCCTGACCACTGGTTGGTCTTCGTCTCCTGAGACGTCGTCGTCGTCGTCTCGCTGAGGCGCCTATTCGGAATCCTTTGGTTTCGGGTTATCCTGTTTAGGCTTGCCTTGATTCTTCCTCTGGTTCTTTCGGTCCTTGTTCCTGCTCCAACTGTTCTCACTCTTAGGTTTTGGAGAGGGAATCCTAAGCTCACTGCTTTCGATCGAGGAGAGGAACTGTGCGAAGAGCGTCTTGCATTCCGAGGTATCATGGCCCTTGACTCCGTGTAGCTTGCACGACTTAGTGAGACCTGGGGGAGTTTTGGACGACCCTGCCACATCATCGACTTGAGCTGGCGCGGTGGCTGCGGTTGCTCGGGGCGTTTCATCCGAGGAATCCGTTTCTCGGTGAAACGTGTTCCACTTCTTGCTGTGCTCGTCGACCACGTAAAGGAGACCACCCTTCTGATTGTTTTTGTTTGAGGAAGCATGCTGACGCGGTTCGACGTGAGTGATGGTGGCGTTCTTGGTCGCCGTTTGCTTCGCAGCATTGTGTTTGCTCCGAATGGCATTGGTGTCTTCTTCCATTCGGATGAAGTTATGAGACCGGACAATGGCATCCTGTAGGGATAGGGTAGGGCTCCGATAGAGGTCTTCTCGGAACTTGCAGTCTACTTGGATGGTGTTCATCAACGCGTCGATAGCAATGTTATCAGGGATGTTGATTCTTGACACGATTGACTTGAACCGCTCCATGTAGTCGCGGAGGCTCTGGTCTTTCTTCTGCTTCAAGTTCCAGAGACTTGAAGCTGTGGCCTCTCGCTTGGTAAACATGATGTAAGTCTTAAGGAAAGCCGAGGAAAGCTCCTTGAAGCTGCTGATTGAATCCTCGTCGAGTCCGGAGCACCACGTCATGGCTTGCTTGTTCAGCGTCTCGATGAAGAGTTGGCAATAGCCAGCATCCTTTTCTTCTGCAGAGAGCCGAGCTCTCGCCATAGCTATGTTGAAAGCTGTCAAGTGCTCGACTGGGTCTCCTCCAGGCTTATAGTCGGGTAGCTTCAACTTGTCCATCTTCCTGATCCTTACTCTGGTTAACTCCTTAGTAAAAGGAGTTCGCGAGGTTGAGGCGATAATGCTGTCTATCTCGGGGTCTGCAATTGTTGCTTGGTGAATCCTCGAGCTCATTTGTTGAAGGTTGAACTTTAACTCGGCGATTTCTCGGATAGTCGCTTGGTCGGATATCGCCAGAGGGGTCTCAGCTGCTAGGGTTCTGACCTGCTCGGTTTCGTTTACCGCTATACCTTCCGTTGGAGTAGGAGGGTTTGTATCGAAGAGCTGTCGTCGGAACGGAAGGCCGCTGGTAAGCGGTGCGCTGAGGGCAGCAACGATGGCGGCGAGCCATTCATTCGTTGCTTTCTGGATCTCTTCTTGCTGAGCGAGTCGGGCCATGACCGAGCTCATGAAATCCGACGGGGGAAGGGGAGGAGGCGGAGGAGGAGGAGTGAGTTCCGGCTCCTCTCCAGAGGCACTAGGGTTTGCACCTGTGGACGTCATACCGAACTAAAAACACTGAATCTGTTCAGCCCCACAGTGGGCGCCAATTGTTTAAGGTGAGTTTGGTCTCTCAGAAAGTAAACAATACTAAAAATGGATCGAACAGAGATATTTATTAGATATCGGAGTGAGGTTACAAAGGTGGAGAAATAAGGAAACAAGCCGGAGCTCGGAGAGCTTTTAACCGGAAAAGTACACAAGCAGAGAGATGATTGTACGGACTAAAACCCTAATCTCGCCGCTCAGTGTGTTGTGTCTAAGTGTCGATCCCTTCTCCTTTGCTTTCTCCTCCTCTTTTATACTCCCTGCTCTGATGACTTGACCTAGTCTCCTTCCCAATTCATTGGGCCTTGTCGGCCTGTCGGGCTTGACGTCGGTCTTGTCTTGGGAAGGTGGGCCGACCGTCGTTATCTCGGCTGAGAGCAGCCTATGGTCGAGCCGTGAGCGCCGAGTTGTGGCTCCTCGGCTAAGGGCCGGCTAGTTAACTCGGTTGGGCCTTTGTTCGATGAGCTTTGAGGATGGGTACAATCCATCCCCAACACAACAGTAGACTTGAATGCTTATTTATAACAAATCATTAGATCTAGAAAACCCTAATCTTAACTAAAATAGAAAAATCCATTAAAATAGAAAAATACAATAAAAGGTAGACATGAACCGAAAAACTAACTTAATATAATTAATAAAATATTTAGAAATATTCCAAATACTTATTTGTATCAAATATACATGAACCCAAAAAATAACCGACCAGAGTAGACCCAGACCCGAAAAGAACTGACCCGAATAGACCCGACCCGACAAGAACCAATTTGTACCTGATTTAAAAACATGTATATCCAAAACTATGGGTTTTGTTTTCTATTATATATATATATATATATATTTATTTATTTTATGATTTAGTTGAAATATGGTTAACAATATTTATTATTATTTTGAAACATTTTAAAGTAATATGAAGTTTTAAAATGTAGAATTTTAGAGTTAAAATTATTTATTTTGATTATTAATAGTTTAATTTAAGCTATTTTGTAAAATTTTAGATATATATATATATATATATATATATATATATATATATATATATATATATATATATATATATATATATATATATATATGAAAAATATAGACTAAATTTGAGTGAGTTTGGATATGTTATGTCTTTTTCAGATCCTAAATATCCGAACCCGATTTGAACCTGATATGAACCCAAAAATTACGAATATTTTACAGGTATTTGAATTATAAACCAAAACCAATCCGGACCCCACAAGATCCGACCCGAAACCGATCTGAAAATCATAAGTACCTATATAGATCTAAATTTTCAGGACCCAAAAAATCCTGACCCGATAAGATCCGCCCCGAGGACCCAGACGGCCAGGCCTACCCTAAACTATCCCCTAGTATATATTTGCGAAGTGATTTTGCCACATGTCCTCTCTATAATTAGTTTCACAAAAAAAATGGTGACATGTCTACTTCAATTGATGACATGGCCTATAATTAAATATGACATGGACAAAAATGATGACATGTCTAATAAAATTGATGACAGGGCCTATAATAAAATATGACATGGATAATTGTATTTAATGTAAATATATATATATTTTTGGAAATATTTATAGAATATGGTAATAACTCATATATTACATTTAGTGTCGATCTATATTTTTGGAAATATTTTTAAAATATGGTAATAACTCATAAATCATCATTAAAATAAATATATTCAAATATGGCATTAAAAATTTCGAAAATATCATTTAATTATATATTTTAAAATTATACAATTTTATTACAATTTTCTTTCAAAAATGTATTCTTTTTTTTGAAAATTAATAAAATTTAATCGTAAAATCATTAATTTTTGATAAATATTATCTAATTTTAATTTCTTATAATTATAATTTTTTTACTACAATTTTTTAATATATTTAATTAATAAATAGAAAGAAAAATTTATCTAAGATTATAATTTTAAATATATACATGCATATTCTTAAATAAAATTTAAAATAAACAAAAATAGTTGTATATTAATTTTATGTTCAATTAAAAAATTGTATTAAGATAGTGATAAGAAAAATAAATTTTTTGTTTTAAACATAATTTATAATGCATTTATTAAAAATATATTTTAATTTTTTTTACTGCACATGGTACAGGAAAACACCTAGTAAACCTTATACGCTAAACCCTAAATTTTTGCAAAACAGTAACAACCATTATCACCTGCATTTAGGTAGCGTTTGGGGAAAACATTGGCAAAACCGAATAAGCCCTATGTTGTGAACCACTCAAATCATCAGTTGTAGGAATTATGATTGAACATTTTTTTTATCTGCTTTCTTTTTCTCTATTATAGTACTTCATTACGTTGAAACTGTGATTACTATTTTATTTTGGTGAGATCATATAAAAATTATTATTAATTTTTAATAAAGCTGTGACTTATGTGATAAGAGTCCATTATTGGATACGATCACAAGACCCAAAAATTCCGCAATGGACTCCACGCTACTGATGCGAAGCATATTATTGCCCTTGTTCCTGTCATTATCCGTGGTCCAATCACGTCTGTACACGTCATCACAGAAGATCCAACTTCCCGGCGATTCCTTGGCCCTCTCCGTTACCGATTTCGGCGCCACCGGCGATGGCATCCACTACGACACCTCCGCGATACAGTCCGCCATTAACGCCTGCAATCATCACTACATCTCATCTTCCTCCATCTGCCGCGTCACGTTTCCTTCCGGCACCTATTTGACCGCCAAGCTCCATCTCCGATCCGGCGTCCTCCTCGATGTGACGGAGAACGCCGTGCTTCTCGGCGGACCGAGGATCGAAGATTATCCGGGGGAGACTTCGTCGGAATGGTACGTGGTGGTGGCGAACAACGCGACGGATGTTGGAATCACCGGCGGAGGAGCAATCGACGGACAGGGATCGAAGTTCGTGGTGAGATTCGACGAGAGGAAGAACGTGATGGTGAGCTGGAATCAGACTGGGGCTTGCTTGGGTGATGAGTGTAGACCTAGGCTTGTTGGATTCGTTGACTCCACCAATGTTCAAATCTGGAACATCACGCTACGTGAGCCTGCTTATTGGTGGTCAGTACTACTATCTTTACTTGTTCACTGTTTAAGCCGAAGATCCAGAACTGATTTAGATTTGGATTTTGCAGTTTGCATATCGTGAGGTGCGAGAACACTTCAGTCTACGACGTGTCAATCCTAGGCGATTTCAACACTCCGAATAACGATGGCATCGACATAGAAGATTCGAACAATACTTTCATAACTCGGTGTCACATTGACACAGGAGATGACGCAATCTGTCCCAAGACTTATGCTGCTCCGCTTTACAATTTGACAGTTACGGACTGCTGGATCCGGACCAAATCCTCCGCCATTAAACTTGGTAGTGCGAGTTGGTTTGAATTCAAAGGGCTCGTCTTTGATAACATCACCATTTTTGAATCTCACAGAGGCCTTGGCATGCAAATACGTGATGGAGGTAAACAGTTTCCTTCCTTGGCTGCATATTACTCAGAAACTACTCATGTAAGTGACCTTTTTTTGCAGGAAATGTGAATGGCGTTACGTTTTCGAACATGAACATCAGTACAAGATACTACGATCCGTCCTGGTGGGGAAGAGCAGAGCCAATCTATATAACAACTTGCCCGCGCGATTCATCTTCAAAGGAAGGCTCAATCTCGAATCTCCTTTTCGTAAACATAACAATCGTTTCTGAAAACGGAGTCTTTTTATCTGGCTCTCCAAACGGATTACTCACCGACATAAAGTTCAAGAACATGAACATTACTTTGAGAAGATGGAGTAACTACACTTCAGGGCTTGTGGATTATAGACCTGGATGTCGAGGTCTAATAAACCATAGCGCCACAGCTGGGATCATTATGGAACACGTGAATGGGTTCAGCGTTGAGAATGTTGACTTCAAATGGTCAGATGATAATCTGAATAATTGGAATGTTCCTCTCGAATTTAGACCTTCAACTGTGAATAATGTCTCCTTTGTTGGTTTCAGTTCTGGTCTCTTACACGAAATTGTTTGAGTTGATTGTGTTTTTGTTGGTAAACACAAGATTGCTTTGTTGGTTTCACTGCTGGTCTCTTACGCGAAATCGTTTGAGTTTGATTGTGTTTTTTTTATTGGTGAGCAAAAGATTTCTTGAGTTATTTATGTTTGGTTTATTAGAGAATTGGATTCTGAGTTTTTTTTTCTGTTCTAGATTGAAACCAAACCGATTGCAGATATATTCTCCTGAACCGAATCGATACGACTACCAAAATTGAAAACCAATTGAACTAGCACATGTAACAAAATAGGCATAGACACATTTATTCGAAAAAGTGAATCAAAACTAAAACCGAACCATTGACCAAAAAAAGAAGCTCAAACCAAATTTTAGAAATATCTTGACAGATATCTTTGGAACCGAAAAATAATCGAATAAGAATCAAATGGGTGCTCAATTTTTTATTAAAATTATATATCTACAAATTTTAATCTATATCTATCTATCTATACTATTATTTGCGAAATGATATTTTTGCAACGGAGCTCTCATGTTAAAAGTTAAATCGGTTAATATCGAGTATAATAAAAAGATAGCTCATACATATATTGTGTTGTTATCTGAAATCAACAAAAGATTAATCAATTAAAATTATTACCATTAATAAATAAATAAATTATATTTGTTAATATATAGTTAATCACAAATTAAAAACAAATTTCACTAATTCGATTACCATCATCATCATCATTATCATCATATTTGTGAATGTGTGTAGTTATATATTATGTGATCCAATAATATTTTATATCTAAAAATTTTTAAAATGAATATAAAATCATGTATATGTTAAATAAGAAGATAATTCATACATATATTGTGTTGTTATCTGAAAGTAACAAATGATTAATCAAGTAAAAATTATTGCCCTAATAAATAAATAGACTATATTTGTTAATATATAGTTACTCACAAATTAAAAACGAATTATTTGTGAAGTGATATTTTGCATCGGAGCTCTCATATTAAAAGTTAGAGCCGTTAATATTGATACTACCATTAATGAGTAAAATATATAAATTATTTACAAAATAATAAACAAATGTAAATTATTTTAATTAGATAAATAATTAAAATTAAGTATAATAATAATAAGATTTATCTGAAACATAATATATATATATTAAAATAAGAAGATAATTCATACATATATTTTGTTGTTATCTGAAATTAACAAATGATTAATCAAGTAAAATTATTATCCTTAATAAATAAAGGGGAAATAGATTATAATTGCTAATATATAGTTACTCATAAATTAAAAACATATTTCACTAATTTGATTACCATCATCATCATTATCATCATATTTGTGAATGTGTGTAGTTATATATTATGTGATCCAAAAATATTTTATATCAAAACAATTTAAAAATAAATAAAAATTCATGTATATAGTTTTATGTATTTGTGAATATTTTCAAGTTTATTTTATGTAATAAAGAATATTTTATTAAAATATTTTTCTATATAAAAATTAATATTTATTTAATTATTAAATATATCAAAAGCCTGAAAATAATTTATTTTAAGTTCGAATTGATAATATATTTATTTATGAACTTTTAAAATTATCAAGCCCGCAATTGCGGGCAAAACACCTAGTTATATTTAGTTTCTAAATAGCCAAATATCTTAAAATAACTATTTATAAACTGAGTTACCAGAATATATTGTTACCCAATTTTTTTATTATTGAAGTATCTTATATTTTTTCTATCCGAACAACATGAAATACCAGATATTTAACCTGAATATTTGACCCCTATTTTTCAAAAAGTTCAACCAAACCGGCATCAAACTAAACCCATATTTTGTTTTTGAATTGCTAGTCTTTAGTTTTGCTATCTGAACCGAAACAAATTAAAAACCAAAATAACTGAACCAAAAAGAACTGAATCTTATAAATTAACTGAGCAATTCCTTAATCTATAGAACCAAAAAAATCAAAAAATCCAAACGGAAAATTGAAAAGCCCAGACCTAATATGTAAAATGATGCCATTTTAAAATTATGTGCTCAAAAACTCACACTTCAAACAATCAAACCAAATATACTAACACATTGAACTTTGAAACTAGCTTATTTCTTTACCACGTAAGGATGTGATCGTTACTGTTCATCCGTGTATAAAAAGATATTGTGTCAGTCATTATTCTTTTTTCTGAAAAGTTAATTAATAAGAAAAACAGTTAATAAAACAAAATAAAATAAAAATGTAAATAAAAAATAAAAAAATCATAACTAAATATAAAAAAAATGAATATTTTTAAAATTTATTAATAAATTAAAAAAATAGAGCAAACGTTTTTAAAAAAAAATCAAAGTAAGTAATAAATTCAACATATGCAATTTAAAGTTTCAGGCATATTTGTCATATGTCATGACTTCTAATTCATGTGTGATTTTTAATGAAATTGACTATAACTAGAATTAGTGACATGACATTTTCAATCATCATTAATCTTAATATTAAATAAAATATACTACATTATTCCATTATTAATAATCTTAATATTATATAAAAACAACAACTTTCCAATATTTTAGGGATTTCATAAATAAGAATAACAATATATGAAATTCAACTTATATTTAGATCATATATATATATATATATATATATATATATATATATATATATATATATATATATCAAAATTTCGAAAAAAACTGTTTATAAATATTTTAACACAACTTATTTTTAAAAAATTATATGTAAATATTTTAACTAATTTTGTTATTAGTTTTGAAATATTACTACACACTAATATATTCAATTGTTGTATACAAAATGAAAAAAAATATATATATATATATATATATATATATATATATATTTATCAATTATATAATCCAAATAAATTATATTAAAATAAAATTATTATGTCTATCTAAATATTTTAACAATATAATAATTTTTTTAAAAATATATATGTAAATATTTCACTAATTTTTTAATTAGTAATGAAATATTATTATGCAATGTTTAAAGGGCAGATAAAAATTCAACATAAATTAAATACAAAATAATTATCAAATATTTCTTTTCATGCACATATTAATTTGTTTAAAAACTAAAGACAAATACAATAATTTAAATATATAATTACAAGAATCAAATACATGTGATGGTTTTAGACATTTTATAACATGTAAACTATAAATTATTTTATTTGAAATATTTAAAGAAACATTAAAATATATGACTAAAATTAATATATGAAGTTATAAATTTATATTTTTAACTATCTTATTTAGTGCAATATTACATTATCTTTGCATATGATAATATTTTGATATTCTACCAAATTCTATTTCTATTTATTATTTATTTATTCAGTAATGAAATACTAATATAACAAATAAAAATAAATAAATAAATGAATACATGTGAAAGTTTGAAAAAATTTATTTGATGAAAAAAGTATACTCTAATATTATTATGTGTGATTTTTATTTAAATGGACCCAATGAACCATCTCTAGAAATCAGTTAAAATTATTTATTATTAATAATAATATAACTTATATATAACACGAATAATATAATTTGTTTCCTAATAAATTGGAAACATAACCACAATATCCTTTGATATCTTTTCATTTCAAAAAAAATCGAAAAAATCTGTTTAAAAAGATTTTAAAAAGATCTTAATTTTCAAAACTTAAATTTAAATACTTACACTAATTCCGTAGTTAGTTTTGAAATATAATTTAACATTAATATATTCAGCTATCATTTTTAAAATGAAATAGAAATATTCTATTATATTTTTATCTATCATATAATCATAATCAATCATATTAAAATGTATTCTCTGATTTAAATATTTTAACAATATCATAGTTTTCACAGATTTTGTAATTAGAACTATATATTATTATACATTCATAAGTATATTTTTATTGTTTACAATCCTCTACATATTAATTTGTTTAATAAATAAAAATAAATACAATAAGATAAATATATAATAAGAGACAAAAAATACATGTGACAGTTTTAAACAATTGATTATTTACAACATGTAAACTATAAGTTATTATTTGAAAAAAGTTATTATATTTGAAATACTTATAAAACATTAAAATTAAAAATGTATACCATTATCAATTTAAAATAAATAAATAAATAAATATATATTTATATATAATTAAAAATAACACCCGCACGGTTGTGCGGGTCGAAATCTAGTTATAATTAATGTTGATAACTTCTCGACATATCGTTGCTAATATTTTAAAATATATCAATTGTAACAGTTTCCAGAAATAGTATTTATTAATGTTGAGAGTTTCTCAACATATCATTGGTGAGATCTTATATATCAGCCATGTTCGTTTGCAGGTCGCTAGCGTCAGCTATCAATTCCAGCGTCTAAACGTTGTTCTTTTGATGGTCAGGTTCTGCGACCGATCGCTGCGACCAGACGCTAGAGTTCGACGTTCAAAATTTTTGCTCGCTGAAGATTTCAGCGTTGCGATAAAAAACCAGCGATCAAAAAATAAAATAGTGTAAAAAGACAAAATCACCCTCAATTTATCTTCAAAATCACAAGGCTATACCCTTAACCTAAAGTTTTTTTCACGCCTCAACTCTCTCTCTCTCTCTATATATATATATATATATATATATCTCATTTTCTTTTCAATTTTCAGGCAGTTCTCTCTCTGATTCTGATTCTAACTCAGGTAAGATCGATTTCGACCTTTCAATTGACAGATTTAGGAGGGGTTGTAGCTAGTACTTCAATCAGTGAGATGAGCATAGTTCTGGGTTTCAGGATTATAATCTGTTTTGATCATCTAAGATTGTTGATTTGCAGAGATGGTTTTCGATATCAATTATTATCTGTTTTGATCATTACTTCATTCACATATCAGATTAATATTGCTTTGGTTGAAACAAGTATATTAATGGCAGTTTTACTTTTAGTTTTACTTCATTCACACTGTTTTGCTTTCTTAATGTCTATGATTGGATTAGAGTGTGTTTGTATATTGCTAGCTCTTCACCCTTGATTCACTTGCGTTTGTTTTATCTTCTCAGGTTTCAACATAAATTACAAAAAGACAACAACTAGACAAAAAGAATGGCTAATGATGTAAGTGTCTTATGCAGTTCTAGTTTCTTAGATGTTTTGTGTTTTTTTCTGCTAGTTTAGCTTGTTTATGTATTGATGGGACTTGTTATGAGAAAAGAAAGGGGAACAGACCAAGAAATGGCATAAATGTAGTTGGAAAAGACTTCATCATAAAGAAGTTTGGAGAGAAATTTGGTAAGAGATGGATATGGGACAGGTTTAAGAACAAGGTTATATTAGCAGAAAAGCATATGTCAAGTATAAAAGCTCACCCACAAAAGAACCGGGTTTGTCTATGATGCTTTTGGAAGGTTGGAGATGTCGGATGAATGGTGGGATCAACGCATTGTGGTAAGTACCTTTCTCTTAGTCTCCAGTGCTTTAACAATGACAGTATTAGCTTGAAAAATATACTTGTATGTTTCAAATATACTAAGTTTTCTTTTTCTTAAACAGGATTGGCAAGGTGCAAGAAAGTATAAGAGCAAAGTGTCTCCAAACATGGATGTGTTTGAAGCAGAGTATCGTGCTGTTACGTTAACTGGAGCAGAAGGATGGTGTGCTCAGCAAGGAGAAGTTAGCTTAGATTCTAGAGTAGATGCAGAGAAGGATGAAGAGTCTGATTCAGTTGAGACTGATATGCCAGCACCAAGAGAAGGAACAAGTAGAGCTCTATGTTCAAAAAGAAAGCGTACGGAATTTGATCAAGGGCCTTATGTTCTAAGTAATGCAATTCTGGCTGAAAAAATAAGATAGCTGAAAATATGGTAGAGATAATGGCAAAGGATCGTGTGGTGTTGCAGCAGGATCGCAAATTCCGTGTGCACTCTGTGTTGGAGATACTTAATGAGCTGCCTAGAGTGATAAAGTGGTCACCATTTCACATCGGTGTAGTTAACCATCTCAAAGCTGTTGAAGAAAACAAAATGGCTTTTATGTCTTTCTCTAGTGATGATGATAAGATTAGCTATCGTAAGAATATGACTGGAGTTCAGATATTTGAAGGATTGTAGTGTCTGTTTCAGTATGACACTAGAATGGTTTGTAGTGACACTAGAATGGTTTGTAATGAATTGTAGTGTTTGTTTTTGTTTCATGGTTTGCAATGGATTGTAGTGTTTGTTTCTGTTTCACTGTTTTAATATGAATGGTTTATGTTTCATCGTTGCTGTTATGTCTCTCTTGTTTCTTTTAAGCGTATGACTATTTTTATATGAATGGTTTCTGTTTTTTTTTTTGTTATGTCTTGGATTACAGTGTTTGTTTAAATTGTAACATGACTCTGATTTTAATGTTTTGCCGATGGTTAGGTGGTACTTGGATGATGATGATGATGATGATTATGTTGATTATGATGAAGAGCTGGAAGCTCATGTGCTCAAGCCATATAGATTGCTTCAAAGAACAGATTGAGGTGCTGGATGGCATCATGTTCAGCAGCTTATGTACGGGTCAGATCAACAATGTAATGATATTCTTCGCATGAATCAGAAGACATTTCAAGATTTGTATAAGATGTTAGCGACGAGATATGGGTTACAAGAGACGTGTAATGTCTAAACTAAAGAAGCGGTTGCAATGTTCCTTAAAGTGGTGGGTCAAGATAAGACAGTACGGGTTATTGCACAAAGATATCAGCGTTTGTCGGATACAGTCAAAAGGAAACTTGGTGGGGTTTTGAGTGCTCTCTTGAAATTTGCTGCAGATGCACTAAAACCAGAAGATGGCGAGTTCACACGAGTATCTCCTGTTTTGAGAAGTGATGATCGATACTAGCCATGTTTTAAAGATTGTATTGGTGCATTGGATGGAACTCATATCTCAGTTCGCACTCTGAAGCAAAATGCAGAAGCCTACAGGGGTAGAAAACATGAGCCGACCATGAATGTCCTTGCTATATGTAACTTTGATATGAAATTCATATATGCTTAAGTAAGTGTCCCGGGTAGAGCACATGACACGGAGTTATTAACTTATTGTGCGAGGAATGAGCCCTTTTTTCCACATCCGCAAGATGTAAAGTATTATTTGACTGATGCTGGATATCCCACAAGAATAGGGTATCTTGCCTGTATCGTAGAGTTCGGTATCATCTCAATCAGTTCAACAGAGGAGAACCGCCAACGAACACTCAAGAGGTGTTCAACCGAAGACATTCAAGCATGTGATTTATGATTGAGCGGATAATTGGAGTGTAGAAAGAAAAATGGAGAATTCTTGACCGTAGGCATCGAAAGGATGTTTGATCAAATAGATAAAGCTATTAACAGCAATGATGGCTCTACACAACTTCATACGCGGTTCACATCGAGAAGATAATGATTTTGTGTATTGGCAGAGAAGAGAAGAATACCATATACATGATGATGATGATGATGATGATGATGATGATGGTGATGATGATGATGATGGTCAAGATATTCCGTATGAGCCGAGAGGTGATAGAGATGGAAGGTTTATGTGATAATATTACTACTGAGTTGAGTAGAGGATATCGATTACCTTACTAGTTTATTTGATTTGGTTTTGTACTTAATTTAATTAGTAGTTTTATAACATTTGATTTTTAGTTTTAAACTTTATGTTTAGTTTATTAATATAATTTTATTTACAAGATGTGTATAAATTAAAAATAAAAATTGAGTAACTATAAACGAAGTTTAAAAAATTTGGTTTTATTTATAAGGTGTGGTTAAATGTGAAGATCCGGTCGCAAGCGACACTACATGAAAACGAACAACTGTTAGCGACATTAAGTCGCAGCCGCTGGTTGTTGACTCTGGCCGCTGACGCTGGCGACCTGCAAACGAACAGGGGCGATCGTTGAAGTTGATGTATTTTGAAATGTTATCTATGAAGGATGATATGTCAAAATGCATAACCATCAAAAGTCTTATATTAAAATTGTTACTCGTAATATATTGGAAAATCGCCACATAAGACAAATATGTCAAAACTGGTATATGTTGATTTTTTTTATTTATTTTGTTTATTATATTAAAATTTTATTCCAAATTACTTTAAATCTATTTTAATTGATTCATAAATTTTAATATCCTAATTTATTCGCTTGATTTTCGAAATTTATTTATTATTTTTATTTAAATTTAGAATTTTTCTTTATTTTAACTGTTTCTTATTTATTACTTATTCAAAAAATCTAATAATTAATAAACACTTCATATTTTTTACACATGGATAAACAGTATGTTTGAAATGTATGATGGTAAACTCACATTTACACGTGATAAAGAGGTAAATTAGTTTTCAATATTTATTGTGTTAATATAAATTTTTTTTGTCAACATGTTAATATAATTAGTATGATGAGTTTTTTTTTACAGCAATTAGTATGATGGTTTTAATTGTGAGTTTTAGATCCCTTATGTTTCAAGTGTTATTTTTAACGTCTTCGTCATTTTCCCCATTAATAAAGATTTTAAAGCAAGTTGTGTGGTGTGACAGTGGTTGGTTCTTTTGTTTCTTTTACTTGTTTCTGTTCCGTGGGGAAGGCAGGAGGATAGTTGATAGCCTGCATAGATGGTTTCATCTCAACTACTATATCTCTCGCGAATCGTTACAAGGAAATCTCATTCTCTGGCAAGTGCCCTTGTCACTAAATCACAAGAGTCTATACACAATGCACACCAAGCGTTCGACGAAATTACCGAGTTGAATGTCGTTACTGGTACAGCAGTGATTGGCCGCTTTGTAAAGCAGAACAGATATGTAGAGGCAAACCACGCTTTCAAAAGGCTGCTGTATCTGGGAATCAGACCAAACGAGTTCACCTTCGGCACAGTCATTGGGTCCTCCACATCTTCGAGAGATGTCAAATTAGGCAAGCAGCTACACAGTTTTGCATTAAAGATGGGACTCGCGTCCAATGTGTTTGTTGGTAGTGCGGTTTTGAACTGTTATGTGAAGCTGAGCACTTTGATGGATGCTCGTAGAAGCTTTGATGATACAAGAGATCCAAACGTTGTTTCTATTACCAATTTGATAAGTGGGTACCTAAAGAAACATGAATTTGAGGAAGCCCTTTCCTTGTTTAGAGCAATGCCGGAGAGAAGTGTTGTTACATGGAACGCAGTGATTGGTGGGTTTAGCCAGACGGGACGGAATGAAGAAGCTGTGCGTACTTTTGTGGATATGTTAAGGGAAGGTGTTGTGGTGCCTAATGAATCCACCTTCCCTTGTACTTTAACAGCCGTATCCAATATAGCTTCTCATGGTTGTGGTAAAAGTATACACGCCTGCGCTATCAAGTTCTTGGGGCAGCAATATAATGTCTTTGTTTGGAATTCTCTCATTAGTTTTTACTCCAAGTGTGGTAACATGGAGGATAGTCTTTTGGCTTTCAACAAGCTCTGTGAACAGGAAAGGAACATAGTATCTTGGAACTCTATGATATGGGGTTATGCGCACAACGGAAGAGGAGAAGAAGCTATAGCTATGTTTGAGAAAATGATCAAAGACACAGACCTGAAACCGAACAGTGTGACACTTCTTGGAGTGTTATTTGCGTGTAACCACACGGGCCTAATCCATGAAGGGTACTCATATTTCAACAAAGCAGTGAATGATTATGATAATCCAAACCTGCTACAACCTGAGCACTATGCATGTATGGTGGATATGCTATCTAGGTCAGGTCAGTTCGAAGAAGCAGAGAAGCTTATTAAATGTCTGCCTCTTGACCCGGGAATCGGGTTTTGGAAGGCATTGCTTGGGGGATGCAAGATTCACTCAAACAAGCGTCTGGTTGAATTAGCGGCGTCTAAGATCTTGGAGATGGAACCTAGAGATGTTTCGTCGTACGTTATGCTTTCAAACGCTTACTCTGCTGTGGAGAAGTGGAAGAATGTGTCGGAAGTGCGGAGGAAGATGAAGGAAAGTGGTTTAAAGCGTATCTCGGGATATAGTTGGATTGACGTTAGAGGCCAAAGTTGTGTCTTTGTCAATGCTGACAAAAACAACAAGCAGAAGGACGAAGTCTATAGGATGTTGTCACTTATTACACAACATCTTATAGAAGAAGACTTTTGAAAGACTTCAAAATTCAACTGGCTAATGTTTAATTTAACATAGAATAACAATCCCTTTGGGACGCCCAACACAGTCTCGCAATTAATGTTTTGTTAGCACTGCCGCAACCATTTCCAATGTAGTGCAATAGGTTTACTACAAACACTCAACAATCTTAGTCATGTAAAATTTTCTGACAAAAAGCATTTTTATACTTTGGGTAGTTACAAATGCACCAATGTTAGTTATGTACAAATTTTTGACAAAAAGCATTTTATCATTTTGAAAAGCTACAAATTCTAAACTTCTGTTTTTGTGCATATTCCGTGGAACTTATCAACATCATTGCTGGGGTCAAAATACAGTCACATCGAAACCAACATCCAAGATTAAGAGTAAATGATTGAACAGTTCTTAAAAGTTTACAAGCCAGAAATTTAGAGATATTAAATCTACCCGGGGAGTCTGGTATTATTTATAGTCCCTGTTCAAAATCTTGAATTTATATTTAATATTGTAGTTAGATTTTGATCCGCGCTTTTAAAGCGCAGTATATTATACATTATAAAATCCATCAAATACTTATAAAATGGTAGATCTACTTTGTTTATATCCGTCTCATTTTTACGAACACATTTATGTCTCGACCGTTTGAACTAATTTACTTTTAAGTTCTTAATAATTTTATCCATTTAAGTTCATGTAATTGTATTAGTCATCTATTTAGACCGGTTTGAGTTTATTTTGAATGACTAATCATTTGATTTTTACAAAAAATATATTTGTATTTTATTTTTCTTAAAAAATGTTTAATTCAATTCTAAAAATTGAAAACACTGTTTAGATTTATTATTTTGAACAAAATAAAAAATTAAATCAATGTAATTCATGTATAGAAATCTTAGTATCCACTGTTGCCATGCTAAGTTTTTTTCAAAATAATGTATATTTAGTTGAAAACCATAAAATAAAAATTAGTAAAAAAATTGATACACATGGATATTTACATTGAATCGCCCTCTACATAGATCAAAGAAAATTAAATAATTTTACAAAATAATTTAATATAATAGCTACGATGTAATTCATATTAGTACTTCAACTTAATATAGATAATTAGTACTTCAACTTAATATAGATAGAAAAATAAGTTTAGCTATTTTAGTATTTATGTTGTTAGTATTTTTAGGGGAATAGCTTGGAAGATTCTGAATTGTATAAGGATTTTTAAAATGAAAATTTAACTGCTATTTTTAATATCATGATTTTTTTAATGATGAGACAAATTCATTGGCCATAGTTTGAAAATTTGTTTTAAATATATTTGTATTTTCGAAAATCGCTTTAAATGATAATGATTATTGTCAAAATTAATAATCATAGGATTTTACTAAAATCTTAAATACTAATCAACATGATATATATAGTTTTCCATTTGTTGTATTTTTATTTGGTAAGTTGTTTCATTTTGTATTAAATGATATTAATTACCAAATTTAAGAAGTGATACTGTCTTGTAAGTATGATAAAAACCTAAGGACAAAATCTTAAATTTATAAAATAGGATTCTGATTTAATAGTATACTAGGTGGCCGACCCGCACCTTGTGCGGGTATAAAAATATAGTATAATATCGATTGAGTTTAAATGTGGGAGAAATTAGAACAAGTGAGATTTCTAATGCTGAGACATGATTTACGCAAATCTCCAGGATGCAGTAGGGGTGGAATTCGGTACTTTTTCGGTTCGGTTGGTTTGTTTAGTTTGATTTTTAATATACTTTTTTCAATATGTCCAGTTCAGTTTATATTCAGTTCGGTTTACTTTTGGATCAGTTTAGTTAGGTTCTTTGTCGCTTAATTTTTTAAAAGAAAAATTATGTTTTTAATACATAAATTATGATTGGAACCCTTGTTGGTTGAGCATAAATTGAGCATTAACTTATAAACATATATAAGATTGAGCAATAGCTTATAATTGACATGCAATAGCAAGCATTTTTTATACAATTTCAATTCAAAATAAAATAATGAATAACACCCAAAGTCAATACCGAAGTTCTAACAAGTAAATGCCTAAAAATAAAATAAAAAAAAACTAAAAAAAAAACTAAAAAACAAATTCAAGCAATAATAAATGATACGCGTTGAGTGAAGTAGAATAAGTAGTTATGAAACATTTTGAAAAGAAAAATTATGTTCATTGTAAAGTAAATATAATATATGACGATTCTGAGTTTTGAAAAATGTTGTAATAAAGTCACCTACTTCTTTATCAACTAATGCTATTTCGATTGTGTTGCCGGATTCTTTGTTATAATTTCTCCAGAGGCGAAGAATCCGTACTTCAATACGGCATATATCTTTAGACGGTTTCAACTCTCTAACATAAGAAACTCTGTTTCTGGGAAGCTAAACCATTGCCACCGTTTTTTTAAAATTGTTAGGAAAAGAGAACAAGGGTTGTATGGTAAGACATTTATTAGGGGATATTTAGTCTACCTTCCACGTTAGACATTAATTAGGGGATATTTTACATAATAATGACGTTTTCAAAATGATTTTCATCAAGAAAGAAATTATAATTATATTGCCATAAGGTTAAATGCAATAAGCAGAAAGCCAACTTACGCAAGTAATCCATATTTAAAAAGGTAAATTATTAAAAGAGACCTAAATGCATTGACTATTATCAACTTGCGCAAGTAATAGTGGAATTCAAAAATGGTACGTTATAAATAAATAGGAAAAAAATTATAAACATTAAGGTTAATTAGGTAAGATATTAAAAACGATAATATTACATTTAAACAATGCAATAAATATTAGCTACTTGCGCAAGTAATAAAAATCAAGGTAAGTTATTATAGACGTTACAGTTAATTAGAAACATCAATGTAAATTACTTTTCAAAAGATCCATGTCTAGAAGATATTATTAAAAATGGTACGATGTACAAAAGCTTGCTGTTTCTCCTTGTCAAACTCATGCATAATCTCCAACAACTGCAACATTAAAAAAAAAATTCAACCATTTAGGTTGGATCAACTAAAAAAAAGAACAAAGAAAACAGTTGGTTTGAGCTAAGAAAAAAGAACAAAGAAAACAGTTGTTGATGAAAAAGATTACCACAGAACCTAAAGTTTATATAGCATATAACGTGAGAAAACATAGAGAAGCTTTCAGTCACAGTGAACCTTGCGTACAATTGTAAGTTTGGGATTGAGAGACGCCAAACCGCCAGGGGGTAGCCGAGGACATCCTGTTACAAATTGCAGAAAAGCTCACTGTTGATCCTTGTCAAAGAGATGCAAAATCTCTAACAACTGCAACATAAAAAAATTGAACCATTTAGTTAGACCCACAAAAAGAAGAAAGAAAATAAGTTGGTTTAAGCTTGACCCACAAATTTTTTCAACTGGCGGGCAGCTAGAAGTATAACCATGATCAAACTTGATGTGATCCAAGACTTCATTCATCTGCAAAAGGAAGAACTTAAGCTTCTCAGTTGATGAAAATCGACACCACAACAGAACCATAGAACCGGAGTGTTTTTCTTATAGTAAAGAGATCTTGTTCTCCACACAACAAAGTTTCCAGTTCTTCTTCATTGAATATCTTAAGAAGTTCAATAAGGAAAACCCAAAAGCATGTAATAACAAAACCATTAACAAAAGCATTGACAACAGCGTGTAATTAACAAAAGCAATAACCTTAAAACTATTGAAAGTAAAAAAGTAGCTAAAGAGAAAGCTCTACTTACTTTGTTAAATCAAGACCGAAACTCCACCTTGTTTTTGGATCCCACTACATACTGTGGTATTGACAACAGCATCTACATACTCCTCAAGGTTATCAAAATTTACCTAGAATGAAAAGGAGAGAGTAGATATAATTCCACAATATGCAGGAAACTTAAGAAAGAGTCTTGTTTACAAAACGTACCATATCATTTATCACTGGACGTTTGCTTACTCCCTGGCATCAAGAGAACAACGCAACCTCCGATTCGTAACCCTAGCCCTCACCGGAATCACCAGGAGTTTTTGAAAAGGCTTATCAATGACTCAACCAATCAGTTCTTGTACAGTACCAGACTGGCCGAACTGATTTCGATCCATCTTAACTCGCCTTCTCAAAGATCATGCTGATCCAGCACTCGAACTCCTCTGGTTCTGCTCTGCCTTCGTATTCACCTATCAATCTAATCCCCAAATCCAATGAAAATGATCAAAGGGTATATATATGAAAAATCCATAAACATTGTTATCATCGTCAAAGAGGAATTGAAGAATAAGAAATATGGAAAGTTTTTTTCTTGTTTTAATCCCCAAATCCAATAAAATGATCAAAGGGTTCATCGAGTTTATATTTTAAGACCTTGGAGGTCGGCTATAGATAAATATATATATATATATATATATATATACTGTATGTTGTTATAGTTATTACTTGTCAGCGATATTCATCATAATGAATTGTGCTACCGTTTTAAGAAAGTAATTAAATTTGCTAAGCTATAAATTTATTTGCATATCATTCGATTTTAACTTGCGCAAGAATATCATATGAGAAAGGTAAGTTATTTAAATAAAAAAAATTAACTCTAACCCCTAAGGAAAATCGACAAGTTTAATAGCATAGATATTTGCAAGACATAATTTTCCTTGGGGAATACTAAGGAAAGTCCTTACTAAACACAATTAAATAACTTAATTTACTAATTATGCACAAATTTTCATCCCCAAGGAAAGGAGGATAATATACGATATCAATCCTTTAATATCCTCAATAAGGAAACTTTAAATTGTCTCATATTTCTCTATATTAACTGTTGTTTCTATATAAATTTTTTAGAAATCACATATTGTAATAAGGTAAGATTTTAGCAACGATTGTATTAAAATAAATTTAAATTGAATGCGAATTTTTGGTGGGTAAATATTTAATGAACAAATATAATTTATTAATCCTTTAATTTTTAAATAGCCTTTATATTTTAGAAAAATATATTTTCTGTTTGCGACCTGCGATAATGTAATATTTTAAAAATGAATGTGGAATTTTGGTGGCTAATTTATTATTTAGTAATACTTAAATTCAATTTTGGTGTACTTGTGTGGAATGTGGAATTTTGGTGGCTAATTTATTAGTAAACATATATTATTTAGTAATACTTATATTATTTAGTAATACTTAAATTCCCTTTATACTACTTTATGTATTATTTAGTGAATTTTTAACATATTTTAGTATAAAATGTAGGTGGGTGTTTTTCTAACAATAATTATATAAAGGATAAGAAATTTTATATTAATTTTTAACATATTTTAGTATAAAATGTATGTGTGTGTTTTTCTTACCAGGATAAGAAATCACATACAATTTAGGTTTATGAAAATATATTATCGCATGTTGAAAAACCAAAATTATATTTTATATATAAAAATATAATGAGTAATGTATTTTATATAATTTAAAATTATATATATGTAGTAATGTATGTTAATTGTTAATATATATAATTTATAATAATGTTCTAAAGAGTTAAATATATATAAGTGGTTGAGAGTGTTTGGAAGCCTAAATTTAGTGGTTCTAGGTTAACTCTATAGTTGAGAGTGTTTGGAAGCTTAAATTAAGTGGTTCTAGGTTAACTCTTCCCTGCCGATTTAAAAATAAATCAAAAAGAAATTAGAAAAAAATCAACCAATATAATTAAAAGAATTATTCTGAGAGTGTCCTATATGAGTGCCACATAAGCAGAAATCACTAAAGTGACTTCTCTTTTAATGTATAGGAGGATATGAAGTAGTTTTGAAAGTTTACTAGATCTTGACACGTGCAAGGGTGCCTGTTTTACAGTATATACAAACGTTAGAAAACGGAAATTTAACGGTTCCATTTTAACTATTTTTGTATATTGTTTAAACTATGTATTTCATCACTGTTTCATATAACATGGACGTCCGTAAAATATCGTGAAACATAAAAATTGTAGTAAGAATTTTAAAGTGAGCGGTAAAATCTATGGCATTTCAAATTATTTGATCAGTTGAATAATCAATAATAATGACCAGTTTGATAATCCATAAAAATCAAGGTTTGTTTGTTAGATAATTCAATTTTTGGTATTGTATATCTATGTTTATATGTAACTCTAGTGAATTTATATGGTTTTAGGTTTATATGAAAATATATTCTTATGAACAATTGTAGTTCTGGGTGTGTATGATTTGGTTTGATCTCTAATCTCACGTTTACATTTTGTACGTATGTCATATTTTCTGTTTGATTAGCACTGGATCAACACAAAAACATGTTTAAAGATATTACAAAATTACAGGCCCATTCGTATATGATTGTTATTATATAAGGTCCATTCGTATATAGTTTATTTAAAATTAGGAAATTAATTATAAAACAATAAATTAATACATTGCTATCTAAGGTTTCCAAAAAATCTTTATTTATTTCATTCTTAGTTTTTCTTTTAATTTTTTACTCGAATCCTGTTTGACAGCTCCACTTGCACATGATGTTAAATGACCCTGAAATCTACATATGTTGCACTTAATTAGGAATTTACATGAAAAAATATGAGGAAGTTACCTGAGACAGTCCTTAAGGTAGTTCATGAATTTATTAGCACGATAGAAGTATTTTGTATTTGAGGCATAGTCTCCCACCTCAGTAGTTGGAAGAGATACTAAGCAATATATAAGATAGATGAATCAATCCTTTAATCACTAATTATATTTAGGTTGGAAACTCACCTAGCTTATCATGGTATCCAAACCCGATCCACGTCGATCTAGCTCAAAGTTGACTATCGTTCATTGCTCGAATATTTCGAGATTGACGTTCAAAGAGTAATTATCTCGAGGGAGCATATTAGAAACATAGTCTCCCACATCGGTAGTTGAAAGGAATCATAAACAAATATATGAGATAGATGGAGCACTCCTCTTATTGACAATTGGTTTATGTTGTAAGCTCATCTAACTTAACATTTGGTATTTTGCTTGAAAATTCCAGCCACCATAAGATGAGAGACATGCTTAGGAGACATAAAATGTTTGAGACTGACCAACCCTCCCAAAAAGCAGAAGCTGGCACCAACGTCTTCTGCTCAACCTAGATGATAGAACGAACCTTATTACTGGTGACATTTGAACCCTATCATGTCAATCTTATATTTCCTAAGTGATCTTGTTTTTGCTTCGTATATAACGTGTAAGCGTGTATGAAAGACTGTCTAGGTATGATTACAATTAAGTGTAGTGAGGTCAACACCTTGTTTGACTATGAGACAATGTATTGTTTTGTAAGTCGTGAAGTTGATGAGCGTTAAACATTTCAAAATGGACTCAAGAAAAATCAAAATGAATCAGTCGGGTAATGGAAAGACATGGTCATTATGCCAAGAGGCAAAGACATGAGAAATGAGATACTATAAAAAAATTCATCTCCACAAAGAAAACATAACGTAATCAATCAAAACTAAAGAAATACATTATCCCAGTTTTCAGTGACTATGATGATATATCCTGTAAAATTTTGAGACAAAAATAATAATTCATATTGAATTTTGATAAAAAGATAAATGATAATTATTTGACATCTGTCAATTATTACCACAAGCTGAAAACATTGCATACAATTTTTAAGGAGAAAAAAACAACGATTGATCATATATATATATATATATATATATATATATATATATATATATATATATATATATATATATATATATATATATATATATATATATATTGATAAAAATTGATCATATATGATATATGGTAATATATCGTATTAACCAGATAATCTTCTTCATTTTTCTTTTTGAGATGATGAAGCCTCGATCTCCATTTTTTTACGCTTTATAATCTCTTGGACAGCTTCAAGACGAACTTTGAGAGCGACGAGTTCATCCCTTTTCATATTAGTTATCCCTGTTCTGAAATTTTGAAGGAGGTCAGCTTGCTGCCTTCTTTTGAGAACCTAATAATCGAAGAAATTAATAATTTCAAAAAAATCAGATATTAAATTGATAATAT
Source organism: Hirschfeldia incana (assembly GCA_026261945.1). Classification (NCBI taxonomy): domain Eukaryota; kingdom Viridiplantae; phylum Streptophyta; class Magnoliopsida; order Brassicales; family Brassicaceae; genus Hirschfeldia; species Hirschfeldia incana. The sequence goes on from JABCMI010000063.1 coordinate 976,519, forward strand.
GTATTAGGAATAATGAGATTTAACACCATGGTTTTACAAGGGTTAGCAGATTCGCAAGTAAAATTATATTTCGACAATTAATATATTTGAGGCTGTAAACAATGTTTTATTATAACAAGTCTAAAAAATAGAAAGCATACCTCCGCACGCTCTTTCTCATGTTTCAATTCTTCAATGACACCATCTAATTTTTTCTGAAGTTTTAGGATCATTAGTTTTTTCAAGGAGGATGGATTCACGAACAGATAGAATTTGTCCTCATTTTTTTTACCACCCATTTTTTAAAGCTTTTTTTGTTATTGTTATAATTTGTGTTACCACCTTGTTTCATTTTATAGATAAATTGGGTCAACCAAGTTAAAAGCATTATTGTGAAATTTAGTATGTTGATATATTTTCTAACCAAATTTTTGACTTTAATCATTTTAAATATTAATCTAATACTACAAAATTAATTAAACATTTTAGTCAATATTATTTAAGGAAAAATATCTACGATGTAGTTTATTCAACACGTATTTAGGATAATCAGTAATTTATGACAAAACAATATAAAAATTATATAGTTCAAAAATTGTATTAAATACTTATTTTGAATTTTAATTCTAGTTGGAAATATATATATACAATTTTTAATATGAATGCATATCTACCTTTTATTATTGATATATATATATATTAATCTAATACTACAAAATTAATTAAACATTTTTGTCAATATTATTTAAGGAAAAATATCTACGATGTAGTTTATTCAACACGTATTTAGGATAATCAGTAATTTATGACAAAACAACATAAAAATCATGCAGTCATATTAAAACAATATATATATATATATATATATATATATATATATATATATATATCAATAATAAAAGCTAGACATGCAGTCATATTAAAAAATTGTATATATATATTTCCAACTAAAATTAAAATTCAAAATAAGTAGTTAATATATATATATATATAATTGGAAACCCCAAAATGTTTGTTTTTATCTCCGTAATATGTTTCCTCATGTTTTTCATTTGAATACTTATCTTCAAATTAATTTCAAATAAGAAGTTATTAAATATTTTTATTTAAACATCTCTAGATTTAATACTATATATATATATATATATATATATATATATATATATATAGATATATATATGAAAAATCGACACGTGTTGAAGGTCCACACTAGCCATATATGGGCAATAGAATGTATGAGAAATTTAAGGCAGTATAATGTTACTTTTGCAACGGATTGTTCTCAATTGGTGAAGATGGTTTCGGAACCAGAAGAATGGCCGGCTTTTGCAAGTTACTTAGAGGACATCAGAAGTTTCAAGAGAAGTTTTCACAGCTCGGAGATTATTCATATATCAAGGACAAAAAACAAAAAGGCGGATAGCTTAGCACGTGTTGTGAGGCAACATACGTCGTTTACTGTCCATATGGATACAGAGCAACCAGTTTGGTTTACAGAATCCACATGAGTCTGTAATCTTGTCGACAAAAAAAAAAAAAAGAGATACCCATCATTGAAAGACTGTTAGTGGGGCTTATTGAACTTGGGATTTCATAAAATTCTAGGATTTTGCCAAATTCTCCCTTATTGGATAAGGTATTTGTAAAACCCTTTACAAATTCTCTCTTATTGGATATAATATTTGTAGAAATCCTACCAAATCACCTCTTATTGGAAAATATAGATTTCACCAATGAGATTCATCAAAAGTTATTTTAGATCATTAAAAGCCATAGTTTACTCTTCAAATTCACTAGAAAAGAATACCATCTCTTTAGATGGAATTTAAGAATACACCTATTTTATATTCTAAGACGGCTTAGTTGAGATTGAAAGATTGATTTTTGTCTGAGAAATTTTCCTTTCAGTTTCACCTCAAGATGCCGATCCACATAAAGACCCATCAACAACTCCGCCTGTCATCGGCAAAATCGGGTCTTACACTGTCTTCATGACTCCTCCGGCCACTCCAAAACCACCTGAATCTCCTTCTGCTGTTATTTCTATAGGATAAAGGTCAAGAGAGAGAGAGAGAGAGAGATAGAGAGAGAGAGAGAGAGAGAGAGAGAGAGAGGAGAGCAGAGAAAGAGAGATGTCACTGAGGTTACTTCATCTTCTTCCACAAAACGCTTCCTCAATTAATCGGAATCTGTAGTTTAGCCGTGTGTTGATCCGACCCGTAACCAGGAACCAGTGCATAAGGAGAGAGGAGGATGAAGACGATGTCAGCATCAGCAACAGGAGGACGAGGAAGGGCAAGAAGAAGAGGAAAACGATGAGCGATGCGGAACTGGCGAAGGATCTGGCGAGAGAAATAGGGAAGGCGAACACGGTGTCGGAACAGAGACTAGAGGCGATAAAGAAGAGCTGCGAGATTCTGTGGGGAGAGTTCTGCAAGCATGTGGGTTTGAAATAAGAGGAGGTGAGGGTTAAGTGGAGGAAGATTGGAGAAGAGGAGAAAGTGGTTATGGTTAGAGAGTTTGTGGATGAGTGGGGTGTTGATTTTCAGCCTTTGTATGTTAGATATGTTAAGGAAATGGTTGAAGAGGAGTGTTTGGTTTCTGACAAAAAAAAAACCGAGCCTTCTTCTACGATGTCTTCGTTTTCTGGGTTGTTTCCTGGTTTGAAGAGAATCATAGGATTCGAGTAAAACCATCTATAAATCATGTATTCTGCATATTTTGAGTAAAGATGACAGCTTTTGTTGCGTATCTGATGATGTTCTTTAGGTTATGAGATTTCACCGAGACCTTACGGTTTAGTGTGTATGTTTAGCTGAGATCTAAAAGAACTTTAGTTTGTATATTAAGAAGAACTCTAGCATTGAGTAATATCATAGGCAGTGAAAGATACTTGGGGGTGTTATATTCATCATCTATAAATGGGTAAGGTCAGTTTTTGATGATGAGATTGTTCGTAGACCACAAGAGAAACTAGTAGTCTAAATGATTGTTAAAAGTTTCCACGTTGATGGCTTGGTGTCTCAATGGGAGAGGTTTTTGGTTTAAAGATGAAGAAGAACGTTTTGAAATGAGATAACATTTGAGAAAAGGAGAGAAATGACAAGCTACAAGTCAATTCGTTGAGACAGCATGTGATGAGAAGAAAGGAGAGAGATGACAAGCTACAAGTTAATTAGTTTAACAGTTAAAATTATTATTAAAATATTTAAGAAAAATCTCTCCAAATCCTAGGAAAACCCTCTTTTAAATATCCATCAAAAATCTTGAATTTAAACAAAACTCTCTAAATTCCACTAAATTTTAAAATCCCAAAACCTTCTCCAATTCCAACTACAATAAGCCCCCCTTAGTGTTTTGTTTTCCTAAATGGTGATCCGCTATTGGCTATAGTTAGATCTATAAGTGGGTTAGATCTATAAGTGGAGACCATATCCTGAAAGTTTGATTTCAAAAATCATTGTTGTAATAATCTGTTTATTGTTATAAATGTTGTGTGTTGTCTATTACAATTGTTCTACATTTATTTGATTCCCAAATTTACTTGTTCACCAGTTCTACTTAGTCTCCAAGCTATTGTATAACTATATTATGGTTTATTATAATAGAATAAAATACACCAATTCATCTTTCTCTTGTTTACTTACAGCATGAAACTCGAGCCACCGAGTAAAACTCAAAACAATTGCTGCTTAAGAAAAACCCTAATGGGCATCGACTCAGCTTTGTTTCTAAATCAAGCAGATGACGTCTCTGTCGTAACTCATTTCTATCATCGAGATAAGTATCTTCAGGCTTTATAATTGACTGTCTAATGATTATTTTCATCGCTTGACAATTTATTCAGTACTAAATTCTGACCGGCGGATAAATATTTTACATAACAAAAATTTGATTTTTAATAAATAATATATTTTTATGAAAATATTTCTTAAATTTATTTATATGAATTATTTTTGTTATTTTATATAAGACTAAATTTTATGAAAATTATGATTTTTAATAAATTATATATTCTGCCATGTATTATGATTTGATTTATCTAACCTGTTGTTCAAATTATTTAATATTCATTTTATTTGTGATATTTTAATTTAAGGAAGATATTTTATATTTTTAATCCGGTCTTTATTGATAAAATTTAGTTTTTGTGTGTTTTCATTTTTTTCTATAATTTTATTAAATTTAGTTTACATGATTGACTTAAACTATTTTTAAGGATTTGAGATCGTTCAAATATATATATATATATATATATAATGGTTTTGTTTTAATCATTTGTTATTTCAACCTTATTTTATTTTTGTGGTTTAATTTAATAAATATTAAAAAAATCTAAATAATAATTATTAATAAATAATTAATGAGTCTTAAAACTTGTTCACTTTATGTTCTTTACAATGCATCGTCTTACTTTAGTGGTCATACAGTTTAGTTTGCTTCTATTATGAATTTAACAAAAGTGGAAGTTTCAATATTCTCAATATATAACTGTCACATTATGTGTGAACTTGAGTCAAATGGGGCCCCAAGTTTTTTGGGATTAAAATAGAGGGTTAATAAACAGTAGTTATAGTTACTTTTTAAGTTGGTTAGGTGGGAAAAATATTGGACTAAACATATATCAACTGGAAATGTTCCTAGTTTAATAGTATTGATGCTATCACTTATCAAAACACAATTTTCCTCAATATTGTTGTTCAATTTAATTATTGGTTCACGATTATATCTTAAGATTCATGATGTATGGTTTGGTTTGGTGTTTATCGGTTTAGTATATCTTATGTTAGACAATGATATTGTTCTGCCTGATAATATATATGCATGGCTTAAAAAATCAGCCATATTTTTTTTTCGAATTATATATGGGTATTCAGACCATAGAAGTGGTCCAGACTAGTCATATGTTGCCACGTATTGGTCTCCTATCTTTGACGATGCCGGAATGTTAATTTTCTCAATAGCCAAAACTCGAACCCTGGTGGTTTCATCGTATTGGGTTTTTGTTCTCAAGTAAATCACCACCAGCCCACAATTCCTGGTGAAGATAATGAACTATTCTATAATCATATAAAATATAATGGGAAACGTGCTATTTCTCCACGAGAATCCCAAATGTCTCCCAAACTATGACCTCATCCCATATGTCCACAAGATAAAAGTTCGAAATCTATTTTTCTATAGAACTTTAGAAAACCTCTTATATCTCCCCGACATATAAGTTGAAGAGCTTTAACCCCATAAAATCAAATTTATCTGGTTAAACCTATAAAACCAAAACCGTTTTAGTTAATTAAACCAATGACGATCCAATTAGAATCCGATTTAGATCCCATTATAGTAATTAAACCAGATCTAAATCAGGTCTTTTATCTTTCTTTTCTTGTTTAATTACTGTAATCGGATCTAAATCAGATTTTAATTGGGTTGTCATTGGTTTAATTAACTAAAATGGTTTTGGTTTATAGGTTTAACCATATAAATTTGATTTTATGGGGTTAAATATCTTCAACTTATATGTCGGGGAGATATAAGAAGTTTTCTAAAGTTTCATGGAGAAATAGATTTCGAACTTTTATCTCGTGGACATGGACATATAGGATGAGGTCATAGTCTGGGAAACATCTGGGAGGATGCGATACTTTTCGTGGGAAAATAGCACGTTTTCCCAATTTATAATACATTAACCAGAATTGATGGTTGTCCAACTGTTAATATGTTACTTTTTGGTTTAATTAAATTTGATTCACAGTTATTTATATTGCTTTTATTGTTTGGTTCAACTTGTGTTATCGATTTTTTTGCATACACACATAGGTCACCTGTCTACTTGTTTGATTTAATACGTTTGGCCAAAGTCATCATACTTTGGTTTGAATTGGTTTAATAAACTTGATACACATATTGACCCAAATAAATAGAGTGATCAAGTCATAATACCAGCCGTAAATATTCCAATAAGAATTGATGTTGTAAAAGAAAAACAAATCAAACTGCGAGTAAGTCTAAGTCACGCCTGAAGTATGGTAGACATGTTGGTTCCAAAGATCAGAATTCTCACAAATGAAAAGGAGTATAAATTAGTAATGGTCAAGAGGAAATAAAGTTTTTGAATGATCTCCAGAAGAGACATTAAACATTATTGAAAGAAATTAAGTTGCATGTGTCAATGAAGAGATCTCAATAAGTTATGTCATTGTATAGAATAAAATGGAATCAATAGGCAAATCGACATCGAAAATAGTTATGCATGCAAAGTAGCAGTTGAATATGATAAATGGAAAAGAGGATCATGAAACAAAGTATATTGAAAAGCGTACAAAGAAATGATTGGCAAAATCAGAAAAATCAATAGATAAGGATGTAAACTCTTATGAAAGAGAAAAATATTTAGACCAGTAGTCCATACATCAAAATGTATAAAAAAAGTGGGATACAGATGAGTTGTTGCTCATATAGAAAGATCAATATTGAATTGACTGTGAAGAGACATAGTCTCATGTGGTAGATGATACAACTTTCAAGTTTCTTTTTAGTCTGACAATAAATAAAGAACTTGAATTATATAACCCACTTGAAACTGATAATCCCTAAGAGATAGAATCCTTGAAGGATTGGTGATATCAAGATCATGTTCCAGGAAACTCTAGCTATTCAATCGAAATATGATTTATGGGATATATGAAATATTTGAAGTTAATCAATACATCTTTTAATTTATTAAGAGATAATAGATCAATAGAATCATTAATTTGAATATAATAAAAACTCCTCAAGAGCTATAGAAAAATTGTATTTAGGAAGAAAACTCTTGGCAATACCATATTGTATTTATGTATTCCAAACTGGAGATCTAAGAAATGAGATGTTTTCATATAAGATCTTATACGCCTTAAATTGAAAGATCACTCTAAGGTTGGTGGATTGGATAAATCTGGCACCAAATGAGCTAGAAAGCACAAAAGATCAAGGGATGTGGATCGAATGGTCGCACAAGAGCTGCAGAATGTTAGACTGGTCTCGTGGTTTCGCATGGTTGACAGTATTTGAACTGCAGTCAGATTGATATATTATTCGACCATAGCTTGTATTTTTTTGTTGGGTCTTTGTTTCTTTGGTTTGAATCGTGTCCATAAACAAATTTTCATAAATTTTCAAGCCCATCTCGTTTAATACTCAAGCCCATAATCCAAACCTTCTTGATTTGTTTCTGCTGCTGATTAGTGGTACATCAAGATCCCTGAAAGATTTTATTTAAGGTGCTCATATATATATTTGGTCTTGAGATACCACATTTAAGGTGTTATTTGAGCAAAGTTACTAATATTTTATGTGATTAAAAGATATAGTTTCATATGACAATAAAGAAAGTCATAAAAGTAATAAGAATCGAATAACTCGTAAACGATTAGACGAGTGTATGTAAAGATATTTGGCTTGAAGTCCAAATGGAAAAAAAAAACAATTGTTGTCTATGCCAAAAGAAAATTATAGACCAAAATTCTAAAGACTCAAAATATTATAATAGAAATCAAAAGAGTTTATTTTGCTAAAACTCAATTTATTAAAGAGTTACATTTATTCAGAATGCATATCCTGAAAATATTTATTAAAGAGTCTCCGAAATATATCTAGTTTTACTCTTTTTTCTTATCATATTTTTTATTACCCTAGGTGTTTCCATGCAAGGTTTTAATGAGGCTACAAAGAACACATATATATTAGCCACTCAAGGGAAAATATTACGATTTCGGAGACTAAATCGCATCACTTTTCTAAAGCTTTTGAGATGGAGAGAATCCAAGAAAATAATCAAGTTATACAAGACTCGAGCACTATCTAAGAATGGCGATGTCAGTGTGCTACATGTTGGTCATGTGACAGTTTAGCTGATTTATTCACAAAGGAGTCACCCACTGCTACTTCCAAGAAGATAATTCATATTATCAGAATACATTGGCTCAAAGATCTCGACGTATGTGCACATGAAGAAAAGTCATTACGCGCTGCAACCTTTTTCCCTTAACAATGATTTTTTCCATTGAGTCTTCCTAGTAAGGTTTTTAACGAGGCAGCATGTACGGCGTTTTGAAAGAATTTTTATAATAGACATCATGGGGAAATGTTATGAATATTGTGTGATGCTTGTTACGGAATGTTCTAGATTTACTTGATTCCCAAGTTAACTTGTTCACCAACTTGGTCCCAAGCTATTATATACATATATATGGTTTATTATCAATGAAATAAGACACACCAATTCCTCTTTTTCTTCTTTACTTACAACATTTATGTATGTATTTGATCACCTTTTTGTGTCTTTCATTGATGCTTTTTACTGCTGACTCTTTTCCCTGGTGGCTATTGGCGGCGGTTCCAATAATATTTCAGAAGGTCTAGTGAGCAAGTGGAAATATATCAAGTCTTAAAAATTTGAACGTGATCACCTCATAGAAATGTTGCAAGGTAAGGAAATAGTTACAGTAGCTCAGAGAAATGTTGTTCAGGAATGCTTGAAATTTTTTCTTTGTTTTGTGAATTCTCCTATTAAATTAGTGCTTATATAGGTTAGCGTTTATATGTGAACAAAAAAAACTATGACAATAAAGAAATTCATAAAAGTAATAAGAACCGAATAATTCGTAAATGATTAGACGAGTGTATGTAAATATATTTGGCTTGAAGTTCAAATGGACCAAAAATTGTTGTCTATGCAAAAAGAAAATTATAGACCAAAATTCTAAAGACTCTAGATATTATAATAGAAATCAAAAGTTTTTTTTCTAAAATTCAATTTAATAAAGAGTTACATTTATTCGGAATGCATATCCTGAAAATATTGCTTTCAGGGGAAGAAATGTAAACCTGTCTAGTTGTGCACTTTTTCTTTATCTTAGTTTTTATTACCCTGGATGTTTCCGTGCAAGGTTTTAATGAGACTACAAAGAACACATATATTAGACACTCAAGGGAAAATATTACCATTTCAGAGACGTAATCCTATCACTTTTCTAAAGCTTTTGAGATGGAGATAATCCAAGAAAATAATCAAGTAATACAAGACTCGAGCACTATCTAAGAACGGCGATGTCAGTGTGCTACATGTTTGGTCAAGTGACAGTTTAGCTGATTTATTCAAGAAGGCGTCACCTACTGCTACTTCCAAGAAGATAATTCATCTTATCAGAATACATTGGTTCATAGATCTTGACGTATGTGCACATGAAGGAAAGTCATTACGCGCAGCAATTTTTTTCCCTTTACTCTTCCTAGTAAGGTTTTTAACGAGGCAGCATGTATGGTGCTTTGAAAGCACTTATATAATTGACATCATGGGGGAAATGTTAGGAATATTATGTGATGTCTACTATGGAATGTTCTAGATTTACTTGATTCCCAAGTTTACTTGTTCACCAACTTGGTTTCCAAGCTGTTATATACCTATATATATGGTTTATTATCAATGAAATAAGACACCAATTCCTCTTTCTCTTCTTTACTGACAACATTTATGTATGTATTTGATCGCCTTTTTGTGACTTTTATTGATGCCTTTTACTGATGACACTTTTCCATGGTGACTATTGATGGCGGTTCCAATAATATTTCAGAAGGTCTATTGGTATTTTCATACGAGCGCATACACCAATGATTGGGCCAGGTGATAATGAGGACTATCTGTCAACTAATGCATATGGTATATCCAGGCAGCAACCCGATATCATGGTCCTCCAAAAAGCAGAAAAATGTTGCTCGATCATGTTGGTTCAAAACATCTTGGCCTAAGCTTGTGATACCTTGACTCTGGTTATTTATTGTGACAATATTGGTTCAACACATCTTGGCCTAAGCTTGTTAAGCGGTGTACGCAATATCTGCTGGTGGAATCACAACTGAATTGAAGGAAGCACAAAACACAGCGTTTACTGTAGATTATGTTGGTAACAGTGTAGAACAAGAAGCTGTCTGTCTTTAGTGCAGAAAAAGAAAGACCATCTGGAAACTTGGAGACAAATGATTATGCAATTCAAGATGGGGTCTCAAAGAGTATCATTGATGCAATTACTGTAGAAAATTCCATTGCTAATAAGGTAAAGGAGGCCAGTGTGAAGATTATATCTGCTGTTATTTTTATTGGAACGATTTCGCTTGTCAGCCTAAGGTATTTTTGCCGTCTTAAGTGAAGCTCATATTTTCAGAGCAAGGATATGACATCTTCTACGGTATCTGACACTGCCACCAATTGATGCAGTTTGTTATACAAGTTCATTGTTCAAAATATGCATGTTTTGTGAGATTAGAACATGGTTTTCAAAAAAAAAAAAGAACATGGTTTTCCAGATGTTTGGTAATTTCCACTCGAGTTCTGTAAAACATTCCAATTGGTTTACAGGAACATAAGTCGATAAATTTCTTTCTCCAAAAAAAGTAGATAATTTATTTTATACATGTCCCTAATATCCTGAGTATTTAGAAGTGAGGTTAGCAAGTTGCTGAGTAAATTTCACATTCAACATATAGATATGCGGAAGCTATTTTTGGAACAAGCTGGACACATGGAGTTGAAGATGTAGTGCCGTGTATTTTACATTCCTGTTGAGGATATAACTAATATTTAAATATTGTCCTATCGTGCTTTGTCTAGCTTCTTTTTCATTGGCTTGATTTTTTAGTTTTTATTTTTTATTATGTTAAGAAAAATCTGAGGAAGTGAGAGAATTCAGATGTACTTCCTAGGCTAGAATGGATGCTAGGACTGCAGGAAAGTCTAGTGAGCAAGTGGCAGAATATCAAGTCTCAAGCATTTCGACGTTATCACCTCATAGAAATGTTGTTCATAAATGCTTGAATTTTTTTCTTTGTTTAAGTTAGCGTTTATATGTGGACACAAAAATATTCAGGTTCTTGTCACTTTCTCATCAGAATATAAGTGTGCTACAGTTCAGGTACAAATTAACATGTTTAGGGATTTACTTATTTTACGTACAATCCTTTCACAATTTTATGAGAAGGAAGTGTGTATGTGCCCTTGTTATAATCCGGTCAAGCGCATACCGGAGAAAGATTTGGTAAATCTCCAGCCAGATGATTTTACGGTCTCCGTTCCAGGTAACAAGCTGAGGCCAAACATTTCCTTTGGCATTTGAATTGGCTCAACAAATCCAAGCAGCTTTGCCACAAGAGAAGCGCTCTCTTTTATGTGTTCCATGTCTTGTGTGTTAGTCCACACTTTGTTTGCCACCTGCAGGCTTCTCAGCTTTGAGTTCACCTCCACGCCCCATTTTCGGTAAAGTTCTATTCTCTGGTTCCATGGGAATTTCTTTGGTATTTGTTTTGAAAGCCATTCTTTCTCACGTGTGAGTGCCTTTCCTGTTTGTATCCTGATTAGATTACATAACAAGTGTGATTAGTATAATACTTAATTGGTGGGTCACTAATCTCTGATGCAACTTTTTGTTGAAAAAAACCTTGATGTTTCCGTGTCATTAGTTATCGACTGCTTCAGAAAAGATAGCCTTCTGAGTTCAACTTCCATATAAACATAGTCAGATGGATCACCTTTAAAGAGCAAAAAAAAGTAGGTTCTGTGAACCAGTGGTACATTGCACACCGCCCAAAGCTCAATTATTTGCCGTTGCTGTCTCTCAAAGTCTGAGAATTTGCTTGAATATTGTTCAGTAGCTACGTCTCCTTTCTCTGGGTAAGTCTCTACTGAATCTGTTTCCTTAGGTACTGCATTTTCTACCTGCAGTTTTTGATCATCGAAATCTGTTGCAAACTTTTTATCTTCCCAAGAAAGAGTTCAAAGGAAAGACAATAATATTTCACGTACCAAATCATGAGCCTGCTCTCTCTGGAACTGATTATTTGTGGTTTCTTCATTTCTGTTATGAGTATCACTTACATGTTTTGCAGGGCTTTCCGGCTTGTTCTCAATATCATAGTCTATCACAGGTGTTGAGTCAAGTGAGTGCTGCCTTGCCATTTCTTGGAGACCTGCTACAAATTCTTGGAAGCTATTGCCTGTTTCCGGATCACAATCTTTCAGGCTTTGCGTATCAGTGGGGGTAGAACCCATAGAGGTCCCTGAATCAAATGAAATGCTGGAAGTCTTGTTCATGTGTCTTCCAGGAGATGCTTTTAAATCACTAACCCTCCAGGAAGGTGACGTGTTGTTACTAGTTTCCTGATTATCAAACCAGTGAGGAGATCTAACACACAAGAGACTCTCTCTGCAACTTCGGCTTCTTTTGGTAGTGAAAAAGTCTGGACTCTTGTAGTCTCTTCTGAAGGATGGTGACAGTGGTTGTTGTTCGGCTGTGTGCATATTCATAAGATATTCAATTTTGTTCTGCATCTCTTTTACTTTGTCTTTCAAAGCCTCGTATGTATTGTTGTCAACATGATCTGTCACAGATGATTCTCTTCTATAATCTTTATCAGCGTCTTGAGGAAGTTTGTTGTCACGCTTTTCTTCATTTAGCTTAGTACCAACGGGTATTAAGTCCACTTCTACTGTCTCTTCAGATTGTTCCTCTGGCTGAGAATCTTCTTCTTTATTTGAGCATTGTTCAACTTGCTTAGAAGAACTTTTCTTCGTTTCTTCTTTCTTTTCATGTTCATCCTCCTTGACTGATTCATGTGTTTCTTGTACTTCAACTGATGGTATCATCTCCAAACCCGGCTTCTTTAATGTTAGTTCATAGGTCTCAGGCTTATCAATTACACACAACTCTACATCAATTGTTTTCAAGGAATTTTCCTCTTCTTCAGGAGTGCTAATCTCCACCTCTTCATCCTCGGCTTTCTCAGCACCCACTAACGAGCTATAGCTTTGTTCATATTCGGGAGCTGATATAGTTTCTTCTTTTCTTGGTGAGAGAACCTCAGACACAGCTTTCTTATCAACAATGTCTTCATGGCTTTCGACGACAGTTTCTGCTTCCACAAGACTCTGTTTTGTCTCATCTTCCACTTTTGGAACAACCTCCTCCCATCCGTTGTACAGATTGTACCTCGAAAATTGAGGAATAATATTGTCTTCCACCAGGAAATCTTCTTCAGAGTTTTCGAAAAGCTCAAAGTTCCTCTGGATGAAGATATTAACGCTACTAGGTTCACCAATATCTATTGAATCATAGCTTCTTCTTCGGAGATCTGCATCAAAATCCATGGAGCTTAACATTGAATGTTCATCCATCCTAGATGACCGAACTTCTTCTGTTTCTTTAAGCAAAGTCTCCACCCGTGATTGAGCTACATCACGCTGCCATTTTAGTTCTTTCATTTGTTCCTCCATCTACAGTTTTGGTTTTGTCAACAAGTGAGTGGACTTTAATAGTTAGATTAACTAAGAAGAATGTAATAAGAATCAGTAGAGGAGAGATGATTCACTTGTGAAATAACTTCCTCTTTCTGTTTTAACAATAAATAGAAGTCAGAGCCTGCAGAAGAAGAAGATCCTATGTTCTTCAACTCATTCTCCATTCGAGCAAGTTCCTGTTGCAGTTGCTTTACCAAAGCCTTTTCAGACACAACCACATTGACCTGAGCGTTTGTCGTCACCTCTTTGGCACATGTTGCAAAGAGAAGCGTGTTTCTTGACTGTTCAACATGACTACGTGCAGGGCTCATTGTACATATGATAGCTGTTCTCGCATTTCCTCCCAAGGAGTTCTGAAGGATTCGGGTTAACTTTGAGTCTCGATACGGTATATGCCCGCCATTTCTGCCTTTACTGCGCTTCAGAATAAATTACAATGCCGGTTAAAACCCACATGTCTTTAATGAGGAGCCAAGAAAATCAATCAAACCTTAGTTTGCGGATGACGGTTCCAAGAGTAAGTAAACTCCGGTTTATATGACAACCTTCTTTCAATCTTGCACCAGCAGATAAAGTTTGAGAAGCTCGTTCACTTCCAGCCAGATCAACGAAACACTTGAGAAACCAAAGACATTTTTGACATCAGAGTAAAGAAAGATGACCAAGAAAAAACAATAAATCAAAAACATTGCTCATAATTACCACAGATGCTGCAAGAATGCTGGAGCACTCTGGAGAATATTCTCGACCAGAGCTTTCAATAGTCTGCAGGAAATGCAAAAGTTTTCAAAGAGAATCGAAGAAACAATATTTGATACGTTGAGAGATTATTACCAGCCGGAGAATCTGATGTGATCTGGAGCTAGTTTCATTCAATGAGGTTTCTCCAATTTTCCTCTGAGCTGTATGACGTAGGTTCATCACTTAACATCATTCATCATTTGAAAAGAAAAATTTTAAGGCCGGGAATGTGTTACTTACTCTCACAAATTGAAAGAAGCTCCTCTAGATGGGTTCTGTCTCGAAGGGTCTCCTCAATAAGCTTTTCAACGACGGTTCCTCTCTGGTGAAGCAAAACACAATATGAGATAATGTATGGCACATTATCTGTAAGCAAATGATATAACTAACCTCTGGATCATCTAGAAGCCTTAACTGATTATTATCGCCACTAAGGAGATCCCTCACAGCTTCATTATAGATCTCTATTGCAGAGAACTTGAGAGTGAATTCGCGTTCTTTGTGCTGAAGAAAACAATATAACAACAAGAGGGTTGGTTTTGCGCTCGTCAAAAGGAAGAAAAGAGGGAGAGGATGTCAATGCTCAAACCTTTTGAATGTAACAAAAAATGTCATTCATTGCAAATTTAGTGATGCCACTCATCGTGTACGTCTTCCCACTGCTTGTCTGTCCATACGCAAAAATGCTTGCTGCCAAAACCAAATGTGTCAAACCAAAATCGTTGAGACAAGAACAAATCAAATCATTGGTAAGGTTGGTTATTTGTTGTTACAATTGATTCCCTCCAGTACACAAAGAGCAACTTCCTTGGCTCCATCTTCATAGACTTGTTTTGTGGGGCTATCAAATCCGAACACTTTGTCTGTAATAAATATTTTTCAATTGGTTTCTTAGCATCTGTAACTCTAAAAATGTTTAAGTTAGCTTTTAACATGTTACCAAATGTATAGGTAGATGGGAAGAGAGATCTCTCGGGCAAATTATTGTTGCAGATTATGGTTGTGTTGTTGACACATTCCCAATCGCAGATATCATGCCTCGTCTTCTCCTTGTCGTTCCGCGGCCTTACCCTTACTGAAACCAATATCTTCTCTCCCTTTCCACCACCACTCATCATCTTTTATATTTTTAAACACAAACACACTTTTTATTGTTTATTATCTGAATACATTTTCTGCATGAATGTTCTAAATCTTTACGCTCATTTTTCTTCAAAACATTCTCACCAGAAATGTTTAGATTGCAAGGAAAAAAATATTTAAGAAAAGAAATGGAAGGGAGAGGACCGAATTAGATGGCAGCAACAAAAAAAAAGTAATATCTATTTAGGAATCAGGTAAAATGCCAAAATGGGTGAGAGGCTTATTGGAGGGATTTCTTCTTCCGCTAGCAAAGACCTATATATTCTTTAAACCCTAAAATAAGGATGTTTTCTCAAAAAGAAAAAAAAAACTAAAATAAGAATGTGGACAGTTGTATTTTTCTTTAAAAAATACGGACAGATATATTAATAAAAAAAATAAGGATGTTTTTTTCAAAAACAAACTAAAAAAGAATATGGACAGTTGTATTTTTTTTACTCATCACCTAAGGGTACAATTCTGTGACATATCTAGGAATGTCAAAGTGGGGACTGGACCGCGGGCCCAGCCCGTTAGAGCTTGGTGCGGGGCGGGTTCGGGCCGGTGAATTCCTTACCCGCAAAATAGCGGGACTTGCGGGAGTGGGCTTGTGCGGTACAGGTCTTGAAGCGGGACAGCCCACAGTCAACCGCGGTTTCCTCTTCGTCCCGCATCCAGACGCTTCACCTGAAAAAGAAAACAGTGAAAGGCTATGGAGCACCGACGATGACCGTGTGAAGAAACCGAGCTCCGACGATGGCCGTTCGATGTCAGACACGCGACAGTGCTTCTGGTGTCGAGATCGTGTTCGTGATGCAGTAGAGGAGCTAAACCCAGAAGGCTCCAACAAATCCGATTCTTCTTCTTCAATGTGTCTTCTACTCTTTCCTCGTGAGCTTCTAAATCTGTACAGATTAATGTATTTCTGACATAAATTTCAAGTTTTTTGAACTTAAAATCTCTGTTGTAACTCTTGTATTTTTTCTTCAGTTTCTTAGCTAAATAAGAAAAAAAATCTGTTATATCGAGTGGCTGACTACAATGCCTGCTTCTACCATCTTCTACAACGGCTGGTTTTTGATTCATTGTCTGGTTGTGTCTTATGTTTGTGTTGTGTCTTTAATTTATTGTTTGGTTGTATATCAAGTAAGTAAAACTGTTATTTGTCCTTGCAAGAACTATACCGTGTTCTCTGGTGGTTCATTACGATTGTGATACTGGTTTCAGCGGTTCTGATGCAAGCTTCCCGTAATGGGAATGATCTGTGGCTATCTATTATTGGGACTGGAAGAGGAGCCAGACATCACTCAACCTCGTTTTATCAGGTATTGAAAACAAAGAAACATGAGATTTATAACTCTGTTTTCTCTGCGTTTATTGGTTTTACTTGATAGGACTGTTTCGTTGGGTTCAGGATATCAAAAGGCAACTGAAGGAGAAGAAAGAGTGGGCTCAGAAGAAAGAAAAAGCTTTAGCTCAGATCGTACAAGAGGAAAAAGAATTTGAGGTACCAGGAACTGTATTTTATCTTCACTGTTTTTTGTCATTATAACATGTAAGGAATGTCTCATTATTTTTATTATCTTGCAGGAGAAATGGAGGGAGGAACAGAAAGCAAAGGAGCATGCGTAGTGGATCCTGTGATGTGGCCTTTCTATCGTCTTGGTCTGTAACTAGAATCTAAGGTTAGCCATTTGATGCTGAGTGTGCTGCTAAATGACTTAATATAATTTCTTTTCTGTTCCCGAAAGCTCTTACGTTAGACCATGGTTGCTTTTGAAGTTCGATCAACTTGTCTCTGTCTGTCATATGTGCTCTTAAATGTGTGAGACTTCTGTTGTTTAGCATAGATAGAACAAAGTCTTGCTTTGCTATGTTTTCGATCACTGTATAGTTAACTAGACTAGTTCAGCTTGTTGTTAGTTTTAGAGAATGTGAATGCTTGTGAAGTTCGCTTAACTTCTTAAATATATTTTCGATGGACTAGTCTCTGATATGTGCTCTTAAATGTATGAGACTTCTGTTGTTTAGCATAAATATATGGACTTGACTAGTTCATTATGTTTTTTTTTGTTGGATTGGGTGTTTTGCTTTATTAAACCTACAAATTTTTTGTTTTAAGTTGTTTGAATACTACCATTTGGAGGTTTTTTTAAATTTAATTTGTTTCAAACTTTATCATCTTGTCTTATATACAATTTTAACTTCAAAAACATAGAATGAATTTATATGTGTATATCAGTATATGCTACACTTGATTCTCTGATTTATGTGTATATGCTTCATGCTTTTTGAATCTTGTGATCTTAGGTGTGTAGTGGAGCAGCTTGACATGTTGTGGAGCAGCTTGAAGCGTCCTGGACCAGCCTGTAGCATCAAGAAGCGTCCTGGAAACATCAGACTGATTGTATTGGCGTATGCCCGCGGGACATACCGCAAAGACCTGTGCAAAAGGCGGGACGGGCTTGGGACGAGGTTTTGCAGACCGCAGCCCGCGCGGGCCTGCTTCTTCATGACCCGCATATGGAAGAGCCCGCTGCGGTACCGGACGGAACGGGACGGGACAACCTGTTTGACATCCCTAGACATATCTCAAGTTCTAACAAAAATAGCGAAGTAAATCAACATACACCAAACCGTTTTTTAGTCTGGTGGCGGTGTCGCGGTTCCTTAGAAGATGTTAACCATTGCATCCTCGTTCAAGTCTTTTTTTCTTTTTTGTCATCCTTCGTTCAAGTCTATGCTTGGCAAATATGTTTTACGTCCGCATGGGCATTTTAAAAAATATGGGCCTAAGGGCATGTGCATCAATGAACCCACTCTTGGGGTTCATAAGAATTTTTTAATATTTTTTGGTGGATTTATAAATAGTAATGAACCTGTATATATTGTGCTATTCCATTAGTAAACTCCTTTTTGGGTTCATAGAAATGCAATTTCAACTCTTTTGCCAAGTTCTCTTTTCCAACTCATTGCTTCCTACGAGAAATGAAAGTCAGCAGGTTTAAATAACCAAACTAAGCAATATCAATATCAATCACGTGTAGCAAGAAAGGAGAGTCCACAATACTGAAAACAATTCAATTGTGATATGAACTATCTGGAAATTCACCGTGATGAAGGGGAAAAAGAAAAACATTTACCTCAAAACAAATGGGGCAGTCGTGATGCATTGCTCCTTCGACACAAGGGTGACTGTTCTTGAGAAGGATTGAATAACAACAGCCTGGTTTTATAGTTAGATTATACAGGGCAACATATATTAGTAGCGTCCAGCCAGAAAAGTTTGAGGTTATCTGACGCAGAAAATAGCTTACCACACTTGTAGCAGTGAAAGAAATTTTCATGTCCTCCAATTCTGTAACAAAAGAAGTACAAGAGTTTTAGTTATGAACAAATTTAAAGTGAAACAATCGTGGTTTATGTTAAAGAAGAGTCCAAGAACGGACCTGCAAATTCCACAGCCGTCGCAGTGATACTGTTTCTTAGATGTCTGGAAACAAGATAGCAACATAATGGTTAAAGAGCAGCAAATAAATAGGCCTGGAAAATCCCAAGGCACAGTCTGTACCAGAAAGAAGATAGAAAATGAATATCAAACTTAGGAATAAATAGTCCTCAGAAAACTTACATCGTCATCGTAGAGCAAAGAGTTCGTACACACCTCTTGTTCAGTGCCACCGAGTAAGCAAATAACCTGTGAAGAAGAAGATATAGATCTTGGTTATCTGGAATCAAGCATAAAAGAATAAAACAGAGAGAAAAACAAGGTCTCAGAAACTACTTTACTTGTTCAACTTTCTGGCGAGGAATATCATGACTCTGTTTCTGATCTACACTAATATTGTTCTGCTTCCAAGACAAGATTACACAAGTCAGCACACAAATCTTGAGAAAAATAAGAGTGAAAAACGCAGTTTCCTGAAATCTGAAGCTTGAAATAAGAAACTCTACCTTCGCCTCATTATGACAGTGATGACAACCAAAGATCTCATTACAACAAGGAGCTCTAATGCAACACCTTCTTCTGTAATGTGGACATCTGCATGAACACTGGGAGAAACTGATTACATGAATGTTCAATTAGAGGATATTCAATCATGACGCAAAAATTACCCATGCTCCATTAGTCTTCTGTCATGGATTTCTTTTACTAATGACTCTGCTGCCTCCAGTTCGATGAACTGTTGCTTCTGGGAACAGTTCCAAGAAACAGAGTCTCTCGAGGGCATATAGTCAAACGCTCGCGTGGCGGAACACAAGTCTCCGTATTTCATGTAGAACTCAGCGATGGAGTTTCCGACAGAGACAAAATACTCGAACCCTCTATATCGAAGCACCACCAAAACTCTCCTCTGCCGTCTCCTCCACCACCATCTCCACCGCCTCCGGCATGTTCTCATCAACGGAATTGAGAGTCTTCAATCAAAATCAAAGGGGATCACTCATACCGGAGATCGGAATTGATGAAAGTGGAAGAGGCTTACCAGCCAATCCCAGCCCTCCACATGTCTTGAACTCGACTCACAAGAGTTCACTCCAGCGACCCGGTTCATGATATAAAATCTATTTTTCATTTTCTTTTCAAATAAAAAACCAGTGAACCCAGGCCTATGACCCTCTTATAATACCTCAATGTACATGCTCTAAGTCTTTGGAAACTTCAGAAATTTGGTATCCAAATAAAATTATTGAACAACTTTTTGAAAACACAACTTAGTGCACTGGTGGCACTAACCAAAAACATAAATATATGTATACATTTTTATTGATGGATTTTCTTATTCACGGTAAAAACTCTATAAATTGATAATATTGAGAGTATGATACTTTATTAATAAGCGTATCCTTACATATTTATAATTATTCAAAAAGGAAAATAATACTTTATGTGTATATTCTAACAAAAAAAATTATAAAAAGATTCAATTTTACAAAAAAAAAAAAACATCAAATTCAACATACGTAGCATTCCAGCAAGCTAAGATCTTTTGGCATGTATATGAGAATACTGTAATGGATTTTTTTTGTTGGTGTAGCAGAGCAAAATCGTTAAATAGGATTTTTTTGGTTCCAGTTTGCTATGAGTAGTCATCAAATGCACCATAGCTAGTCGTAGCGGTTTGTGTCGTAAACTTAATTTTTAAACCTTTCAGTATACACTCTCATATATTAGAAACATGAAAAGTGAGATTTTATAGTGTAGTGGTAGCCTGGTAGACCAAATCGCAAGAGATGAGAAAAACAGCGTTTTCAGAATGACTAATCAACTTTTTATTGTGCATCAGACTTCATATTTATTAAACTAATCCAAATATGTTGGACCTAGGTGGTGTAAGGAGATCCGCCCGTCCAAAACTCGAGATATAAACGAGAATGAAAACTAGTAAACAAGAGACGTAGACTATTGCCAATTCTTAAACCAAAAAAAATGGCCAAAATTCCTTTTCGTCAATTAGTTTTAGTACCATTTGAACACAATCTGATTTTAAATGCATTTTTGTGTTAGCCCATACGCAGAGAGATGTGCATTGCCTAAGGCAGTGTGGTGACACATTGAGTGGGAAAGCGATTACCGAAGTATTGGGACCGCTAACATTAGAAAACCCATGGTTTTCCCCACTCTCGGGAACACTTAACATCTGACCTACATGGAAGGACTCGGAACAACGGAATCTCGGAGGCTGCCTTTCAGGTTGCCTCATCCAGTCATCCTGAGCAGTGTTTCTCCTTGCCTCTCTCTTCCGAGCAGACTATGCTGCCCTTTGAGAAAGATCAAGAATAACAACGCTTGAATGCACAATTTTTGATAGGAGACTACAACCAGAAATGCTGATTCGTAGCCTCAAGTTTAGAGATGGCACACTTTTGAGTGATTCGGTTAAAAAAGTATAACTACTTGGGAGTAGAAATGAAGAAAAAGTTGTTTGGGAAACAATTGAAGTGTTTGACAAAAAAAAAGAAACAATTGAAGTTCGACTGCACCTAATCATGTCATCAAATAACATTTTATCAATCTCTTTTTTTTTGTTCTAATGGATATTTTCAAAGAGATCATTACCATTTTGTGTCTCTTTCATGGAGGAGGTTTCATCTTTTTTTTATTTGCAATTTCCGGAGAGATTATTATTATTGAATTCAGCAGGCGGAGAGAAAATGTACAGTCTTACTATTATTCTATTGGCTAATGTTGTTGCCAAAAACCTACTTAAGGTGCGACTGTGTCAGAGTAGTTTAGAAATGTACTTGACAAGAGAAAGCAATGAAAGAGAAATAAGGACCCATTTTTCTCAATTGTATCCCAATTTGTCCATAAGAGTTCTCCTTCAGATCTGAAATTATGAACAATATCTCACTTTGATAAACTAGATAATCATATATATCCACGGCAGGCATGAAATAATCATCAACAATGTTGATAATTTTAGAACCCAAGTGTATACTTATGTCGTTTGTGTTACTCAATTAAGATTTATAAACATACCCAATTCATGTGTACTATATACCAAAACACATTAAACTATTTTCAAAGATGAGAAGATATATCATAATGCAAGAAAGCAAAGATCAGAAAATCCACATTTCATAAAGTTTCTTTGTGCTCTACAAGAGAAAATATTACATTAGTACCATTGTGTTTCTCTGTTTCACATACTCTTCTTACCCTCTGGGCTATGGCCGATAGACTCCAACTGGTTCCTGAGATTCTGATTATCCTCAAGCAGCCTATCATACTCCATGAGAAACCCATCAGCTGATTTTCTCAGAGCCTCAGTTTCAGCTTGTGCACTTTTCAGTTCTTTGCCTTTGCTTTCACTTTCAGATTCCAATTTCTTGACCTTCGCCTTCAACACTGCGATTTCTTCCCCGAGCGCTTTAACTTCTTCCCCACTCGTGTTTTTCCCGTCCTCGAAACTTCTGTTCTGTTTCTTTGCACTCTCCATTGTCTTCCTCAGCAACCGCAACTCCCTTATGTAATGGTGTAGCCGATCAATCATTAGCGAAAGAAATAGCACAAACCCTGGAACATAAAATGTTCAGTAACAATAAAAGAAAAGAGAGTAGCTGATATCAAACTCATATTGATCATGATTTTCCCTAACTACAACACTCTCAACACCAAAACAAATCCTTCTGAGCACAGATAATGATTTATAAAACACTTAATAGCAATATTGGTTCAGACAAAGTCAAATACATTGGTATGTGAATGTTAAAGATTACAATACAGTCATTAATTCCCAAGCAGATCCTCCTCTCCTTGATCAATATATTTATAACAAGAGCATTCAAGAAACCAACTTAAAATCGTAGAATCAGCGCCACAGATAATTACTCCAATCAGTTAACTACGAAACTAACTTTTACTGATTGAAAGAGATCGAAGTTAATTTACCCATAAGAGAAGCTTCGAGAAGGTGCTTGGAGGCGAGGACCTGATCGGTAGGATTGAGAACGGCACCATCCTCGGATCGGCGTTGGATACTAAGCAAGCCGTAGACGCTGGACATAAGAACGACGAAGACGGTGGCGCCGATGGTTTTGACGACGACGGGGCCGCGGCCGCGTTTGATGCGATCGAAGGTGAGGATGATGAGCTTTCGGAGAGGCGTCTTGAAGAGGAGAAGGAGGATCAACGCCATTTCGGCGAAGATCACCGAGTAAAGGAGCTGGATCATCGTTGTCGGTGTGAGCAAACCCTAGATCGGAGAGAAAGCAGGAGAACGTGTTGTTGTTGAATGAAATGAGCAACAAAGATCTTTTTTACTAGTTTAATAGCCTTTAAATTTTATGTTGGGGCGATAAATGCCAACACGTCCTTTCTTATTAATCTTTCTCTTTAGTATTTGAGGCTTACCTGGTTGTTGGTTTTTAGATGTCGGTTTAATTTTTCTAAATCCGGTCTTATCTCTTTTTGCCATGTGGTATCCACGAAGTTGTTACCTATACGAAGTCTTGCTTCAGATTTTTTTTGAATTAATTTTAAATTTATTCAAAAAGAAACTGTGTTGTACATCAAGTGCGACAAAAATTTGAAATTCTAGAGACAATCTAACTTTACAATCAAGTGCCAAATAAAAATTGTAGAAGAAGAAAGTTGCGAAACAACAGACTTTACTTTCTCTCTCTTCCATCTCTTGAAACAAAAAGCTTCTATCGTTGCTTTTGTTCTTACGTCTCGGAAGCATCAGCGGTGATCGGTATACGTTAGCTCTGGTGTCGGAGGCGCTTCCTCATCCTTTCCTCTTTTTATTTTGCTTCAATTCGCATGTCTCTGCTCTCCTCCAATATGCTAAACCTCTGACGATGCTTTGAAGTCGGAACCCTAGATCCTCTGGAGGGGGTTATAGATCTGGTGGTTAAAGCTAGATTTGGAGATGCAACGAGGTGGAGAAGGTTGCAGGTAGGTTGGAGTCGGCTTTTGAAGGTAAAGTCTCGACGGGATTTGTTTTCTCCATTCTAGATATGATTGTTTCATCGGCGATGATGGCGCGTGGGTCGTGGTTTCGACTCTCCCGGCTCGGATATGTTCGATTTGTCATGGGTCGTTGATTCTGGCTGGTGAAGTGTAGCGGTCAAAGCCTCTTCTCCTCTGTCTTGGTGTCTCTGTGGAGGAGTCCCTTTGTATTTTCTCTCAATGCGGACTTGGAGTCACTGTCTTCAAGGTGCGATTCGGTGTGTTTCTCTGTGGCGGTGTCATTAGGTGAACCCGAATGGTGTGTGTGGTGGGTTGGAGCTGCTTGAGCATAAGGAGAATGGCTCTCAGACGTCGGCTTTCCATCCTACTCTCTGGTCTTTGTCTTCCTCTCCTGCGGTTTTGTCTAATTGTGTTTTCCTCTCCGGGTAGTGCACACTTCTCGGTGTTAGACTTTGAGTATGGTTCTTATTGGTGAGTTGATTCTGTTCTACCGCCGAGGTCTTCTATCTCTGCCTGTGGAAAGGAACCTGCTTTAGTTCTTAGAGAAGGAATACGTGTGGTGTCTTCCCTAGCTTCGCGAGTCGTCGAAGCTATCAGATCCTCGGCGGTGGCGTATTTGGGTGCTCATCTATCCCAGTGGTTTAGCGGTCTAATGATTGATCTGCCAAGATATCTCCTTTTCTTTTTTAATTGCAGGTACTCAACATCTCGTCAAGGCAGCCTCCATTGTAAACCTACCTTATATGGGATTCGGCTTCTTCGGTATGCTCCATATCCCTCCGTTCATTTAGAACTTCACAGTGATAGCAGTACAACAAGAAGGAGAGGTTGGTTGCTGAGTGCCAAACCTGGATTAACCTACTGAAGTGGTGAAGTTGATGTCTGTGTCCGGGGTTGCTAGCCACAACCAGACTGTGTGTCTTTCGGATTCCTAACCATTAAGTTCGGTTGTACCAATTTTACTCAAATTTGAGTTGTAATATTTGTTGTAAAATACCCTATTGGGGAAAATCAATGAATGAAACTATGTTAAGAAAATTGTAGAAGACCTACATGCTTCTTATTGTCCGTAGACCTTAGCAAAGCAAGTCGATTCCTCACATTCTTATCCAAAATTTTATGTAAGACTTGATCTGAACGGGGAGCCTCCCCATGTAAACGCTTGTTCTTTTTTTACACCAGATCATATGGATGGCAGCCTGCATAGCATATCTAATACATAGCCTTGACTTGAAATCAAGCTGCTGTGGGAATTAAAATTGCCAAGGTCGATTTTCGTAAATTAAAGAAATTTAGGAAACCTAATTTTCCCAGAAGTCAAGATTCTCTGCGAGAACCAAAGACAAATAACCAAACAAATGCGGAAAATATATAAAGGCAATAAAATGATTTCAAAAAAAAACAAGATTTTTTTTTTTTCGAATTTGTGTATGAACGTTCCAGAGACAAAAACATACTTAAATCTTGTCTAGAAAGGGGATTACAAGAGAAATCGCAAGATACAGACAATAAAACGTAACTAAGTTCGCAAGCGTAACCATCAATGTCAAGAAAAACCTATGTGAGATGCAGCTCGCTTAGCAATAGACGAAAAAGACGAAAAAGTTTTGGGACTGGACTATATGAAAGTTGCCTACATATCCCCTTCGAGGATCAAGTGGAACATAGTTCAATTAGAAGGATTTGAACAAGAGATCGAACTTTATGGGCGAGTTTGTCTAGTATGAGTGCAAGTCTTAGAAACCGAACTAGAATAAGTGCATAGAGCTCTAGAGTCTAAAAAGTTACCCTCTTGTGCTCCTTGCCATGTCTCCCTTTATATATACCTCCTAGGTCAACCATCTTTCCTGATTCGAGTTTATCTCTTTGCCGAAGTTTTTCTTATCTTCTCAAGATTCATGTTTATCTTGGAAAGTTCACAATTATGCTCTTTTCCATTTATCCTTATCATATTCGAGTTAGACCGTCATTAAATTCGGGCATATTCCTATGTTAAATCATATATGGGCTTTTGCTGTGTTTTAAGCTGTTTAAGGTCGTTTTATGACTTAAGCGACATGGGAGCTGCATTTCCAACGCCATATGGTGACCGGGGTTTCCCACCAAGCTGGTCGCCATATGGCGACCAAGGACAATTACATCCGATTGCCATATGGCGACCGTGGCTTTTTACCAAGCCGGTCGCCTTATGGCGACCGTGGCTTTGCACCAAGCCGGTCGCCATATGGCGACCGGGGCTTTGCACCAATCCGGTCATCATATGGAGACCGAGGATGATGTCGTCTGGTCTCCATATGGTGACTAGGGCTTTGCACCAAGCCGGTAGCCATATGGTGACGGGGATGTTGTCATCTGGTCGCCATATTGTAGTATAGTGGTAAGTATTCCCGCCTGTCACGCGGGTGACCCGGGTTCGATCCCCGGCAACGGCGCCAAAACTTGATACACTAAAAATGAATTCTTGCTACTGTCAAGTTAATAGTTGTAATTGTAGTAATTAAGATTCAAGTCCAGATGACCAGCTAACACTTTATTTCTATGAGTTTCGAAATCAAGCTAAGATGAAAAGTTTGTTTGATTTAAGAAGTGACAAATAGTTACCTAGATAAACTAAGATTGGTTCAAATTAATAAAGAGCTAGCCTAGGGTATTTCATTGGGTGTCGATATAGAGCCAAACAATTATTCAAGCGCGATGAAGTGCTTTCTAGGACTCGGATCACTCAACTGGATCGCTCCACTGTCGTGGTAACGATCGCTTTGCAGATCGATCTCACCACCTAACTGTCGTTGGGATGAGGATCGATTGCAAGCCTTAGAGATCAAGTCCGATTAGTCCACTTACTACCCTAATATCTACTTTCGCTGATTATGGATATTAAGCTCAATCAATACAAGTCAGGTTATCTCCGAAGCGGTTAGCTAGATGGTAAACCCTAGATCTATCAATAAGTGATCAGATTATAGATAGCATTAAGAACAGTATGAATGAAGAACAGTTATGAATATTGCTTATCTATGTTTAGCTCAGGTTCAACACCCTAAAAACCCTAGGCAAGCACGGCTACTACTCGATCATGATGCAAGCAATCAAAGACATAAATTCTGAAATAAACTGCATAATAAAAGAATAGAAGAACAGAGGGTTCAGGATGATCTTCTCTAGGAAAAGATGGAGCCTTTTCCCTTACAATTGCAAATCGCCAAAATACTTAGTTCTCTGGTAAAAACTAGGGTAAGAAAATAAAATAAGAGTAGCAAGTCTGTGGGAACCGAAATTCGCACTGTCGATTTTAGTTAAATTTTATCGGAGGAAAGCTAAGTAAACTCAGTTTTCCCTGAAGGCTCGGATTCTCTGCGACAACCAAACGAAATTGATAAAAAGATAAAAATGCGGAAAAGTCGCGCTAAGGCGTTTATTAAACTGATGATAAGATGAATACAATATTCTTCCGAAAAAACGGGAAGTAGAGATACGCTGAAGAGGAAACAACGGAAAAATAGGAGACAAGACGTTCTAAGTCTTGCTCCGCTAGTCTAGCCTCCTAAGTCCTAAGTTCCCTAAGCTAGCAGGAATCTCTCTAAAACCCTAGATTTCGGATCTGGTCTCTCTCTCGCTGATTTTCGCTCTGCCTTTTCTTCTCTCCCAAAGCTCCTTTATATACTCCTCCTTATGACGGTCTATTTTCCTTCTGGGCCGCAAGGCGGGCTTATTCCATTTTCGTCGACCTTCATGTTTATCTTCGGGAAACTTGACATTTATCCCTCCGGAAACTTAGGGTTTATCTTGTTGCGTAAATTGCCGCACCTATCCTAGATAATCGTAAAATGAGCTGTCCGATCGCGTTTGGCCCCTTTCGGGCCGTTTCGAGGACTTCCGATGTTTTCTACGATTTCTTCGGAAGATCTTCAATCCTTCATAGAGTTGAGATGTGTGGTGTCTTAGATAACCATCATCGTTTCGTATGAACGAGTTAAGATCTTCTTTTCCGTTGATATCTTACGAGTTTCCGAAATGTTTCCGACGATTCTTAGTTCAAAGTAAGAACGAGAGTTTCGTATATGGAATCCCAATGATTCGTTCCGCAAGGACTTGGGAAGAACTCAAGGCGCGGATTACGGACGGTCGGGGCCTAGAACTCGTGCACAGAAGATTGTCGCTCGATGACTCGAGGCAGCTCGGGCGCTAGGCGCCCGGCGCCTAGAGGCAGCGCGGGCGCTAGGCGCCCGGCGCCTAGAGGCAAGCACGGGCACTAGGCGCCCGGCGCCTAGAGGCAAACACGGGCGCTAGGCGCCCGGCGCCTAGAGGCAAGCACGGGCGCTAGGCGCCCGGCGCCTAGAGGCGAGCACGGGCGCTAGGCGCCCGACGCCTAGAGGCGAGCTCGGGCGCTAGGCGCCCGGCGCCTAGAGGCGAGCACGGGCGCTAGGCGCCCGGCGCCTAGAGGCGAGCTCGGGCGCTAGGCGCCCGGCGCCTAGAGGCGAGCACGGGCGCTAGGCGCCCGGCGCCTAGAGGCGAGCTCGGGCGCTAGGCGCCCGGCGCCTAGAGGCGAGCACGGGCGCTAGGCGCCCGGCGCCTAGAGGCAAGCTCGGGCGCTAGGCGCCCGGCGCCTAGAGGCGAGCACGGGCGCTAGGCGCCCGGCGCCTAGAGGCGAGCACGGGCGCTAGGCGCCCGGCGCCTAGAGGCGAGCTCGGGCGCTAGGCGCCCGGCGCCTAGAGGCGAGCACGGGCGCTAGGCGCCCGGCGCCTAGAGGCGAGCACGGGCGCTAGGCGCCCGGCGCCTAGAGGCAAGCACGGGCGCTAGGCGCCCGGCGCCTAGAGGCAAGCACGGGCGCTAGGCGCCCGGCGCCTAGAGGCAAGCACGGGCGCTAGGCGCCCGGCGCCTAGAGGCAGCACGGGCGCTAGGCGCCCGGCGCCTAGAGGCAAGCACGGGCGCTAGGCGCCCCGCGCCCAGGGGCAGGTTGCGGTTCGCCTGTTTCCTTCAGTTTGCGGGTGTTCATGTACATTCTTCGAGGGATTTTTCGTATGGTAAATAGTCTTAGTCGTTGATTTCGAGATAACCGTTTTTGACCCCAACAGTTAGCCCCCCAGCGTGGAAGACGCGAGAGCGATTTTGCGCGCGGAAGATCTTATGTTTGAAAAATCGAAATTTTCGACTATGAATATTTTACTCCGAAAAATCCCACTATCCTTTGATTTCTTATAAGTAGTACTCCACTCCTCCTCATTTCTCACCCACTTCCCCCTTCTCATTTCTTAGAAAGTATGGCTTCCTCTCTAAACGAAAAGAAAGATTCCGACGTCGAAATGAGCGATGTCAACCAAGCCTCGCCGGCGCGAGAGGTTCCTGCCCTTACGCAGACGTTTGCCGAGGGATTTAGTTCCTTTCAGGAGAAGATGGAGCGACGCCGTGCTTTGATGGAGTCCAGCGTGGGCGGTTCTAGTGCTTCTCTCGTTCCGACTCCTGGACCCGTCGTTGTTTCAGCTCCAGACCCCTCGACTTCGGTTCCTGAGAATGCCGTTACCCCAGCTTCGATCTCTACGGTTCCTGCTCCTGAACCCGATATCCCTTTACCCGCTGGAGAAACTGCTGCTCCGGAGCAGGCACCCGGCGTCCAGGCTCGCCCAGAAGGCTCTTCTTCGGCGCCGATACTGGTTTCAGAGGATGCGGTGGAAGTCATGCCTCCCCCTCCAGAAAAGAAGAGGGAGATCGTTCTAGGACTTCCCGCATCCAGTGCTATCCCGCCATCGAAGGGGCGTCCGAGAGCTGGAGCTAGTGGATCAGCGAAGAGGAAAAGGTGTGCCAAGAGCGAGGAAGGTGAAGTTTCGACAAAACTGTCGCACCACCGTTCTAAGGTATTTTCGTGGGACTCCCCTTTTCTTTCTTGATTTTTTCGTTTCTCACGTTTCCTTCGTGCAATCAGTTTGTGTCGTTGATCGACGGGATGCTTGGAGACTGCGGATTGGAGGTCACACGTTTGTCCCAGGAACTGGATTCGTCGCGAGAGGCCTTTAAGCGTTCCGAGGCTGTGCTCCAATCGATCGAGGGCACTCACGCCGCCCAGACATCGTCGCTCGAAGCTAGGATCAGCGATCTCAAACGCGACTTGGGAAAGACTGTGAGTTCGCTGCTCAAGGCGAAGGAGGAGAAGAAGAGCAAGTCCTCGGAGGTCCGACGTCTCAGGAAGAGGATTCAGCGCTTCGAGGAGATGGGAGCCTGTACTACGACGGAGCTTACCGTCCCATCATCCTCGGCTGCCCTGGTCTCGGATTCGGAGATTCCAGAGTCCCAGGATGCTGGACTCGTCGCAGACAGAGGTGGCGAGGAGGTCGGTGCGGGCGATGGCGAGGCTGCTCTTGCTTCGGGTGAGTCGGAAGACGAAGGTGGCGTCTCGGAGGATGCCTAGGTTAATCAATCCCTTGAAGGGATTTTTATTTTGATTGTATTTCGGCCGTTGGTTGGCCATTATGTTTGATTTCGGGACTGGCCGTTGGTGGCTTTGAATCCCCGCCCTCTTTAGGGCATTATTATGAACTTGCCGTATGCATTTATGAAATATTTTGTGTTTTGAACTTCTGTTTGTCGAAGTTAGAGGGACAGGGTGTGAGTTGTCGTCTCATTCCTGCCTCCCTGACGATCACCGTATCCGTCGTTTGTGCAAAGCGAGATTTTCCGGCGGTTTACGATTTACGCGAAAATTCGTGGAAACGTACAGACTTGAGTGAAGAGACAAGTTTTGGGATCTCGCGTCGTTGACGCTTTGCCTATGAGATGTTAAGATACCAGCAAGGCTGGGTTTAGGGCAAGACCTAGGTTTACTCTCAGACTAAGGCTGTGCGATGACAAATCGGCTTTCGTTTCGCCTGTTTGTGATTTTAACCTGATTCGTACCGTTTTAAAATCCGCGAAGTGGTATCGGCTTATATGATTTGTCTGGGCACGAATCGAGCTACTTCCTTTACGAAGTGCTAAACCAAATTTGGAGTTTTTGTATAGCGCGCTATGGGATCCTTGTCGGATGTAAAAGAGCCTACCCTTAGGTGGCTTGTCTGTTTAAGACGTTAAAGTTCGTTTGTTGTGATCAGCAACAACGATATGATGCCGTTTAAAAGGCGTACGAAGGCGAAAAACGAATATTCAGGCACGAAGCGACGTCTCGCAGTGCTTTGAAGTTTGTTTTTCTTATGCCATAAAGGATTATGGGCTCTTAGGAATCGCAGAATGTTTCCGGATGGTAATTTACGATGTATTTAGTGGATACTGGATCCGTTGTCGAGGCTGTTACGCGATTTGATTGCGGAAATTTTTCGAAAGCTAGTTTTTTCCGAAAATTGTGGGAGTGCACGCACCCCACTCCCCCCCTTTTAAATCGGGGGGATAGCTGAACCCGCCGGTTGACGGGTTGCCTACGTACCTCCTTCGAGGATCAAGCCATCTCGTAGTTCTGTTGTCCACGTTTTATGTTCTAGTGGTAGTATTTCTTGAGATGCATCGCATTCCAAGTTCTCGGGATTTTTACGTCTTGCATGTTCGCGATTTGATACGAACCTGGTCGGACGACTTTTATGATTTTGTACGGTCCTTCCCAGTTTGCTCCCAGCTTTCCTGCGTTTCGTTCGGCAGTGTTTTGGAAGACTTTACGTAAAACCAAATCGCCTTCTTTGAATCTGCGATGGCGTACGTTCGCGTTGTAGTATTTTGCGGCGGCTTGCTGATAATTTTGAATCCGGACGAGGGCTTGGTCGCGACGCTCGTTGACGAGGTCAAGATTATCCAGCAGCATGGCGTTGTTCAGGTCTTCCCGTTTGGGAAGAAACCTCCCCCGTACGCCGGGGAATTCGACTTCCGCCGGAATCATGCATTCTGCTCCGTAAACGAGAGCGAAAGGAGTCTCCCCCGTTGCTCGTCTTGGAGTGGTTCGATGTGACCAGAGGACTCCTTCGAGTTCTTCGGCCCATCGCCCCTTCTTGGCTTCTAAGCGCTTTTTCAGTCCGTCCAGGACGGTTTTGTTTATGGTTTCAGCCTGTCCATTGCACTGCGGGTATCTGGGAGTTGACTTGTTAAGTCGTATTTTCCATTTTTCGCAGAACGCCTCGAATCGTGTGGAAATGAACTGAGACCCGTTGTCCGTTACGATTTCGTATGGAACGCCGTGTCTGGTTATGATGTTTTTCCAGACGAAATTCTCGACTTGTACGTCTTTGATACTTGCGTAGGACTCAGCCTCCACCCACTTCGAAAAGAAATCCGTGAGGACCAGTAGGAAACGTTTTTGTTTGGATTGGTGCATAGGTCCGACGATGTCCATTGACCATCGCATGAAAGGGTACGGAGATGAGATAGAGGAGAGGATTTCTGCGGGCTGATGAATCGTAGGAGCGTGCCGCTGACACTTCTCGCATTTACGAGCGAACTTCTCGCAATCTTTTACCAAAGTTGGCCAGTAGAAACCGTGGCGTTTTATTTTTGTTGCGAGAGACCTCCCTCCGGAATGGTTTCCGCAGGATCCGGAATGAACCTCTTCCATGATTTTTCTCGCCTTTTCTCCCTCCGCGCAAGTCATGAGAGGTCCTGAGAATCGCCATTTGTAGATTTCGCCTTCCACGGTTACGTATCGTGCTGCCTGAACTTTTACTTTCCGGGCAGCCCACTTTTCCGCGGGTAAGGTGCCATCTACGATATAGGCTCTGATAGGTTCCAGCCAAGGAGTGTCGCAGCCGTAGTCTGTTCGGTCTGTGTCGTCCTCCGGCTGGTCTTCGTTTTCTTTAGCGCCTTCGATTTGTGCTCTGATCAGGTTGGCGATTACCGGTGGTCCGATGCTCGGGTGCTCGATGAATTCGACGGGGATTATTCTTTTAAGTCCCGGATCTGAGCTTGAGGCTAGAGCTGCTAGAGCATCGGCCTGGACGTTCTCCGAGCGGGGAATCCTGGTTAGCGCAAATTGCTGAAAATCGTGGGCCAAGTCTTGGACGACCTTCAAATATGCGTTCATTCTTTCATCCCTCGCTTCGTATTCTCCGCTGAATTGGTTTGCGACTAACTGAGAGTCGCAATAAGCGTGAATATTTCGAATCTTCAGCTATTGGGCCAGTCGTAGGCCAGCAATCAGCGCCTCGTACTCTGCTTCGTTGTTTGATGCGTGAAAATCCAAGCGGAATGATTGCTCGAGGATCTCCCCCGTGGGTGAAGTGAGTCGAATTCCGATTCCGGATCCTTGCTTGGACGAGGATCCGTCGACATAGAGATCCCACGTTGAACCAGGCTCCTTGTTAGTTAAATCCGTCGTGGGCAATTCTACCAGGAAATCCGCGAGTACCTGCGATTTTGTGCAGGTTTTCGGACGATATTCGATATCGTACTCGCTTAATTCGATCGCCCACTTTGCGAGTCTACCAGACTGGCTCGGACTGTGTAGAATCGTTCGTAACGGGAAAGTGGTAAGCACTACGATGGTATGAGATTGGAAATACGGTCTGAGTTTTCTCGCCGAGGTTATAACGGCGAGTGCCAACTTTTCCATTAGCGGATACCGAGTTTCGGCATCCAGCAATGTTTTACTAACGTAAAAGACCGGCTTCTGTTCTCCAAATTCTTCTTGAATCAGAACGCCGCTGACTGCTGATGCGGACACTGCGATGTAGAGGAACAAGGGTTCTCCGACTACGGGTTTTGCGAGGATAGGAGGGGTGGTCAGATATTGTTTCAGCTGTTGGAAAGCTTTCTCGCAATCCTCTGACCACTCGAACTTTTTGTTTCCTTTCAAGGTTTCGTAGAAAGGAAGGCACTTGTCCGTGGACCGCGAAATGAATCGGTTTAAAGCTGCGACTCGTTCGGTCAGCCTTTGAACTTCCCGTTTGGTTCTCGGGGACGCCATTTCTATCAGTGCGTTGATCTGTTTTGGATTGGCCTCTATTCCGCGGAATGTTACGAGGTATCCGAGAAATTCGCCCGATGCTACGGCGAATCTGCACTTAGCCGGATTCAGTTTCATGTTGTGTTGGTTTAACTTCTCGAAGCATTCCTCCAGATGGAGTACGTGATCGCGTTCGTCGAGAGATTTTACCAGCATATCGTCGATATACACCTCCATGGTTTTTCCGAGTTGTTCAGCAAACATTCGATTGACGAGCCGTTGATATGTGGCGCCGGCGTTCTTTAGGCCGAAAGGCATTACTTTGTAGCAATAGGTTCCTCTGTCGGTAATGAATGCTGTCTTCTCGCGATCGTCGGGATTCATCATGATCTGATTGTATCCGGAGAACGCATCCATGAACGATAGGAGTTTGTTTCCCGCGGTTGCTTCGACTAGACGGTCGATGTGCGGGAGCGGAAAACAATCCTTCGGACACGCTTTGTTGAGGTCAGTGAAATCGACGCATACTCGCCATTTCCCGTTTTTCTTCTTGACGACGACGGGGTTGGCGAGCCAGTCGGGATATCTTACTTCTGTTATCGATCCGACTTTGAGGAGTCTTTCGATCTCCTCATTAACCGCGGATGCCCGTTCAGGGCCTAGCTTTCGTCTCTTTTGTTTCACGGGTTTATGAGTTGGATCGATGTTGAGTTCGTGACATGTTATGTTGATGTCGATTCCCGGCATATCTTCCGCAGCCCAGGCGAACGTATTTAGGTTCTTCTTGAGGCATGCGATAAGCTCTGCTTTCAAAGGGTCGCGAAGGTTGGCCCCAATCTCTACGCATCGTTCTGGGTTAGTCTCGTCGAGGCAGACCGAAACCACTGGTTCGCAAGTGGGTTCACGTTTCCCTTCCAGGGCTTCAGCTTTTCGCGACTGCCAGATGATTTCTGGAGGGTCTAGCGACGCTGGTCCGTGGATCGCTTGCTTTTTCGAGTTAGTTTCGGGCTCGGAGTTTTTTCGTTTTAACCCAGCGGCCAAGCAGACTTGCAGCGCCTTACGATCTCCTTGTATCGTTTCGACTCCGAGGAGAGATGGAAATTTGAGGCACATGTGGAAAGTCGAGGGTATTGCTCGCATGGAATTCAACCACGGAGTCCCGACGATCGCGTTGTATGCCGCAGGACCGTCGACTACCAAAAATTCCACCATCTTTGTGACGCTCCCGGCTCTGACTGAGAGATCGACCGAGCCGAGGGTCATTGTGATGTTCCCTGAGAGTCCGATTATTGGATTGGGATCGTCCGTGATAATGCTTAGGTCGAGTCCCATCCTCTCGAGAGTGTTTCTATAAATAATATTTGTCGAGCAACCGGTGTCGACCAATATTCTTGCTACGTCGATGTCCTGGATCGTTAATCTGATAACGAGGAGTTCGTTGCGAGGTTTGGCTTGAACAGCCGTTGCTCCGTCCCCGAATGACACGATGTTGCGGACAGGCGATGTGGCCATGCTGTCGTTATCAATCGTAGGTTTTTGAGTAAGAGAATCCGACCCCCCCTCCTTCTAGCGCCAAACTGTGGGAACCGAAATTCGCACTGTCGATTTTAGTTAAATTTTATCGGAGGAAAGCTAAGTAAACTCAGTTTTCCCTGAAGGCTCGGATTCTCTGCGACAACCAAACGAAATTGATAAAAAGATAAAAATGCGGAAAAGTCGCGCTAAGGCGTTTATTAAACTGATGATAAGATGAATACAATATTCTTCCGAAAAAACGGGAAGTAGAGATACGCTGAAGAGGAAACAACGGAAAAATAGGAGACAAGACGTTCTAAGTCTTGCTCCGCT
The DNA here is from genome assembly GCA_026261945.1 of Hirschfeldia incana. NCBI lineage: Eukaryota > Viridiplantae > Streptophyta > Magnoliopsida > Brassicales > Brassicaceae > Hirschfeldia > Hirschfeldia incana. The sequence continues at coordinate 1,011,802 of JABCMI010000063.1, forward strand.
AGTCTAGCCTCCTAAGTCCTAAGTTCCCTAAGCTAGCAGGAATCTCTCTAAAACCCTAGATTTCGGATCTGGTCTCTCTCTCGCTGATTTTCGCTCTGCCTTTTCTTCTCTCCCAAAGCTCCTTTATATACTCCTCCTTATGACGGTCTATTTTCCTTCTGGGCCGCAAGGCGGGCTTTTTCCATTTTCGTCGACCTTCATGTTTATCTTCGGGAAACTTGACATTTATCCCTCCGGAAACTTAGGATTTATCTTGTTGCGTAAATTGCCACACCTATCCTAGATAATCGTAAAATGAGCTGTCCGATCGCGTTTGGCCCCTTTCGGGCCGTTTCGAGGACTTCCGATGTTTTCTACAATTTCTTCGGAAGATCTTCAATCCTTCATAGAGTTGAGATGTGTGGTGTCTTAGATAACCATCATCGTTTCGTATGAACGAGTTAAGATCTTCTTTTCCGTTGATATCTTACGAGTTTCCGAAATGTTTCCGACGATTCTTAGTTCAAAGTAAGAACGGGAGTTTCGTATATGGAATCCCAATGATTCGTTCCGCAAGGACTTGGGAAGAACTCAAGGCGCGGATTACGGACGGTCGGGGCCTAGAACTCGTGCACAGAAGATTGTCGCTCGATGACTCGAGGCAGCTCGGGCGCTAGGCGCCCGGTGCCTAGAGGCAGCGCGGGCGCTAGGCGCCCGGCGCCTAGAGGCAAGCACGGGCGCTAGGCGCCCGGCGCCTAGAGGCAAACACGGGCGCTAGGCGCCCGGCGCCTAGAGGCAAGCACGGGCGCTAGGCGCCCGGCGCCTAGAGGCGAGCACGGGCGCTAGGCGCCCGGCGCCTAGAGGCGAGCTCGGGCGCTAGGCGCCCGGCGCCTAGAGGCGAGCACGGGCGCTAGGCGCCCGGCGCCTAGAGGCGAGCTCGGGCGCTAGGCGCCCGGCGCCTAGAGGCGAGCACGGGCGCTAGGCGCCCGGCGCCTAGAGGCGAGCTCGGGCGCTAGGCGCCCGGCGCCTAGAGGCGAGCACGGGCGCTAGGCGCCCGGCGCCTAGAGGCGAGCACGGGCGCTAGGCGCCCGGCGCCTAGAGGCGAGCACGGGCGCTAGGCGCCCGGCGCCTAGAGGCAAGCACGGGCGCTAGGCGCCCGGCGCCTAGAGGCAAGCACGGGCGCTAGGCGCCCGGCGCCTAGAGGCAGCACGGGCGCTAGGCGCCCGGCGCCTAGAGGCAAGCACGGGCGCTAGGCGCCCGGCGCCCAGGGGCAGGTTGCGGTTCGCCTGTTTCCTTCAGTTTGCGGGTGTTCATGTACATTCTTCGAGGGATTTTTCGTACGGTAAATAGTCTTAGTCGTTGATTTCGAGATAACCGTTTTTGACCCCAACAAGGTCTTTTTATAAGGAGGCGCCAAGAGGTATGAGTAAATTAGGGCTTTTGGGCTTTAATTCCCGAAATAAGGAGTTTCCATATTCGTCTGGAACAACCACCGGGATCACTCCGTCGCTTGTTCCATTGTTCTTCTCGAGTGTTCTCCGCAGGATAACTCCAAAAAGGCATCTTCTCTTCATGTACCTTCTCTTTACTCATCTACCAACTCTGGACCTGAAAAAGACCACAAAGTACTAGACTAACACGATTTAGAGACTTGAATTAAATAGAAACATATATACAAATGATGTGAAAAACACCATATATCAATTTCCCCAGACTTAGATCCTTGTTTGTCCTCGAACAAGGCAAGTACCAAGAACATGGAGAAAGGTTTGAAAGTGTGGGAACTCGCTTATTATCAGTAACCATACTCTTACCACAAATCTCTGAACCATACAAGAAGTTAGCTAGGACCTCATACACTTACTGAAACCCCCTGACTGCTGTTCGAAAATCGGCTCCATACTCTATATCTCATACTTGAAAAAGCAACACTATTGAGACAAAACTCCCTACATTCATTTAAGATCAGCGTGAGCTTCTTGTCACAGACACTACTCAGGGTAGACGGGCTAGGTATTAAAGAGGCTATTTCAGTGTTTGAGTAGTAGATCTTATAGTGTTTAGGGGTTACCGATTTATTTAGGTGGATGCAGGATATCGCACAAATGACAAAACTGCAGGAGAGGACGGATCCATTGATCTCCACAGCTCTTACTCACTTCTGCTCTGATCAAACTGGTTGTTCTCCAGTCGGATCACTCTATCTAACTGCTCCTCCCATAATGCTAACTCTTCCTTACTCCATCTATGGTACTGAACCATTATACCTTTCCCAGTGGCATAATCATATGAATTCATCTCCTATCTCGTCACTTAAATAATAGAATACTCGTTCTTTTTTTTTTTTTTTTTTTTTTTTTTTTGAAATAAACTTATGTACAATGATTGCATAGTGACGAGATAAGGAGGTAACAAGAAATTTTGGGAGCCACTGGAGTGTTTTACCTCAACTCTCTGACTTGTTCTTTTTAATGGCGGATCAGGCGTCGGACTGTTCTCCTTTGATGGATTAGACGTCCCACTGGTCTCCTTTGTAACATGTTCCTTCCTCTTCTTCTGAATGATAAGCATCGATGAGTAAGAGGCTGTGTCGATCCTTTCCTCTCCAACCTTTTTGCACATATCTGCATATATAACATGGGAAAAACAAGTGCATGTGGGTGGAATAAGAGGTTAAGGTACAAGGTGGGAACTAGCTAAAGATGAGCTAGCCACTCAGGAACAACAAGAGGGATGAAAAGGAGAAAGAAGTCCTGAGTGTAGGTCTCATTTCCCTGATCTAATGCCCATAACAAGAAGAATTAAGAGTCAAAATTAGGTCCAAGTTAGGTGAAGTTTAGTCTACCCAGTGTAACCTGATCAGTTGAGAACTTCTGGAGAGTCTAATGAGAAATGTCAGAGTGTTCCAGGTCCATGTATGGGTCGTTCGCCACTGCTAAGGTCACTGAATAAGAAAGTTAGAGCACGAGGTGGTTAAGATAGCATCACACAATAAGGTCTTTATTCCCACAATAGTTTAACTGACTTGATCCTAAAGCAAGACTCAATAAAAACATTAAAATGACTCAAGAACAAGGACTGACTCAAAGCACAAAGCACACAATGCTCCTCTAGACTTAAATCACACAATCCCTGGTTGTGATAGAGATAGGAGGAACAAATAAAACAGTCCAAAATAAAGAAAGCATGAAAATAAATAGTTCAGATGGATAAGACAATGCGATAGAAAGTAGTCCTGATGGACTCAGTCAGAGTGGCCGCTTTCGTTGCCAGGTGTTCTCCTGTTCCTTGGCAAGCGACCATCTCCTGTTGAAGGCCCAGCTGGTTCCTTACCTGGTCGGCGATTCCCCTGTGGTGTTCTCGGCTCCTCCTGACCACTCTGTCCTGCGAGGCAACCCCCTGTGATCAATCGCAGGATCTTCTTCATGAGGCTGTTGTTCTTGCGCTGAGAATCCACCATCCACTTGCGGTATGCCGTGTCATCTTCCAGGTCAAGATGTGGGTCCAAGTCGAACTCTCCTTCCTCTGCTGGAGTCACATCCTCCACATCATCCATGTCATCATCATCGTTTGGGGGCGGAGCACGTGGGTCTGGGCAGAGCTGTTCCGCAGGCGGTAGGAACACTATGTTATCCAAGGTGAGGAAGTGAGTGAATCCTGGCATGGGGAGTTTGCAATACAAAGCATTGCCCTCCTTGTCTTGGAACGCGTAGGTGCTGTCGTCGCGTAGGATGTGACATGTGAGCAGGTATGGAGTGTCAATGTACTCTATCTCTGAGAGGACGGTGTAGGCCCTGAGGTTGATATTGAAGTGCTCGAACAAGGGAGTGAGGAGACTGCCACTGCGATCCTTCTTGTCATCTGTGCGGAGCAGTGCGTTCTTGCGCTCTGCGAACATGGAGATCAGGTGGAATCCTGGATTGGTCTTGACTTCCTGCACTGGTACAACCTGATCCCTGCGTATCTCATCCTCAAGACAAGTGTAGAGGACCTGGAGCTCACCACTCGTGACTTTGGAGGTGTATTCCTTGGCGAACAGGGTATTGGAGATGATCTTGGCAAGGACTCTTAATGTGGGGTTCCGGATTTGCGATTGGTACGCCTTGCGAGGTGTGAACTTCCCAGCTGCAATGAGATCCCAAAAAGCATTATGTGGCACAAACTTCTTGTCCACTGAAACTCCTCTAGGCTCTTCTATGATCTCATAGAGCTCATTGAGGTCATAAAGAGAGATGGAGCAGAACTTGCCATCTGCCATGAAGGAGAAGGAGCAGTTCTCGTAGGTCGGTGCCGTGGGGTTCTGGTAGGTCACTTGGCAGGTTGCAAGAACTTGCCTCACCAAATCTGGGTATAGAGGGTACACCCTGTAGCAGAGACCAGCAAGACCTATCGATTCCAGTGTGTCGAACACATCAGTGTCAAGGCCGAGTTCGCCTAAGGTGTCCGCGTGCGCAAATTTTGTTGGACAGATCTCGGCCTTGAGGAGCTTGTTGTACCTTGCTGCCGAGTCCTTGTCCCACCCTTCTACGTTGTAATCCAGCAGCATAGGATCATCGAGTTTGATCGCTTTGTTCTCCTCCTTGTTCGGCCATGGGTACCCCGCGGGAGCTCTTGCGGCAGGAGAGTGGTTTCCTTTAGGTTTGGGGAGTCTAAGCTTGGGACCCATATGCAAGGAATTGATGTTAGGAGTTTTCGAGCTCCTAAGTCAAATGATAGTATAGTGGTAAGTAAGTTGTCGAACCAGTTCTGAGGGACTCAAAGCAATGAGAATGCAAGTGTTTGCCTAATCTAAGTGCAGCCAGTGATTTGATGATTTCTAAACTAATGATTAAAACTAATGCAAAGCAATAAAATGATACTTGTAAGCTATTGGAAAGGAGAACTCATGGGTATAGGGATTTAGACCTTAGGTGATCAGGTTTCGAACTAAGGAATGCAAATGATAAATCAAACTATCAACCTTAAGCCTAGACACAATTCTAAGCAAGCTCTATGTCTAGATGAATGCTCATTTGCTAACATGTCTCAAACATCAAATGTCTTTGGTTGAATAACATGCAAGCAATCATTACTAACAAGTCTATTAGCTATCTTAGCATCTTTAACAACAAATCTCTTTGGCAAAGTACACTAAAAGCCTAGGAGAGTTGACTCAGGCATTTCATCAAACACCTTTTGGGTGGGAAATGCCTAATGATCATCTCTTGAGTGGCCTACTCAAATGATGCATTAAGATCACTCTACTAGCAAGGAACAAGCATGATCTATACCTAAAACATCCTAGAACTAACCTAATCACCCTTAATCACCCTAACCCATGAATCCAAAAGGTGATTACTCACTAATCTCCATGATTCCTCTTAAACCCATGATGGATTTCAGATTAATCATGTAGAGAAAGAGATGAGAGATCACAAGAACAATAACAAATCAATCCAAATTCTTGAGAGAGTTTGTGTTCTTCAATAGAAAAAAGGATAATCTGCCAAAAGGTGGCTTACAAGTCCTTAAAATTAGGTTTTTCAGTGTAAAAACGTGCATAAGAAATTGCAAAAAGGTCCTTGAAAAATCATAAAATCGTGTAGCAAAAAGGGGTGGAGCGGCCAGGGAGACCCGCTCCAGCAGTCGCTCCAGAAAGAGACGAGCGACCGGTGAGACTCGCTGCAGGGGTCGCTCCAGGCTGGCTGTGGCACAGCGACCAGGCAGGGTCGCTGTGGGGGTCGCTCCGGCTCGTATGCCTCTAGTAAATTGGTCATAACTTCTTCATTACATCTCCGAATGACTTGAAACCAATTCCATTAGAAAGCTAACTCAATTTCCTATGTCTCTACCAAATCTTTGCAACAGAAGATTTCTCTAAGGCCTTCATCCATGCTCATCTTTCACCCCCTTTTATGATCACAATGCTCTCAAATGCATCCAAATGTCTCCAATAACTTCATTTGGCACTCCAGTACCTAATAGGGACTCATGTATGCGAAATGCAACATAAACATGTCTAAATCCTAATCTATATGATGAAAATGCATATGAATGAATAGCTTAAACCATGTAAATATGCAAGATATCAACTCCCCCACACTAGTCCTTTACTTGTCCACAAGTAAACTTTCAAGAACCACGGGGAAGAGGTTTGAAGCTGGGGACTCATAATCAAAAGGAACTCTTCTTAGTTCTCAACCTAACAACCTTGCATAATCATACCAAATAGCAGGAACAAAGATTTTTTCATTCTCTAACTTCTCTAGGCCTATCACAGCTCCTTTGATCTCTACACTCATTAATCATGCATCCACAAACCACAAATCCACATCTCTCTAACATTCATGAAGCTAACTCAATAGAAATCTCACAAATGGTCAAATGGTCCAAGTCATTTGGTTTGGTAAGACAAAGGCTTTAATGCAAGTGAAATAAGAGGTTCAAAATGATCTTTTAAGGTGGTTTACTCTCAAAACAAAGTAGCTTTGACATTACACATAATATATCTAAGAAAGGGATCAACTCATGCATACAATGCTCAATCTCCATTGTTCTACCCTTTCCCAAACATACAAGATATTCAATTATTCTTCAATGTCAAACCCAACTTACATCTCTCACCAAAAGATCCCAAAAACATTTTTCACATCAAACTCTTTCTTTTTGAAATCAATAAAGGATTTTTCACAACTTTTAAACAAATCTTAGCTCCTAACAACTTTGCTAGCCCCCTTTTTCTTTCTTTTCTCTCTTTTTTTTTTTATTTTCGATTTTTTTTTTTTTTTTTTTTTTTTTTTTTTTTATTTGGGGGCCAAGACTTTTCACAACAAGAGCTAGATGCTTCTATGCTTATCCCATTAAGACCAGTCATTTAAGCACAAAGAGTTAAACCTTTCATATTCCCAAATCACAATCACAACACTCACCCCCTTCCTATAGCTAGACAATAGAGTGACTAATCTAGCAAGAATGGAGACTAAGCATTGTCTATCCCAATACTCTCAACATTATGCACATGTAGAGCTTTCCAAAAAGGCCTCACTCAACAAATAATGATGGTTTAAAAAGGAGGTATGGGTTTAGGGGGTGGAGTACCACTTGAGTTTGTCAAAAAGATTGGTAAAACAGATGGGACAACTCAAGTGTGTATATCCATGACTTAGCACACAAAAGACCATAAGCAAGACACATCAGGTTTAGTTAAAACAGGAGCTTGCTTCAAAGAGAGAGTATCAACAGTCAAATGAGTTTCAAGAGGAGCATTCAAGGCACGAAGTTTACAAGCTTTCCAAAGAATGTTCAAGCTTCTTGTCATGATTACAAAGGTCATCAAATTCAGTACTTAGCATGAGCTCTTTACCAGGTTAAAATCCCCTAATGCATGAATGCAACCTATATGCTTCTAGACTCAATCCTAAAGATGCAAATGATGCAACTAAATGATTCTTTTTGTGTTTTTCAAAATTTTTTAAATTTTTTTTTTGGCTTTTCTATGCAAATAAGAATGTAATATGCAATGCATGAGACTCAAAATCATCAAAATAAACATGATCAAATGTTTGGCACCTCCCCCACACTTAAATCACACAGTCTCTGTGTGAGTGAGGTACCCAATGAAATTCTAAAATGCAAAGAAAAACTGGGAGAAGGGAAGTTTCCAGTTACCTGAGAGGGGAGATGGCTTCACAGCGACCAGGTAGACCCGCTCCAGGTGGTCGCTGTCGAAGAGGACGAGCGACTGGGACGAGCCGCTGCGCTTCAGCCGCTGTGGATTTGGGCGTCACAGCGATCGGGTACACCCGCTGGGGAACCCGCTGCGTGTGCAGCGACCACCGGCACCCGCTGTGGTACCCGCTGGTTCCATGCTTCCGTAAAAAACGAGCGGCTGACGACACCCGCTGGGGCACCCGCTGCCAAAGTGGAGCGACCTAGAGGAGCCGCTCTGGTACCCGCTGTGCCTGGTGGAGCGGCTAGGCTCACCCGCTGTGGGTGTCGCTGTGGCACTGTTCGGGGGTGGTTTTCTCCTTTTGCCTCCTTTGACCTGCACACAACTTTATTTTCCCATTTTTTTATGCAGTAAGATGAAAATGTAAATACTAATGCAATATATACAAGGATACTCATGGGACTTCCTCCCAAGTGAGCTTGTTTTAAGTCTCTAGCTTGACTTTGCCTCCTTTGGATCAGGCTGGTGTAGGTGCAGAAAGTGGAGTTGACACCCCATCTTCCTCAGGTGGTAGCTCATCAAAGTGATCATCAGGAGGAGGGCTCATTTCTTCAATGATGAAGGCTTGTCCAAACACAGTGGGGTTCCTCATTTTCTCCTTGATGTCAAAGTGGAGGATGTTCTCCTTGCCCAAATGGAGGTCAATCTTGCCTTCCTTCACATTCACAATGGCTCCTGCAGTGGCTAAGAATGGCCTTCCAAGAATCAATGGGTCTTGAGCCTCCTCTCCCATCTCAAGCACCACAAAATCTGTAGGTATCTCATACCTTCCAATCTTCACAGGGAGGTTCTCTAGGATGCCCACAGGGTACTTCACTGAACGATCAGCCAACACCAGGGAGAGTCTACACTTCTTGTACTGAGTGAATCCAAGCTTTTTTGCCACAGACAAAGGCATCAAGCTGACACTAGCTCCCAAATCGCAGAGACATTTCTCAAACACCATAGGTCCAAGAGCACAAGGTAGTGTGAAGCATCCTGGATCCTCTAGCTTCTCTGGAGCATCAGGCCTCTGAATAATGGCGTTGCACTCGTGACTCAGAACCATCATGCCCTCCATCTCTTTCTTCTTAGCAGCTACAACATCTTTTAGAAACTTGCTGTAATGAGGGTTCAGCATGAAAGCATCAATGATGGGCATTGTAACCTGAACTTCACTCATTTGCTTCTCAAACAAAGCCTTGTACTTCAGAAGCAGCTGCTTCTTGAATCTACCAGGGAATGGAAGCTTTGGTTCATAGGGAGGAGGGACAGGAGAGCTCTCACTTGCTGGAGCAGTAGGTTCACCATCTTTTGTTGTTTTCTTCTCTTCTCCAACATTTTCTTTACCTTTAGCTTCCACAATCTTCTCCAAGATCTCATCATCTGTCTTCTCATCCACAATTACCACCTCATCATCTAAATTGATGGCTACCCCCTCACCTTGTTTTTCAGCATCCTTGTTGAGAGATCTAGGAGGTAATTGTTTACCACTCCTAAGTGTGACAACTTTTGCTTCTTTGGGGTTTTGATCAGACTTTCCAGGTAAAGATCCTAGCTGGCGGTTCTGGTAGGTGCTCATGGAAGCAAACTGATTCTCCAAGTTCTTGACAGAAGAAGCAAGGTTGGAGAATTTGTTGTTGAGCTCATTGTAGCTTCCATCAATCTTGCAGTGGAGATTCTTCAGCTCATAGCCAACATGCTTCTCACTTCTAGTCTGAGACTCCAAGATTTGTTTCAGCAAGGCATCAGTGCTGCTCTCTTGAGGGGCAGAGGAGCTGGGAGAAGGGTTTTGCTGAGGCTGATAGTTGCTCTGCTGGTTGTTTCTAGGCTGATAACCACTCTGCTGATTGTTGGAATAGGACTTTTGTTGGTAGTTGTTGTACTGAAAGTTGGGATCCTTCTTGTACCAGCTACCATTGTTGTTGATGAAACATAATTCCTCTTGTCCTTCCAGACCCTCAACTTCATTGACAGTAGGAGGTATCTCCTGGTTTGGGTTCCCAACATAGTTCACCTGCGCTTGTGTGGCCTTAGCAGCAAGGAGTGTGTCAATCTTCTCCTGCAGAGCCTTTATCTCCTTTCTTGTCTGCTTGTCTTCTGACCTATCAGCTCTGTCGTGATCCCCACTGTAGACTGCATCACTCTTAACCATGTTCTCCACCAGTTTCTCTGCCTCAGCCTCTGTTCTATCCAAGAAGCTCCCATTACTTGCAGTGTCCAATCTGCCTCTGTACTCAGGTAGAGCACCTCTGTAGAATGTGCTGAGCAAGCTTCCTTTGTTGAAACCATGGTGTGGACATTGAGCTAGGTAGCCATTGAACCTCTCCCATGCTTCACTCAATCCTTCCAAATTCTTCTGTTTGAAACCAGATATCGCATTTCTGTAGTCAGCAGTCTTAGAAGTAGAGAAGAACTTTTCCAGGAATGCTTTCTTACAGTCATCCCAAGTGGTGATGGAGCTACTGGGCAGAGATTTCTCCCACTGACGAGCTTTGTCCCCCAAAGAGAAAGGGAAAAGCTTGAGCTTGAAAGCATCTTCTGATACACCATTGGTTTTGGATAGGCCACAATACCTATCAAAACTGTCCAAGTGGTCAAATGGGTTCTCAGCAGCTAGGCCATGGAACTTGTTGTTCTCAATCGTTTGGAGCAACCCTGACTTGATTTCAAAGTTGTTGGCTGCTACAGCTGGTGCTCTAATTCCTAGCAGTTGACCATGGTTGGTCGGGCGGTCATAAGCACCAATAGGGCGAGCTGGTGGGGCGTTGTTAGCGCCATTAGCATCTGGGTCAGCCATTTCAATGTTCAAACCCTGTATGTGAGTCTGTTGCTCTTCCTCTCTTCTCTTTCTAGCACACTCTCTCTCTAAGGCTCTGATGTCTTCTGCTCTTGGAACTAGGTTTGTTGGACCTTTGCTCCTCAAGTTCATACACCTGAAAGTCACAAAGAGGTGAAAAAGAGAATCAGTAACTTACAAAAAATAAAATGACTTAGTCTCAAGCAAATGATTAAATCTCAATGTTGAAATCAAAACTCAGAATTTGGCAACGGCGCCAATTTGATGTTAGGAGTTTTCGAGCTCCTAAGTCAAATGATAGTATAGTGGTAAGTAAGTTGTCGAACCAGTTCTGAGGGACTCAAAGCAATGAGAATGCAAGTGTTTGCCTAATCTAAGTGCAGCCAGTGATTTGATGATTTCTAAACTAATGATTAAAACTAATGCAAAGCAATAAAATGATACTTGTAAGCTATTAGAAAGGAGAACTCATGGGTATAGGGATTTAGACCTTAGGTGATCAGGTTTCAAACTAAGGAATGCAAATGATAAATCAAACTATCAACCTTAAGCCTAGACACAATTCTAAGCAAGCTCTATGTCTAGATGAATGCTCATTTGCTAACATGTCTCAAACATCAAATGTCTTTGGTTGAATAACATGCAAGCAATCATTACTAACAAGTCTATTAGCTATCTTAGCATCTTTAACAACAAATCTCTTTGGCAAAGTACACTAAAAGCCTAGGAGAGTTGACTCAGGCATTTCATCAAACACCTTTTGGGTGGGAAATGCCTAATGATCATCTCTTGAGTGGCCTACTCAAATGATGCATTAAGATCACTCTACTAGCAAGGAACAAGCATGATCTATACCTAAAACATCCTAGAACTAACCTAATCACCCTTAATCACCCTAACCCATGAATCCAAAAGGTGATTACTCACTAATCTCCATGATTCCTCTTAAACCCATGATGGATTTCAGATTAATCATGTAGAGAAAGAGATGAGAGATCACAAGAACAATAACAAATCAATCCAAATTCTTGAGAGAGTTTGTGTTCTTCAATAGAAAAAAGGATAATCTGCCAAAAGGTGGCTTACAAGTCCTTAAAATTAGGTTTTTCAGTGTAAAAACGTGCATAAGAAATTGCAAAAAGGTCCTTGAAAAATCATAAAATCGTGTAGCAAAAAGGGGTGGAGCGGCCAGGGAGACCCGCTCCAGCAGTCACTCCAGAAAGAGACGAGCGACCGGTGAGACTCGCTGCAGGGGTCGCTCCAGGCTGGCTGTGGCACAGCGACCAGGCAGGGTCGCTGTGGGGGTCGCTCCGGCTCGTATGCCTCTAGTAAATTGGTCATAACTTCTTCATTACATCTCCGAATGACTTGAAACCACTTCCATTAGAAAGCTAACTCAATTTCCTATGTCTCCACCAAATCTTAGCAACAGAAGATTTCTCTAAGGCCTTCATCCATGCTCATCTTTCACCCCCTTTTATGATCACAATGCTCTCAAATGCATCCAAATGTCTCCAATAACTTCATTTGGCACTCCAGTACCTAATAGGGACTCATGTATGCGAAATGCAACATAAACATGTCTAAATCCTAATCTATATGATGAAAATACATATGAATGAATAGCTTAAACCATGTAAATATGCAAGATATCAGGAATAAACATGAACATGTCATTAGCATATATCTCTTTGAACACCAAGCAATCGCATGCAAGGAAACATAGATCAAGTAAATTAGCTTGCTCCAAAACCGATATGAAACAACCAAATTTCGGTTTAACTCATGATTCTCATGCAGCATAAATCTCCAGCAACTCATGAGAGTGCGTCCTAAATCGATTATAAACCTAGATCAAACTTTATGTTCTCATCTCAAAATCGATTTCAAAACTCAACCTTAACATGCAATCGGCTAATCCTCTTTCAAGCAATTGATTTCTATACTAGCTGATTAGAGAACACAGTTTCAGAGCTGTATATCAAGTACAATCGAAATCAAAAACAAGAGTAGAGAGGGAGAGGCGAATTTCGCGAAAAGCATGTGAGGAAGGGGGACTTCCAAATCGCGATTTACCTTTCCAGTTGGTGAGTTCCTGTGAAAACAAAGCACACTTGCCAAGAATTTTAGTTGTAAGAACCGAAAATCAAAGAAATAGATGAGAATTGGAGTTTTTGATTTTAGGGTTCTTAGGGGAAAGAGGGAGGATGCGGTGTGAAGAGATAGTGGGGAAGGGGGATGGTAAAAACTTTATAAAGGTAAAACCTAACCGCTTCCTCTTCCCTTTTTTTTATTTTTTTTATTTTTTTTTATTTCTGAGAACTTACCTGGAACAGTCGAGTGGAACAGTCACCTCATTGTTCCGCCGAAGTAACTCAGATTTTCTTGATTTTTATGACCTGCAAATTTAAATCTAACAAAACAAAAACATGAATAAAGGGAAAATATATACATACCAGTGGGTTGCCTCCCACCAAGCGCTTGGTTAACGTCACTAGCTTGACTTTGATGAGCGGATCAGGCTGGAGAAGGATCGCCTAAGGGTATTTCTACTCCTTCTGCGATGGGTGTGTCAGCAAGATATGGCTTTAGACGCTGACCATTAACAACAAATTCTCCACCTCTTGTGTCGAGCAACACAACAGCTCCATAAGGACGAACCTCTTTGATGGTGAAAGGTCCGGACCATCTGGATTTTAGCTTTCCAGGGAAGAGCTTCACTCGAGAGTTGAACAGCAGGACCTGATCGTTCGGTGCAAAACTCCTATTGAGGATCCTTTTATCATGGAACGCCTTGGTCTTCTCCTTGTAAATCTTAGAACTATCATAGGCCAGATGCCTGATCTCCTCTAGTTCATGTAGTTGCATTGTTCTCCTCTCTTTGGCCGGTTTGATGTCGAAGTTCAGGAGCTTAACGGCCCAAGCCGCCTTGTACTCCAACTCAACAGGTAGATGACACGCCTTTCCATAGACCAGGTGATAAGGAGTCATCCCTAATGGCGTCTTATAGGCAGTTCTGTATGTCCAAAGAGCATCGTCCAGCTTGAGAGACCAATCCTTACGGGTAGTGTTCACAGTTTTCTGCAGGATGTTCTTGATCTCTCTATTAGAGACTTCCACTTGACTACTAGTCTGGGGATGGTAGGCGGTTGCAACCTTGTGTTTCACGCCATTCTTGCTCAACAAACCTTGGAACAGCTTATTTATGAAATGTGTTCCTCCATCGCTAATGACTACTCTAGGAACACCGAACCTTGGAAAGATAATGGAAGTGAACATCTTGGTCACAACCTTTGCATCATTGGTTGGACTAGCAACGGCTTCTACCCATTTGGAGACATAGTCTACAGCAACCAAGATGTATTCATTCTTATGGGAGACTGGGAATGGTCCCATGAAATCGATTCCCCAACAGTCGAACACTTCCACTTCCAAGATGTAATTCTGTGGTATCTCGTTTCTCTTGCTCACGCTACCCATTCTTTGGCACGAGTTACATCTTGATATGAATGAATGAGCATCTCTGAACATAGTGGGCCACCAAAAACCGGCTTGGAGTATCTTGGAAACCGTTTTGAAGGTGGCAAAATGGGCAGCATAAGAGGAACCGTGACAATGGTGAAGTATCCCTGGAATTTCAGATTCTGGAACACATCTTCTGAAAATCCCATCCTTACCTTGGCGATATATGTACGGCTCATCCCAAAAGTAATGTCTTGCTTCCCTTAGAAATTTCCTCTTCTCATTGCCAGTGAATTGTAGAGGTTCCTTCTCTGCAGCAAGGTAGTTGGCTATCTCTGCAAACCATGGAAGATTCGGATACTGCTTCTGGATCACTGCTGTGTATTTCTCTTCTGCGCTAGAACAGTCTGTGTTTGAAGCAGTTGACTGTTCCTGACGGCTTAAACCAATCATGTTGACATATTCCATCGGCTGTTCCTCATCAAGAACTGCTTCATCTGAGACCTTCATCCGTGAAAGGTGATCTGCGACTCCATTATCATCCCCCTTCTTGTCTCTGATCTCCAAATCGAACTCTTGGAGCAAGAGAATCCATCTCAAGAGTCGTGGTTTAGCATCCTTCTTGGTAAGCAGGTACTTGAGAGCTGCATGGTCAGTGTGCACGATCACCTTTGATCCAACCAGGTAGGATCTGAACTTCTCAAATGCATAGACGATAGCAAGGAGCTCCTTCTCTATAGTAGCATAGCGACACTGAGCTTCATCCATTGTCTTACTTGCATAGTAGATCACATGCAACTTCTTGTCTTTTCTATGTCCTAGGACTGCTCCTACAGCAAAATCACTTGCGTCTGTCATGATCTCGAAAGGAAGGTCCCAATCTGGAGGTTGAACAACAGGTGCACTGACTAGAGCCCCCTTTATTGCATGGAATGCGGCTAAGCAGTCACTGTCAAATGAGAACTGGGCTTCTTTGCAGAGCAGCCGTGTGAGTGGTCTAGCAATCTTAGAGAAATCCTGGATGAATCTTCTATAGAAACCATCATGTCCCAAGAAACTCCTAATTACTTTAACTGTGGTAGGCGGCTGTAGACTCATCATGACCTCGATTTTCGCCTTATCCACCTCAATGCCTTTCTCTGATATTTTGTGTCCCAGAATAATCCCATCTCGGACCATAAAGTGACACTTCTCCCAGTTCAGCACAAGGTTCTTTTCCTCACATCGCTTCAGTACCATGTGTTATGATATTTTTGTGTAGGGTCGTTTTAGTACTACGGAACACTGGAAGACTAATGAATGGATACGAGTTTGTATGTGTTTTTAGAATAGAAATCGAGGCAAAAAGATATATTATTGAGTGTGTTTGGCGTTACAACGTTTTGGGTGTATAAACCCTAGTTTTTTAGCCTAACTCTATAATCTCTAAACCCCAAAAAGTCGATCCCTTGTTCTAGGGTTTGGGTTCCCCTTTTATAGTTGATGTAAGTCAGTCAATCTCGGGCGGCTTCTGTAATATTCAGGAATATATTAGTTTCCCCTCGATATGGGAAACTTCCATATTCATGCGGAGGATCGGATCCTTGGTCCTTACGGCAAGGGCTGGGCCTTGGTTCCTCGATACAGGGACTGGACCCTGGGTACTTGTTAAATGGAGGTCGGGCCCTGATGCCACCTGATGGAGATGGGTTCTTTAAGTCGAAGAGGGACCTTGGGTCCTTTCCAAACGAGGGCCCGGAAGTCGAGGCCCCTTCGGAGGCTGGAGAAAATTCTAGCCTTGGATATTTTTTTCCAACAGTTTGCCCCTTATTCCTTGATTGCTTCGTATGGATCAAGGGATAATATGTAGCCTTGAGTCTTGATACCATTTCTTCTAGCAGGAGAAGGGTTTGGAGTCTAGGCGACATGAGGAGTTAATTTGGAATATGATTGCTTAGTTGGAATGGGCCTCAGGGGAAATAAGGACCGCGGCCCGCTCGTGATGATGCTAGGTCGGCGAAGTATTTTGGAGATATTTTTTCGCCGAAAATGGAAAGTCGTTCCAGGTATATAATCGGATGTTTCGACGCCTTTGGACAACACGAATTTAGGTTTTCCCCTGTCCTTCTTATTGGAAGTAGATGTCGAACGTTCCGGCTTTCACGAAATCATTCCCTGCCCCTGGTGTTGGCGGACGTGTCAGGACCCGTCGCTTGTTTGGTGATCCTTTTGATTCCCCAATTCTAACACCTATCGTGGTTTCGGGAACCGATGATGAAGGAGTTCATGTGGCCCCTGTTCGCCCTCGTCGCTTCTGTTCTTTCGATGCTTTGAGTGAAGATGAAGATGGCCCGAGGTCTGTTATTAAGGAAGGTGATCTGGTGGGGATCCGCCGTAGATATTCCTTACCTGATACGGTGGGGATCAGGTGTGCGGGAGAGTTCGAGCGAGCTCCTGATGGAGGAAGGGACGAGATAGCGATTTTTGAGGCTTATTTGGAGGCCGGCTTTAGAGGAGGGATTCCTTCTTTGATCGCGGAGGTGGCGTCGTACTTTGGATGTTCCCCTTCGCAGTTTACGCCTGCTACATGGCGTACTCTGATGGCTATCCAGGTGTTAGGAGAACTCCATAGTATTCCTTTCGGGTTGTCTGAAGTCCTATATTCTTACTCCTTTGTTTCTTTGCCAAGTAAGAGAGGTTTTTACCAAATATGGTCCCGAGATGGTGAACCTTTGGTGGATGAACTCCCTCGAGGCCTTAGGGGTAGCTTTCCTTCAAACGATTCCTGGGACAGGAGATATGTGTTCATGAAGGTCGAAGGTGTTCCTGGTTATCCATGTTTCTGGCGTTCAGTGGGTAAGTTGCTTTTGTTTCCCTGTACATGGGTATTATATTTGCCGAATTATGCTGAGTTTTTCTTCTTGCAGAGGTGGCTCGACCGATTGTCCAGGCTGGTGAAACTTTGGTGAAGTTGGCGCGAGGTATTCCTAGGCGCTTTCGCTGGATTCTGTTCTTGATGCATCCGATATCGCTGCGTCATAGCCGTATTTGGGGTAATAGAATTTCCCCTACTTGATCCTTTCGTCCTAGCCGTAGTTTGATGGAGTCTTTGTTTTCCAGGTGGGATCCCTACGGCTTCGATATTATCAGTGTATGAGGAATACTGTAGAACTCGGCATCAGAGGAGGAGATCTCGCAACTCGTTTCTTTCCGTCCCTCCAGTGGTGGCTTCTTTGGCTCAGAGGGATGTTGGCGGGGATCAATTCCCCAGTTTAGGTTGGCGTGTTCCTTCACATGAAGAGATTCTTTTCCTTCGGAGGCAACTTCGGGAAGTGATTTCCAACCAGGCTCTTATCGTGCAGAGGGCTCGAGAGTATGCTCGTCAGGACCTCGTTAGAGAGTGGTCGATGAGGAGTGCTGCCCGGCATGAGTTGTTCGGGGGACCCGGCCGATGGGGGCCTGTTGGAGGTCTGACCCGGAATTCGGAGAGCGGTGAAGGTGGTCATGGTGTTTTCCATTCTTTTCGCCGGGAGCCGAATCTTTGAATATTTCTTCAATGCTTTTTCTTGCTTTATGTTGTCGCCTTTGGATTTTTTGTAGCTTTCTTCCCTCCGAATAAGGATTCTTTAATAATATCTATTGGTTTTTGCTTTTACTCTGTCTTTCTTTGATCCTTGTACTGCTTTTATGGTTTTGACCTTTAGTTGCTTGATTAGATGGCCTCCGGGGGAGATCAATCCTTGCGGAGAATTGTTGTCGGGGACTGATGGGTTCTGATCTGACCTGAACCCTTAGGTTCTTGTTGCTTCGAACTCGGAAGTTTTCAAGATCTAGTCTGATATACCATGATTTTGACCCACTTTTACTCATGGTATTTATATGATTTTACTATATATATCTATGTTTTGGAGTCTTTTAGGTATGTTTTCAGGTTCAAGGGCATTTTGGAGTAAAGTGACGTTTTAGGTGCCACGTGGAGCTTAAAGGAGAGTTTTCCCGAGATTACTTGAAGATCAGACATCAAGGTCGACATCCAGAGTTACATATCGATCGATACACATTACGTGTAATCGATCGATGACGCATTTGAAGGATCGACGACGAGATACTCCATCGATCGATGTACATATTGTAACATCGATCGATATCGAGCGTGCAGAAGAAGGAAGAATATTCTCAATCGACTTGAAGCCCAAGATGTCTCAATATTACTATAATGCCCCTGACGAGTTTTTAACCTAATTGTACTCAATATTTATACCTTTGCCTATGTGTTTTGGCAAAGTAAGCTTTTACAACATATCATTGTTCTAGTACTTCTACTTATCAATAAAGTATTCTTTTCATCTTAATTCTGTTCTCATCTAAGGTTATAGGATTCTAGGTTTAGAAGAAAGATACAAAGAGATTTGTTATCACGAGGAACTTGATTGTTCGGTCTTCTAATTGAATCTCTATTATTACCTAGATGCTATGAATCACTCAGTCATGTCTGAGTAGATTCCGTGTTAGATTTAGGGTTCAAATAGTTATGAGGGATTAGCCCCAACTATGGACTGTTGAGTTGTATACTCATTATCCTGATGAACCATAATGCTTATTCTAGCGTAGCTAACTAGAATATGATCTTGGAATTGATTTAATCCATAAATCAATCTCCTGACATCATCTTGAATAAGCTAAGATCCTCTAGGGACACGCGAGAGCCGGTCTTTGATCTTGGTGAACACATATTCGGTTCGATCTAGAGCTATATCGATCGATACTCAAATAGAGTAATCGATCGACGACACACATATCGATCGATACAAGCTGTCAAACATCGATCGATATCGTCGGCAGACAGATCAATAGACGAGACTAATAACGATAGTTATTAGCCAACTCTAAAGAATTATAATCCTGAACTAGCTGAATAGTAACCTTAAATCTAACTATTTCTCTTATTGATTACAACCCTCAAACAAAATCTTGAGCAATTAATCATTGCTCACAACCTGCAATTTACATTTAAACTATTTTCAACCTAGCTTAGTCACTAAGGATTACTATCTTTTGTGTTCATTCGCTCCCCGTGAAATCGATCCCTAAGTACTACATCTGAACCTCTTATTTGAGAGAGTAATTCACTCCTAGGGTAATTTTAGTGAGATCAAATTTGACGCCGTTGCCGGGGAGCTAAGATAGCCATTAGATTTAATCTGATTAGGTCTAGGTTATTTAAATTTCTGCTAAACACCTTCTGACGCAAAATTTTTTTCTTGTTTTTCAGGTACATGCCCAGCAATACCAGAAGCAACAAGAATCATCAACTTGTGTACTCAGAAGACCCCCACAGCTTGGAACGTAGCATCCGCAAGAACTTACGTTCCACATCGATCGACATCAACACCCGTTCGTCGACCGATACTGCTCTACCACAGTCGACCGAGACAACTTCTTCGTCGACCGACACTCGCCGTACTTTATCGCTCGACAACCGACCGTCGACCGATACTCTTCATCCGACATCGATCGATATAGATCATCTAACATCGATCGATACTACCCGACGAGCCATGGTAGCGCCTATTATTCTCAGAACCGATGAGAATGGAGACCTGCGTGATCAAGATGGTCACCTGCGTAACGCAGCAGGTCAGAAGCTGAATGCTCAAAAGGAAATCATTCCTGAGCAAGACACCACAGACTTCATCCAACCAGCAGATGAAGCCAACAAAGCTAGAACTCTGGCTGACTACAACCGTCCAGATCAGTTCTACACCAACCGATCAGCCATCCGCCCTCCTGCTATTCAGAGAGGAGACTTCGAGCTCAAGCCGCAGTACTACGGTCTCGTAGGACAAATACCCTTCTGTGGGTTATCTCATGAGCATCCTATGGATCATCTGGAAAGATACGAGGATATCATATCTTCCATTAAAGCCAACGGAGTCCCTGAAGACTATCTTTTCTGCAAGCTTTTCAAATACTCTCTATCAGGAGAAGCTTTGCAATGGCTGCGACAACTACCACCAGGTTCCCTCACTACCTGGAAGGATATTAAAAACGCATTCCTGCGTAATTTCTTCGATGAATCACGTGCTGAGGACTGGAGAAGAAAAATTGCTACATTCACTCAGGAACCTGGAGAGTCTTTCAAGGATACCTGGAACAGATTCAAGTCCTACCAGCGCGACTGCCCACATCATGGATACAACAACGTGCAACTACTCTGCACCTTCTACAGAGGCATCGCTCTAAAGTATCAAATGGCTCTGGATACTGCTAGTGAAGGAAATTTCAGCACAAGGAATCCGCATGACGCTGTGAAGTTAATTGATAACTTGGCTTCAAGCAACAGCACGAAGAACATTGTCAAGGCAAAATCTGTCTCATTCCTTGGGAAGGAACAGATTAATGAATTCCAATCACAGCTGGATAATGTTCAGAGGCTGCTTAACAAGCAGATTTGCTCAGTTGAGGATGCAGAAACCGCAGAAGACCAAGTAGACGAGATGTGAAATGGATCAGTGGAGCTGGATTTCAGAGATCCGGAAACCAAGGAGGAAACAGAAACTTCTCAGGATCAAGAAGCAACTACAGTCTGCAGAAACCTTCCTACAACAGCAGCAACCCCAACAACAATAGGAGCTATGGAAACTCCTTCTACACCAATCCACCCCCACCCACCCAGGAAAGAAAGATAGAAGAAATGCTCGAAAGAGTTCTGCAGACACAACAGAAACTCCAGGTGGATTTCAACAGGAAGATTGACTCTGTTTACACCACCCTAAATTCAAAGCTTGATACTTTGAATACCTATGTGAAGAAAGTGGAGACTCAAGTAGTTCAAACAGGAGAAGCTTTGATGAAACAAGAAGCCTTGGCAAGAGCAACAGGAGAGCCTACTACTCATCACCACGTCAATGCAATCATAGATGATGATTTCTGGGAAGAAGTTCCCCAGGATGAGCTGCAAAATTCGACAGAGGAAGCCTCACCCGTAGCCAGATTTGCTGCATATTGATCGATATTGAGAGCTCGACGTCGATCGATATCACCAAAAGCAAAGCGATCGATAAATTTTGACGAGCATCGATAGATAGACTACGAGGAACCCTCCAACGAGTATAATTCAGTCAAAATTATGTCACACGAAGACTTTGCGGCCAAACATCCACGACCACCCATTATTATGGACGTCAACCAATCTTCGGACCCCATCGATCGATACAGGGACCTCTCCATCAACCGATCCGGAGACACCAATATCGATCGACATACAGCAGTTGCCATCGATCGATATACTATCCCCCACCGCCGAGTGCAACTACCCAAACTCGACGCAGCACGAATTAATGCACTCTGAGAGCAATCCATACTTTCCAAATCCCTTCCTACAGACATATTGAAGAAACCCACGGACATCATTGAACCCATGGAACCAGAAAAGGAAAACCTAGGAAGAGTCTTACGAAAAAGGAAAGAGAAGATTGCCAAGCACCTTAAAAGGAGAGCTAATGAAGCAGAGATGTAAAACTTCAGAAAACGAGTTCTAAGGATCCCTGCAGAGAAACCCTTTGAAGAAGCATACTTTTCTCATAGATTGTGGATGTTCTTCAGAGAGACCAAGGAGACGGAAGAAGACATCAAGAGGATGTTTCACCAAGTTCGTGATAGCTTGAAGAAGAGGATCACACTAACAAAGAGGAGCGATCCAGGGAAGTTCACAGTACCATGTTCAATCAGGGGCATTGAATTCCCTCGAGCCTTATGTGATACAGGATCAGGAGTCGGCATCATACCTAAGATCATGGCAGATCACTTACATCTGAAGATAGAGCCTACTAATGAGACGTTCATCTTTGTGGATTGTTCTCAACAGAGCTCTGGAGGCATAATTCGAAATCTTGAGGTGCAGATTGGAGATGCCATCATCCCTACTGACTTCCACGTCCTGGATGTCAAGGTGAACTTCAAAACATCACTACTACTTGGAAGAGCTTTCCTAGCAACCGTCGGAGCCGTTTGTGACCTAAAATTCAACAAGCTCTGCCTAACCCTAATCAATCCCACCACCCTCTATGATCCCGTCCAGGTCATCAAGCCACCAGCTAAGGAGACCCCAAAAGTCATAGCAGCATGTTTCTGTCCCAACGAGTACGATTCCATGGCTGAATACGACACCAATCCGGTTACATCGACCGATGAGAGCAACATCCCATCGCCCGATACCCATACCATATCATCGAACGACGTAGCTACCACAACATCGACCGATAGACAGCCCTTTTGGAGAGACAACACTGAAGCCCTAGCATCAACAGACAGACTTATTGAGGAATTTCCAGATCAAGGTTTCGAGCCAGCCACATCAGAACCGGACGACTACATACCTCTAGAGGAGGAATATGATGAAGATTATGAGGAAGAACGAGCAATAGAGTACAGATTCATTCGTGAAGAAGAAGATGGACACACTTCCCATACCTTCAGATTCAATGAATCGACCGATGTAAGCAAACCTTCATCGACCGATATGCAACCAAGACGATCGCTCAAACGACCATATCAACCATCAAGCGATCCTTTCGACTTTATATCCATCTACACACCATCTAAGGATATAAGAGACGGAGACTACTCAACTGGAAGTTGGGCAAGCGACTACAATGAGAGTTTTGCAATAGAGGCAACTCCACTGCAATATGCAACTCAACCTGAAGAAGTCCCATCGACCGATACGTTTCAACAACAATCGATCGACAACCGTCAGCTCACATCGACCGATGCACCTGACACAGCATCACCCGATATGACCACTACAACATCCGAGGTACGAATAAATAATATTGATTTTGGTTATCTAACTCCGGATGAGTTTGGTATTTTCAGAGATCCAGAAGGCAATGCACGAGCAATGGAT
The DNA here is from genome assembly GCA_026261945.1 of Hirschfeldia incana. NCBI lineage: Eukaryota > Viridiplantae > Streptophyta > Magnoliopsida > Brassicales > Brassicaceae > Hirschfeldia > Hirschfeldia incana. The sequence goes on from JABCMI010000063.1 coordinate 1,034,617, forward strand.
GGGAGAATCATCCCAATCACTGAGAAGGACATAGGAGACATCCTTCAAACCACCAATGGATCCATAAACCTCTTCAAACAAATATCTCACACCCCTGTCCATCCGCACCATCAGCCCATCAGCACAACCACAATACCCAATCAAGACGAAGCTATAGCTGATCATCTCAACACGGAGGATTCAGAATTTCAGCACATATCGATCGATAGAAACAACCGTATATCGTTCGATATGCATCGTGAGATGGGCAAACGAGCTTTCAAAGATGGAATTCGACGCTTCATATGGGAGAAGAAAGATGAATTTGGAGTTTTCAGAGATGAATCTGGGTTTGCTAGAGGAGTCAATGGAGAAATCATCCATGTTTCAAAGGAAGCCATGGAATAGTTACTTAACAGAGCATCACTATTCGATAGGTCTTGCTTTTGTTTGCCTATACATGCAGATCACTTCAACATGACAAAACCTACAGAGAAGCTCTACACAGAAGCTGAAGTCGAAGACAAGATCTATGAGGCTACACATCCTTACATCTGGCGTATCAATTCCTTTCCATATGAAATCAAGAAAGCCCAATCAGAACTCCAATCTGACATAAGCTGGATTCAGAAATCTTATGATCTTCAACAACAGCAGAAGGATGCCCTAGAAGACGAAGTAGCCACCCTCCGCTCGAAGTTGGCAACATACGAGAAGCCATCGACCGATGCTGGACAAATTCCATCGACCGATGCTCATCCTACACCGTCGCCCGATGAAGACCAACGCCCATCGACCGATAGAAGTTTGCAGACCACATACAGCAAAGAAGAAATCGCTACTCTCATCCGCAACATCTATCACGACCTTAAAAGCGAAGAAGCAGCCACCACCAAGGATCTAGAAGATAAGTACGAGCATCTCATCCACAACTTCACCTCATTCAAGGAGCGCACATCAATACTAGCAGATACCATGGATCACATCATCAAGGCTCTACACCATACACACCAAACGATGAAATCCTTCTACACCAGCAAGAAGAAAATCACTGATGAGATGATCCCACCAATGGAAAATCGACTGGAGGACGTTGAAGATACATTGAGAGAACTTTGCGAGGACCATAGACGCGCACCATCGACCGATGTGACACCTAGTCCATCGCCCGATATAAACTCCATCGAGTTCTGCACCAAAGCCGATATGGAGAAGACAGTTCAAGATCTCTTCACCATAATCCAAGAGGTTGAAGATTCTTCCTTCCAAAGCTTTGAGGAACTATGGTTTCCAGTGCAAAGCGACGTCAAGAGCATGGAGTACAGTTTAGAAAACATCCAGAAGGAAATCAAGACCATCTCTAGACAACTCGCAGATAGACCAGCACCATTAGCATCGACCGATGTACCAGACAGGCCATCGACCGACATACCTATACCAGTGTCGATCGATATGGACTACCCGAGATCGATCGATAGACTTATGGTACGACGGAGAACATTTGAGAGACTCAATGACATCCAAGAAGAACTCGGTGATCTATCCCAACACACCTACCCAACATTCAGGAATCACCAGTTCCACATTGAAAGCAATGTAGAAGGTCTAGAACGTCTGCGCCACGAGGTCAACGAATTGAGGGAGAAACTAACCAGAGGAGATAAAGCCACAAGAAGCTTTTTCACCTCACTAACCTCAAAATTACCATAGTCAAGCTAAAAGACTATAATAAAGCGCTGAGTGGGAGGCAACCCACTATTAGGTATTTTCTTACTTAGTTAAATCTGATTTTTGCTTTTTATTTTTTGTTTTTCGTTTTTGTTTTTAAGTTTTTCAGATTATAGACGATTACCATCTCTATTGACCGATACGATCCTGTCGGCATCGCCCGACATATTCCTCTATCGATCGACGTAGACGACTCACTATCGCTCGATACGCATCCACGGTCAGGTATATCGTTCTAATTTTCGATATCAGTACATTCCTTATGATTTATTTTCGCCCTAATCCGACTATTATACACTGAGGACAGTGTATGATTTAAGTCTGGGGGAGATTACTGATGCTTCCTTACCTTTTTGATTTCACCAAAATGTTTTCAAAATTGGTTTTATTGAGTTAAGAAAGGGACTAGGATATTTTTCAAAATTTTCTTTTTATCTAACCACTCTTTAGCACCATTCTTAGATCTGTTGATTGCAGAAAGTACTATAGATGCTAAAGTGGATCAACTGTCACCTACGACGATACTTCTCATGATTGTTTGGAAGAACCAAAGCTGATCTCCAACCTAACCTGACAATCTATTGCTTGTCTTGGGGCTTGGTATACAAGGGATCGGAATCCTCCTGCAAGTCTGGAAGGTAATAGTCTGTGTGCTTCTGATTCCCTTCCTTCTCTCTCTTCAGCATCCTAAGGAAAGAGAGAAATTATTTGTATAAAGATGTGATATGATATCTTGAGAAGTAGAGGGGTAGGAGTGATTCCTACGACCCCATTATTCTACTTTAAAGGATTGATCAAAGCGAGGGGTAGTAGTGATTCCTACGACCCCATTATTCGCTTATTCAAAGATATATGTCAATGAGATAACACAAAGATAGCCTTTGTGGCTATTAGTGTTCATCAAAAATTTGAAACTATGAGGATCCAGAGAAGAGAGATAAAAAGGGGGAAGAAAGGGATCAGAGAAGACTTGCCTGTGTGTTCAGAAACTTGCTTGAGTTGAATCCATGTGTTTCTTGATCGATATCCCCAAGGTAAAGCCTGCACTTTTATTTTATGCATAAATGAGATCAGTAGAGGGGATAGCCAGATAGGATTGTTAAGATATTTGGCTGGGAGATTTAGTTGCTAAGCTAAGATATGGCATAATGTACTCATGTGATTAATAGGCATAAGATGTGGCTTGCAACTAAGTAGAGGTGATGATCCTAAAGTTAGAATTTAAATTGAGTCCCTGCTATTTTCAAACTTCTTTCTAAGACTACCTGTGTGTTTGCTTGAGGACAAGCAAAAGGTTAAGTCTGGGGGAGTTGATATACCATGATTTTGACCCACTTTTACTCATGGTATTTATATGATTTTACTATATATATCTATGTTTTGGAGTCTTTTAGGTATGTTTTCAGGTTCAAGGGCATTTTGGAGTAAAGTGACGTTTTAGGTGCCATTTGGAGCTTAAAGGAGAGTTTTCCCGAGATTACTTGAAGATCAGACATCAAGGTCGACATCCAGAGTTACATATCGATCGATACACATTACGTGTAATCGATCGATGACGCATTTGAAGAATCGACGACGAGATACTCCATCGATCGATGTACACATTGCAACATCGATCGATATCGAGCGTGCAGAAGAAGGAAGAATATTCTCAATCGACTTGAAGCCCAAGATGTCTCAATATTACTATAATGCCCCTGACGAGTTTTTAACCTAATTGTACTCAATATTTATACCTTTGCCTATGTGTTTTGGCAAAGTAAGCTTTTACAACATATCATTGTTCTAGTACTTCTACTTATCAATAAAGTATTCTTTTCATCTTAATTATGTTCTCATCTAAGGTTATAGGATTCTAGGTTTAGAAGAAAGATACAAAGAGATTTGTTATCACGAGGAACTTGATTGTTCGGTCTTCTAAATGAATCTCTATTATTACCTAGATGCTATGAATCACTCAGTCATGTCTGAGTAGATTACGTGTTAGATTTAGGGTTCAAATAGTTATGAGGGATTAGCCCCAACTATGGACTGTTGAGTTGTATACTCATTATCCTGATGAACCCTAATGCTTATTCTAGCGTAGCTAACTAGAATATGATCTTGGAATTGATTTAATCCATAAATCAATCTCCTGACATCATCTTGAATAAGCTAAGATCCTCTAGGGACACGCGAGAGCCGGTCTATGATCTTGGTGAACACATATTCGGTTCGATCTAGAGCTATATCGATCGATACTCAAATAGAGTAATCGATCGACGACACACATATCAATCGATACAAGCTGTCAAACATCGATCGATATCGTCGGCAGACAGATCAATAGACGAGACTAATAACGATAGTTATTAGCCAACTCTAAAGAATCGAAGTTCTTTAGTATATGCAAGCAACTCATTAAAACATCCATAGAATTATAATCCTGAACTAGCTGAATAGTAACCTTAAATCTAACTATTTCTCTTATTGATTACAACCCTCAAACAAACTCTTGAGCAATTAATCATTGCTCACAACCTACAATTTACATTTAAACTATTTTCAACCTAGCTTAGTCACTAAGGATTACTATCTTTTGTGTTCTTTCGCTCCCCATGAAATCGATCCCTAAGTACTACATCTGAACCTCTTATTTGAGAGAGTAATTCACTCCTAGGGTAATTTGAGTGAGATCATAGTCCCTCTGAATTCCTCACCTGGGCCCTGAGGCCTTACCCATTAAATCTTGAAGGAGTATGAGCCTTTGGGTTCCCTGGACCCTTAGGTCTTAGGAGCCTTGAGGTTTTTCGGACCCTTAGGTCTTGGGAACCTTGAGGTTCTTTGGACCCTTAGGTCTTAGGAACCTTGAGGTTCTTTGGAACCTTAGGTCTTGGGAACCTTGAGGTTTTTTGGACCCTTAAGTCTTAGGAACCTTGAGGTTCTGTGGACCCTTAGGTCTTAGGAACCTTGAGGTTCTTCGGACCCTTAGGTCTTGGGAACCTTGAGGTTCTTTGGACCCTTGGATCTTGGGAACCTTGAGGTTCTTTGGATCCTTAGATTTTGGGAACCTTGAAGTTCTTTGGACCCTTAGGTTTTGGGAACCTTGAGGTTCTTTGGACCCGAAGGTCTTTGTACCCGAAGGTCTTTGGACCCGAAGGTCTTTGGACCCGAAGGTCTTTGGACCCGAAGGTCTTTGGACCCGAAGGTCTTTGGACCCGAAGGTCTTTGGACCCGAAGGTCTTTGGACCCGAAGGTCTTTGGACCCGAAGGTCTTTGGACCCGAAGGTCTTTGGACCCGAAGGTCTTTGGACCCGAAGGTCTTTGGACCCGAAGGTCTTTGGACCCGAAGGTCTTTGGACCCGAAGGTCTTTGGACCCGAAGGTCTTTGGACCCGAAGGTCTTTGGACCCGAAGGTCTTTGGACCCGAAGGTCTTTGGACCCGAAGGTCTTTGGACCCGAAGGTCTTTGGACCCGAAGGTCTTTGGACCCGAAGGTCTTTGGACCCGAAGGTCTTTGGACCCGAAGGTCTTTGGACCCGAAGGTCTTTGGACCCGAAGGTCTTTGGACCCGAAGGTCTTTGGACCCGAAGGTCTTTGGACCCGAAGGTCTTTGGACCCGAAGGTCTTTGGACCCGAAGGTCTTTGGACCCGAAGGTCTTTGGACCCGAAGGTCTTTGGACCCGAAGGTCTTTGGACCCGAAGGTCTTTGGACCCGAAGGTCTTTGGACCCGAAGGTCTTTGGACCCGAAGGTCTTTGGACCCGAAGGTCTTTGGACCCGAAGGTCTTTGGACCCGAAGGTCTTTGGACCCGAAGGTCTTTGGACCCGAAGGTCTTTGGACCCGAAGGTCTTTGGACCCGAAGGTCTTTGGACCCGAAGGTCTCTGGATCCGAAGGTCTTTGGATCCGAAGGTCTCTGGACTTTTATGCTTTTGGGGAGTATTTTTGATCGCTCTCTGCTGCCCGGAGGCGAGCCACTCTCGATCTAAATTGAGAAATCGCACTGTGCTACCCGTGGGCATAGGCCATTCTCGAAATTCTCAATGCTGCACTCTACCTTTCTGCAGAAAGGTCACTCTCAGACTTATTGTGGTCTGGGGTGGGTCCCCCCGCAAGGTTCTGTCAACCCAGACACACTACCTTCCACGTCTGGATAGGTATTAAATTGTTTGTACTTAACCGGTTATTTGCACTTTGCTCCCTGCATATCAGCCGCCAGAATCTGATTATAGTACTTGGCTGTGTACGTCATGCCCCCAGCGTGCGTTTAGCTTATAGCGTATTTCACGAGGGTTTGAATGGCACTAGTACGTGGTCCCCGCATAACTCTTGGCTATAGGCCTTTACGCGGGGCCCTATCGCACAAACATCGACTCAGGGCTGATCAGACCCCTTCCATATATGTCTGTACCTATGGTGAGTAGCTTCACCAGCTAGGGGGCTAGCTAAGATCTGAGGTCCCGAAGGTCCCTGACCCAGCTAGTATGCCCCTTTAAGTATATTGGTGTTTCCTTAACTCCCTTTAGTCGAAACCAAATGTATTTTATAAGCCTAGTCCGAGGACGTTCTCGTTATACATAGGAGTAGGAAAACCAAAATACTTAAATATATAATAGTATATATAGAGGTCGACCCGAAGATCTTGCCTTTAGAAATGATAGAATTTGAGGTGCAAGGCGTTCCAGCAGTTGGGTTGTACCTTGCCTGTGCTGTCTTGCACCTTATAGGCTCCTGCCCCTTGCACCCCTATTACCTGATAGGGTCCCTCCCATCCGGGGGCGAGTTTTCTGGCTGATTTGTCTTTTGTGTGGTTACAGACTCGCCTTAGGACCCAATCCCCTTATTGGAAGGTTCTGGATCTCACCTTCTTGTTGTAACTCTTGGCTACCTTTATTTGGTACGACGCGTTCCTCAGGCGGGCTGCTTCCCTTTTTTCGTCTAGGAGGTCTAGGATTAGGTACATCAGCTCGTCATTTTCCTTGGGGGTTAGGATGTTGGAGATCGTGGTCTTGACATGTACCTCGGTTGGTATTGTTGACTCGGTGCCGTAGACGAGTGAGAAAGGGGTTTCTTGGGTAGCTGTCTTTGGAGTCGTCCGGTAGGCCCAAAGGACTCCATGTAACTCTTCTGCCCATCGCCCGTGAGCCTTTTCCAAGCGCTTCTTGAGCATGTTCACCACCGTTTTGTTGGTTGACTCTGCTTGCCCGTTTGATTGCGGGTGCCTTGGTGCTGAGTATGAGAGTTTGATATCCCAATCTTTGCAGAAGTCCTGGAAGTCGCTGCTGGTAAATTGGGGTCCGTTGTCTGTGACAATTTCCTGAGGTGCTCCGAAGCGGGTTATTATGTTCGTCCAGATGAATTTCCTGATTTGGGTGTCCGTGATTTTTGCTAGGGCTTTGGCTTCTACCCAATTCGTGAAGTAATCGGTCATTACTAGGAGGAAGACCTTCTGCCCCGGCGCCATTGGGAATTTCCCCACGATGTCCATGCCCCATTTACGGAAGGGCCATGGGGAACTTAAGGACTTTAGGTTCTCTGGTGGTAAGTTGGAAATCGGGGCGTGTTTCTGGCATTGGCTACAGGTTTTGGCCTGTTTGAGGGAGTCCTTCGCCTTGGTAGGCCAGTAATAACCAGCCCTTCTCGCCCTGAGAATCAGGCTCCGTCCGCTGGAGTGTGAACCGCATTCTCCATCGTGGAGTTCCTCTAATATTCGTGTGGCTTCTCTAGGGGATAGACATCGTAGGTAGGGTCCTGAGAAGGATCTTCTATATAGTTTTCCCTCCGAAATGCAGTATATGGCCGCTTGTCTCTTGATCTTCCGGCTCTCCTCTCGGTTTTCAGGTAGGACGTCGTTTCTTAGATAGTTGGTGATAGGGGTCATCCAGGTTATTCCTTCGTCTACTACCGTCACTTCTTCCGGTTCAACCTCTTTCTGGGTTGCTGGCCATTGCAGGACCAACAGCGGAATACACATATGTTCCTTGGTTTCTAATGCGGAACCCAGGTTTGCTAGAGCATCGGCTTGGGAGTTTTGTTCCCTAGGTATTTGGGTAAGCTTATAGCTTGTGAATTGGTTTAGGAGACGTTTGGCCACAGATAGATACCTGATCATGCTAGGGTCCTTGGCTTGATAATCCCCTTTCGCTTGGCTGATGATGAGCTACGAGTCACTGAAAACCTGGATGTATTTTGCTCCCATTTCCTTGGCTAATTCTAGGCCTGCTATTAAAGCCTCGTACTCTGCCTCATTGTTTGTTGCTTTGAAGTTGCAACGTACAGCCCTTGAGGCCGATTCTCCCGTAGGGGAGGTCAGAACCAGTCCTACCCATGCGCCTCTCACATTGCTGGAGCCATCCACGTGCAGGGTCCATTCACCTTCTTCCGCTTCTTTTCCCGGGAGCGTAGTTTCTAGATCTGGGTCCGGAAGCATAGAGGGAGAAAACTCAGCCACGAAATCAGCTAGGACCTGGGACTTGATAGCGGCGGCTGGGCTGAAGATCACGTCGTACTCTCCCAATTCTACGGTCCACTTCGCCAAACGTCCTGATACCTCGGGTTTATGGAGGACTGCTTTGATGGGGAAGGAGGTGACTACCACGACTTGGTGGGACTGGAAGTAGGGACGTAGTTTCCGGGCCGCGACCACTAGGGCGAGGGCTAGTTTCTCTAGCCGGCTGTAGCGAGTTTCTGCGTCTAGCATGGATTTGCTGACGTAGTATATGGGATGCTGCCTTCTTTCCTCCTCCCTTACGAGGACTGCGCTAACTGCGTGTTCGGACACGGCGAGGTAAAGCAGCAGGGTTTCCCCTTCTAGAGGTTTAGATAGGAGTGGTGGAGTAGTGAGATAGGCCTTGAGGTCGGACAGTGCGGCTTCGCACTTCTCTGTCCACTGAAAGTCCTTAGGGTTCTTTAGTGTTTCGAAAAAGGCGTGGGACTTGTCAGAAAGCCTGGAGATGAATCTGCTGAGGGCTGCCATTCTTCCCGTGAGTTTTTGAATCTCTTTGACGTTCCTTGGGGGAGGAATCGCCTGGATGGCCCTTATTTGCTCCGGATTTGCTTCTAAATATTTGCTGGAGATGTGAGATATGATCTTCCGAGTCAAGAGATTTTACCACAGGGTGGTGAATGCTTGCTGGAGATGTGAGATATGATCTTCCGAGTCAAGAGATTTTACCAGCATGTCGTCGATGTAGACTTCCATGGTCTGGCCTATCTGATCGGCAAACATCGTGTTGACCAGCCTCTGATAGGTGGATCCAGCATTCTTCAGTCCAAACGGCATGACCTTGTAGCAGTAGATGCCCCTGGAAGTCATAAAGGACGTCTTTTCTTGGTCGTCGGGATGCATCAGGATTTGGTTATATCCCGAAAAAGCGTCCATGTAGCTCATTAGTTGGTGCCCAGCGGTGGCATCCACCAGATTGTCTATATGAGGCAAGGGGAATGGATCCTTTGGGCAGGACTTGTTGAGGTCCATGAAATCGATGCAGACCCTCCATTTTCCATTTTTCTTTTTCACAACCACCACATTGGCGAGCCAGTCGGGATATTGCACCTCTCTTATGAACCCTGCGTCGAGCAGGTTCTTGACCTCTTCGTTAATGATTTCATCCCTTTCGGGAGCGAACTTCCTTCTCTTTTGTCTAACAGGAGGATGCTCGGGATTCACTTGGAGCTGGTGCATGATGACGCTGGGGTCGATTCCGGGCATGTCTTCGTGGGACCATGCGAAGCAATCGGAGTTTGATCTCAGGAAATCGATCAGCCTCCATCTCAGATCCTTAGGCAGCTTGGAGCCTATCTTGAGGTTCCGCTCCGGGTTCCCTTCTATCAGGGGGACCTCATCCATGTCTTCAACCTCGGGTTCTTCGGCATGAGGAACGAGAGGTTGTTTCTGTGATTGCTATAAGGCTGGGGTCCTTCCCTTCAGAGTGGTTTGGTAACAAGACCTGGAATTCTCTTGGTCTCCTCTAATGACCTTCACGCCCCAGGGGCTAGGAAATTTTACCAATTGGTGAAGGGTTAATGGCACGGCTCCCATATCGTGGATCCAGGGCCTTCCTAGTATCACGTTGTAAGACGAGGGACAGTCGACGACCAGGAACTTGGCGGTTTGATTTATCCCCTCGGCATAGACTGGGAGAAGGACTTCCCCCTCGGTTTGCTTCACCTCTCCGCTGAATCCCACGAGCGAGAACGCTTTCCTGGTTAATGTTTTAGGGTCTAACCCTAAATCCATATAGGCCGAGTGGAAGATAATGTTGCTGGAGCTGCCATTGTCCACCAATATTCGCTTAACTAAGCAGTTGGCTATAACGAGCGAGATAACGAGGGCGTTATGACGGGGAGCGAGGACTCGTTCCTGCTCCCTCGCAGTAAAGCTGATTTCGTCCGTTCCCAAGAGTGGGTGCTTGGGAGTCTCGGTCTCCTGACCGTTCCTAGCATTGCGAGTACTTCGTTTGGCTGCGGCGCTGCTGATCCCGCTTACTTCTGATCCTCCGGAGATGGCATGAATTACTCGTTCTTTAGGCGGAGGTAGCGCAGGGACCGTTTCGTTGGGGAGAGCGGGTCCCTCTCTGTTAAGGAGATCCTTGGCCTTATCCGAGAGGAACTCCCTTAGGTAACCCTTCTTGAGAAGCTCGACTACTTCCATCCTTAAGGCTACACAGTCCTCCGTGGTATGGCCGTGATCGTTGTGGAACCCACACCATCTTTTAGGGTTCCGGGTAGCGTCAGGGGACCTCATTTTAGGTGGCCACTTTACTTGTGGGCCCATCTGCCTCAAGACTCCAATGAGCTTCGGTTTGGATATCGCTAGGTGAGAGATGCTGGGCCAAGTTGAAACCATCATTCCTTCGGACCGAGGTAAGGGGCGATGTTGGTATCTGCCCCTGCTCTGATTGGTGGACTCCCGGGAAGATCGGGGTCGGATGATTTCTTCACGCTCGTCTTTCGATGGTTTGGAGGGCTTCTGATCGTATTTGGAGGAAACCTTGGTCCTGCTCACGACGTCTTCTTCCCACCTTACTTGGGCCCAGGCACGGGATAGTACGTCCGCCATGTCTCCGCATCTGTACTTAGTTAATTCCTTGTAGAGCTCTCCCTCCGGAATTAGACCCTTCATGAAGGCTGAGATTGTTGTATCGGCGTTGCACTCGGGTATGGAGACCTTCTCCTGGTTGAAACGAGCTATGTAGGAGCGTAGGGATTCGTTTCTGTATTGTTGGATCTCGTAGAGGTCATCTGATCTCTTCTCCAGGTGGCGGCTGCTAGCGAACTGTTCCACGAACTTGTCGCTGAGGGCGGTGAAGGATGCTATGGATCCCGTGGGGAGGTTGATATACCATTGGAGGGCAGGACCGGTTAGAGTTGACCCGAAGCCCTTGCACATGGTGGCTTCCCTTGCGCCTTTCGGAATAGCCACGGCTACCATGCGTTGCTTGTACTGGGCGATGTGGTTGTCAGGATCTCCTGTTCCCTCGTACATCTTGATGCTCGGAAAAGAGAACTTTCGAGGCATCTCGATCGAAGCAATCTCCTTCACGAAAGGCGTGTCGGAGTACAACCTGGGATCACTTCTACGGATGGGGGGAGCTATTCCGGGGAGCCTTTCAACCATGGATTGGATGGTGCCGAATTTTTCGGATACCACCTTCTCTAGGTAAGCAGCTAAAGCTGGATCCGAGATTTCGGGATGATCAGGTGAGTACTCTTCGTCCTCTGTATCAGATTCGTCTTCTTTTTCTTCTCGGGTTATGTCTTGAATGTTTTCTTGACCGCCGGGTTCGTCTCCGGGCTGATGAGGCGTCTCCTCGTCGTCGTGCGGGGTGTTGAGCAAAGCCATAGGTCGAACTTTGGTTCTGAACCGTTTTCGTTTGTTCCCCACTGCCCCGAGGGATCGGTTTCCTCGTCTGAGAGCTATGTTATCGGCTTCCATGGCGTCTAGCTTCTCGACGCTTTGTTGCAGTTGCTCGGAGTGTTCTCCAAGTTGATCTTTTAGGTATTGAACTTCCTGGACGAGTTCTAGACCTGCAGGTGCGGTTTCCTGAGCCTTGTGAAGGTCGGTGATTTGACTCTGAAGGGTTTCGAATCGGCTCAGAAGCTCCTTCTCCTTCGGGGTCAGATCGGCTTGATTGGAATCGTCTTCCGGTGCCATCGTCACGTAGTAGAGTTACTCCCCTCCTTCTAGCGCCAAACTGTTATGATATTTTTGTGTAGGGTCGTTTTAGTACTACGGAACACTGGAAGACTAATGAATGGATACAAGTTTGTATGTGTTTTTAGAATAGAAATCGAGGCAAAGAGATATATTATTGAGTGTGTTTGTCGTTACAACGTTTTGGGTGTATAAACCCTAGTTTTTTAGCCTAACTCTATAATCTCTAAACCCCAAAAAGTCGATCCCTTGTTCTAGGGTTTGGGTTCCCCTTTTATAGTTGATGTAAGTCGGTCAATCTCGGGCGGCTTCTGTAATATTCAGGAATATATTAGTTTCCCTCGATAAGGGAAACTTCCATATTCATGCGGAGGATCGGATCCTTGGTCCTTACGGCAAGGGCTGGGCCTTGGTTCCTCGATACAGGGACTGGAGCCTGGGTACTTGTTAAATAGAGGTCGGGCCCTGATGCCACCTGATGGAGATGGGTTCTTTAAGTCGAAGAGGGACCTTGGGTCCTTACCAAACGAGGGCCCGAAAGTCGAGGCCCCTTCGGAGGCTGGAGAAAATTCTAGCCTTGGATATTTTTCTCCAATACCCTGCACAAGTTTGACAAACAGACATGAAAGAAGCTTCCATAGACGCTAAAGTCGTCCATGAAAACTTCCATTATGTCTTTAATTAGATCTGTAAAAATCGACATCATGCATCGCTGGAACGTTGCTGGAGCATTGCACAAGCCAAATGGCATTCTCCTGTAGGCGTATGTTCCATAAGGGCATGTAAACGTCGTCTTCTCCTGATCGTCAGGGTGGATGGGGATCTGAAAGAAACCTGAATAACCATCTAAAAAGCAATAGTAAGGGTGGTTAGCTAATCTCTCAAGCATTTGATCAATGAAAGGAAGTGAGAAGTGATCCTTGCGAGTCGCTGCATTCAATTTACGAAAATCAATGCACATGCGATAACCAGTGACTGTTCTAGTTGGGATCAATTCATTCTTTTCGTTTGTTATAACAGTAATCCCACCTTTCTTAGGTACTACGTGAACAGGGCTAACCCACTTAATACCAGAGATCAGATAGATCACACCAGCTTCTAGAAGTTTCATTATCTCTTTCTTAACAAAATCTTTTAGATTCGGGTTTAACCTCCTCTGATGTTCAACAGAAGTCATAGATTAATCTTCTAGGAGTATTCTATGCATGCATAAATCAGGTGAGAGGCCAGGAATGTCAGCTAGAGAATAACCTAATGCCTTACGATATTTTCTCAATTCACACAAGAGCAGAGCAGTCTCAGCATTATTCAAGTCAGCATTTATAATGACAGGGTATGTTGAATTAGGTCCAAGAAACGCATACCTGAGCCCTTTAGGAAGGGGTTTGAGTTCTACCTTTGGAGCTTTCAGCTCGCTCCATGAGTCATCGGTCTGAGATGCTGGAACAGATGGGTTCTGTGTCGAGGTTGTTCCGGCTGGATTACCGCTCTCGCTGTTCTCCCCCAGACTTAGATTCGCCACTAACCTCTCCATACTTCTTTCTGAATCCAGGAGTTTTGCATAGGCATCAGCATCAACGTTTTCCAGGCTCTGCTCAGCTTTGGCTTTGGTCAAGGCGAGTTCCAGAGGATCATCAGTGAGAACCTCCTCAATCATACCTTCTTGTGGTTCCAATAGATCACTCTCTTCCTGAACAGTGAAGGTCTGTCCGTCCAGCATTGGTTTCTTCAGCATTTGTTCCATCTGAAAAGTCATCACAATATCACCAAGATGTAAGTCAATCTTTCCTTGTCGGACATCGATAATGGCTCCCACTGTGCAAAGGAATGGTCTGCCGAGAATCAGGGGATCCTTGGACTCTTCCTCGACTTCCAGAACAACAAAATCGGCAGGGACCAGCGTGTTCCCCACGAGAACTTGCAGATCTTGAAGAAATCCAACTGGTGTTTTCACTGAGCGATCAGCAAAAACTAGAGACATCCTGGTGGGTTTGAAATCTGAGTACCCAAGGCGCTTAGCAACAGAATACGGCATCAGGTTTATGCTAGATCCCAAATCAACCAGCGAACAGGAGAAGATTGTTTTTCCAATCTGAATTGACAGAACAAATTTCCCTGGGTCACCCTGTTTCTTGATCTTCCAATTCTGGAGTACTGCACTGCACTCCTTAGAGACAACCATGTATTCACTGTCATCAGATATCTTCCCAGAGATCAGTCCCTTAACAAAGTTTCTCATGGATGGCATCATCTGGATCGCACTCATCAAGGGGAGCCTAACCGTGAGGTCCTCTAGCATCTTTCTGCATTTTATCTCCTCTTTATCCTTACGTGTGGCCTTAGCTGGAACAGGGTAGGGGATTTTAGGAACATACTGGCGAGCAGGGGAAGGGTTAGTAGTTGGAGGAACGACCCCAGCAGGTCGTTCTTCAGCTGTCGGATCTGTCTCAGAAGGCTGTTCTGCCTCTTCCTCGTTTGTCGGTACAGCTTCAGGCGGTTGGTCTGAATCCTTCTGCTTTCCTTTCTCAGCGGCTGTGTACTTCCTAGGTGCAGGGACTGATAGAGGTCTTCCACTCCACAGCGTGACAGCATTGCACTCCTTAGGGTTTTTATCTGTTCGTGCGGGGAGTGTTCCTTGTTGTCTCTTCACACTCTCGGCAGTTTGAGCAATCTGGATGTCCATCTGCCTCATGTGACTAGAGACCTGATCGTACTTAGCAATCAAATCGTCGAACATGTGGTTCATCCTTCCATTGATGTCTGTCGTGACCTGATTCAACGCTTTGCCTTGCATCTGCTGCCCTTGGAGCAGCTGCTGCATCATCATAGCAAGGCTCTTAGTATCATCTTTGGAAGCTGATTGAGAAGCTGATTGAGCTTGCGGAGCAGTCTGTAGGTTGGTCGGCTGTTTCTGAGCATGAAACTGACTGTTCTGCGGATGGCTAAGTACAAAGGTCCTTCCTTGATGGTTGTAGTTCCGCTGGTATCCAGTGTTCTGATTGTTCTGAGTATTATCAGTCACTCCATCCGTCTTATTAGTGAACAGGTGAGGATTGTTCCTGACATTGTGGTTTGGGTTGTAGTTCTTGAACTGCCACCCTTGACCATTCACGTAGCTCACTTCATTCAGGTCCTCAGCAGACTGATCCGCCTCTGATTTACCATCCGATGCTGGTTTTTCTGGTGTAGCTTCCTCCATGATGAATACCTGGTTTTGCTGGCTCTTAAGCATCTGATCCATCTTCGCTGCTAGCTCGTCGATCCTGCTGTTGTCGACGCTGTTCACCTTCTCAGTCCGATCATTGTCTTTGTTACTGTCAGCAGAGCTTGAGGCCATGTTCTCAATCAGTTTAAAGGCACCAGGGGTCGACTGAGTCATGAAATCTCCGTTACTGGCTGAGTTCAAAGCGTTCCTGGCTTCCCATCCCATTCCATCGTAGAACACTCCAAGGAGGTAGTCATCCTCAAAACCATGATTAGGGCAGTCTCTACGGTAGATGTTAAATCTATCCCAAGCATCACAGAAAGGCTCATTAGCATGCTGCTTGAAGGATGTGATCTTGTGCCTTAGGGATGCGCTCTTAGACTTCGTGTAGAAGTGGGTGAGGAAGGCAGATCGGACCTGTTCCCAGGTGGTGAGTGATCCGGTTGGTAGAGAATCCAGCCAGCGAGCAGCTTTCCCATCCAGAGAGAAAGGGAACAGGGTACACTTGATGTAATCTGGTGGTACTCCATTCGCTTTTGTGAAGCCGCACATTCTCTCAAAGTTCTCGATGTGATCAATGGGGATTTCTGCAGGGAGTCCATTGAAGATCTTTCTCTGCACCAGGCTTATGAAGGCAGGCTTGATCTCAAAATCCTGTCGAGTGCAGGGTGGAGGAGTGATTGCAGATCGCGTAGCAGGCAGGTTGTGGAGAAGGTTTCTCTGCCCTATGGGAGCAACGTCTTCCTGCTGCTGTTCCTGCTGCGGATTGTTCTGAGCTGCTTGTGCTGCAGCAGCTTGCTGTGTTTGGATGGTTGCTTGCATCTGCGTCATCTGTTGTTGCAGCAATGCGATTGTAGCTGCAAGTCCATCCTGATTTGCTGGATCGGCCATTGTGGTGGTCGATAGCCTTTGTTGACGGTTCTGTCTTTCTAATCTTGCTAGTTCCTCGTTACTGAGTTGCTGTAATGGTCCTTGTGTATTTCTCCGAGTGTGTCTACTGGTCATACACCTGGATCATGAACTGTAACAAGAAAATAAAAGCAAGTTAGATATCTTAGACTAGATATAAAACCGAGAAATAGAGGTAAAAATCTGGTCCCCGGCAACGGCGCTAAAACTTGATACACTAAAATTGAATCCTTGCTACTGCCAAGTTAACAGTTGTAATTGTAGTAATTAAGATTCAAGTCCAGAGGACCAGCTTACACTTTATTTCTATGAGTTTCGAAATCAAGCTAAGATGAAAAGTTTGTTTGATTTAAGAAGTGACAAATAGTTAACTAGATAAACTAAGATTGGTTCAAATTAATAAAGAGCTAGCCTAGGGTATTTCATTGGGTGTCGATATAGAGCCAAACAATTATTCAAGCGCGATGAAGTGCTTTCTAGGACTCGAATCACTCAACTGGATCGCTCCACTGTCGTGGTAACGATCGCTTTGCAGATCGATCTCACCACCTAACTGTCGTTGGGATGAGGATCGATTGCAAGCCTTAGAGATCAAGTCCGATTAGTCCACTTACTACCCTAATATCTACTTTCGCTGATTAGGGATATTAAGCTCAATCAATACAAGTCAGGTTATCTCCTAAGCGGTTAGCTAGATGATAAACCCTAGATCTATCAATAAGTGATCAGATTATAGATAGCATTAAGAACAGTATGAATGAAGAACAGTTATGAATATTGCTTATCTATGTTTAGCTCAGGTTCAACACCCTAAAAACCCTAGGCAAGCACGGCTACTACTCGTTCATGATGCAAGCAATCAAAGACATAAATTCTGAAATAAACAGCATAATAAAAGAGTAGAAGAACAGAGGGTTCATGATGATCTTCTCTAGGAAAAGATGGAGCCTTCTCCCTTACAATTGCAAATTGCCAAAATACTTAGTTTTCTGGTAAAAACTAGCGTAAGAAAATAAAATAAGAGTAGCAGGTCTTTTTATAAGGAGGCGCCAAGAGGTAGGAGTAAATTAGGGCTTTTGGGCTTTAATTCCCGAAATAAAGAGTTTCCATATTCGTCTGGAACAACCACCGGGATCACTCCGTCGCTTGTTCCATTGTTCTTCTCGAGTGTTCTCCGCAGGATAACTCCAAAAAGGCATCTTCTCTTCATGTACCTTCTCTTTACTCATCTACCAACTCTGGACCTGAAAAAGACCACAAAGTACTAGACTAACACGATTTAGAGACTTGAATTAAATAGAAACATATAAACAAATGATGTGAAAAACACCATATATCAGTCGCCATATGGCGATTGGGGCTGACATCATCTGGTCGCCATCTGGAGACCTGGTATGGTGAAGTTCAGGTTGCCGTGTGGAGATCCAATGCCGTGGTGCCTTGATCGACTCTTTCGAGAATTTCTACTTCGATTTTCTTTCGAAAGGTTTTTCGAGGAGATTTTCCTAGAGTAGTAATCTTAGACGTTGATTTAGAGATTGCGATAAAATAATTCTAGAACTTGTCGTACAACCTATTCTTTAAAATTTATAGGGAAGTTATATTTCGAGAATTATTTTCCAGGGACTATCAAGCATTGATTTTGTCGTGTCTGATTTTGACCCCAACAGTTAGCCCTCCAGCTCGTTAGAACTTTTCCGATGTTCTTGCGAGAAATAAGACAAGTTAGGTAAGTTATGTGGGATTAATGGTTGAAATAGTCAGTTGAAAGTGGTATGTTCACTTTATTTGAATGGAACGCAGTAAGACTAGGGCTGCGCCTAATGAAGGCTGCCTACGTACCCATGTCAAATGGATCAAGTCATTCATAGTTCATCTTGGATTTAATGTTCTTTTGAGTTTGTTTTCCAATGAGACCTTCGTGGTCTAGTTATGTATCGTGTAAAGATTATCGAGCATGTTGCTTCTGGTGGCATTTTGTATTGGATCTTTGTTGGTCTTGAGACTAGCCTAGTAGGCTATTTTTCTTTGGTTGAGTGTACATGTATTTATGTTTTTCGGACTGACAGCGTGTGGCTTTGAATCCCAGCCGTTTTGCGGCATTCTTTTTAATGAATTTCATTTCGCGTTTAAGAGCATGTTTGTATACTTGTGAATGTAGACGGAAGAGTATGAGTTGTCATCTCAAATCTAATGCTTTGGGAAAGAAGAACCAAAAAGTCTACGGCATTATCAATGGTGATTTCTTTGTATTTTGAATCTCTCTTTGTCTGTTGAATCTCTCTTTGTCTATCTCTACTCACAAATTTGTTTTGTCTCTCGCTCAGATTGTTTGTGACAGTAAGGTCTCCAAGAAAAACCTGTTATTGGGTCACTCCAAAGGTATGTCTCTAACTCAGATTTAGTTTCGTTTGTTTTAATATATTGATTTGGAAGCTGTTGATAATTGACAGGAATAAAAGATGAACGAGGTCAATGGAGGACATGGCTTAGGGCGTGGCTGAAGCGTAAGTGTGGAGGAAGACGTTGACGCCGGAGCTGTCGTGGTGACGGGGACTGCAGCGGCGACGAATAGAAGAGGACGACAATGACCTTGCGGCAGCTCTCGTGATGTGGAAGACACAGTGGTTTAGGTTTAGTTGTTGAAGATGGCTGCAAGTTTTTTTGTTTCTAGGTTAGATTAGGGTTTGTTTTAGATAAAAACCAGTTTTTTTTTTTTTTTTTTTTTTTTTTTTTTTTTTTTTTGTCGACGATATAAACCAGTTTTAATTTATAACAATATTATTTTGTAAACCAATTTTGATTATCAATAAAATTTATTGTTAATATTCTTTGATCTGTGATTTTTTATCTTTTTTAATTTTCTTATTGAGTAATAACAAAAAAAACGTTATTAAAGAAAATTTAATCGCATGTAAAAAGCGCTATAATATATAACAATACGATAGCATAGCAAGAAACTGCTATCTAACGTCTCTGACCTATTATTATGGGCGATGATATAGTGTTTCACAAACAGCTATCGTATTGTTAGATAGCGTTTTTCATCCGCTAAAAACAACCATTTTTATTGTAGTGAGTGATGGGAAAATTAAACTTATGAGGACGAGGAACTTCACTCGACGCGAATCAGCCTTGCATTTGAAATTAGAAGCACTACGATGGGCGATGGAGAATATGTTTCAACATTCACTGTTGGACCCAAATATAATCCTCAGGTGAGGTACCGGTTGAATGTGAGCTATCCAGTGGGCCGGATAAAGCCTATCACAATAATGAGAGCTGGAAGCTGGGCCAAAGGCTGAACTTAGAGGTCGTCACAATAGAGGTCATGATATAACGGGAGCTGGTACTTCGAGAAGACTCGGTCAAGAGGAACCTGAAGCAAGTACGTAACCGAAGCCGCATATCTTGGAGGTCAGTTAAGGAGCTATCGACGAGACCTAGGCTATATAAAGACGGAGAAGATCAAAGACAAGGGATCTCACATTTTTCATATACCAACTTTTGAATTAGACTAAAAACATTACGTATTCTCTTTGTAACCATCTCAAGATACACTTCTCTGTATTCATCATCTTTCAATTCATCAATAAAATCATACATTCATTCTCAAAGCTCTTTACGGGATTCAGCCCACGATATTCGTTCATCATCTCTCTTGACCTAACCTAAATCTAGGAAGTGAAATCTTGTCTCTCACAATTGGCGCCGTCTGAGGGGACAAATAATCGAATCCCTTTCAACAAAGATTAAGGATGAAACCAGCCGATGGAACAAACCCATCTAACCCCGATCAATCGAACCAGAGCAATAGCTCACTGAATCGCACTGCTCAGGGGGCAAACAACCCTAGAGCCTCGGTTGGGACCAACACTGGGTCCTCAGCCCTCAATAACCCAACGCATCCACCCGCTCCGAACCAGACGGAAGCTCAGCTTTCCGAGATCCGTCAGATGATGCTCTAGCTAGTGGATAAAGCTCAGGAAACTGAGCGAACGATGCAACAGCTAGCCGAACGGCAGCAACAATTCGAAGAGGTAACAAGATCTCAATCCGTAACAACCCAACCATCCGTCCATCAGGGAAGAGGTGTCACATTCCATGAGCGGCTAGCTGACCCTTCTTTCCCTCGAGAGCGCCTGAACTTCTCCCCTGATAGCCCTGGTGCTGAGGGGCACGAACCTGCTTTCCAAATGCCACGTGCTAGGACAGCTCCTGTGTTTGTCCCACCAATCACCAGCACCATGGAGAGCAACGTAGCGACAACTAGCTCCACGCCCGATCGGAACACCGCTGGGAGCACACGTTTGCCTCCGCCGCCACCTCCTTCGGGATCTGGAGCAGGAACCAACATTCTGTCCGGGGGCAGAACATCAGCTTCGGTGTTTCAAACCAGGGTTTCAACCCCAAATACCGACGGATTTTAAAGAACGGATGCTGATCCTGCAGCTCTCCGCACTAATCTCGCCCGGAACCTAAGGACGAGCGAACGACCTGTTTCGCCAGCTAACTGGGAAAATGATCGAGCTAGGTTCCACCAGGAACCTGCACGCCGAGTACCCGAAAATGATCCAAATGTCCTCCCCTTCGAGGGACCTGACGCGATTCGCAGATACATGGAGCGAACCCACGCAGCTCTCCAGAAACTGGGAGCTCAGGTTCACAAAGCAACGAGCTCAGCTCCCGAAATCGAGAGCCTAATCGAGGAGACTCGTGGAACTCCATTTACCGATAGAATTGCTAACTCTTACATTAGACACACTCGAAAAATTAAGATTCCTGAATACGATGGGAACACAGACCCAAAGGCCTATTTAAGAGCCTTCCAGCTAGTCATCGTTAAAGCTCACTTCACGAAGGAGGAATGTGATGCAGGATATTGCAGAACATTTGCTGAAAACCTGACCGGAACAGCTCTGGAATGGTTCTCTAGCCTCGAACCGAACTCAATAGACAGCTTCGATCAGCTAGCTAACGCCTTTATGAAACAATATTCAACCCACATCCTGAAACAAGCTTCTGAAGCTGACCTCTGGAAGATCAGACAAGGATTGGGAGACTCACTGCGAGTCTACATCGAGAAATTCAGGGCAGTAAGAACTAAGCTCTCGAACCCTAATGATCTCGTAGCTATCGAAGCCCTGAGGAGAGGTCTCTGGTATAAATCAGGCCTCTTCTCGGAGCTAACGCTGAATCCTCCTCCAACTATCGACGACGCCCTCCACAAGGCCTCTAGATACATTACCTTGGAAGAAGAAACAGCAGCGTTAGATAAGCTCCACAGAAAATCCCAGAATCACCCAAAAGGAGAAGCATCCGATGGGAAGGGATCTCACAAAATAGGAAGCTCCCGAAATAATCAGACCCAGGGAGACCATTCTTATGTAATCGAGGACGACAAGGATGAAAAGCCAGTCGCCGCGACAGCCAAAGCCCCCTGGTCCAAAGGCTACGACGAGAGCAAACATTGCTCCTACCATGATCGAAAAGGACACTCAACTGAAGAGTGTTGGGACCTCCAACGACAGCTGGCCGCTAAATTCGCAGCCGGAGAAATAAAAGATGTGGACCTCAAAAAGCCACAGCCTTATCAAAAGAGAGGTCTCCGCGATAACTCCCCGAAACGCGAGAGGTCACCTGAAAAAGAAACATATTCACCACCTCCAGCTCCCAAGAAGAGAGTCGATATGATTCTCGGGAAATTCCCCCAAGGGAAAAGCCTTCAAATTGAAGCTCTCTTTAACAAAACACCTCCCCAATCGAGCCCTGGCTCAAGGGTCGATTACATCCTCGGAGGATCCGATGTGTGTCGAGACTCCGTCAACTCAATTAAAAGTCACGTACGGAAAGCTGTGTCAAACACACAGTCCAAATCGACCAAGCCAGAGTCTAACACTAAAATCTCTTTCTAGGAAAGTGAGACATCTGACCTCGACAGACCTCACGACGATGCCCTTGTCGTAACACTAAATATAGCAGGGTACGAGGTACCTAAGCTTATGATCGACACCGGAAGCTCCGTCGATCTTATTTTCTATAACGCATTAAAAGGAATGGAAATAGACGATTACGAAATTATCGACCAAAAATCCAACCTCGTAGGTTTCTCAGGAGAAACAGCTACTTCGTTGGGAACGATTAAGCTCCCAATTATAGCTGGCGGAGTCATGAAAATGACCAACTTCATAGTTGTCGACAAACCATCCCCTTTTCACGCAATCCTCGGAAGACCTTGGATTCATAAGATGAAAGCAGTAACTTCGATTTATCACCAATGCGTGAAATTTCCAACAACTAACAGAATAGCTACCATTCACGGTAGCCAAAAGATTTCAAGGATCTGTTGCCTGGGAGGATTCGAAATCATAAAAGAATCTCCCCAATAGCAATTACAAATCCAGGAGAGTCACGAAATGCAACAAAATATCCGAGGTCCACCTAAGAACCTCATCGAAAAAGTTAGCATCGACGACTCGAACCCTGAAAAGCAGGTGAGCATCGGATCCGAGCTACCTCTCAAAACCATGAAGGAGCTCATTGAATTCCTCAAACAGAATGTTAAAACCTTTGCATGGACCACCAGCGACATGAAAGGCATAGACCCAAACGTCACCGCCCATAAGCTCAACGTAGACCCCACTTTCAAACCGATCAAACAAAAGCGTCGTAAGCTAGGTCTCGAAAAATCCCAAGCTGTCAACGATGAGGTCGATCGACTAACGAAAGATGGGTCAATCCGAGAAGTTCAATACCCTGATTGGTTAGCTAACCCAGTGGTAGTAAAAAAGAAGAATGGAAAATGGAGAATCTGTGTAGACTTCACCGATTTAAACAAGGCATGTCCTAAGGACAGCTTCCCATTACCTCACATCGATCGTTTGGTCGAAGCGACGGCGGGACACCAGCTCCTATCCTTTATCGATGCCTTCTCTGGATACAACCAGATCATGATGGACCCCGAGGATCAAGAAAAAACCGCGTTCATTACCGAACGAGGGACCTATTGTTATAAGGTCATGCCATTCGGTTTGAAAAACGCGGGAGCTACCTATCAAAGGTTAGTAAACAAAATGTTCGCTGGACAACTCGGAAAAACCATGGAAGTCTACATCGATGACATGTTGGTCAAATCTTCAAAGGGAGAGGACCACATCTCCCACCTAAGGGAATGTTTCGAAATCCTCAACAAATACGACATGAAGCTAAACCCAGCTAAATGTACCTTTGGAGTACCCTCCGGCGAATTCTTAAGTTACCTCGTAACCGAAAGAGGCATCGAAGCCAACCCGAAACAAATAGCGACATTCCTAGAAATGCCGTCACCTAAAACGACCAGATAGGTACAAAGATTGACCGGACGGATCGCAGCATTAAATCGATTCATATCCAGGTCCACCGATAAGTGCCTCCCGTTTTATAAACTTCTGAAAAATAATAAAAAATTCCTATGGGACGAAAAGTGCGAAGAAGCCTTCAAACAGCTGAAAGCTTACCTTTCGGAACCTACGATACTATCCAAACCTGTAGTAGGGGAACCATTGTACTTGTACCTCGCCGTGTCGGCAGCTGCAGTCAGTGGAGTGCTAGTACGAGAAGAACAAAACGAACAAAGACCTGTCTATTATACTAGCAAAAGCTTAATAGACGCCGAAACAAGATATCCAACCATGGAAAAACTAGCCCTAGCAGTTGTCTCAGCTGCCAGGAAACTGCGACCTTATTTCCAATCACACTCAATCATCGTAATGACCTCACAGCCACTGCGAACGATTTTGCACAGCCCTAGCCAATCCGGACGATTAGCCAAATGGGCTATAGAGCTTAGCGAATACGACATCGAATACAGACCCCGAGCAGCAGCAAAAGCTCAAGTCCTCGTCGATTTTGTTATCGAGCTAACATCCGAACATCTGGACCTAGAAATAGAGGTCCCTAAATGGAGCCTATTTGTGGACGGAGCCTCTTCAAAGCAGGGTTCCGGTGTCGGTCTAAGACTAACCTCCTCAGCCGGGGAAACCATCGAACAATCTTATAGACTTGGATTTAACGCTTCCAATAACGAGGCCGAGTACGAAGCACTAATCGCCGGCTTAAAACTAGCCCTGAGCCTCGGAATCCGGGAGCTGAACGCCTATTGTGATTCACAGCTAGTAGCTAGCCAGTTCCATGGAGAATACGAAACGAGGGATGAAAGAATGGGGGCATACCTCGAAGTAGTCCTAAGTCTGACAAAGCAGTTCGATAAGTTTGAGCTAACGAGAATCCCACGGGGAGAGAACTCTTCAGCGGACGCGCTAGCCGCGCTAGCCTCCACATCCGACCCTCTCATAAAACGAATTATACCCGTGGAAGGAATCGAGAAGCCAAGTATCGACATAGCCATCAAAGCTGAGTTAGACAGCAAACCAAAAGCGAAAATAGAGGATAACAGCCTCCCGACGGAAGCTACCCAAGTTTTCACGACATTCTGGTTCCCTAGACCAAAATACGCAGCTTTGAAAAACACACCTTTGGAAGGGCAACCCAGAGCTCAGAAAATAACAACCAAAGTGGAGGTATTAGCCAAAGTTCAGACTCCTCGGAGCCTAACTTAACGAATACCTCCGGGGACACCAACCAAACCTCGGAATCACTTGTCCTTAAAGTACAAACAAGAAGCCGCGCAGCTCGTAAAAGCACATCAAGGAACGCTACACAAACCACCGGGGACAACGAGGAAATTGGAGATATTCTTCAGAACCCAAGCCCCTCGGGACCTATTCCAACGAATATCTCCGGGGGCACCACGACACCAGGTCCCGAACAGGAACCTCCCTCCTCACTTCACAACAAAGTTGTAGGAAGAGAAGACTGGAGAATACCGATCATGGATTACATCTTAGAAGGAAAAATTCCACCCAATAAGTGGGAGGCTCGAAAACTCAAAGCTCTAGCAGCAAGATACTGTATAATCGAGTCAGCCCTCCACAAGCGAAGTGTCTCCGGACCTTACCTGAAGTGCGTTCACGGCATAGTAGCTATGAAACTCATGAAGGAAATGCATGACGGTTCCTGTGGAAACCATTCCGAAGGCAGAGCCTTAGCCATCCGAATTAAAAGACAAGGCTACTTCTGGCCTACCATCATCGCAGATTGTGAGGTCTACTCGTCATCATGCGACAAATGCCAAAGGCATGCACCGATCATACATCAACCAGCGGAAAAGCTGTCTAACATATCAGCCCCCTATCCATTCATGAGGTGGTCCATGGATATTGTAGGTCCACTAGTGCCATCAGGCAAAGGAAAGAAATTACTAAACCTTCTGGTCCTAACCGATTACTTCACGAAATGGATCGAAGCCGAAGCCTTTCAACAAATTAACAGATTTAACGTTGAAGGATTCGTATGGAAAAATATCGTATGCAGACATGGCGTCCCATATGAAATAGTAACCGACAATGGAGGACAGTTCATATCCCACGACTTCAAAAGTTTCTGTGATAAATGGAACATCCGCCTCACCTTTTCATCACCTCGGCGACCTCAAGGTAACGGCCAGGCGGAGGCTGCTAATAAGTCGATTTTAGCAAACCTCAAGAAGCGCCTAGGAGCCCAAAAGGAGCTCTGGTCAGAAAAATTACCCGAAGTACTATGGGCCTGCCGAACTTCCCCACGCAAAGCTACAGATGAAACTCCCTTCTCTTTAGCTTACGGGATGGAAGCAGTGGTCCCAGCAGAAACCACCGCAGGTAGCCTCCGCCGGGAGCTCTGCACCTCGAATCCCGCAGCTAATAACCAGCTCCTAATGGATAGCCTCGACTTGATCGAGGAAAGACGAGACCAAGCCTTGCTCCGCATTCAAAACTATCAGCAGGCGATGGCTCGACACTACAATTCCAAAGTAAGGCCCCGACAGTTCGCCGTGGGAGATCTGGTACTTAGAAAAGTGTTCGAAGGAACTAAAGAACCCGGAGCTGGAAAGTTAGGAACCAATTGGGAAGGTCCCTACCGAATTATCCACATAGTACGACCCGGAGTCTACAAACTCCAGAAGGTACGAACCGGGGTACCTGAAATCCGATCGTGGAACACCACAAACCTCAAGAAATATTACCATTAGGTACCCAAATTCCCTGAACTACGTTTGGCTTGATCCCTTGACTGGGTACGTAGGCAACTCCGTCATGAGTGCAGCCCCAACCTCCTTTCACCAATCTCCTCACCTAGGCAAAAGGGGCATATCTTACCAAGAACACTTAGCCCAAAAATAGTTACT
This sequence comes from Hirschfeldia incana, assembly GCA_026261945.1. Lineage (NCBI taxonomy): Eukaryota > Viridiplantae > Streptophyta > Magnoliopsida > Brassicales > Brassicaceae > Hirschfeldia > Hirschfeldia incana. The sequence goes on from JABCMI010000063.1 coordinate 1,060,834, forward strand.
ATGTAAACAATCTGAATCATGTATTCTCTGATATCTGATATTAGTAAAATGATTAATTCAGTTCCATAAGCATCAAGGTTTTTAAAACCCTCCACTAAAATTCAGGTCACCCTAAACCGGGACCTAAGCTCAACAATCTCGCATACATCCAGATCCCCGACAACCTGAACCTAAGGTCTTAAAATCCTTAACAATCAATAAAGTCTTAAAATCCTTGATATAAACAAAGGTCCTAAAATCCTTAACATAAACCAAGGTCTTAAAACCCTTAACATGAACTAAGGTCTTAAAATCCTAAAAAATCAACAAGGTCTTGAAATCCTTATCAAAACTAAAAGGTCTTAAAATCCTAAAGAATCAAAGAATCTCGAAATTCCTCAATTCCATCTGTTAAAACCTCGAAGGTCTCGAAATCCTTCGAACTAACTCAGGTCCCTATAAGTCTAAATTCAGTTTCCTACCAACCTGAACAATCAGGTCCCAGAACCTATCGAAGAGGATTCAGGTCCCTAAATTCCTCGAGCTAATATTGGAGATTCCTCTAAGATTCTCACAACCGAACATGTACTAAGTTGAATACTTATCACAAACTAAGATCAAAAATCCCAAATCCAAGATTGTTGATCACTACATCTAAACATAACGAAATCAAGCTTGAAAGCTTAAAGCGAAACAAGTCTTAAATACGATAAAGGGTTTAAAAGCCTCCCCAGGCTATTAAAATCCAACAAGTGTTAAGGTTTAAAGGCCTCCTCAGGCACTAAGTCATAAAGCTTAGAAAAGCAAAAGCCCTCAGGCTGAAGTCTTAAAAACATGAAACACAAACATAAACTTAAAAGAGCCGTAGCTCTCAATCTTCTTGCTCCCCTTGGATCGGTTCACCATCGCCGACGGGAACCTCTCCTTCAGCCACGTTATCATTGCCTCCTTGAACTGCTTCGACCGGAGCTACGTAAGGAGCCATCAAACCCAAGTTAGAACCATACTCTCCAGGAAAGGACGGATTAAACAGGTTAATCTCGAAAGTATCTGAGCTGTCCGAGATCTGAGGAAGAGGAAGCTTGCTGACTGAAAAGTCAGACACTTGAGCCTTCTCATACGCAGTCGTCGCCCTTGGCAACAAGGCCACCAATTGGCTGTACTCCTCTTCAACATTTTGGATCTTGTTGTTCAACATGTCCTTTAGAAGGTCAACGTTAGCTTGGAGCTCCTGAGCGTAAACCAAAGCACTGACCTCTTCCTTCTTCTTAGCGAACTTCTCTTGAATACAGGATAAGATCTTGCCATAAGCTTCGGCGACCTCTTTCTTCCCTTCCCTCACTGCCTGCTTGACTTCGGCTTCCTTGTTCTTCTGGCTGTCCTGAGATGAGGCAATGAGCTCACGAACTTGATGCTCAGCTATCCTTCGTGCAGAATCCAAGTCATTGATCCTCCTACTCTTCACCTGGATATCAAGCTCCTGACTCTCGATCCTTCCTTGCTGGGCATCAGCCTTCGAGCCTAGCCTCGTCACTTCGGCTTCAAGTTCAGAAATTCGAATCCGGGCCTGATCGAGATCAGCCTTGGCAGCCTTAACCATCTCAGTAACCTCAGCAAGCTCACCAGCATTGGGGGCATCGCGCAAAGCATTCTCAAAACCGAGCTGGGCCCTGTTAATAGCCCCAGCCAACTATAACAACACCAAAAAGGTATATAAATATCATTATCTCCAAGAAAAACGTAAAACGGGCATAAACCACCTACCTGACCCATACAATGGGCAATATCGAGATACTCGTCCCGGTTAGTCAAGTCCCTGAGCGCTGGAAGGGGACATCCTACCCTCTTCAGGTGCCTCAGTATCGCGGCTAAGCCCCAGGAGTCATCCAGGATCGACCCAGGTTTAGAATGAGTAAAACTCCAACCAACGGTCCCTCCCCTAGAAGACGAGGAAGAGGATCGAGTGGGAGCTCCGCCTTGGTCAGTCCTGGGCCTCTTGTGTCTCGACGGCTCGATCTCGGAGGTACCCCTCGGAGCCTGGTGATCAGCCTCCGACATCGGAACCTCAGGAAGAGGAGTAACTTCCTGAGCTGCAACCTCAACAGGAGCGATCTCGACAACAGGTCTGGATCCCCCGTCGTCCAAGACGTCCTTCACTGAATCAAGGAAAGATCCACCTTGACTCTTGTCCCCCCCACGGGAAGTACTAGCAGCCTTCGAGGGGTTACCCCTGGAGCGGAATGATGGCCTCAGAGTCATGTCTCCTGACTTGGATTTTTCGGTTCCTGAGGCAATAGCACCGGTTGAAATCGAAACAACTGAGTCACCTGCCGAAACTAGAACAACAACAATTCTTAAGAGGATTGAAAACTTCAAAATGGAAAAACCGTTTTTTAAAAAAAAAGAGTTCAAACTTGAGCCTACTTTCAAGGTCTCCGACGGGAATGGGATCTTGAAAAGAGGCGTTGTAGGTATCTGGGAACCTCGCTGCACCTATTCGAGAAGTGGTGTAAGCTGACCAGGTACCAGGAGTCTGATGCAACTTGCGATACAGAGCCCGGGTAAGCTTGGTAGAGAGCTTCGGAGGATCTTCAACTTCTGCAAGAGAATCAGAGCCAAAAGGGTTAATTAACCGTAAAAAAGTAAAATGGGAAAAGAGATATTCCTAGAATTCCTAACCAGATGGATTAATCCATGTGACCCTGAGGTTCCGACCTACATGAACCGTCAAAGGATTGACTTTAACATAAAAATACTTCTTTCTCCAGTCATCATCACTACTAGAGAACCTAAAGATAACATGATTGGGACGACTAGAAAGGTAGTAGGTCTCGGTACCACCCTCCTTAGAAGCGCTCTCCTTCAAGGAGAAGAGGCTCATGAGCTCGGTAAGACCAACGCTAACCCCCTCCTCTTTACACCTAGTGATAAAGCCATTAATCACACGGATAACCGAGGGACAGAGTTGGGAGAGGGCTAGTTGGTAATGATCTAGCAGGTCGAGCAGTAAGGTTGGGAGAGGAAATCTCAAGTGAGACTTGGAGATGAATTTCTCATGACAACAGAACCAACCCTCCGGAGCGGTCTCGGGGGTTTCGTCGGAGTTACAGGCACGGCCGAGCTCCTTCGAGCCGAGAGCTTGAACCATGAGGTTGACTACGTCTTGACTAGTTAGCAGCGACGGCGAGTGTGGGCTACTCCCACTCGAATCACCCTTCTTCTTCCGTTTGGAGACTCTAGTTGCAATCGTCTCCCTAGCTGTCTTTTTCCCTTTCTTGATTTTGGCTCCGACTTCTTGTTTAACCTTCAATAGTTGGGCTCCAGAGGCGGAGGGAGGCATCCCGGACTCGCCGGAACCTTCTCTTGGATGATCCATAATACGAGAAGGGTAAAGAGAAAATCGATAGCGAGGTTTGGGAGAGGAGTTGCAGAATGATGATGAAGATGAAAAATAAAAAAAAAAAATCGCAGTAAAAATAAAGAGAGGAGAGGGAAGTTACCTTGGAAACTGAATAGAGGCGTGGAGAAAGTGGGAGGCGTAGCAGTTAATGCTTGCAGCTTTATATCCCATCGCCTCTCGAGATCCGGAAACGTCATTTCAAAAATCCTCCATCTGAGCCGTAGATTCTATTAACAAGCAATAAGGACCGTTAGATCGAATAAACCGAATCTAATGAGATAAGAACTAATTATTACTTCGGTAGAAAGATAAGATCGAAGGCTAGAATCTAGCTTCCGAGACAAAAGATTTTATTTGGAAGCTGGGGGCAACTGTTGGACCCAAATATATCCCTCAGGTGAGGTACCGGTAGAATGTGAGCTATCGAGTGGGCCGGATAAAGCCCATCACAATAATGAGAGCTGGAAGCTGGGCCAAAGGCTGAACTTAGAGGTCGTCACAATAGAGGTCACGATATAACGGGAGCTGGTACTTCGAGAAGACTCGGTCAAGAGGAACCTGAAGCAAGTACGTAACTGAAGCCGCATATCTCGGAGGTCAGTTAAGGAGCTATCGACGAGACCTAGGCTATATAAAGACGGAGAAGATTAAAGACAAGGGATCTCACATTTTTCATATACCAACTTTTGTATTAGACTAAAAACATTACGTATTCTCTTTGTAACCATCTCAAGATACACTTCTCTGTATTCATCATCTTTCAATTCATCAATAAAATCATACATTCATTCTCAAAGCTCTTTACAGGATTCAGCCCACGATATTCGTTCATCATCTTTCTTGACCTAACCTAAATCTAGGAAGTGAAATCTTGTCTCTCACATTCACCATGCCAAAAATTTAGGACAGAATGTAAGGAGCTGATTGCACTGATAAAAGAACTTTATGCCTGACCAAGTTTTAGGATAAAATTGGACAGAGTAAAGACTGCTAGATCTTTTCATAGGGAGCTACATTTTATTAGTTGTTCTATTCTATTCTGGTTACCAAATCGAGTTTGAGTAATAGAATGCCTTGTGACAGTCAAAAAAAAGTTCAAGGAGGTAGTGAAACGTGGCATCCTCTCTTTAGTCCTCTAAAACTTTCGACGAGAACTATATTCTATCGGTTTTTGCAAATCCTACTTTGCGTTTTGATTTTCCTCCCCTACTGCGGCGAAACTTATTAGTCAACAGTCAACGATTAACCGGTTACAAATCAAAGGCTCACCCACTTCTTTCATTAACTAATCGTTTACTCTCCTTTTTAATTTAGTAACTAGATTTTGATCCGCGCAACCATGCAAATGTTTGTTTTCATTTTGATATACATAAATATTTGTTTTAGAACATAGGCGGTATATATTTTTAATGTTAATTTTTATACATGTATTATATAGTTTGTAATGTTAACCCATCTTATCAACATATTAGATTGTATTCTTGAACATAAATATTTTATAATTACAAAAATAAAATATAAAAGATATATAAATTAATCAATTTAATATAATTTTATTATATTTAACTCATTATAATAATTTTTTTTAATATGATTAATTATGATAATATAATAGATAAAATAAAATACAATTGTTTTTCATTTTATAAACGATAATCGAATATATTAATGTATAATAATATTTCAAACTAATTTCAAAATTAGTGAAAATACTGAAATGTAATTTCGAAAAATGAAAATTTTGTGAACATTTTTTAAAACAGATTTGTTAGAATTTCTAAATGTAAATTGGTTAACCATTCTATATTTATAGGAGTTAATAATTATATTAGAAATGATATATTATTAAACTATATTATAAATAATAAATGAATGGACCCTTACTAAAAAAATAACAACCCATTCATTTATTATGGGGAAATTTCACTTATACCATTTTGGTGATACCACTTTTTATGTTTACCATCAACAAATAGACATTTTCAGAAATACCCTAAATTTTTTATAAAATAACACTAAACTAATTTTTCAAAATATTTCTAAAACATAGAAAAACCCAAACCAAACCCCTTAATACTAAACTCTGAACACTAATCACTAAAGCCTAAACCCAAATGTTTATATATTTTTGACTGAGAGTATTTTTGAAAAGTAGTACTTAACTTGTGGTATTTTTGACAATTTATCATTTATTATTTATAATATATGAACAATAGATTGATTAGTATAATATATGAACAATAGATTGATTCAGATATAGGAACAATATTTAGAAAAACTATACGAAGAGTTGAAGGATTTGGTTTTTGAGATCTCAAATAATCTGAGAGGATTTTTTTAACTACGATGGCGACTAATCTTGAGGCCGAGGATTAGCCAAAGATTTAAGGAAGCTGGGTAGAGAGGACACCGGAAAGAGTGGTACTCGTCGTGTAGCTGGCGGCGATGAAGAGCGGAGAAAGATGATTGCAGCGGACAAGATGATTGCAAAGGTGGCGTATATTGCTGATCATAACATGAGATATAAGTATTTTTGTGAGTGATTGATAGAATGATTATGATGTTAGCTTATTTTCTTTGCAGTAAACAGTTAAAGAGTAATACCGAATAGATTTTGCAATGTCGCCACCTGCTAAAAAAGTTCTACAAAAGCAACGGAAAAAAGATCCAATGTTTGGTAAGGTTCAAGTGTTTAAGAACTGGTGTCAGTGATCTAAACGTTATTGACTCCAGATTTGTTTACAAATATGCTTGCTATATGAATGCCTACATGCCGCTTGCAGCAGAAATTCCAGTTAAGAGAAGGAAACGTCAATCAATATTTTTGATAAGTTGATGGTATGAGCTATCTTTCTTCATTATTATCGTCATTGTTCTATTCCTCAATTTTTGGCCAGCTGTGATTTATTTTTGATATACAGTGCAGGCTTGAGATGTTGTACCAATTGTTAAAAGGGATTATTTTTAATAATATTTGAAAATTCCATGGGTTACCTGCAGACAAAGACTTGGAAAAGGATATGTGGAACTTTAAGTCAACGACCATAATGATCCAATGAAGTTTGGGTTTGGCTCACTAGCGATTAAAGATAAGAAGAAGAAGGCCTTCAAGCTGTGAGTCTAGGATAGACCATATGCTTCTTAGATCATGTATTCTTCTCTAATATAATGCTGCTTGACAACAAGGCTTACTGTCTCACATATAACATTCGACAAACGGCCTTGATCAATCATGTTCCACCTTTTTCCCTCCCTCTCTCTGCTATGCATCTTTCTGTAACATTCTGAGTTGTGATATGTGAAAAAGACTTAAGAAAATTGATTTGGTTACCTATATCACCAAAGTTGACTTACCTTTTCCGGAACACATCCTGAAAGAACTCCAGAGTTAAACGTGCTTGAGCTGGAGTAGTGGAAGGATGGGTGACCTATCGGAAAGTGATTTGCGATAGCGTGCGAGTGAGGCCAAAGCATGGGGAAAGGTTGGGTGGTGATTGCAGGATCAGTAAACAATAATTTAGAGCCTTGAAAAAAATTAACGGACCGATCGCTGGAACGGGATGGGGCCCACGAGCCGAAAGAACGGGCATGGGTGGCCCATTACCTGTGGGCGGTCGGGGCGTTATACTTTCCTCACTATTCCTAATCAGTTTTTTTTTATGGTTCCTTCGTTGGAGCTGATTGTAGATGTGTGGTCGAGGAGTTGCAGGAACTGGGTAAAGATTATTCTGCTCAGATCCTTAGTGAAGTCACGTAAGCTTCCCTTCCGTTTCTCACTATCTTATCTTGCTTTAAAGCTGATATTAATCCTTCTCTAAATGATTTAATCTGTTTTCTATAGAGACAAGTCTGTTCTACTGTATAAAGTCGATGTCATTCTGGAGTCCCCCATATGCCCTCACTCTTAAGCTATTATCTTATGCAAGATGCCGCTTCTTGACTGCAACTTCAGGGACACACTTCTATTGTGACAAGGAGTCAGTAGCAAGCCAGAACTTAGATGATGAGTAAGGCCCTGAATTTTTATTCTTAACACAATATCTGCATAAATAACTTACTGATGCTTAACATTTATTTCACACACCAGATTAGGTGCTGCTGCCGCCAGTAGCCCCAAAAGTGGAACACATAAGGCGGTGTCAGAAAACTCGAGATGTTACAGTAGTAGAAATTAATACATACATCCTGAGGTCCTCCCCACAGCTCCATTCTCCAATTTTCACCTTTTCTTATGTCCTTATGCGCGGAATATTATAAAGATCCCTTACCCATCTGCATCACAGAATACTGAGTTTTATGCACAGGTAGAGTTAAATTCCGTCGAAGAAACAAACGGTTGATGCTACAACTCCTGTTCAGATTTTTTTTTTTTAAAGCTGGAGTGTGGAATCTCCTCTTGTGGCACATGTTTTGAAGCAAGAGCTGTTGGCGTTGTAAGATAGTCCACAAATTTAATTAACTTTCACCACCGGCTATATACCAGTCACACTTGAGTCATTGTGCTGACCCTCTTTTCCTGCCATTATAAATGGAAATTACATTTAAGGTACCGAGTGGAGATGGTGGTGTCAGATGGAGTTGACTCGGCCATCTATGTTTCCTTTGATGAAGATATGACCAAGCTAACAAATGTCCAAACCGCAGAGGTAACTAATTCAATGGTTCGTGTCATTAGCGTTTATTAATCATCAACTATAGTCTGAGCAATTAAATTAGTAGTGTTTTTTGTTGCTCAAAAAAAATTAGTAGTGTTTTGACCTTCATTCAGGACCAAGGTGAGTATGAGAAATTAGTTCCTGAATGAAGCACTATAAATATATTATTTTTTTCGATTACACCCATGCTTTATCTTAATTCTTTAGCTTTGTGGAATGCAATTTGCTTTTGGATACTTTCTCCACTATGGTGTCTTAGAGCTTTTGTCTCACATCTGAACATAATTACTCAGTCAATGATTTGGCTATTTTGAATATCAATTATTATTGGTTTCCCTAGACCTTTGAACGCCTGCACTACTACAATTAGAAGATATCGTAAATAATCCACCGAAAGAATTACAGTATAGGACACTTTTTTTATCTTTAGTGACACTCTAGGTCACTTTGTTATACATACACACTTTTTTCACTAGCTATTGTTTGATCATAACTAACTAGTTCTCCATTTAGTTACACCACAATTATAAAACTTCTTCCCAATATTAATTTAGACGGGCTTTCACCACAAACGTTCATCTCATTGTTGTTTCAAAGGCTGAGATTTAATATTTCAGATCTGGAAAAGACATATATCTGACATGTAACCTCAACCGTTAGATTAGCCTCCAATCATTAATCTTCTTAAAACTCTTACGGCTGAGATTAAATCAAATAGATCTGGAAAATATACATATCTAGCATTTAATCATAACCATTCGATCAACACCCCTCTCTCCTAATTTCAACGTTCCAGATTTTGTTCCAAACTTGACATTATCATCTCTCTTCTCTCTCTTCCCAAGCCGTCGACGTTTATCTGTTCATCAAAGAAGAAAACAAAAACTTTGCTAATTAATCTGACAAGAAGACAAAAAAAGAAAGATGATGTTGAGAATGAGAATCAGTAAGTAACACCCTTGATTTCAAAACCAAGGAAGCAATTTACATACATGCTCTGAAAGAAACACAAATCATATTCTGGGTCGTCTAAAGGAGGATGCTTTTCTGTGATGAGTTTTTGAAGAACAGAGGAGGAATGTTCTCTTATTGGAGCACTGTGGTCGTCAAAGAACTGATGTCAAAGATTGTACCTCTTCGCCCCTAACATCTTTTGCGTGAATTACATGTTAATGTTGTCAAAGAATTCTTCAATGACATTGATCCCCCACTTAAATCTGATTGTGTTTAATACTAAATCTATAAGATGGTGATTTTGGATATCTCTAAGAATTGTGTGTACACAATATAATACATTTGTACATGTGTACAACGAATTATATGTACACGTTCTCCATCATATTCAGTTGTACACATGGTACATATAAATCAGAAACCATCACTTTTGGGCAGCACACTCATAAGACGTACTTACTTATAAATCATTACCTCTCAAGATTACTCCTAAAAAAGTTGGTTAACTTGGGTTTTTTTGCTACACATGTATTTGACTGGTATGTGGGTTTTTGATTCTTTTCATTCTGGCCTCGTAGTATTAAATGTGCATATTACTCCATTTGTAGGCATTGAGCTATTGTGTAATATAACACAAAGTACATCAGTACACCAGATCATGTATACAATAAAATCGAGCATATCCATGTGTACAACGAAATCGCACACATCCAGGTGTACATTCAACCTAATGTACAACTATACATATGCCACATTTCCCTTATAGTACACTAAGAAAAACAACTATATATATCTCGTGCAAGTATACATATGACACTCAACAAGATACAAATGAGTATAGTACAATGGGATGTAACGTATCCAAATCTGTTTTTCATTTAAATAGAAACTGTATATGTGTATAGATGTACATGTGGATATCGTCAAAACAATTTTAAAAACATATGTGTACATGTGGATACTGAATTTGCATGTGTTGGTGTACACATGCAGTATTTGGTCCGCCTTATCGCTTCTCAATTATCAAATTTTCTCCTTCTCAATAATCAAGTTCAAGAATTGTTAGTGCGACTATGGGAGTATTTTTTGTAAAATTAAAAACTTTAGAGATTAACTGAAGAGGACTTATATGCAACTCTAGAACTTTTATGGCGAAAATGATAACAATTGAAAATACAAGGACCAAAATGTGCAAATTAACAAAACTTGATCTCAGATGTAGAACTTGGAACGACAATGGAGACGATCTAAGTTACACTGCAGGTCATGACGCCAGAAAAGGAGACTGAATTAGCGGCCACCGCAGTGGAATCCGAGCATCACGACCACCCGAAGCTACTGCCACAGTGTGAGAGAGATGAGTTGCAGAACATCACGTGAAGGAGGAAGCTGTCATGTTGATTTCACAACAAAGAAGGAGGCGAATTACGACGGTTTGGCAACAGAGCTGGGGATTGAGCCGGCGACAGAGCTACATCAAAATTACTGAAAATAAGATTAATTTTCCTGACTGGTTTCTGATTATTTTTTGACAGCAGTACTTGAAGGTCGATTTTGGTTTCTTATGAAAAGAAAATTGGGCACATATTTGTGTGGGAGAAGAAGTAACTTACGTTAATGAAAAAGAAAGGAGAGGAAAAAAAGTCAAAAGTTTTAAATGAGAATAATTAAAACAAAAGGAAAGAAAAATAAAGGAAACTTGTAGTTACGTTTGTTTAGAGAAAAGGAAATAGTAGTTACTCAAAAGTACCTTAGGAGCAACAAGTGACTTGTGGTGTAATAAAAAGTCATAAAGTGACTCTGAATGAAATAAACTCATAATCCACCTTACTCTTCTAACTTACTAGGGGCGGAGCCCGCGCTTGCGCGTTATTGACAATTAGACATAATGTAAAAATTGAAAAAACATTATATGAGGTAATTTGGATTGATTTTTTGTCTGGATGAACTTTGTTATCAACTGAGAAGAAAAGCAGATGTATAATATGGGAGATGTTGTTTATGGTTTTGTTTTGGTGCTGTTATGAGGCACCGTAATGGGTTTTGGACAATTAATGTTATAATGGATGCTATGTTCGGCCGTAATAGGTTTGAGTTTTAATTTATTAAAATTAAAATCCATAGAATTTTTGAACATTTGTCAGGTTCGGTGAATAGACAAGCTTTTCTTTTGTTCGAGTTTTGAGAACTTCGGATGAATGAAGTGGTTACTTGTTTTATTTATATTTTAATTATTTAATTTTGGAAATCATACTGATGGATTATATGTTTTGAGTTGGAGTTAGTTTTGCTATTTTTTATTTATTCAAAATCTTAATCATGATATCTAAAAATAAATTTTTTAATTTCAGTCAGTCAAATAAAAGTTTAATCATTTCAGTATATGTTAATATATGCACCCTTTGACAATAAAATTATGATTTTTTTTTGGTGAGTTTCGTATAGGTAAAGCTGGTAATGGGGAATTTAAATTTACTTCGTATACATGGAATTTAGTTGTCATTTTGGTTATCAAAAAGTAAGTGTCATTTTGTTAAGATAACTTTTTGTGTTTTTATATAAAATTTGTCTGTCATTTTACCACAGTATTATTGGCTACAGTTGTACAATAAAATTCAAAATTTATTGACGTTTTAGAATGTACAGAATGTTCAAGTTTGTATAGTATTTGAAATTCACATCAATGTCCATATCTCGTTTTGAAAAACTATTTTAAACTAAATCCAAGTTAAGAAGGTGAAATCAACTTATATGCTCAAATCTGCATGTTTACGCGCGTAATGTTTCATTGGGTCCAACTGGTGACCAATGAATGAAAGAGAATAATGTATTCCTTGACATTCCTAATAAATTTTGAAAAATTTACTCTCTAAGACACATTTTCACTTTACAATATCACAATAAGACACATCCTACTTGCAAGACACATTCTGTTGGTATAATGTCTATAATACCCTTTTAACCAATTCTTCACTTTCGTTATCTTCCTTTGCTTTAATTGTTTTTTGTTTTCATTTGGTGATTTAAGAAAATTGAGAAAAGCACTTTCCCAAATTTGTTCCAGTTCGCGAACCCTTAATTCTACATTTTCTGGATTTCTCTGGTTGCAATTTCTTGTCATTGTTTCACTCTAATCCATTTCGGTCCTCTTTCCATGAATCAGAATCATTTTCTTCTCCAGATTAAGTCAAAGTCACAAGTTAAAAAGTTTGGACATTATCACTGTAAATGGACAAACTTACATCTGCAACAAAGTCTATGGCTGTGGAGCCGTGGAGGTCCTGTTCTTATCTTTTGCTTGTGCAACAGAGTCTATCGTCCGACGCCCTCAAAGATCCATCGCTTTTTCCCATTGTCTTCTTCTGATGGTTCGTTTCAGATTCACTCTCCTCATTTTGAAATTTTGTGAAACTCAACTTCTTTTCCTTGGTTTGAGGAATAGATTTTCTAAATAAATTTGGAGATCATACTTTTGTCTTTGTGTGGTCTCTGTATCTTTAGCTATATTTAGTTGATAAAGTAGAATGTTTGTTTGTTACTGGTTTCAATGGTTTTTAGATTGGACCTGAGAGTAGTCAGTTTGTAGTTTTAAATAGATAATTCTTTAGTTCTACTCTTTAAAGTGTTGAGCTTAGTAAAGTTCTGACCTTTTTACGCTTTTTGTTTTCTCTATTAGCATTGAGATTGTTTTTCACCCACTTCTCCAACTGAATTTATACTAGTGATTGTCTTTATGAGAACGTCACCACTCAGTTTTTTTTAAAAATGTTTTCCTTCCATCTTAGGTTTAAAGCAGTCTTTTTGTATAACAAAGGAAGGTGTTTTGGTGCCAAGAGTCTGAGATGGGTTCTGAGAATTTTGCAAAGCAGTGACTGGATCAAAGAATGTGAAACAAATGAGCAGCAAAAACGAGCAGGTATGTTTACATTTGGTGTGATCATTAATGCAGATGAGTTCTGTTTAATAATAGTGTTCACTTGGTCTTTTGTTATGACAAGAACTTTCTATTGCTGTAAAATTGAAGGACTGAGCTGCAACTCAAATCGTCCACAAGTCAGTCATCCACAATTCTTATCCAGAACTCGTCGTCCAACAAGTCAGTCATCCACAATTCTCATCCAGAACTCGTCGTCCACAATTGACTTGTTTTTAATACACCATCCACAATTCTTCCCCGAGCAGTTTGTTTGTCCACAACAAGTTAGTTTGTTTGTCCACAACCAAGACGAACACCAAGTCATTTTGTCGTCCACAATTGACTTGTTTTTAAAGTTGTGTCATGTACATACTAAAATTATTTGATTCTCAAAGAATTTCTACAAATCTTCGTCCACAAGAACAATGGTCACACAAAACTGATTGGTGTAATATTTATGCATGAGCAAATAAATATGTACATCCACATATAATTGTTCGCATAGGTAAAATTTCATTACGAGCGCTGGTGATTCCACACGCTAGTGTAGTTTTGAATAATTAATCATGAGAGGAAAAAACAAATGTGAGAGTTAATTATAGTTGAAATTGTTAGTCAGGATGTAAAGAAACGATATGCATAAAAAGGGAATAAGACAAAAAAACACAATCATTTACGAGAAGAGGGCAAAAATGTCCAGAAATATCACATCTAAGCTATAAAGTGTCTCTCAAGTCGAAAGTGGCTTTATATGTAAACAAAACTCAAAATGTGTCTTATTATGTAATGCACTCATAAATTTTACCATTTATAAGGAATAGTCATTCCTTCCTATTCCTCTTCATTTCTTTTATTGTAGAGAATCAAAGAACAAATTTGTTCCTCACTAAGTTTGATATGAAATGATTATTCCTCATCATTCCCATAAATTTATTCCTCTTCATTCCTTTCCTATCCGTTTCTATTGTTCCTGATGTGGTTACCAGTTGGATCCTTGTGTCATGTTATTAATTCCGTTATAAACCATAGTAAATAAAACATCAACCCTTTAGCATTATTATTAAATATTCCAAGCTGATCTCCTCGCAGGAGTTACTTTGTCGTAAGGCCCGTAAATGGTTTAAAAAACAAATGCTTGATAGCAAAAATATTTTTTAAAAATGTCTGAAATCAGATAAGAATATTAATTTAGGAATTTGGAAAGAGGCTGAAAAGGGGTTGGGTTCTTCTGCAAGCTCTTCAATATGTGTATGAAATCAGAAATTACCAGTCTCCTGTCTTTGTAGATCCCGAAATGAATCACAGTCTCACTTGTTGTTACCATGTTCAAAATAGCGGCTAAGTCCATCTCTGTCTTAGACCTCCAAACAAGACTGATCCTACTCATCGATGTCTCTCTCTGTACGAACATCCTTAATTCACATGGAGGTTTTCGGGAATGAAGGCCTATCTATACATCTTAAAAAAAAAAAAAAAAAAATTACAGAGGAGAGTTTACATACTATTCTTGCAAAATCTATGAGTACTGAAAGTTTTTGTTTATGATCTACTATTTTTCAAAGAAAGGATGTACTATAGAACGCGTGTCAGCTAGAATCTAGATTGTACACTAAAGAGAATTTCATGGTTCATTCTAGGCCTGGGATTTTGGGTATTCGGTTCGGTTTCGGGTAATACTCATTCGGGTCGGGTAAATTGGATAAATTAATGATGTATCCATGGATACTTTTCTAACATTCAATTCTGTTTCGGACCGGTTCATTTTGGTTTCGGGTCGGTTCGGATTTTTGAAAAATTACCCATATGATAACCCGAAATAAATGGGTATTAATTGGTTTCGGTTATATTGTATCCGAAATTGAAAAAAAAAAATCGAAAACTCTAAAATGTATCCGAAACCAAACTGAAAATGTAGCAAACAGAGTGAAGTAGAAACAAACCGAGTTTTAGAAATCAGAAACATGAAAAATGTAGCAACTCACAAACACAACAAACTGAAAATGTAGCAAATCACAAAGACACAAACACAACAAACCGAAAATGTAGCAAATCACAAACACAACAACAGAAAGGATTCAACTGAAACAAAGCACAAACACACATCACAAAGAAACTCTTCTTGAACATTGCCACTCGCCACTCCTTACTCAGGTCTATGGCACTTCTTGGACGTTGAATTCAGGTTCATTGGCTACAGAAATATAATAACATCAGTTTTCAAACTAACATTGAAGAAACAATATCAAAAGAGTTAGAATTTAGTGAAGTTTACCTCTCATGAGATCATCTTCTAACTCCACAGCTTCAAGTAGTTGTTCGATAGTAGAAACGCCTTTATCCTTCATATGCTTCTCTGTTTTCAACCACTGCTGTGTGCATACCAAGACCTCAACCATAAAGTGTGTCAAGCAGCTCCTATATGTGTCTAGGACTCTACCACTAGTGCTAAACACACTCTCTGATGCTACAGATGATACCTGGACAGCAAGAATATCAGCAGCAACTCGAGACAAAGTTGGGAACTTCAGACTGTTTCTTCTCCACCAAGATAGAACATCATACTCGGTTCCAACCATGGGCTTTGTGGTCTCGACTTTCTCTTTCAGATACATTTCTAACTCGTTGGTAAAATCCTCTGTACCTGCTTCTTCTATAAGCTCCTCGTAAAGGTTATCCATTCTTTCATATCCAATGCCATTACCAAGCTCTCTTGACTCAAAAGCCGCACCAGAATCTTGATCTTGGGTCTGAGAAGATGATCCTCCTTGCGACTGTGACCCACCTGACCCTCCAAGACTGTACTCATCATAAAGATCCTTCAAGATCTCTAAAACTGATTCAGAAAGTAAAGTATACTCGATGCTCTCTTTACCATATAACATCTCAAAGCAGAGATTAGCAAAGTTCATCTTCTTTCTTGGGTCAAAGACGGTTGCAACTATGATGAGCTTGTTCATTTTACAGCTCTTAGACTTGCTCTTATCAGCTTCATCTTCTTCCACAAACGGATTCCAGTATTTCCTCAACTTTCCCATCATAGACAACGCCTTGTACTTTAATGAATCATCAGGACCTTGTGCGCTGCTTATCTTACAAACATTCCTAGTGATGGTGATTATCTCATTGTAGATCTTGTGTGAAGTGATGGATTTTGAAGCCGATAGTATCAAAGTAGAATTGTAAAAGATTACGAGAAAATGTACCAACCTCTCAATCTCTTCCCAATCTGCTTTTGATGGTGGTCCAATCCTCTTTTTACCATCTGTGACTTCCATGAAATAGTCATTGTACGGTTTGTCTTCAGCCTCCATCTTCTCAAATGCTAGCTGGAACTTCAAAGCTTGGTCTAACATGAGATATGTCGAGTTCCATCTAGTCTTCACATCCAATGGCAGACTTCCTCTAGTCATCTTCCCACTTTCAACTCGAAATTCAAAGGACTTGAGACGATTTGTTGAAGACCTCACGTACTGAATAGCATTCCGAATGGCAATAACACTATCATCGATCTCACTTAAACCTTCCCTGACAATCAGATTCAAGATATGTGTCGCACACCTGACGTGCAAGAACTCTCCCTTCAAGACTAGAGCATCTTCACCACGACTCATAAACTGTTCCTTGAAGTGCCTCATAGCTGATGTGTTAGCTGTTGCGTTATCCACCGTGATGCAAAAGACTCTTCTTATATCCCATTCATCTAGACAATCGATCAGAACTTTAGCAATTGTAGACCCTTTGTGATCATCAACATTCTTGAATCCTATTATCATCTTCTGAAGCTTCCAAAGTTGCATCAACGAAATGAGCAGTGATCACCATGTAGCTTTCTGAAGTGTGAGGAGCAACCCAGATGTCTATCGTCAGAGATAACCGCTGTTTGTTCTGTCCAAGAACTTTTTTCATCTCAGCTTTCCTTGATGCATACATGGCGACGATTTTCTTTGTTGATGTCTTCCTACAAACCGGTGTATGCAACTGAACCTTTGAGCAGAAGCTTTTCCAAGCCAAGCTTTCAATAAAAGCCAAAGGCAACTCCGCCAATACAATCAACTCATTTGTCGCGTCATTGAAAACATCTTCAGAGATCTTGTACAAAGTCATATTGCCAGCTTCATCAGTAGCTAACTCCGTCTGTTGATCTTTTCCTTTCGATGCTTTTGCAGCCCTCCATGCGAGGAACCCGTTACATCCAAGTATATGTTTCCTAAGATTGGTTGTCCCGGACTTAGTTGGACAAGGCATCACTTTCGCACAGTAACGACATTTGCATATGTCGTAGTCGTTTTCCAGCCTGGTGAGATGTTTCCAGACAAAAGACCTCGTCATTTTTCTCGACCCTAAACCAGAACTACCAATGCTCCTTTTGCCGTTGCTACCCACTGCGTCCATGTTTTCATCAGATGAAACATCCTCTTCCATTGGTTCATTGTTGTTGTCTACTTGATGAGTGTCAGAAGAAGCCATCTGCAAAAGAATAACCAAACAATATAATGTCAAAAACTCATTAACAAGCAATCGATTTACAAACCAAACAATATAATGTCAAAAACTCATGAACAAGAATTAAACTCATGACCAAGAATTAAATTCATTAAACAAAAATCAAAACAAAAAATCGATTCACAAATCAAAACTCAATAACTAAAAAAAATCTATTCAGAAACTAAAACTCAATTAAAAAAATCGATTGATAAGAAATGATACATAAACAGTGAGAACAACTAAAAATAAATCGATTTTAAGATTGAGAACTAAGAAAAAATATGCACCTCCGATTGAATTCTCGAACTCGCAGAAGATGGAGATGGGAAGGAATCGTCGATTTTTTCAAAGGATTGAAGATATGTGGGTGAAGCTAGCACGATTTGCCCTTTTTGTAGAGCCATTTTCACGATTACCGATTTCAATTTGAAGGCTAGGTTTCGGATTGGGGATGAAAGCGAAGGGACGACTCGGGTGAAGAGTTTGGACACTCACGCCGTCACGCGTGAAGAAGACAACGGGAAACAAGACCTTTTGGTAATTAATGTTCGGGTTGAATCGGGTATCCGAAATAAACTGGATAAAAATCCGACCGAACCGAAATCTACGGTTAAATTGTAATACCACCCATGGATTAAAATTGGCATACCCAATCCGATCCGAACCAGTTCAATTTTGGGTTGGTTCTGGTTCGGGTATTCGGATTCGGTTAAAAGTCCCAGGCCTAGTTCATTCACAGAAACCTTACTTGCAGCATTGTAAACAATTAACCGAAACTCTGATATAACTTGGTATTAGACTGACAAATCTCTCATGTCCCACAATATCCTTGTGGCATTATAAAGTCAGAGGCTTACTGAAACGCACATATAAACCATATCTAAAAGGATAAAAATTCTATAGACGATAAAACATTCTTTGATAACTCTATGAAGGTAAAAGCATGAATTGGCGTTTGAAACATTGGAGGTGATTAGCTGGTTATTTACGGTTATCTTGTAAATGTAAATTTAGCTGGTTTAGTCCAGTTTAGATTGTTGATATATAGTGATGTAAATAACACTTTACGGTTACAGAGAATTAATGAAGATCACTTTTTACACTTTCTCGATGATGATCTTTACTCTCTATTATGGTATCAGAGCATTTTTCAGCTCGTTTTCTCTGATTTTCTGTTTGATTCTCTCTAAATTTCTTCGTTTCTACGGCTAATCTGTGAAGATCCAGCTGATTCTGAGCTCCGATTGGAGTTACGAATCGATTTCTCATCGCTATCGGTGATTCTTGATACTCGATTTTGTACTTTTGAAGCTTCAGATCTCGTTCTCACCAATGGCGAAGCAAACGAGGAAGATGAGGACTCGAAACACCGTTTCCGACTCGGAGACCTCTGCGATGCGAACCAGAGCTCAACATTCCGCACCTGAAGATGATGAAGAAGATATCGCACCAGTTCCACCGCAGAGAGGTCAACCTAATCCCAATCTAGCTACAGGATCGCATCAGTCTGGTATACAATCTATCGATACTCACAGTCCGTTTTTCTTGCATTCGGCGGATCATCCCGACTTAGTCATTGCGAATCAGAAGTTAGATGGAACAAACTATAACAACTGGTATATCGCGATGAAGATGAGCTTAGATGCTAAGAACAAGATAGGATTTGTGGACGGATCGTTAACAAGACCAGCTTAAGATGATCCATTATTCAAGATTTGGAGTCGATGTAACAGTATGGTTAAGGCGTGGTTGCTCAACACGGTGACTCAGGAGATTTATGATAGTATCTTATACTATGAGGATGCTGTTGAGATGTGGAATGATCTTTCTTCAAGATTTCGTGTCAGTAACCTCCCAAGGAAATATCAGTTGGAGCAAGCTGTAGCGACCTTGAAGCAAGGATCTATGGATTTATCGGCTTACTACACCAAGAAGAAAACATTGTGGGAGCAACTGTCAAACACAAGAATCTCTACAGCGAGACGATGCAACTGTGATCATGTGAAGGAGTTGTTGGAAGAGGCGGAGACAAGTATAATCATACAGTTTCTCATGGGGTTCAACGATAATTTTGCCAACATCCGTGGTCAGATTCTCAACATGAAGCCTCGGCCAAGTCTCACAGAGATCTATAATATGCTGGATCAAGATGAGAGTCAAAGGATTGTAATTTCCACTTGTGGATTGAACAGTCATCCTGCTGCTTTTCAAGTGCAAGACACACACACTTCAGAGAACACCCAAGTCCTCCTATCTCATGGTGGTTATCATAAAGTGAAGTGTTCTTACTGCTCTCGCCTTGGACACACTGTTGACAAGTGTTACAAAAAGCATGGATACCCTCCTGGAATGTTCAAAGGGAAGAAACCTAATGTTGTTGCTTCTACAAACTTGGCTCTCACTCAGTCTTCACATGCTCAGGATTCTACTCAACGTGAAGATATCTCTTGTGATCAATTCTCCAAAGATCAACTTCAGTCGATGATCTCGTATCTGAGTTCTCAACTCTAATCTCCAAGTGTCACGTCTACTGAGACTAACATTGCTTCGACTTCAGCTTCTGCTCCTGTAATCTCACAGATCACAGGAAGCCTTTTGGGT
Source organism: Hirschfeldia incana (assembly GCA_026261945.1). Lineage (NCBI taxonomy): Eukaryota > Viridiplantae > Streptophyta > Magnoliopsida > Brassicales > Brassicaceae > Hirschfeldia > Hirschfeldia incana. The sequence continues at coordinate 1,080,824 of JABCMI010000063.1, forward strand.
AATTTCATCTCCTTATACAATCATTCCTACATGACATGCTCATTTCGTCTACGCATAAAGAAACAGATGTGTCTCTTAGAGCTTGGATCATAGACTCAGGAGCCACTCATCACGTTAGTCATGATAGAAATCTGTTTACCGATTACAAACCCTTAGATAAAACCTATGTTACTCTCCCCAATGGTTATACGGTTAGTATAGTGGGTATAGGTTGTATTCGTTTGACCAATTTCATCACTCTGTTCAATGTTCTTTACATCCCTGAATTTAAATTCAATCTTTTGAGTGTTAGTGTTCTTACGGAAACATTGAAATCTGAAGTTACTTTCACTGATGATGATTGTTTTATTCAGGATCTTACTCAGGCATTGATGATTGGTCAAGGTAGTCAAGTTGGCAACTTATATTTCTTTGATGTCAATATTCGTAGATATGATTCTTCACAAGGTATGTCATATGTTTCTGCTGTTGTTGATTCCATTACTTGGCATAAAAGATTAGGTCACCCTTCTATGTCTAAAGTTGAAACGTTGTCCAAAATTCTCAATATTGCAAATTCAAAGCTTAATAAAAATCATCCTGATGTTTGTCATGTTTGCCATTTATCAAAACAAAAACACATCCCTTTTAAACCGAGACATAACATGAGTAAAAATGCTTTAGATCTTCTGCATATTGATACTTGGGGTCCATATTCTGAACCTACAGTAGATGGTTCCAAATATTTTTTGACCATTGTTGATGATTTTAGTAGAGCAACTTGGATTTTTCTTATGCGTGCTAAATCTGATGTTCTCAATATATTCCCTGATTTTGTTAAGATGGTAGAGAATCAATACAATGTCAATGTTAAAGCTGTTAGATCTGACAATGCAAATGAGCTTCGTTTCACTGAATTTTATGCTGCTAGAGGAATTGTTTCTTATCATTCTTGCCCTGAAACTCCTGAACAAAATTCTGTGGTAGAAAGGAAGCATCAACATATTCTTAATGTTGCTAGAGCATTATTGTTTCAATCTCATGTGCCTTAAAAATTTGGGGGGGGGGGGGGGGGGAATGCGTTTTAACTGCAGTTTTCTTGATTAATAGATTACCCTCCCATGTCTTAGACAATAAATCCTCTTTTGAGAAATTAACTAGCAAGCAACCCGAGTACGAGTCTTTAAAAACTTTTGGATGTCTCTGTTATGTTAGTACCTCTACTAAAAATAGGCATAAATTTTATCCTATAGCCAGAGCTTGTGTCTTTCTAGGGTACCCATCAGGTTACAAAGGTTATAAGCCACTAGATATAGAGACACATTCTGTTTCAATATCAAGACATGTGCTTTTCCATGAGGATATCTTTCCTTTTGCTTCATCATCTTTAAATGATGATGTCAAATCATTCTTTCCTCATGTTCATTCACCTGCTGTGCCTGATGTTGAGTCTTCTAAACCAACATCCTCTGATACACATCCTCATCCTGATGTGTCATCTTCTAAGGTTCAACTTCCTTCTGGAAGTCGACCTATTCGAGAAAAGAAACAACCCGCAAATTTGCAGAATTTCCATTGATATAAAGTTGATACTCCTTCTTCCTCTTCTACACCTTATCCAATGGCCAATTACATTTCTTATACATCTCTTTCTAAACCATTTCATGCTTTTATAAATTCCATCACCAAATCAAAAGATCCACAAAAGTTTTCAGAAGCAATGTTAGATCAGGTTTGGCGTGATGCTATGAAGGAGGAGATAAGTTCTCAGGAACGTACAAAGACTTGGAGTGTTTGTACTCTGCCACCTGATAAGAAGCCTGTTGGTTGTAAATGGCTTTACAAAACCAAGTATTATGCGGATGGTACTGAATAGAGGAAGAAAGGTCGTTTGGTTGGTAAGGGTTACACTCAAGAGGAAGGTGTTGATTATCAAGAAACTTTCTCACCGGTTGCAAAGCTAAGCACGGTGCGAGTTTTAACTGCAGTTTTCTTGATTAATAGATTACTCTCCCATGTCTTAGACAATAAATCCTCTTTTGAGAAATTAACTAGCAAGCAACCCGAGTACGAGTCTTTAAAAACTTTTGGATGCCTCTGTTATGTTAGTACCTCTACTAAAAATAGGCATAAATTTGATCCTATAGCCAGAGCTTGTGTCTTTCTAGGGTACCCATCAGGTTACAAAGGTTATAAGCCACTAGATATAGAGACACATTCTGTTTCAATATCAAGACATGTGCTTTTCCATGAGGATATCTTTCCTTTTGCTTCATCATCTTTAAATGATGATGTCAAATCATTCTTTCCTCATGTTCATTCACCTGCTGTGCCTGATGTTGAGTCTTCTAAACCAACATCCTCTGATACACATCCTCATCCTGATGTGTCATCTTCTAAGGTTCAACTTCCTTCTGGAAGTCGACCTATTCGAGAAAAGAAACAACCCGCAAATTTGCAGAATTTCCATTGATATAAAGTTGATACTCCTTCTTCCTCTTCTACACCTTATCCAATGGCCAATTACATTTCTTATACATCTCTTTCTAAACCATTTCATGCTTTTATAAATTCCATCACCAAATCAAAAGATCCACAAAAGTTTTCAGAAGCAATGTTAGATCAGGTTTGGCGTGATGCTATGAAGGAGGAGATAAGTTCTCAGGAACGTACAAAGACTTGGAGTGTTTGTACTCTGCCACCTGATAAGAAGCCTGTTGGTTGTAAATGGCTTTACAAAACCAAGTATTATGCGGATGGTACTGAATAGAGGAAGAAAGGTCGTTTGGTTGGTAAGGGTTACACTCAAGAGGAAGGTGTTGATTATCAAGAAACTTTCTCACCGGTTGCAAAGCTAAGCACGGTGCGAGTTTTAACTGCAGTTTTCTTGATTAATAGATTACTCTCCCATGTCTTAGACAATAAATCCTCTTTTGAGAAATTAACTAGCAAGCAACCCGAGTACGAGTCTTTAAAAACTTTTGGATGCCTCTGTTATGTTAGTACCTCTACTAAAAATAGGCATAAATTTGATCTTATAGCCAGAGCTTGTGTCTTTCTAGGGTACCCATCAGGTTACAAAGGTTATAATCCACTAGATATAGAGACACATTCTGTTTCAATATCAAGACATGTGCTTTTCCATGAGGATATCTTTCCTTTTGCTTCATCATCTTTAAATGATGATGTCAAATCATTCTTTCCTCATGTTCATTCACCTGCTGTGCCTGATGTTGAGTCTTCTAAACCAACATCCTCTGATACACATCCTCATCCTGATGTGTCATCTTCTAAGGTTCAACTTCCTTCTGGAAGTCGACCTATTCGAGAAAAGAAACAACCCGCAAATTTGCAGAATTTCCATTGATATAAAGTTGATACTCCTTCTTCCTCTTCTACACCTTATCCAATGGCCAATTACATTTCTTATACATCTCTTTCTAAACCATTTCATGCTTTTATAAATTCCATCACCAAATCAAAAGATCCACAAAAGTTTTCAGAAGCAATGTTAGATCAGGTTTGGCGTGATGCTATGAAGGAGGAGATAAGTTCTCAGGAACGTACAAAGACTTGGAGTGTTTGTACTCTGCCACCTGATAAGAAGCCTGTTGGTTGTAAATGGCTTTACAAAACCAAGTATTATGCGGATGGTACTGAATAGAGGAAGAAAGGTCGTTTGGTTGGTAAGGGTTACACTCAAGAGGAAGGTGTTGATTATCAAGAAACTTTCTCACCGGTTGCAAAGCTAAGCACGGTGCGAGTTTTGATTGATGCTGCTGCTAAGATGAAATGGTCACTCACTCAGTTAGATGTTTCTAACGCCTTCTTGAATGGAGATCTAGATGAAGAGATCTACATGAAGTTGCCACAGGGTTATGAAGAGTTGATGGGTGTCTCAGTTCCTAAGAATGCTGTTTGTAGAGTTCATAAATCATTATATGGTCTCAAACAAGCTTCTAGGCAATGGTACTTGAAGTTATCATCCACGATATTGAAGATGGGTTTTCTGAAATTGCGTGATGATCACACCCTGTTTGTGCGCAATATTGATGGAAGGTTCTTGGCAGTGCTGATATATGTGGACGACATCTTAGTTGCGAGCAACAATGATGAAGAAGTTAAGAAGTTTCTTGGTGAGTTGGAATCACATTTCAAACTTCGCAACCTTGGTGACGCGAAATACTTTCTTGGCTTGGAGATAGCAAGGTCTTCAAAAGGTATTTCAGTGTGCCAGAGGAAGTACACACTGGAGTTATTGGATGACACAGGTTTCCTTGGCAGTAAACCGTCGTCCATACCTCTTGATCCCACTGTGCGTTTGTCTCTAGAAACAATCATTCCTAAAGATGGCTCCAAGATTGTCCACGAGATGGGTTCTTTACTTCCTGATCCGAAAGTATATCGTCGAATGATGGGTCGACTGATGTACTTAGCTATTACGAGACCAGACATCTCGTATACCCTCATCAAGCTCTGCCAGTACTCGTCTGCTCCTCCTGATGCTCATCTCCGTGCAGCACACAAACTTCTTTGTTACTTAAAAATAACTGCTGGACAAGGCATCTTTTATGCAGCTGATGGTAACTCTGATTTGCGAGGATTTGGTGATGCAGATTGGGGTTCATGTCCTGATTCACGAAGATCTATCATAGGCTATGCTATGTTTCTTGGAGATTCCTTGGTTACATGGCGCTCTAAGAAGCAGAGAACTGTCTCTCCAAGCACAGCGGAAGCAGAGTTTCGTGCACTAGCTGACGCATCATGTGAGATTGAGTGGCTGTTACGTATCATGAAGGACCTTCAGATTCCTATGACTCTGCCTACTCATCTCTATGGTGACAACACTGCTTCTCTCTATATTGCTAACAACTCAGTATATCATGAGTGTACCAAACATGTTGATCACGACTGCTACACGATTCGGGAACGCATTGATAATGGCATGATCAAGACCATGCACGTCCATACTCACAACCAGATTGCAGATGTGCTCACCAAAGCTTTGTATCCTACTCCATTTCGGGATCTCACTTCCAAGATGGGTGTTTTGGATATATACTCACCTCCATCTTGAGGGGAGGGGGGAGTATTAGCTGGTTATTTACGGTTATCTTGTAAATGTAAATTAAGCTGGTTTAGTCCGGTTTAGATTGTTGATAATAGTGATGTAAATAACACTTTACGGTTACAGAGAATTAATGAAGATCACTTTTTACACTTTCTCGATGATGATATTTACTCTCTATTAAGGTGTAGCCTCATCTATGACTCTACCACTCTAAAATACTCGGGCAAAGAACTGAAAAGGAAGATGATATACCATAGTTGGAGAGAAAGAGTCATATCCTCAAGGTACATTGTCCTTGACAGGAAATCAATCCATGTAGTTGACTGCAAAACAAAGACCAGACAACGAATTTTAAATAGGTCTGTTAACCAAATCCATTGGCTATGCCAGTTTTTTTCTTAGTAATATATTATCGCCTATGTAATGGTTTCTTCTTCTTCTTACATGGGCTAGCCGAGCAGAATCATCAGACCCGAGATAGAGAAGTAACTGAACAACATAAATGAGCATCCTGTAAGAGCATCTCCAATGTATTACTCCATATTTTACTCCAAAATGGCGCACCACCAAAATGGAGTAAGGTTTTACTCCAATGTATTACTCAATTTTCTACTCCAAAAATTATATTTTATTATTAGTGCCTTAACTTATAAAAATTTATCAATTGAACCCCACAATTTATTTATATTTACAATAATCTTTAAAATAGAAATTATTTAAATTAAACATTTATTATTAAAAAGTACAAGAAATCATTAAGAATGACAACATATATATTGGTTCAACTATGAGTATTAGAATATTTTTCCCATAAATTATCAACTAATGCATTTCGTAATGAAAATGAGCTTCTTTAGTTTTGATATTCCTGAATCGAGCAATAAAATTTTGAAATCGAACATTTCCATCTTCCGCAATTTCGATATTTGATGGTGGAACTTCTCTTCCAAGTTCAATTGGTTCATCGACATAGCGCTCATCCTCAATTATCATGTTGTATAAGATTATACATGTAGTCATGATGTCATGTAACACATATTTTTTCCAAAAACAAACAGGTCCTTTCACAATAGCGAACCGCGACTGTAGAACTCCAAATGCACGTTCGACATCTTTCCTGCATGCTTCTTGTTGCGTCGAAAATATTTGTTTTTTATTCCTTGGCTCATGAATATTTTGCACTATGGTCGACCATTTTGGATAAATACCATCAGCTAAATAGTAACCCATATAGTATTCCCTATCATAAATAAAATTATGAGTAGGGGGAGCAATACCTTGAGCAAGATTGGAAAAAAGATGAGAGGAGTCCAACACATTGATATCGTTCTTAGTGCATGGCATTCCGAAATATGCATGTCATATCCAAAGATCATAATCTGCGACAGCTTTAAGAATTATAGTTGGTGATCCACGACGACTCGCATATTGTCCCGCCCAATCGGTAGGACAGTTCTTCCACTTCCAGTGCATGCAATCTAAACTACTAAGCATGGAAACCCTTGTGTTTCACCAATATAAAGAAGCCTAGCAATATCACTAGACATTGGTGACCGTAGGTATTTTTCCGAAAATATATCAACGATGGCTTGACAAATTTTTTCATACTTTCTATTGCTGTTGATTTGCCTATTTTGACATATTCATTTGTGGCATCGGCAGGAAGACCATACGCTAGCATTTGAAACACCGCTGTCATCTTTTGAAAAGGAGATAATCCGAGTCTACCCATTGTATCTCTCCGTTGTATGAAGTAGTTGTCATGACTTTGAACAGCATCAATAATACAAAAGAATAAAGATCGTGACATGCAATATCTCCTGTGAAACATATCGTCTTTGTAGGTTGGAGTCTCCGAAAAATAATTATTGAATAGTCGAAAATGTGTGCTCTCTCGATCACGTTAAAATGAAAACCGCCCCGGGACTGAACCACCGTGAGTAACTGAATTGTCTTGTTGGCTGAGAAGATATTGAATGGCTGAATTGTTGTTTGATATAGCATGATGTATGGCTTCTTCTTCTTTGTCGATGCTATTAATGATCTACATATCATCATCGGAAGAGGATGACGAACCTAGAAGATTTGCTATCTCTTTAAAACTAAGATTCATTTTGAGAAAGAATATTCAGGGAAAACATTATGGAATTGTGGTGCTTACTATTATTTGTGTTGGTATTTATAGAGCTTTCATTACATCTTTAAAGATGTTTTAAATTTATTTATTTAATTTTGGTTTATTTTGCATGGCCTAGAAACTATGTTTTGAAAAGTCCAAAAAACTGGTCGTATGTGATTAAGATATTTTGACTTACTTTGCATGGCATGTAAACCTTGTTTTGTATGACATTTTTGGCTGACTCTGACTTCTAATAAATCTTTTCACCTCTGCATGTTAAAGAAATCATATTCTGAAAAACCAACAAAATTTATTCACGAATATTTAAACCCTTGCATGGCATAGAAAAAGAAAGTTTGACATGTGCATGGCATAGAAAAGAAAGTTTACCTTTGCATAACATATAAATCACATTTTGAAAACCAACAACTGCACGACACAAAAAAATAAGATCTTTGACTTTTGCATGGTATGTGAATCACATTTTTAAAAGTGACAAAATTTATTCACGATAGCATGGCTTAGAGATCTTTTTTATCTATAAGTACTGGTGGTTTCTTGTTGCCACATAAGATTTTTAAAAATTTAAACTGTAATGATAAAATGTCTATTCGATCTTTTGGTTATTCTCAAGAAGAAGATAAACTTTTATGTGAAGTTTATATGGAAATTTCCCAAGATCCAATTAAATGTGGCAAAATGTATTCACGATAGCATGGCTTAGAGATCTTTTTCATCTATAAGTACTGGTGTTTTCTTGTTGCCACATATAAGATTTTTAAAAATTTACACTGTACTGATAAAATGTCTATTCGATCTTTTGGTTATTCTCAAGAAGAAGATAAACTTTTACGTGAAGTTTATATGGAAATTTCTCAAGATCCAATTAAAGGTGCATACCAATCATCTGATGTGTTTTGGTCCATGTGATGAAAGGTAATGAAAATGGAAGGAAGAAAACTTGGTGTGAGCGTACAAAAAGATTTGTACAATCTCGAATTCAAACTATTGAGAAAGCAACAAAAAAATTGCATGCATGCTTCAGACAATGCGAGAATTGACGTCCTAGTGGTGTTTCGAATAATGATATTGTAAGTATTACTATATAATTTATCAATTTTTAAACCTTCTCAAATTATTGATTTTTATTCTTAATGATATGCAGTTTAATCAAGCCAAAATAATGTTAAGTGAAGATCCATAATTCAAAACGGGTCGGAAATTTGATCATGTTTGGAATATTATTAAAAACTTTGAAAAGTTTATGGATGGTGCCACCTCTCTTAATGGTCATGTCATTAGTTGTCTGACACAAGTATCTCCAGGTTTGTCTTCATTTTCTCCAAACTTGGACGATGACGATGAGATTATCAGTGGATCTTCCTCTCAACGTCCAAGTGGGGTGAAAAAGTCAAAAATGAAAAGAAAACTTGATGATCAATCATCAACTGTCATAAATACCATAAAAGAAGGAAATAAGCAACTCATAGAACAGTTAAAGAAGACAAGTGCAGAAAGAATTCACCATATAGAGATGCAAAAACAAAATCATGCACTCAAAGAAGAAAACAGAGTTTTGCTTTGTGATTTGAGTTCAATACAAGATCCAAATGTCCGTGCATACATTCAATCTCAGCAAGTTCAAATAATATCAAAGCGAAATGCTGAATCACAAGATCAGTAAGCTCTTTCTCAGACTTCTCCGTTTGGAGAATATTTCACCGACCTTGGCGGAGTATCCGGAAGGGATTTTTCAGATTATTAAATCACTTTTATGCTTAATGTTGATTTGGTTCACCCCTCCAATACAATGATGGAAGCAGTGTTCACATCATGTTTGTAAGGTTCACTATTAGGACGAAAGAGTTGCTGTCTCCTCCCACCCTCAGCTATCCAAATACATCCACATTTTCTTCTGCACTAAGAAGTTCCTCTTTGACATATTTTTTGCGGCCAAACTTTGGGTTATTTGTACCATGGTACACATTAGAAAAAACAACTGTCTAGGTTAATATTTATTACGCTCGGGCTGTTGTTTTAGATATCTTCATTGTTGGTAACTTAAGGCCATCAACTATTCATTAATTTCACAATGAACAATAACATTTAGCAACTTCAATTTAAAGTGAAGAAAAAAACTTCAACCTAAAGTGCATCCCTTCCCTTTCCGAAGGAACCTTTTTTTTTAATCACAATAAGAATACAAAGAAAATCTTAGTACGAATCTGCGAAGGACGAGTTGCGAGTATCTATCCAGTGTGACACTGACATGTTAACATATGAGAAAACACGATTCCTTGTTCTTGTCTTGAAAGGAAGTCCGCTTAGAGTGTTGCTGGTTCTGGGTTGATAAACCACTTTTCCGCTCTGGTAGGATGCCCAAATATTTTTAAACTCAGTAAGTTCAGCTGCAAAAACTCGCCAATCATTAGGTGTGAAGATCATTTTGACTAATTCTTGGAAATTAGTAATAAAATAATTATAGAACTGTTGATGGCGAGATAAATATTTCAATGTCCATACTAAGCTCTTTAGTTCAGTATGTAGTGGCAAAATTTGCTTGTAGCAGCCTTGGAAACCAAGTAAATCAATTGATCCATCTTGAAGCTGTAAAATCCATCATATTTCACTAGTGGTTCCATCATTTTTCCATGATCCATCCACACGACAAGTAAAACTAGGTAGTTCTGGGGGGTTTCTTGGAATAAGTTCTGTGGTACTATCACCTGGGTCATTTTCCTCATTGGCTAGAAACCAAGCATTACACTCTTGTAGTGCTAAATCTTTTGTATCCATTGGTGAGAAGTCGCGACTACTGTAATTTTTTTCATTTCGTGCTTTCCATATGTATCAAATTAACCAAGGAAAAACTCTGAAATATTAGTCAATATTTTCACTGATATTAGCCTCCTTAAAACCCAAAACATTAAAGCAGATAGATATGATATTCTGATTATTTAACAAACCAAAAGCCCGCAATAGTAAAAAGACCTTAGTAATCACCACATACTGCCAAGTTTAAAAAATAAATTAAAAAAATTACCACATACATAAATCAACCAAGATCAGTCTATTTTCCTCAACCAAACGCACACAGACTCTGTTGAAATTTCAAACAAAACCTCCACGTAGTCTGAAGCTTACAAAACACAAATGCTTAAACACAATTACTACGAACTTCGGGCGTTCCCAAAAATAAAAATCAGCTCCCCTCCATCACTAGCAACAACAAAAGCAGATTTGTGAGCGAATATGAACTCTCCATAAAATAATTCAACTTGATCAAAGTCTCACATACAAACATATACAAAATCTACAACTACGGGTAACACCCTAGTGTTTTATATGGTTCTTGTAGTAAGTTCTAAAATATGTGATGTTGAAGTAAATTTCCTATGGTTGAAAAAAGTAAACTTTCCTATATTTTAAATAATGCACTATCGATAATTTAAATTACTAAAAAATAAATAGCTAATAAGAAATTAATTTTATCACAATAATATAAGGATGTAGCAGCCATAAAATATATAAATAATTATGTATTATCTTTGTTACTTTTCAAATTACATAGTTATTCTTTACTATAAGATAAAGAAAGAAAGAAAAATAAAACAAATAAGCATTAATTGGGCATATTTATGAAAAAAAATAAAAATAGATAAAAGAACAGTTTAGAAGGAATGAAATCCCTGCAATAGAATTTGGAATTTCTACAATAAACTTTTAAAGTTAAAGACATTCTTCAGAATTTAAATCTGCAGAATTTAATTCTGCAGGACTAATTTTAAGAAAGATTCATTGTTATACGAACCCAACAAAACTTATAAGCATCCCAAAATGCCTTTAAATTTTTTTTATGAAAACATGAATGTTTTTTTGTTCTTTACACATGGCCCTGCTTTCTTAGTAAACGTTAAACTTATGTTCGTGCATGTGCTCAGTTAGACACTATAACATATTCAAATTTTTCCATATAGTTCTAACCAACTTATATCAACATCGCACTCACATTAACCGGAATTATTTGTAATGACTGACATTGACTGGTTTCTTATTTAATTGGAAGGAAATGTCAATAAAACACTGAAAGTGGACTACATAAAGGACGGTGGTTAAAACAAAATTTCTAAATATTACGTTTGGACATGATCATTATCCATCACGAAATTTAATTTCCAACTACTTTTAGCTTCTGATATATATATATATATGCAAAAGCAAGTGGAAATCTAATACTCTCCCATTTTCCTTTCCCTCAAAAGAATAATTGGATCGAATTTATTCCAAATTATTTTTCATGTTTTGCTTTGTTGCCTTAATGAGCAACAAATCACCTCTCACTCATAGAAAATGAGGTGCTGTCCCTTTTTATGAGTCAACATCACTAATATATTTAATAACTGGACTGATACTCTTCGGCGGATAAACAATGTATAGTGAAACAAATCAATAAAGCACAACTCTAACAGAGAGGACCGAGAGTAGATCTCATTCGACAGTGTCAAAGAGTAAGGCTAGGGGAGAATCAGGTATTCAGATTTCTAGAGGTGTTCGTGGGCCGATCCATTCTGTTAGAATAATCGGTTACTAAGGTGTTAACTGGTTTTCCTGCTATCACTCGCAAACGCAATTTTTGCGGTTGGTAGCGGTTGTTGGCGTTTTGCAATAATCACTCAAATCGCTATAAACCGCTTCAAATCGCTTCAAACCACTTCAAACCTCATAAATTCAAAAGCTGGTTTCAGCTAACGTTTGCGGTTGCGGGAGAGTAAAAAAAAATTTTTGTTTTCAAAAACAATATAAATACAAAAATAAAAATATTCAATAAAAATTTTAAATTAAAATTATTAAAATACTAAAATATATCTATTATATTTCAATTAATACTATAAAATTTTAAAATAAAAGTTTTTTTTATAATTTTTAAAATTTTAAAACTATAAATTTCTAAATATAACTTTGATATTTATTACAATTTTATGATTTTGGTATTTTTATAATTACAGAAAATATAAATAATATTAATTTATTATTCGACCGCTGGTTAACCAGTCATAAGTATCCCGTAAACGCACAAATTTCTAACCGCAGTACCAGTCGTTCAAATCGCTTAAAACCGCTAGAAACTGCAACCACCCGCATCCGCAAACTCCAGTAACCGCAACCGCAACCGCTGCGGTTGAACCAGTCAGACCTTTAGTGGATGCCCACAATTTTACGGTTTCGAATGTTTTTTAACAGTATATTTATTATAATTTGTCAAATTCAGATATTTTTTCATCATCAAAAATTTTATATGTGTTTACTGTTTAATATTTTTAAAGAATAATTATTTTTTAAAATATGATTATGACTATTTTAAATATCTATCGATATTTTGTATTTATTTTTTACTAAAATTAGTTATATATAATATTCATAGTTCGGTTTTTAATAAAACTGAGTTTTGAAGGTATGTAGTATTGAAACATTTGATTTTTAAATAATTTATATATAGCTAAAGTCATATGTCTTTTTTAAGATAAAAAGATTAAACAATATGATTGTTACACATTCTCTATATATTCATATTCAACTACATAGGAATATAAAACTATTATATCAATCATATAAATTACTTTTGAAATATATTATATAGTTTATAAATACTTGAGTAATAAAATTATCTTATGAGCATTACATATATTTTATATAAATCACATATCTAATTACCATAAATTATTTTATGAAATATATTTATATCGTTTGGATAATGCTAAATCTGGTTCTAGAAGTGATTTTATTACTCATAAAATAAATAAAATAACAAATCTATTAACGAATCAAATTATAATAGTTTTTTCTAAAACTCAAAGAGACCTAAGAAAAAATTAATTAAGTGAGTTCTCATTTAATATAAAATAAATTTTCAAAATAAGTTTTATAAATTAATATATAAGCTTCTGTAAATGTATTAGAACCTCTTATAATAATTTAAAACATCTTATAAGCAAATATAAATAATTTTATAAATTTATTTATAATTTTATAAATGATTTATAAAACATGCGTGGAATTTATTAGACATTAATAGTTATTATGATACTTTATATAAAAATATAAGGCTTTCTATACTTATATAAAATCATTATATTTTTGTTTATTATTTTTTGTAATTTATAAATATATAAACATTTGATCACGTTATTACTCTTTCATAATTTCAACAATTAGTTACCATAAATAATTATTTCAAAAATTATGTAGATTATTTTGAAAATGGTAATTATAATAAATAAAATTAATCATCTACCAATCAAATTATAACAGTTTGAATAATTTATTTATGATCGACACATAATGAAAAATCACTTATGTGACTTCTCAATCAATATATAGTAGGTTTATATTTTTAAAAATAATTTATTACATTTTATAAATTATTTTAAAATTCTGATAAATTTATTCTTTAAACAACGATAAATAATTTAAAAATAATACTAATAAAAATGTTTAGATTTTCTAATATTTAAAATAGTTATTATATAATTATATTCAAATACAATTCATGAAGTAGAGTATAATACTTTATAATAATCTTATATTAAATTTTGTTCATTATAATTTATAAATATTAAAAGTAATAAATAAAACATTATTAATGTTTCTATAATTTCAAGTTTCAATAAATTGTTATTTGTAATTTATTAAGATTATATGGCAAGTGATGTTAAATGATTTTAGATTTACCTTAAATTTTTAGATCTAATTTAAATAAGAGTTAATTTGTTGTATATACATAAAAATGACCAATATTAGTAAAATACCATTTGGGTATGCAAAACAAAAATTCCTGTAGCAAATTAAGCATGTACATACTGTTGTACCCCTGCCCCAACTTTCACTTCTTTCTCTCTCTTTTGAGTTTTCATCTCTCTCTCTTTTATCTCATTTTCTCCTGTAAATCTTTTCTTTCATGATCAATTTCTCTCAAGCTTCATTAAAGCAAAAAGGCATACTCATCTTTTAATTTGTTGTCAATTGTATCATCAGTTCTAATGGTCACATACTCCATTTTCAGTACCAATTATATACTGACTTTCTCCTTCACCACATGTCTTCATTAGCATCACATCGATTACTTGAAGTTCAATGTGCTACATACACCAATGAATCATGGATTAAAAAAAACAGTCATCCTAAAAATTATGATTGTTGTTCAGATTTTAGTTACCAACTCAACAGTCGACAATTATTTCAGAGGAAAAAGAAAAGCACAATACATGAAAAAGAAGAAATACATTAATATATTAGTATGTTAACTATCAATGTTTAATGCTAAATGTGCCATAAATATTACAGGAATTATTAGCAGATGACTTGTTTAATATAAAAAACATACTTATCCAATAATGACATCAAATCTAATATGTTATTTACCTTATAAACCATAGTTATAGATATAATTTTTTGATTTATATTATACAATAATTGTTAACTGTTAAAAATATTTTAGTTGAACATATAATGATTAATTTAATCTGATAACTTATTTTGTACCAGTAAATAAAATATGTATCAGTTAAAGATAGTTATTTTTAACATCTTACAACCCAATTTAAAGAAGTGATAACATATTTTATAACTGCTAACCAAAATTGTATCAACTAATGATAAGTATATTATGTAAAATGTAACTGCTAAGTTTTGACTTACGATGTTATATGATTAGTTAGACCGGTAACCAATATCGTACCATATAACAATTTATGTATCAACCAAAGTTAGCTATTTATTAATATCTTTTACAAACCATTTTAAAAAGCTTCAAATTTGTTTAACAGCTAAGTAAACATTTATCAGTTAATTTTTTTTAAATAGCAACTGTAAATACTCACAACTGAAATCTTAGATTCATGTCGTTTCATCAATTTCAGGGAGATCCCACTCTTCTGACTATACAGCACATCCATACGGTGGTTGATATCGAATGAATTGACAAAGAGTTTGCAGTAGACAAATTTATGAGATTACAGTACATAGTTCCAAGTCTTGTATTAAATGAAATATATATATATATATATATATATATATATATATATATATATATATATATATATATATATATACATAACTTAAAACTAATTAAAATTGTAGAAATAAAGAAAAACAAGAAGAATTCATCTATAGAACTGAAAAATATAAATTGTATCAGAGATTATAATCATACAGAAAGAGAGAGAGAGAGAGAGAGAGTGCAAAAGAAGTTTATTTGGACATGAGGAGTTACGGAAAATGTTAATAGTGTCCAAAATAGTGTTAGGATAGTTAGCTAATATTGAATTTTTCTGTGTATATGCAGCCTAAATACTCTTTAAATAAATAAAAATTAAAAATAATCGACCAATTAAATTATAACAATTGTTTAAAACTTCATATATAAATGACACGTCACCAGAGATCACTAAACTTTCCACGCACGTTTTTAGACATTTTTAGACTTTGGTCATCGTATCCTACAGAAAACTATTTTTAAGAGTGTGCATTATAAATCAAAGGATCTACTCTATTTTTAATTGTGTGTGTCTCATTTCACAGAATACATTAGGAGAATTTTTAATAATGGAAGTAAATACTAGAAAAGTAGTCATGTAATAAAATTATTTATGCGTAAAATAACCTCATGTATATTGCCTAACTAAGCGGACACTTAAGTGGATGTTGTTTAAAACCAATTATCTTAATTTTATTGGTTGTTGATGTTTTAATTTTATATTTATTTAATTAAATTTTTTTAAAGAAAAATAATCTTAGAACTACCTAATCTAATATATATTACCAAACAAATAATTAAACATCTTTGATATAGATGAATTAACATAATTTGTTTATGGAAACAATTGAATATAATAGATTACAATATGTATATTTAGATCTAGGTGTTTTCCTGCACCATGTGCAGTAATAAAATCTTTAAATTTCAAATATCTTTAAAAAAAATATTATATTACTACATTCGTTTCAAATTATTTGTCGTTCTAGAGTAGAATTTTAGTTTCAAAATAAGTGTCATTTTCGGTTTTTAATGCAAAATTTAATAACAATATTCACTATCCTATTTTTCTATGGTTGAAATATGGTTAAGTGTATTGGTAACTGTATTTTTATTTTGAAAATATGTAAAATATGTGTGCATAAACCTAGAACAAAAACTAATATGAAATAGAAGGAGTATTATTTAGGCTTTATTATTTTTTTTACCAATATTGTAATATATTTTTGATTAAATTAAGATAAAAATAATCGTAGATAGATTTTTATCTATTTATTTTGGATAAAATATATTAAATTAATTTGTTTAAAACTAACAAAATTGATATGAAAGCTGTATAATTATCAAAAATTATAAATGAACATTATTTTTATTTGTCATATTTGAATAAATTTACTTTAATGATTATGTATAATTTACTACCATTTTATAAAAAATTTACCAAAACAATTTAAAAATCTTTTTAGTAATAAAATTTTATAATTATAAATACTTTTTCGCAATTGTAAGATAATCTTATATTATTTATTGTTATATTTGAATAGATTTACTTTAATGATAATGTATAATTTAATACCATATTATAAAATGTTTACCAAAAAAGTAAATAAGAATTAAATGTAATTGTTCATGTCATATTAGTCTTAAGCCATGTCATCTATTTAACATGTCATGTCACATTTATTTGGTGAAACTGATTGTGGAGAGGACATGTGTCAAAATCACTTCGCAAATAATGTCTAGAAGATATACATATAAATACGTATGATATTGTAGAAATAATTGTATAATCGATTTTAAATATATTTTTATTAATTATTTTATTTATTTTGAATACAAGAAATCTTATGTTCCATAAAACTAATTATCTTAAACCTAATAAAATTTCTTATACTCACTCACTTTATATATATTTTTCTAAAAATATTTCCACTGAATACAAAATAATAAAGTATACGGTTTTAAAAAATTGCAATCATTTTTTTCAATAACAAATGTTGATTTTATAGTTGACTTATTACTTTTAGAAATGATTAAATATTTTTTTATTTAAAACACACAAAACAAAATATATGGTAAGTCATTTAAAATAATATTATTAAAAATTATCATAATATAAAAGAAACAAATCGCATAAAAAACCTTCAAAGTGTCACTTACTAACACTTTAAACCTAGAAGTTTTTTCACTAGCACCTTTAACCCTCAAATTGATATTTGTATCAGAAAAAATCTCCAAATTGAAATCTTGACCGGTTGAACAGGAAATATTATGATTCAGTTTTTTTTATCAAAAATAATAATTTAATTAACAAAATAAACAAAAAAATATCAAAATTCATAAAATAAAAATAAATTCAGAAATCTAATGAAAATTCATTAAAGTAAAGAAATATTCAGATGTTTTTTAAAAGTTCAGAAAATTAAATAAATATTTATAAAATTAAATGAAAATCAAAATTTCACTAAATATTGAAAATTCAAAAGGTCAATTTTTCTTTGATATTTTCATTGACGTTATCATTAAGATATGCCAAAATCATCATTGTTAATGGTTATGTGAAAAAACATCATTGTCACAAGTGATATACTTGAAATTGTTATTATAAATGGTTGTGTGATATTTTTTTAATTATTTAAAAAATTATGAATTTTATTTAATTTTCTTTATTTTTTAATAAGTTAGTTTTTATTTAATTTTATAAATTTTTATTTAATTTTATAAATCCTTATTTATTTTCTGAATATTTATTTACTTATATGAATTTTCATTAAATTTCCAGTTTTTATTTTCTGAATTTTAGATTTTTTGTTTATTTTATTAATTAAATTATTATATTTTGACAAAAATCCTGAGACATAATTTGTTTACCTGTTCAATCGGTTAACATTTTAATTTGGAGTTTTTTATCAACACATTTTAATTTGAAGGTTAAAAGTCATAGTGAAAAAAACTTCAAGGTTTAAAGTGTTAGTAAGTGACACTTTGAAGGTTTTGTATGCGATTTAACCTTTTATATTATAATAATTTTTAATAACATTATTTTAACTAATTGTGAGCTTTATGTTAAACACAACATAAAAATTTCATAGAAAGTTATTTTTGATTTGACAAATTAGTATAAGAATAAAATAAAGTGGCATATAAGATAATGCGCAAAATAGAAAGTGTTTTTTGCTCTTAATCATCGGATTTTTATTAATCACAAATTATGTCATAAAAATAATTTTGGAAACTTAAATTAAAACGTATATAATTATCACTATATTTCAAAATCTTCTATAACTATATACTACCAAGACTTTTGATTTTCAAATATTTAACTATTAAAAATCACAAAATTATCAATATTTATATAATTTTCGTTGTAAAGTCCTCGTTAAACGTAGTCACAAAAAACTCGAAAATCCTCATCGTTATGTCCTGTTTAAATATTAGTAAATGTTATGACGAATTTACAAGTTCTTCAATGTAATGTCGATGTAATGTATACGAGGAACTAACAAGTCTTTTGTTGTTAACACCTTGTAAAGTTTATGAGTATTTAACATGTCTTCCATGTAAATTTTAGGAGCAATTTACATATCATGTTATAAAAATAAAATATTAAAAATATATATTTTTTAAAAGCTAAATGTCAAAAAATAATATTTAAATTTATAATACAAAAATTAAAGCTAATTAATGTTCACGCCCTCAAAGTAGTTGCTTGGGACATTCGTTCCCGAAGAGTCTTGATGGGCAGATCCAGAAGGAGGCTGTTACGTCCCGAGAGTCAGTTTTCTCTCCTCCAAAAATCTCTACAGAAGCAGGCTTCAAACTGCAATAATATCAAGCAGATACTCAAGTCAGTCCTAGCGAACCTGCTGGGCATCCACTAGTAAAAAAAACCCAAATAGCAACTGTCACTAATCGTTGCTATAGAAGAATTTTCGTTGCTATACAGAGGTCTTGCAACGAAAAGCCACGTTTCTATTTTCGTTGCTATACGATCGTAGCCTTTTTTTTTCGTAGCAAACTCGTTTCAACGTGCTACGATTTTGCTATGATGGATAACGTGGCAAGTTAGCAAATTGCTACAAATTAGCAACGTTTTATTCGTTGCATAATGCCACAAAATAGATACGAAGATTTACGTGTCTTTGGATCTGTATTGCTACGATTTGGATTTGATTTTTGTGGGTTGAAAACTGAACAATTTTTTTATAAAAGGTAATACTAAATTTTTTTTTTTGAAACAGAAACCGAATTTATATATCACAATAAGCTTTTTAAAAGATCAAAAAGATCCAAAAGCTTCAAAATATTCAAACATTCAAAAGGTTCAAAAGATGAAAACATAATACATAACTTGTTTTTGGGGAAGCAACATCATATCTAAACCTACATACCGAGTTCTGCATTGCACCACCTATCTAATGCAGAAGGGTTATCAGTGATGGGATGTTGAGGTTGTGTATGACCTGGAGCTTGAGGCTGATCCTGAGCTGGAGATGGAGCTTGACCTTGACCTTCAGATTGAGCTTGAGAATGAGAGGGAGACTGACGTTGAGATGGTTGTGCAGCAGAAGACTGAGGCTGTAGAAGTTGCAGAATCGAGTTGAGAGTTGATTGAGTTTTAGTTGTTGCTTCATTGAAGTCAGTCTTCAAAGCATGAACATCAGCCTTCAAAGCATTAACATCAGACTTGACTTCTTGGGTGATAGACTCCAAGCCAGAAACCCGCATCTCCATGTCATTGTTTCGCTTGAGTGCAGCAGGGACAGACTCAGAAGGACCTTTGTTCTGGTATTGAAGATTGCCAAGTCCATAAATGGTGCCCCTGCTTGTCTGTCCACGCTGAAATGGACAAAAAAATTACATTACACCACAAAGAACAATCAGTCATAAACATGCAGTCTGATCTTGTTATAAAGTCAATACAGGAGTAAAGAAGAAACATTGATCAATAAAAAAAGAGAGTAACAAGAAACAAAGATAATGAGCATGAGAGATTATTACCTTGATGTATTCTTGGTTTAGGAGAAGGCGCTTTGAAGTTGTTGTGTCAGTTTCGCTATCTCCAAATGTAGACCCCTCTTGTAGCATCTCATCCACCGCTTCCTCAACCTCCAGAATAATTGACTCTGCTCGTTCGTCCATGAAGGTCCCATCTTTATGGGAGTGAGTCCTCCTCACAAGGTCGAGATATGAAATAGGTGCCTCAAAACCTTCTTCAACTACCTACAACAAAGGGAACAACAGAAAGTTAGACAATTAGCACTTAAATAGAGGGAAAAAATGAAAGTAAAAAGAGATGGAAAGCTGACCATTTTATACGCAATATTTGCAAAGGTGCGTGGTCCTGCACCATGGACGTGCATCTTCTTCTTTGGAGGAGCAGAACGGCGAGAAGCAGATGCTTTTTTGCTCTTGGCTTTAGCTGCAGGTGTTGAATGTATCGCAAGGATTGTTTCCCAGTCTTTCACACTGATGTAACTTGGTTGCTGGTGATGTTTTTTTTTCTGGCTTAAGCGTCCAGAAATAGTCACTTGAGTCTGACGCTTCCAGTGAGAGTGGATTTCATCATGAAATCTATCTTCCCAGTAGTATTGTTGCTACAAAAGAAGAGAAGTGATTAGAAGAAAAATATATACTTAAGAATTGAGAGGGAAATGGGAATGGTTAAGGTCCACTTACGATGAATGAGTGCCACCAACTTGTTCTCGTGTCAAGTGGAACCTTTATCCAGCTTGGCCACGGCCCCCAGTAGTCAGCCTGCCATGTAGCTTTGATAAATTCATGGACTTCAGGATCAATTCCGATCCTGCAAAGACAATGTTTAGCATAACAAACATCAGATATAAGAAGAGTTCATTTAAAAGCATCCATTAACTAAACAGTTAAGTAGATCTAACACTTAGCTAAGGTAACAGATATCACTTACCACAATGCTCCATTGATCTTATCAGGATGGAGGTGTGGCTGGTTAATTCTGGATGGAGCACGTAGCAGAGCATCTTCTGTTCTCCTCACATATGTTGGAGGAGCCGCTGATACTGAACTTGATGTTGGAGGAGCCGCTGTTCCAGGAGGTCTTGTTGGTTGAGCAGAAGAAGGAGGCATTGACTCGGTACTCATTGTGGGTCTCACGCGTCTGACATCTGTAGGCAGAGAAACAGAAGAAGCTGTTAAGATTGAAACCTTGAACTCCAAATCGAAACCATAAGCAAACCCTAATCCAAAATCAAGAAAAAAAACGAAAGCAAACCGTTATCCCAAAACAAAACATCAAAACCATGACTTGATAGTCAAATCGAAACAAAAACTCGGAACCCTAATTGAAACTGCAGAGCAAATCGAAACTGAAAGAAAAACGAAACCATGACTTGAAACCCAGATTGAAACACAAAATAGAAAAACAAAATCGAAAAAAAAAATTGAAACCCTAACTGAAACCGAACACAAAAACGAAAGTTGAACTCTAATCGAAACCCTAATTGAAACTCAAACACAAAATGAACACACAGAAACATGGAGAGAAGAGAAATCGAAACATTACCTGGAAGATTCAAGCTGGGAGAGCGAGGACGACGACGGTCGTTGCTTGCGTTTCCCGTGGAAGGAGCCATGGAAGAGAGTGCTAGAAGAGAGATGGAGAGATATCAGAGAGACGAGAGGAGATGAAGAAGACACGAGGGAGAGATATATAAGGGCGTGGGTGAGAGACAGAGGGGGAGAGTGATAGGTTTTGTGAAATAATGCTAAGTGTGGGAAATGGGTTTTGGGCTCCAAAAAGATGGAGGGAAATGGCTTTAGGCTCTAAAAACTGGAGGGAATTATAATATTTTAGAGATTTTATTGAATTTAGGGGTTAGTTGCGGTTTGGTTAGGGTCTAGATAAAGTATAGCTAGGATTACTATATATTCATATGATATATTTTTAAAAATCTTCATACATTCATATATTATAAATTCATATGATATATTTTATAATTTTAAAAATTTACTACATAAAAACTTATATTATACATTCATATATCATAAAAACACTAAGAGCTTTAATTTAGGGGTTAGTTAGGATTAAAAATAGGGTTTATATAAAGTATAATTACGATTATTCATATATTCATATGATATATTTTTAATTATACACTCTTATATTATAAATTCATATGATATTAAAATTTTAGAAATTACTACATAAAAACTTATAATACACATTCATATATGTTAACATATTATATCATAAAAACACTAAGAACTTGAATCAGATTCTGAATCAGAATCAGTACATGACTGTTCTAACTCATCTTCAGAAACATATTCGTCATTGGGAGGAACAACAGGCATCGAATCATAATCTGAATCATCTTCCACAACATAAGTTTCAATCCGTAACATTTCACTTGGTGCAACAACTTGGTTGTGTGTATCATCTTGTAACGCAGTTAGAGCAATTTCAGAAGTTTCCCGAACCCCTCGAGGCACAACTTTCGTACATGCCCACCAATCGTTTGCCGATGTGCGACGAACCCGCGGATAAGGAATGAAACAAACTTGATCACAATTACCAGATAATATAAATGGGTCATATTTCTCGTACTGCCAGCGCGGAGACACATCAACGATTCCCGATTTATGTTTTCGAATCCCACGACCTACAATTGTATCAAACCACTTACACTTAAAAACCATGGCCTTAAGGCCAACAGAACCAGGATACTCAACCATCATTATCTCCTCGATCAACCCGTAATAGTCAGTGTCTGTCGTACCACGGACTTGGACACCGTAATGTTGGGTTCTCTTATCTTGGCCATGGCTATGTGTGTGGAAGCAGTATCCTCGTGAGAAGTAAATAGGCCAAGCTTTATAATTGTGTTTTGGGCCTTGTACAAAATCCAACATCCACAACGGAAACTGATATATCTTACTCGCTTCGTTAACCTGTTAATTAAAATTATGTGTATCAACGATAAATTCACATTTATAATCAAATTATATCAAAAACTTACATAGTCCTTCACCCATTCAGCATAGCGATTGTCTTTCGCTATTTGTAGATCATTACCACATATATATGGGTTGTTGTCCATCATAAACTCCTCAAACATCCTGTTACATAGTTTTTATAATGGAACCATAACTTTCAACGGACATTCCTAAAAATGTAACATATAATAAAACTAGTTGAAATACCTTTCATAGGGCTCAAATGCAGGACAATTGAGCATCAAAAAGGTATGTAGCACCGTATAGTCATCATCGGTTAGATGCCTCTGTTCTATTTTTCCACTAACCCGACCTTCATGGTAAAACATATTTGGCACATCTGGATCATGATATGTAAATCGAATATCTCCTGGTTGCAAAACAGTAGTGGGCACTTCTGGATTTCCAAAATGGTGTGAAGAAGCTGTAGAAACCTCCTCGGTACGACATTGAGAAATAATGGAACCTGCAATATGCGCCTTATTTTTAACTTTTTTCTTCAGGTGGTACATATATCGCTCGAAAGGATACATCCATCTATATTGCACTGGACCACCTAGAGCAGCTTCGTCTGGCAAATGCACTGCGAGATGTTCCATTACATCAAAGAACGAAGGTGGTAGAATCTTTTCTAAATTACAAAGCTTCACCGCAATGTTTTCTTTTAGAATGGCAACATCTTCATTCTTTAGTATTTTTGCAGAGATATCCCGAAAGAAGAGTGCTATCTCTACACAAAACATTTTGGAGTTAGTACATGCATCGTAACACTTATAGAACTTTAAAGAAAATATACCTGAAATTGCGATGTGAACATTTTTGGGAAGCAATTCCTTAAACGCAAATGGGAGAAGTCGTTGCATGATGACGTGGCAATCATGACTTTTTAGGCCTGAAAGCTTCGAATATGTCTCGTCTATACATCTACTAAACTTTGAAGCGTACCCATCGGGAAATTTTATATCTTCCTTCAACCACCGCAAGAATTCTTTTTTTTCTTCCTTTGACAACCGAAATATTGGGACCGGCATCGTTCCATCATCTTTGATATGTAACTCTTGCCTTCTGCACAAATCAGGTAGATCCATCCTTGACTTTGCATTATCTTTTGTCTTCCCGGGAACATTAAGCACCGTGTTGATAATATTATCAAAGAAATTTTTCTCAACGTGCATGAAGTCCACATTGTGGCGGAGAAGAAGGTTTTCCCAATACGGCAATTCCCAAAAGATACTCTTTTTCACCCAATTGTGATATTTTCCGTAGCCTTCTATGTTGCTTGCAGGTTTGTCGTGTCCGTTTCCTCCACATTTAACAGTTTCTTTCAACCCTTCGATGTTGTTGATTCTTTCGTAGAGAATTTCTTCTCCCGTCAACCATGGTGGAGGATCATCACTTATTGTCTTCCCCTTTCGAAACGCTTGGACATTTCTCCGGTAAGGATGCTCTTTAGGCAGAAACATTCGATGACAGTCAAACCAGCTATGCTTCCTTCCATGTTGCAACCAAAATGACTTTGTATCATCTTGACAATATGGACAAGCTAAACGACCATGAGTCATCCAACCTGACATCATACCATAAGCGGGAAAGTCGTTAATTGTCCACATTAATGCGGCTCGCATCGTGAAATTTTCCTTTCTCGAGATATCGTATGTTTCCGCCCCGTGACTCCACAAACTTTGTAATTCTTCAATTAGCGGCTGCAGATAGATATCAATGCTCTTCTTTGGATGTCTTGGCCCGGGAACTAAGACTGATAAAAAGAAATATTCTCTTTTCATACACATACCGGGAGGTAAGTTATACGGAGTAACGATTACGGGCCAGACCGAGTGGGCTTCACCACTCATACCAACTGGATTAAATCCATCTGTTGCTAATCCTAGATATATATTCCGACTTTCTTCAGCGAAATTAGGATATACCTTGTTAAAATGCTTCCAAGCTGCTCCATCAGAAGGGTGATGCATTTCTCCTTCGGGCGACTCATGTTCTGCGTGCCACCGCATTTGTGATGCAGACGCTTCAAGTTGGTACAACCGCTTCAACCTCTCTGTAATAGGCATGTAAAACATTCTTTGTTTTGGCCGCTTTTTCCCCTTTCCATGGTTCTGGTGATATCGATCTTTTCCACAAAACCGACATTCCAACAACTCTTTATCTTCCTTCCAGAATAACATGCAGTTATCTTCACAAATATCAATCTTCACAACAGGAAGACCAAGCTCCTTTGTCAACTTCTTAATTTCATAATATGATGCAGGAGCTTTGTTTGGTTGTGGCAGAACATCTCTAAAAGTTTGTGATATCTCATCCAAACATGACTCCGGTAAATTATGATCGGTTTTTACTTTCAATAAACGTGACGCCAAGTATAGCTGAGAAATACCTTCAACACATCCTTCGTATAATGGTTCGTTAGCGGCTTCAAATGCTTGAAACACGCCATCTTCATATTGCTCTTCATTGGGTGCTTCCATCACATCCTCTAATACATGAGTTGATCCAATGTCTCCTCCCATAGCATTAGGAAAGTTCTCCTGATAAGTCTCTTCTTCCGTATGCAGTGTTTCTTCTCCCATAAATTGACCTCCTGTCGATGATTCGCCAACGTCATAGTAATTTTCTCCATGGCTTGACCATAAATAATAATTACTCTTGAACCCAACTCGGTAAAGATGGCGAGATACGGTTCTCGTGTCACGTTGTTTTCGATTTTGACATCTCACACAAGGACATAACATGGTTTTTCGCTCTATAAAAGAATTTTGATTGGAAGCAAATGCGATAAAAACATCAACGCCTTCCTTAAACTCACGAGAAACACAATTATTGATCGGGTCAAAGTGGTGATCCATCCACTCTCTTGAATAAAAATAATCAGACATTGAACTCTCAAACTTTTCCAAACGATATCAAACTCTCTCGAATAAAAACTTCCTTAAGTTGATATAGAACTCAGTGCAAAGAGAGTGGAGCGCTCGAGTGAATTTATATAAAAAAGCTTGCCACGAGTTTGCTATGGTTTGCTACGTTTTTTGCTATGTTTTTTGCCACGTAATGCTACGAAAATTGCTACGAATTTTGCAACGTTTTCTTTTCGTAGCAAGTTGAAATTATCTTGAATTATTTTGCCTGCAAATTGTCGGACTGAGGGGACATCACATTCAGAGTAAGCCACGGTCTTTGCTACGAAAATATGTCGTGGCTATGTTAATTTTTTTTATCCCTGACACACGCACAATGTGACTGATGGGATGTTTTTTTCGGTGGATTTGCTACGAATTTGATACGGTTTCACCGTCGTAGCTAAGGTTTTCATTAAATAAAAAATAAAATTAAATCTATGATTTCGTAGCAAGTTGCCACGGTGTTTTCCGTTGCTAATTCGTAGCTAAGCTTTGCCACGTCTGTTTTCGTAGCAAAAGCGTATCAACTTTGCTACGTTTCAGCTGCGATTTGCTACGTTTCGGTTTGCGTAGCAAGACGTTGCAAGTTCGTAGCTTCATTTGGGTTTGCTACGATTGAACCGTAGCATCTTCGTTGCTATTTGAGTATTTTTTACTAGTGATCCATTTGAGCCTGCATATGAGCGGTGTCACGATTCTGTCCTGAGGAATAGGACAAAATCGCCCTAGCGACTTCCTGACATAGCCTATTCTCAGTGTCCGTCCTTTCATTATAGGAGTAACCTTTAAAAAAAGAAACATAATGATTTAATTAATTATATTAAAACTATTAAAAATATAATATATTTAAAATTATACCTCTTCGAAGATCTTGTCCACCTCCTCTATGGAAAACTTAACGGAGAATCTATTGGAGACTGCTGGATTAGCTGCGGCTCGCACTCGTAAACCCGAGCAGCGACATTATGGAAGAGCTTCTCAAGCAATGGATCTACAAAATTCCCGCCTAATGTCTCGTGAATAAGCTTGAATAGATAAAAAAGATGGTTAGACACTTGTCTTCTTAGCCTACAATAAAAAAAAATAAAAAAGTTTAAAAATTAATAATAAATTAGATAAAAGAAACAAAATTTAAATATTAAAAATAATACTTACAACTTCTAGACAAATACCGGCGTGGAATTTTTTCCCGGTTCTATGATGGGCAAATCACCATCCTTGTCCTTCGTTCTCCGGGAAGCGAAGCACGAGTTCGCCTTACAGATCAAGGAAGTTAGCTCCCAATAGGCGATGAGGCTATCCCATACATCCTCAGTCATAACCTTAAATCTCTCATTTGTCTTTCCAATCCTAGACAGTGTTGCCAAGGCAGGTCTTTTCTTTTGCAAAAAATTTCGCCTTCACCCTCTCGTTGATTAAGCAATGCCACAATTGCTGGAAGAAACAAAAATTTTAAAATATTAAAATAAATAGTTAACTGTATGGCAAATATTATCGGGCACGCTATCAGTCTCGGAAAACCTTAAGACTCGTGGGATTGACTGTGACTTACCGTGTAGTATTTGTGGGGCAGATGATGAATCACCTAACCATGTACTTTTAAGTGCCCACTAGCACTTCAAACATGGGCCTTATCCAGGATACCTTCACCTCTTGGAATCTTCCCATCCTCGTCGGTGTTTACCAACTTGGATTGTCTGTTCTGGAGATTCCCAAAACATGGGGACTTACATTATTATCCTTGGATATTGGGGTATATATGAAAAAAACTAAATGATAAGGTTTACACGAACAGAAACAGGAACCCGCAGGAATTACTTCATGTAGCCGAAATGGAAGGTGCACTCTGGGCAGAAGCACAACTGCTGGCCACTATGGTCAACATAAGAATCCACAATAATCTCCGGATTGTCAATCATTGGAACAAAAGAGAAATTTTTTTATTGATGGAGAATGGAAGGAGGAGGACAATATTTTTACCGGTCAATGTTGGTTTTGTGGAAAGGTATTCGACGGAAATTATGATGGGAGCGATGAATCTTCGACAAAGTCTCTCCCCTTGGTACAAAGAGTATGAAGAAATGGAATGCATGAAGACCCGCTAATTCTCTGATGTAGTTTTCGCGACGGATTGTTCTCGATTGGTGAAAATGGTGTCACACCTGTAGTACCAGCTTTCACTATGCATGTGGAAGAATTCAGACGTAGTAAGATTTTCTTCCCTAACTTCCAGATCAGACATTTTCCAAGAGCACAAAATATTATGGCAGACAAGCTTGCACGTGGTGCGAGGAGTTCTCCTTCAGATATGCTATATGTCGATTCAGTACCTACGGTTTGGCTTTCCAAATCAAGAGGTCCAGTTGTCTAGTTCTCGCTTATGTTGTAAAAAATATTAAATATTAAATATAAATAATTTATAAAAACATCCAACTAAACATTTAAACCACGTCGTCTTAAAGCCGATTGGAATCAAAGTCCAGTACGGATGAGCATCCACAAATATCATTTGATCTTGTCGGAAACTGTCCAAGCGACACTGTTGTTGGCTCCAAACCTGCAAAAGTACCAACTTATTAGAAAATTAATATGATGTAAAAATTTGACATACTAAAAATAAAAAACATACCAATAAGTACCCCCTCGGTCTATCAAGGTGGCTTCCGGTTCAGAATAAATAAAACCTCTCGTCAAGGCTGGGCAAGAGATCATCCACTGTAGATCTAGCATACATGCAGATGGAGGCACACACAAATCTGGATGAACTCCAGCTCCTAGGGAAAGATCTGGTGCAATAGGTGGAGCTGTTGGGGTAGGAGGTGGAAGCATCTGGCGTGCAGGAGGAGGAGGTGTCCAAGAAACTTCTGAGATGTCTTAGAGTCAGGAACTGCCTCAGAAGATGATAGGCCGAAAGAAGATGTCCCAAAACCGTTGCTGAACTTCTCGAAATAAGTAAGTGGTGGTCTCTTCGTAGGAGCCATCTAAATAATATAAGGGAAATATGGGAAAATAGATTGAAAGAATTAGTAGATTATCCACATACCATAAGATGAATAAGAAGTTGTCCACTTAACATAATATTTTTTTTAAACCCAATTAAGCCCTTAAACTAAGTTTAAAACGATTTTTGTTTTTTTTTTTTAAAAAAAAAGTAAAAAGGTTAAAAAAAAGATAGTAAATAGTAAAAATAGATAGTAAATAGTGAAAAGGTAAAAAAAAATATAATAGATAGTAAATAGTAAAAAGGTAAAAAAAATTAAAAAAAAGTAAAAACAGAATAAATAAATAAAAATAGATAGTAAAAACCTAAATAGTAAAAAATAAAATAGATAGTAAAAAATAATAAAAAGTAAATATAATAGTAAATAGTAAAAAAAAAGTAAAAAATAATAATAAATAAATATGCATGTTTTTCAACAATATATTCAAAAAGTTTGGAGGAATGTTTTCAAATATTTTCTTAACAAATTTGGAAACAAAATATATTTTCAAATATATTTTGAAAATAAAATATATTTTCAAATATTTTCTCAACTGATTTTTGAGAAAATTAAGGAATATGTAAATATTTCGAATTTGTTAGGACATACATTCTGTTGTTGGTAGATTTTACATATGATGGTAGATACGACACAGTAGAATGTAGCATCTACCAGTGGTAGCATAAAGTATTGTTGTAGATAATATAATATACCGTTGGTAGATTTTTAACACTTGGCAGATTCTATGATTCCTCCATGGTAGATTTTTAGGAAAAGACAGATTATATGATTCTTTCTCCGTAGATTTATAGGAAAGAGTAATTCAAAAAATCTACGGTATTTCAGACTGTAGACAAAACCGTAACTTTTACTTTCTATCCTAGTAGGGAAATTAAGGACTGGTAAATTTTAAAATTTACCAGCGCCAGATATATATGTATGTAGCTGAAACATCAATCTACCTGTTCATAGACAGTAGATTTTATTTTCTGCTGTCCGTATATCAAAATATGAAATTATGTTTTGATAATATTTAGTCAACCAAAGTATTTTCATATGATTTTTTAATGTTTATGTACATTTTGTATAAAGTTTCATATTTTTCTGACTTATAAAATAATTGATATGATTTTTTAAAGTTGGTCATGGGTATCTTAGTCCAAATCTGACCAAAAAAAGATTTATGCTAAAAGGACAATGTTGTTGTTTTTTTAATCTGTTTTAGCAATTTTTTCATAATATAAAATATTGTAATCAATTTTGAAAATCGCAACCTAATCGAATATAGTTATGAGAGAGAGAGAGAGAGAGAGAGAGAGAGAGAGAGAGAGAACATACCTTGACTTAGGAGGAGTTTAAGAGGAATGAACGAGGCATCCTTGTTAAGGTTCCGTGTTTTTATCGAGAAAACTCCTTCATAACTTTGTAATTTTACGACAAATTTACCGGGACCGTGTTTTTTATTACAAAGAAATTACCATACATATGTTACTAGGCGAAGTTACTAGGCCCGCATTTTTCATTTTACAATGAAGTTACCAAGCCCGCATTTTTCGATTTACAACGAATTTACTAGCCCTTTTAACATTACGACGTAGTTACCAAGCCTATGTTTTCCATTACGTCGGAGTTACTATGCCGGATATGAAACCCTGAAAATCAGACCCCAAAGTTACTTATCTAGAACATCATATCTCTTTTACACCTTCATCCTCTTTATCCAAATTTTCCTCAAAACCTAAACTCCAGATAAATTTTTAAAACCCCAATGAATAAGTATTATAGAAAACAACATTTGTTACATAAAGCATTAAGTCTCAATTAAGTGACATAAAAAGAATGTTACATATATTTCATTATTCTGAATCATTTAGGTTCTCATCAATATCAGTACAATGATCATCATTTCATTAATAAAACTCCTCTTCACCTACTTCATCCGTCACATCGTTGGGAAGATCTTCATATTGGCGGTTTTCCGGGTCAATAAGAAAAATTTCATCAGTTTGTGATAAGGTATTTCAACTTCAGTGATTCATGCATATTCTTGCAAAGGTGGTTCTTCTCCAGCAACTATTCGTCCACGGGGTGTAATTTTGATAACATCTAACCAATTCATCTCCGAATTTCTAATGAAAGGGTATGGAATGAAGCTAACATGATCAGCTTCGGAAGCTAAGATGAAAGGCTCAAATATTTTGTATCTTCTTACATAATTGACATCCGGCCACAACTCTGAATTTGTTAATACAAACATGTATGTTGACAACAAGTTCGAAACAAGTCACATTTGAAGAGGACACATGTTAGCTTCAATAACCCTGAAAATTTGACAACTCTTCCTACCATTCTTCAGTTGAAAATAATCTGTCGATCCAAGACAATATGGACAAGATAACCTTCCATGTATAGTCCATCTAGATAGCATTCCATACGCAGGAAAGTGACTTCTCGTCCACAACAGAACGACTCGCATCAGAGAATAATCATACGTCATCACCCCTTCTGACCACAACTCCTTCAGCTCTTGTATCAATGGTTGAAGAAAAACATCTAGCGACCGTTTTGGATGCTTCGGACTAGGGATTAATATGGCTAAGAATAAAAATTATTGTTCCATGCACATCTCTGGAGCCAGGTTGTACAGCATAAGAATGACTGACCACAAGAATATTGCCTCCCAGACATTCCAAATGGACTAAACGCATCTTTGCATAATCCAAGATAGACATTCCAGATATTTTTATCAAAATATAGGTGTACCGTGTCAAAATGTTTTCACACTTTTGCATCTGATAGATGAGCGACCTCGCCATCCCACTGGAAAATGTTCAGCGTGCAACTTCATTGCGGCAGCATTCTTGCGTTGGCATTTAAGTTCTCCATGAAATTTTTGTGCATTTAATGCTTTTTCAGCAGCAGCAACCATATTTCTAACTGTTTGTTCGGCTTCACCACTATCTTCCGCTAACCTCATTCGCTCTTTTCTTGCTGCACTCTCATTTGGATCATCGATATTTGCGTATTGGGTCATGACCTCCCTAATTTCTTCTCTCGCCTCACGGAATGCTTCGTTTTGTTCCTTAGGAGGAGGAGATTTCATTCCATATTCTCTCTTAGGGTATGATTGGGGTTCTTAATCAAGAAAAGTTAAGTTATGGTGAGGGTAGCCTCTGTGTTCATGGTTTGGATTCGATCTATGTCTGTTTTTCCAGCTTAAGCGCTACTCCCCGAGGGATATAGCTCAGTGGGTACTAGTCTTCGCCATGTGTCATCCCATCTAGAGCCTTGATTTAACTTGATGATGGTTGGTGGAGAGATGGTGGTTAGCATAGCCTTCTTTATGAGGAGGGGGTGTCCTATAGTTTCTTCTGCTGTCACCTTGTAACTCTCTTGTATTAGCAGAGTTTATGTGGTGGGCAAAGGGATGTCCATATCCAGTTCTCCTGGCATCCCTCATGAACCCCGAGGTCTGGCGAGAGCTTGTCTTCCTGCTAATGGTTCTGTCTAAGTAAGAGTCAGGCAACTCAGATTTTCTAGTATTGTACTTGAAGGGGGTGATTTTCTGTTGCTCTTTTGTCTTGTTGTTGTCTCTGTTTTGAGGACAGTCTTCCTTTTCGTGGTCGAACAAGAAGCATAATTTGCAGCGTTTTTCCAACTATTCGTATCGAAATATCGTTGATATTTCATCACCATTAGCAAATTCGAGAGTGGTTGTAAATATCAGAGGAATGAGGCCATTGATGATAATGACCTAAAAGGTTTGATGTAGTAATTTTATCACAAACTTAAGATATTTATGACAATTATCATTATTTTAGGGTAAATTTAAAAAGTGATATCATATATGTGGTAAAACTGAAACTCTTCCATAGTTTTTAAAATAAATAATGCATCTTATTGAAATGTATTTTCAAATACAATTTTTACCATTTATGTAAAATATTTTATTATTGATATCAAATTAAATAACATGATGTTTTAAAACAATACACCCATAATATTTACTATTAAAAATATATGTACAGTTAATAAACAATTGTATATATGAAAATGTCATTTTTGTGTAAAGAAAATGGTTTTACCCTTTTACCGGACACACGAACATTTAAAACTAGATTATAACCCGCGCGCATACTCGGGTAAATTTTTTATACTAATGTTTGTTTATTAAATAGTTTTAATATTTTGTAATACTATAATTTTTATCGATTGTAAAATGACAAATACCAATATTGGTATCTAGTTGTTGAAGAGTTAACGTATTATAACTCATTTTAATTATTTTAAAGACTTCATATGCACAAAAGTAGTCGATACAAAAAATGTCATGTTCTGACTTAAATATATAAAGAAAATTATTTGACCCCAAAAAAAAGTATTAATACTATTTTCTTTATATATTAGTATATCAATCAAGGTGATTTCTAAAAGTTGATGACAGTTTTTTTTCCAATCAACATATATTTTAAACAATGGACTCTTTAATTGTGACAAATGCATCTCGTTTCAATAGTACCCATATAATATTATATATGCTTAATATGTTATCCTCGTTCGCTCCCACTTCCATTTTGATTCCAAATGCTCTAAGATTGGTTTGTGGGGGATTACGTGATAAAGTCGATTGATGTTTCATTGTGTGAAAGGTTGTTTTCCTTAGCAGACATATTTCTGCACGTCAGTAAAATTCGAAGAAATTTGGAAGCTTATTCCATGTGTTTACTTAAACAATTTCTCTCTGTTAATAGATTCTTAACTTCCTTCTGTTCAATGTTGTAAACTGATTATTCAAGAGAAATTGTATGAAATATCATAAGTTAGTTACCACTATTTAAAATTTTTACTCTCAGTAAAAAAATACACTAACATTTGGGTTTATATTTTATTTATTATTGTTTAGGATTTAGTATGAAGGGGAGATGTTGTTTTTATAAACTTCTATAAAAGTTTTATAATTTATTTTAAAATATTTATAAATTATATAAGATGGTTATTTTAGTTTTTATCATAAGTTTAAAGTATTTATGAAAATGACTATTATTTAAAGGTAAATTTGAAAAGTAATATAAAATCTGTGGTAAAACTGATAGTTTCCTATTATTCAATATTCTTACTGAAGTAGAAAATATACATTTTTAAAATGTTATAAACTAAGGTTTATTGCTAATCATCTTTTTGCAAATTGAATTTACAAGTTTGTTTATTCGAACGCATTTATTTCAAGCTCAGTATAAAATTAAAATTGTACATTGACAGTTTGTGATTTAATTCCAGTGAGATAAGTTTCTCATATGCCAAAGTCATTCTTTTATACATGAGATCCTAGTCGACAATTCGGTAGTTAG
Source organism: Hirschfeldia incana (assembly GCA_026261945.1). Taxonomy (NCBI): domain Eukaryota; kingdom Viridiplantae; phylum Streptophyta; class Magnoliopsida; order Brassicales; family Brassicaceae; genus Hirschfeldia; species Hirschfeldia incana. Next base: position 1,115,240 of record JABCMI010000063.1, read on the forward strand.
TGACTCAAGCATCATTTGAACTTTTTTTCTAACCAATTGAATATTTTAATTTAGATTTTTGCGTACCGCATACATGGCAACCATGATTATAATGGTAACAATGGGCATACTTTAGGTTGGATTTATAACTAATGTTGGTGGAAAATTGGACATGCAGAAAAATTTATGGAGAGTAGCGTAATTAAAATACTAGCTAACTTTTTCTCAGTGATAGCAGGAGCAGCGGCAGCGGTCAATTATAAGCCTTCGCAGGTTAAAGAGTACGATAAGCAACCAAGGTTCGTTCGCTAGATTCGCACAGAGATGAACCATTCTCCATAGCGTACAAAAACCTTCTGGAGATCAAGGCGCATGACCTCACAGTCGCAGCATACACACGGCAAATGGTATCGAGTATTAAAATATCCCACACTCAGTGAAGATCGTTCTATATTACAATATAGGTCAGTTTACTCACACAACTAGTTAATAATCTAAGTGAAACTCAATTATTATTAATATTATATTAAAACTCGAGTTTGATTCTGGCATATGAGTGTCTCATTCATTTTAGGTTTATTCAGGATCATAAAATAGGATTTCCCTATAAAACATATAATATATATTAAATAAGTAGTATATAAACTAGATGTGTCAATCTACCTATAAAACTTAACATGTGACTGGACTTCACTAAGTCCGATTTCATAAATCGATCACAATAAAAGAAAACAATTAATGGGATAAACCAGATCTCAACCCGCACAACCGTGCGGGTGATTATTTTCATTTACACATAGTTATTTATTTTAAATGGTTAACTATAATATTTAACATATTACAAATTGTTTAATATCACATTTTAACACAAGAAATTTTATAGCTCATATGCAGTAACTTAATTTATTTATTTTAAATTTTTAGTGATAGCATATATTAAATCATGTGGTATGAAATTTTAAATTGAAAAATCTTATTGATTAAGGATCAAATATTAATTGATAATTATTATATTAAATTAACATTGCAAAATTTGTAAAATATTGTATATGGGATTAGTTGAAATATATATTTAATTTTCAAATAAACACAAAATTAACTAAAAGTTAAAAGTTTTGTTTAAGTGAAAATATAATGTACATTTATTTTAAACATATACAAAATTAATTAAATATTTAAAAGGTTTATCTGAATGAAAAAATGAAATATATATTATATTATAAAAATATGAAAATATTTTTATTGAGATATAATTTGAGAGAAAATATAGGAATCTTTTTGATTTGTTTGTTATAGAAGTGTAAGAGACATATTATAATTCCATTTTTTAAATAATATATGAATGATTTGTTAGTTCTAGTAAGAGTCTATTTTTTTTAAATATCACACATGAATAAGAAGTCATGACTTCTCTTTTAATATAATAGATGAGTGAATTGAAAACCATATTCTCTCAAATGAACGTTTTAGCGAATCCAGATGGAGGAAGAGGGGGTGGAAGAGGGGTGGGTGTCTGCCCCCAATTCATTTTGAAAATTCCATGTAAAACACTTTCTCTAGTTTTGAATTATATAAGATGCCCGCAATTCTATGAACAGTTTTAGTTATGCCCTATTAAGAGTTTTTAGCTCCGCCCCTACATTAACAAGGCTAAAAATAATTTTGGAAGCTTAACAAAAATCAATTGATATTTGCATAGATAAATATAATATGTGGTACAATTCATTTACTATTAGTATTCAGTTTTTAATAAAAATATTTATTTTGTTTCTTAATAAGTGTCATGATAATTTTCATTATAAGTATCATTTTGACACTTTTTACGGAGATTAAGAAATTTGTATAATACATTAATATATCAACAATTAATGTATGATTAACTAAATGATAATAATTTAAATAAATTATTTTTCAAAAAAAAAGAGAATAATTTAAATAAAAATCTATTGATTATTTAAATGGGGCAAAATTAGAATTAATGTACAAACTAGATCTTAACCCGCACTCCCGTGCGGGTGTTTTATTTAATTTATGTTCAATATAAAATTTTAAACCGTCGATTTAATAAAAAAAATCTCTATGTTATGTAATTTTACGATTTAGTTAATTTTATTAAAATATTATATCATTTTAATTCATGTGATTTACTTAATAGTCGTACAATATTAATATTTAGTAATGATCAATATATGAATATCAGTTTGATTAGATAAACTTTGGAAATATAACCAATTAATTTAAATTGGTTATAAATGAAGTGGCAGAATATGTAAATAAAAAAAATATAAAAAGGAAATACTTAATCCCTTATATACTAAAATACAAGTCACAAGACCAATATAATTTTGACATGTGGCATACGTACTTTCAATGTAAATCTTAAATAAAAAAAGTTAAAACAAAAACAGTTTCAAGATAAAAACAGGTTCATTAGTTAACTGATTTCTACGTATTCTATTTTAAATTTACTTTTATATAATAAAGAAACTAATATCTCTCCCACTACTCCATCATCACCACAATATCTAAACTGTTAATCTTTCTCAGTAAAATATATAACTCACAGTGCCAGTAATTAAGTTCAAAACTAAGAGAAAAAAAGAAAACGAAGTCAAAACATAGACAAATACAAATACACAACGAGAAGAAGAGCTTTTGATAAAAGGTAAACACATTTCTTTTCTTTTTTTTTGTAAACGAACGCATTTCTATTATCTCACTAAGAAATGATCATATTGAACTATTTTCACTGTACAAAAAAGGTTTTACATCAAAATGAAGATTGAAAACATCATTCAATATCTTATAGTGAGCAATTTTATAATTTTTTTGTTAACAGTTTTAATGTTTCAGATATTCAAAAAGAAAATTGGTCTATGTGATGGTAGGGACAAGATGAACATGAAGTGTTGAAGAGGCAAAATCAATACTGTCATGGGAAGATAGAAGATAAAAATAACAGAAGTATATATTATTTATATTACTGCACTCTTTTCATACACAATGTTTTCTGTCAAATATCTGATAAAAAATCAGATACTGTCATAGAAAGATGGAAGATAAAATGGAGTTGCAAAAAAAAAAAAAAGATGGAAGATAAAAATAATAAAAGTATATATTATTTATATTACTGCACTCTTTTCATACACAATGTTTTCTGTCAAATATCTGATATATCAATACACAATTATAACAAGGAAATTATTCTTCAATCTACTGCATCCTTTTGATTACTAGAAATAATAGGCAGCAAAACAAGCAAAATAGATAATATTTTTTTATATATTTTCTAAAGAAACATTGGGGGTCTTTGGATATATTTTTAAAGAATCGTTGAAAGAAATTCTGAAAATTTGGAAAATCATTATGTTTCTTTTCTTTGTGTGTTGTTCAAAGAAAAATGGTAACTATCCATCTTTATTTTAAAAAAAAAAACTATTCATCTTTATTATATTGATAAAAATATATATTTCCATGCAAAGCATGGGCTCAATACTAGTTTATTGTAAAGCAATAACTAAATGTGCAAATAATAGAAAGTACAAAATACTACAATCCAAATTATCAAACAGTTTTCATTTAAACTTCTATCCTTGTTTCCAAACAGTATCAAATGTAGTTTAGTTTTAATAATATAGATTTATATTAGGATTGTATAATGACACTTTTTCTGAAACAAAACTAAAAACCTAAAATAACATTTATAATGAAATAGAGAATAATATAATACCGAGTAATTTCTTGAACATTTATAACAACAATGCGACTTAATGTTTAAGATTACAAGATAACAAGAGGAACAAAACCCACCCCATCAATGCTTGAGTAATAGAATGTGGCTTACTCAGACCACAGAGTGATATAATGACCTTTTCATGTCAAGCAAAAAAGTTCAGTTACGAGGGGAATTTTTTTTTTACGAATTGAGAAAATAAATCTTTACAGTGAATAGACACGTGTTATCAGATATATCTCTTAATACTCGTTGGCACTTTGCAAAGTAACCAGAGATTCTCTGATGTTTAAGATTACAAGAAAACACTAAAATAGGGAGAGTATTAACTTTTCCACCTGTTAATTTTAACCTCAGTAATACTTATGCCACTATAAATGCTTCCCAAAGATTTCCCAACCCCAACTCACACAGAATCAACTCGATATTCTCTCACCCAAAGATTCTCTTAATGGCGCTTCGAAGAGCTATCACCAAGCGTCTCATTGACGGTTACAAATGCGTTCGACCATCGAACACGAAGATCCTCCGTCATTACATGACCTCATCGAATCTTACGGATCCTATCATGGGCATCCGCATCGAGTCTGTTGGTCCTCCTAGAAGGGAGGAAGCAACGGCTGTGAAAGGTTTATCAGTGAGTGAGACCAAGAAGTTGTTGAGAATGTATCAAATGGAGAAGGTGAAAGCTAGACTCAGAGAGATTCCAAAAAACTCTGTTTCGTATTGGGAGTTTGTTCGAATCTGTTGTGAGACCTGTGGGAACAACGACGAGCAAGGTTCTCAAATGGCTCAGTCTTTGGATCATGCTGGAAGCGTCGTCGTTTTAGGAGACATCGTTTTTCTCCGTCCTCATCAGGTTAATAATCTTACTAGTATCTAGTGTCCTCTAAAACTCTCTTTAATTTCATTACATTGAGTTCATAATCTGTTACGATCTAACATTTGTTTTTGAAAATATTCAATAACAGAACATGTCCAAATAGAACGACCATATTTTGTAACTCGATATTTATTTTTAATACTAGTGTTAACCCCGTGCTTCGCACGGATCAAAAATGACTGTTTTAAAATTATTTGATAACAACACTGTAATTTTAGAATTATCAATAAAATGATTATACTAATTAAATATTATATAAATATGAATAAAAGTTGCATATATTATTGTTGCATTCAAACAAAGAGGTTGTAAATGGCAAATTAATTTTTTTTATGTTGTTTTAAATTTAGATATATTATTTAAATTATTTTATGTTTAAAATTTAATATATATACCAGCACATAAAAATGTAGTTAAAAGTACTATATTTTCGTTATAATTTATTTGCATTTTCTTGTAAATAAATCTTCCATTAAGTTATTTATTTTTATTTGTATTTTAAAGGGATAATACTTTACAAAAATAATACTGATATTCTGTTGTTTTAAAATATTTCTGCAAACTTTTTCTTAACATATATTTCTGCAAAGTCACGGGTGTACTCCCAATTTCTTGTTTGCAACAATTGAAATGGTAAATAGATAACATAAATTTCCTAAAGAGAAGTCACAAAACAGATATTAACAAAAAGGTTGAAAAGTACCTTGTTTTCTTCGTTGTTGATAAACTTTTATACCCCATTCTTTTTGGAGCTATGAAACAGAAGTACTCAAGGGTTATTTTAAATCTGAATTATTTTACTGTTTGGGCTCTATACATATGGTAAGTATGGTGGAGTTTGAGCCTTTGAGAGAGAAATTGACAAAAAGGAAGACCAATAAAAGTTAGAAGTTCTTTACTGTTTTAAACTTTTGATCGTTTTAAAAAGATTCACAGCCACAATATTGAAACTGTGGAAAGTTAGAGAAGAAGTTATATTTAGAGGAAAACAGTTAGATAGAAAACGTGGAATGAAATGTTTGAGAAAATTTAGGATTTTAGGTAGTTGAAATTGCAGAAAATAAGATTTTGTTTTTCAATTTTGTTTTTTTTTCTTTAAATTTATTCCACATGTCCAAGTTTTATTGGTAATGTGACTTGTGCTTTAGTATATAAAAGATTCCAAATGTGGTATTCTTGATTATTTTTTGTTTAATGTTAGATAATTCCAAAATGTTGTGTGTTAACATCTATAATTTTTAAAACTATGGTTTTGGACGTTTGAGACTTGTGGGGTCATATATGAACGTTTCATACAAGAGCATCACCAAGGACTTTTATTTTCTAATATTATTTTGATATATAATTTTAGATAGCCAAGTATATGGCGGCAATGATCCACCAAACATCAGCAATTTCAAACGATCCAAGAAAAGAAGAGTTAGCTCAGCTTGAGACCACAAAGAAGTGTATTGACATAAAGGCACGACGTATAGTCCAGGCAGAGTTATATTGCGGTCTCGGATTTCTAGCAGCGCAAACGATTGGTCTTATGCGTCTTACCTTCTGGGAACTAAGCTGGGATGTGATGGAACCTATCTGCTTCTTTGTCACATCCCTTCATTTCCTCCTTGGTTATTACTTTTTTCTTCGGACTTCGACAGAACCATCTTTTGAAGGGTTTTATCAGCAACGGTTCAAGACCAAACAGAAGAAGCTTATGGAGAGCCATGGGTTTGATTTTTTGAGATACACTGAGCTCAAGTCCTTGTTTACACCGTTAGCGTGTAAATCTGAAGTTTCGACGGTTAGCCAGCAATAGAAGTTTATCCCGCCTAGACACATCATGCCTTGGCCACTGTATAATTTAATTGGTGTGTGTAGACTTAAATTGAGATTCAACTTGTATGTGTATTTGATAAAGTTGAAATCTTAATTTTTATGCACCCATAAATCGTTCTTTTAGTTTTATGGTCTTGGGTTTAGGAAAAAGAACAGCATATAAACGTTTAAAGATTAAAAGTGGGAAAATAGCACATAACCTCCAATTAGAGTTGGGTTCGTGGGTCAACATGTCCCGCTTGACCGGCTAATCTGCGGGTCGATTCATTTTTTGACTCGATTTTGATTTGCATGACCCGCAAAGAAAAATCACATACCCGCACCCACCCCGCTCAAATTTTTGAAAACAATAACTTTTTAAATTTTTTTTTCTAAAAAAACAAAAATATTTTGCGTGTTGGTGGGTCTCTCTATCTCTCTCTCTCTCTCTCTCTCTCTCTCTCTCTCTCTCTCTCTCTCTCTCTCTCTCTCTCTCTCTCTCTCTCTCTCTCTCTCGCACTCTCTCTCTCCCTCCCTCCCTCCCTCCCTCCCTCCCTCCCTCCCTCCCTCCCTCTCGCAGGAACTATAAATAGAAGCTCATGATATTGATTGGGTTGGTGGATTTGAATTTGAAGAGACCCGTTTGGTGATTCTCAGCCAGAAATGGAACACATGGACTTGTCTTTTGGCGTAGTCACGTGTTCCTGAGACCGTCCTCTGAACCCCGGTCGGCATTGGGGGAGGCGGATCTCACATCGTGATCTGATAAACGGTTTGGTCAGACTCCAGAGAGGTGATTAATTGCCAACTCCAGTCTCCAGTTGCGGCTGGAACCAGCATTGATGAATGTGTGTTGTTAACTCTTAGGATTGAAAACATGTAGCCTTTCTGTAAATAAGAATGGATGTGTATGGTTGTATTGCAGCAAAATGGAATACACAAATATCAAATGTCAGTCGTCATATGTTGTTCGTGGACAAGAGATTAAAATTGTTACATGAGCACCAGTCAATAAATTTCCAGTCTTACATATGTATCATGTGCTTTCCATGGCAATAGGAGAGGGTTCTCGCCAACGACGCAACATACTACCACAACAAACTTACAAACATAAAGATATGAGAGTCCAAAAGTGAGAAATGAGCAGCCTAAACCCAATCCAGAGGCAAGAACTTACAATTGCTGCTCTACCTTTTCTGACGTAACTGTATTTCTGAAGCTCTTACTAAAGTTCACCTCTTGCTTCATGGCCAAGCTCAAGCTCTTGATACTGGTTCGTGTCTTTGACTCTTTGTTTTCAACCTATTGTGTTGGTTAGAGGGCCTTTTGTGCTATATTTCTATAACGTCCATTTGGATGATTGTTTATCAATGTTTTCTTCATGGATATAGCTTATGCAGTTCAGAAACAACATATCTGGTTATAACTTCTAACCAGTGTGGAGGGATCTCTGAAGAGTTGAATAAATCACAAAAACTTCTATATATGTGATGCAGATTGAGAAGTGCAGAGTAAACTGGAAAACAAATCAAGTTATAATTGATGTTCACATACAAGAGTTTAAAGAAAATGAAAGAAAAGGGATATGGCACGGAACATAAACTTGCAAGTTGCATCTATGTTCATCATAATGACTACAGAAGAGCTAGATGGATCGTGTCCTTAATGAGAAAACACCCTAAAACACCTTCGCTACAAGAAAAGGCACACTTAAACCTTCAAATGACAGAGTAGCGGACAATAAGATAGTTTCACCAGTTTTAGCATAAAGAAAAGTAGATTAATACGAAGATTTTAAATTTCAAAACAGTGCAAAGGGTTTTCAGGGCCAGATGAGTAACATTTAATTCTAAAATGTCCTTAAAGCCAGACACTAACATCCACATGAATGTTATGGAATTGGCTTATGGAAATAGAAGATAGCACAGTTAACAACAAAGGATAAAAAAAAGAAAAGCCAAAGTTGAAATGAGTTGATTAAAAAAAGAAAATGAGTACAGAGAAAATGAAAGACCGTGCCATTCTAATGAGCAGCATCAGTTGTAGGAAATTGCAAAACCAGAAAAATATAGCGAGTAAGAAGATAAGGAGAGCGAACAAAAGTAAGAGATGTTCTTATGGCTCAAAAACGAGAGTTGTTTTTTAACACCATTCATATTAGAGTCGTATTATGGTCAATATTTAAATATTTTGTGTACTTATATATCGTCTAATATTTTATCTCTTTTAATACGTCTTTCCGTAAGATTTTTTAACGAATTTAACAGCCATTACATTTTCTAGACTGCTTAGAAAACATATCAACCATCTTTCTACATTTTTCTGAATTTTGTTTTGCTAATTTTGTATGCTCTAGAAAATAGAAAATAATGAAGGTTATTGTCATTTTAGTTCAAACCAATATATTTATTAAAAATAATAGTATGATCTCAGAATTTTGTGTATAATATTGTTTTCAATCTACAATGATTTTTTAAATGTTTAATAAAACTAATATAAACTTATATAAAATATTTTTTATTATAATTTCCCACCCGTAGAACGGGCCGACCCTAGTATATATATATGAAACTATTGTTTTTCATATCTTATTAGTTCTAATATTTTTTATCTGAAATAGGAGGTGCGGTTGGACAAATTTTCTTTCAAATGTGTCAACGCTGTGATTGTTTATTATGTTAGCAGGTTTCATTTGTGGAGAAGAGAGTATATATGTTATGGGAAGTGAGTGTTCTAAATAAGGCATAAGTTAATGTTTGGGCAAAACTACAATGCTTCAATTTCATGTAAGAACATGTTTAGTATTCCACACTCAGCTCATTCGTCCACGTCCTCGTTTTATTGTGATATGGGCAGACTCAAACTTAGAAGTATAACAAGAAAAATACATTATATGTATATATCAAAACTAAGCCCATTTTGGAGACACAGAAGCAGCCAAGTTATATAAAGTTCACAGTCAAGTAGTCGATATTGAAAAGATGTAATTGAAATATATTCACAAATCACAATTATGCATACTCACACAGGGTTCTATCTATAAGTGTTTGCACCAACTGTTGTATCCTTGAGATCAGGGCCAACAACCTTTTAGGGAGCCACGGCAATGAAAAATCAAAAGGTTCACTAAAAAGAAATATCTCCCCTCTTATATTGTCTTCCTCTTTTCTTTCCTTCTTTGTTTATTCTGTTTCTAATCTCATTTCTTCTGTTTCTTATCACTTTTATGTCACAATCCGCGGAGCACAACTATGGTCTTAACATATCTCTTTTCATCACCTTTTGTGTTGTTTTATTAAGAGAAATGACCTGATGATTTGGTTAGAACTTTTTCTTCACATTTAAAATGGAGGGTTAACGCAAAAGAATGAATGAAGGGATCACTGAATGTAGGTCATGTGCAGCTGGTCATGTGAGAAGTAGAGAATAGATACTAATGCGAATGTTAGTGAAGATGCATGCACCAAATTAATTTCCGTAACAACACCAGATTAAAGAAGTCTATTCGGCTTCCAGCTCAACACCAGGTCATGTGCAGCTGGTCATGTGAGAAGTAGAGAATAGATACTAATGCGAATGTTATTGAAGATGCATGCACCAAATTAATTTCCGTAACAACACCAGATTAAAGAAGTCTATTCGGCTTCCAGCTCACATTGATCGGAATTGTTCGTCACCGGTGAAACTGTTGGATTTCTATTGACGGTTCACTGAACGTGAATTGTTGAACGACACCCACTTTCTCTAGGTTTCGTATACATTTTTTTGGAGACGATTATTTGGACCGTAGTAAACACATAAAACTCTATTAAACTCAAGAATTAATGAAACATTGAGTTTTGAATGACTGTGATACGTGTCCCCACCACAGACTCCGATTTAGTGACATTGAATCTGATGTGAATAGCTTAGGAGTGAATGAAACCCTTTTATATATATATATATATATATATATATATACTAGGGTCGGTCCGCTGTACAGATGTGATGTAAATTAAAAGAAAAATAAATAGTTAGATATAATATTTAATATTATTTGTTATATAACTTCCTGAAATATACATTTTTTGTAAAATTTTGTAGACAGTTATTGCTTTTAAAGAGTAAACAAACCATGCTATCTAGAATATTTTAAAATAATTTAAATTGTTAGATTAACTATATATATAAATTGTTATTATTTAAAAACATGCATAGTAGCTAAGTTTTCTAAATGTATTGTATTTTAATACTAAATAAACCATGCTATCTGGAAAATTATGTATATTTTTCTCCCATGTTTTAAATGCTTTGTTGTATAACAGCATCTCCAATGGTTAGGGACCAAAATCTTGTATAGACCAAATGGACCAAAACAGAATCTAGCACAGCCAAAAAAAATCTATATGGACTAAAGGATGGTAAATTACCATTTTACCATTAATGATAGTTCATTGCTGACCATCAGATCAGATTCTTTCTCTTCTAATCTGAGTCATCCAAAATCTCTTCTTCTCTCTCTCTTCTTCCCTTTTTCGTGCATTCCTTTTGTCTGTGCCAGAAATTCAATTCTTCTTCTTCTTCACTTCACTTCAACCACCTTAACCTAACACGAAAATTTACTCCATTCACCAACCAAACCTCTCTTCTTAGACGGAAGCGATGCTTCCAGGATTAGTCCTTTTAACCTGCTCGCAGTACTGAGGAAGGAGCCCGTAACCTTCCTCGAAAGAGCCGCACATCGTAGCCATGATCCTCTCTTTGCCGCGACACGCTTGCTTGTAAGACAAGGTTATCCCGTGGACGCGGTGTATCTCTTCGACGATCTCTATCGGTTTGCAGTTTGGATTCTCACGGAGACGCTGCTCGACCGAGGCGGCCAACCACTGGACAGAAGCTTGCTGGTGGCCTAAGTTTTTTATGCCTCCGCATGTGTGGCTCTCGTGGATGGTTCTGATCGTGAACGTTGGGACTCCCGGGAGCTTTGCCGCGTGGACTCTCTACGGACATCCTTCGCTCGAGCATTTCGTTATGAAGCCTGTCTTGTCGGATTTGATCTTCTGTATTTCGAAATGCTGAGCGATGGCCATGTCACGTAATGCTCGACGACAGCTTTTGACTTCTGGGAACTCTTGTCTGACAGTGAGCTGGTAAGTTAGCTCGGCGGAGAGGGTGCGGGCTTGGACGGGAGAGGTGACCATAACCATCTCGCTTGATGATCGATCTCTAGTGTGGTTGTGACCAAGCACCAATGCATGAATATAAAAGCTTGAAGAAGAAACCTTAAGGATGATGTTTTTTGTTTATTAGCAGGACACTTGCAATGTCTAGGTGACTGCATTTATGCATTAAAAGTGTGTTAATGGCCTAGACGATAACAACTTGAATCAGCCATGTGAATGGAAGATGGTTGATACCCAAGCTTATGATTCTTTGAAGCTTTTCTCGCCATGCAACAATCGCAAAGCAGGTGACTGGTGTGAACATGGTCTGCGAGAAAAAAAATACAAAGCGGTTGCTTGCTACTCAAGAAAAGGAGAGAAATATCAATGATGATGAAATTTGAATCTTACCAAGAAGATCCATACGTGAAGGACGTACACACCGATCAGCTAATTGTGGAAAATTGTGATTCGTCTAGCGGCCAACTCTAGAGAGAGTATTAGAGCTGTAAAAAGACTTGGTCGTCTAAAGGTTGTGCGCCATTACTATGTTTTAGTGTCTATTGATAGCAATGTACACCGTAAACTGTAGAATTTTATTTGGTATCAAGTTTTTCTTTTTTAGATAATACAATCAGACCTCTGTATATGCAAAATGTACAAATTCAACTCCTAATAATACCTAAATGTAATATTTAAACACTAAAATGATCAAATTTAATAGCTAAATACCTATAAAATTAATATACATCTGATATACATTACACTTTAATATTCATTTAGTTGTACCAGTTTTTGAGTTGTACCGACTTGAGCATAGTTGTACTTGGGCTACAAAATTGAAAGAAATAGTTGTACCATACACAAAATATAATTGTATTAGTTGTACCACTTATTTAAGTGTCCATATTATGTCACTAATGTTAGTTATCATGGATTTTGTAGAAAGATGATTAATGTGTGTGTTTTCCAAAAATAATGTGGTTAAACAAGCAAACAGCCATTATATGCCTTATACATTTAAGGTTTGTTAAATTGATTGTCCACTATATTTATGAAAAACATACATCAAATGCATTTTAACCAAATTTAATGATTCCAATTTATTGGGGCAACGACATCTACACATAAAAAATGGTACAACTGAAGTAACTTTAAATTTTATGTGGTACAACTAATTTTTTTGATTTCACTGCCAAAGTACAACTATGTACAAACCGGTACAACTCAAAAACCAATACAACTATGTACAAACTGGTGCAACTCAAATACTAGTACAACTATGTTATTTCATTTTGTATTGTGCATTATGTTTTAAATTTTTGTCGTGTTTTAAACATTATTGTTGAATATTAAATAGAGTAGTTGTACTACTTCTAACATTCCTAAAAAAATATTTATGTGTTTTTTTTACAATTACTACACGTTCACATAAAGACTTGGACCGAGTCGAGTAATTAAATGACTTTTCTATGTGTTTTGCTAAATTAAGTGAAATATAAAGAATTTTTTATTTAATAAAATAATTATATGGAGTGAAAAATTAAGTGACAGTAAAAATAACATATTTTTATTATTTTACTTGTAAAACAAATAACTATTTCAATCAAATATTATAGAAACATTTCAGCAATTTTGAGAAATCCAACAAGCCTCAAATATTAAGTATAATATTATGAATTTATCCAAAAAGAGTGCATTCAAAGAAAACAAGACAACTGATCACATCACATAGTATCAGATGATCATTAATCAAACGTAGATTTAATAGAAAATGAATATGCTTATAAGTTGTCTAAATAAAGTTGAAAAGTTGTATTGGTTATTCACATTCTAATTGTACCAGTTATACTAACTAAATGTCATAATTATACTGGTTACACTAATTATAAGCATTCCAGTTGTACCAGTAATATACACTCTAGTTGTACCGGTTATACTCGTTTGGGTTATACTAGTTATACCAGTAATACACTGTGTTCTTCATTGTCGTGAATATCATACACTGATGATAAAATTTGTTTTAAAATGGTAGAAAATTGATCGAATATGATGATGGGTTGATCGATTTGACCAAAGATGATTATGGTTAATAAATTTGAGATAAAAATGATAAAACCTAGAATCTGAAAAAAAAATTTACTTCAATTTGGGTTGAGAGAAACATCAATGGAGAGGAAAATAGAAAGAATAAATAGACAATTGATTAAAATGATAATTGTTGATCAAGAAGATGCAGATTGAAGAAGAGAATCGATATATAAAAAAAAATCTGGGATGAAAAATTTGGAAGAAATTGAACTATCAATGGTTTTAAAAGGGGAACAACAAAAAAAATTAAGTATTTGAGAAAAAATCCGACCCGGATCCAGATGATGTTATCTGGGTCGAATTTAGAATGGTTGAGTTGGTAATTTTATCAACTTTTATGAGGATAATGGTCATTTTTCTACTCTTTCAATTTTTAAAGAAAATGTAAATTAATTAGAAAAAGAAGAGGTTTATATCAGATTTTTTTTGACACCATACGGTCCATTCCAGCATTTGATCCAATGGTTAGCTTCATTTTTTTTCAAAATTTAAAATTCTTCAAAAAAATGAACCAACATGTTCTCTAATTGTTTACTTCATATTATTCTTCAAAATATAATTTCAAAATATATTCTATCACCACTTAATAATTAATTACTCATCGTTTTTGTTTTAAGATTAATTTGACTCAATTACTATTTTTTATAAATTAAAATTATAAAATAATACAATTATTTTACATAACATAAGTAGATAAACAAAAGATTTATAGAAAGCACTAAATACATATATCTCTTAAGTTATTAAACATACATTTTAAAACAAAAAATAAGCTAATTTTATTCTAAATTTTTCGAAATCAAAAATAAAATTATTTTAAATTAATGATTTCATATTTGTCGTTATTAACATTCAATTAGTTTAAAGTAATAATGTTAGATTTGAAATTAATTGGATGACATTAACACTTCCCGTTTGTTCAGGTACAAAATAACAATAAATAAAAGTTAAGGATTAGTTTGTACATAAAAGAGTTCATCTTTAAAAAATGAAGAATCGAACAGTATTTTTTCAAATTTGAAGAAATATTGTTCAGTTCTACAAAATTTGAAAAATGAATAGAAAATTTAATAAAGTATGAATGGAGTAAAACATGTAGCAAAAATTGAAAATGAAATACCATTGGAGATGATCTAAAACTATATATATATAGGGAAGTTGACTCAGATATTGTATATTTTAGGACTTATGACCAGAACCATACAAATCTTATTTTTATTACTGGCATTTTTTAAATGCCAAGCGTGCCCTTCATCCATGTTATTAGAAAAAACGTATTTACGAGAATGCCATTACTTTTTAACGCCACGTAAGCAAAAATCCGGCGACACGTAGAAATACACTTTTGTGTTTTCATTAAGTCAGCCGTAAGAGAATGCGTCT
This sequence comes from Hirschfeldia incana, assembly GCA_026261945.1. Taxonomy (NCBI): domain Eukaryota; kingdom Viridiplantae; phylum Streptophyta; class Magnoliopsida; order Brassicales; family Brassicaceae; genus Hirschfeldia; species Hirschfeldia incana. The sequence goes on from JABCMI010000063.1 coordinate 1,130,250, forward strand.
TTCGTTACGGCTGGTATATGTATAAGTTTTGGTTGACTTATAATAAAATAGTTGACTTAATAAAAAAGCTGATTGAAGACGATAAATAAACCACGCGTAAGGGTTGAGTTATATGAATCTGGTTGAGTTATTGGACAACGGATGACTTATGTACTGACGTTACGGCTGACTTAATCATCGATGGATTGATTTCTGAAAAATTTGGTTGAGTCGTAGTAAAGACACGACTCAGTTATATACCCATGGCTGAGTTAATGAACACCGAATGGTTGGGTTATGTGATGTTTGACGGCTGAGTTACTTTAAATCAGCCGAATCTGGATGGTTTAACATGAAACTCAGCTATATTGTGGTTGAGTTATTAGCGAAAGATTAATTACTAGAATAATATTGTTTTACGGCTGAATTTTTAAACGATATGGTTAGCTTATTGTATTTAATCCTATTTACAGCTGGGTTATCAAAAAAGATTAATTACTGAACTAGTATCCACGTTTCGGTAGACTTACTTACTACATGAGGACTGACTTAGGGTGTCTGAGTTATATATTCTTTTGGTGGCTGAAAAACCGATTTTTCATGTCAACTGACATGTCATCAATTCGGATTTGCCATGTCATCAGTAACGAAAGAACTTCAAAACTTGGTTTTAATCAGCCTGCTCATATTCATCCACTTTCATCCCGTTATATCTCTTCTTCATTTATCTCAGTTGGTTATGGATCCGGTTATTATTGTTTCCGGTAACTGGATTAAGAAAAACAACTGTTTATTCAACGCTGATAGTAGAGGGTGTAGAGTTCTTCATTCAGATGAGAACTCTACACACGAAGATTTCGCAAAGTCTGTTCTCGATGATTACGGATTGAATGAAATGAGTGATCATATTCAGCTAAGCTACATGTTCTCGAATAAATCATTGAAAACAATGGCGCACGACACTCCACCAGTGTACGTGTCCAATACTCGGCAGTTGCAAGGTTTTGTAACCCTAAAGAAACTCGAACAACTACATCTTTGTGTTGAGATTACGGAGAACAAGGACGACAGAGCAAGAGAGAAGACTAAAACAAACTCCAGTTTTAGCTCAGAAGTAGAAGCGTCAGAAGTTGAGTCCAGAGACGATAATTACAGTGGGAGTTACGATGGTTGCAGTTCTGAGAAAGAAGAAGAGGACAATGAGATTGATTGCTCTAGTATTGTGGAAGGAGAAAATCAGAACGTAGGCGGAGAAGATGAAACAGGCAAAGAAAACGAAGAAGACGATGAATTTGATAGCCGATTTGATATGTTCGACGACTCGGACGGTGCGTCATCTGAAGATGATAACTTCAGCTCATACGGTGAGTCTCCTTTAGAAGACGAAGAGTCACCAACGATACCTCCCAAGAAGATATAACGGAACTTCTCGATGAGCGGGTCTAAAGAGAGTGAGGAGGTTCTTCTAAAGTTGGAGATGTCGTCGTTAAATCTTGCGGTGGGGCAACGATACTAAAGTAAAGCCGATTTGGAGAGACGTCTGAAACTTCTTACAGTGAAGGAACGATTTGATTATGATGTAGACACATCAACCCGGAAGTTATTCATTGTTAAGTTTTGGGTTGATGGATGTATCTGGAGGGTTCGTGCTTCTACCAAAGGGGAATCCCCAGCGTTCTTTGTATTTACGAATCGAATCATACATGTTCTACAACTGAGCGTTCTAATCGATGTCAAAATGCAACACCAGATATTTTAGGAGAGTTGTACAAGAACTTTCTCGGCGACGTTGGTCCGGCCGTTCGCCCTAGGAGTGTTGGAATAGCTATCACTAAGCAGTTTGGTGTAAAGGTAATTACTTTGGTGTAACTGAGTAATGTTTACGAAACAGCTGAGTAATATGTGTTTCGTAGCGGCTGATATATTTACATAATGCGGCCGAGTTATATGAAAACATTGTTGAATTAGTTTTACGTTGTGACTGACTTAATTGAATGATGTGGCTGATTTATTTGTATCGTTTTTCATGTGAACAAATGGATTATTGGAAATCCTACCGGACGCTGAAATTTGCAAGGGAAATCGATCAGGGAACACCTAAGAGTGGGTTTGAATGCTTGCCTTCTTACATATACATGCTAATAAGAGAAAATCCGAGTACAGTTGCGCGTCTTCAAATCGATGAGAATGGAAAATTCATGTATGTGTTTCTTGCGTTTGGTGGGAGCGTAAATGGGTTGCCTTTCATGCGCAAAGTTGTGGTTGTCGACGGTACGTTTCTTAATGGTAGATACAAAGGAACGCTTCTCACAGCACTAGCTCAGGATGGTAACTTTCAGATTTTTCCAATAGCCTTCGCAGTGGTTACACTGAAAATGATGATTCCTGGCATTGATTTTTTACGCAACTAAAACTTTTGATTCCTGACGACGAGAGTCTTGCGATAATCTCGGATAGGCATAACTCTATTGGGAAAGCAATTACAAATGTGTATCTGCTTGCTTCTCGTGGAATTTGCACGTACCATCTATATAAGAATATACTGGGACAGTATAAAGGAAAAGATGCATTTCGTCTGGTGAAGAAAGCGGCGAGATGTTTAAGGATGTCTGACTTTACTCAGATTTTCGAGGAGATTGAAGCGATTAATCCAGCACTCCACGGCTACCTCCAAAGGGCTGATGTCCGACTGTGGACGCGTGTTCATTTCCCGGGCGAGAGGCACAATTTGATGACTACGAACATAGCGGAATCAATGAACAGAGCATTGTCGAATGCTAGAGGTCTTAATATTATTCGGATATTAGAATCGATACGGGTTATGATGACCAGATGGTTTGCTGAACGAAGAGAGGATGCGAAAACGCAGCGAACCACGCTTAGTCGTGGTGTGGAGAAACTACTACATGTAAGTAAGCCTTTAAAAAAAATTAGTCAGCCTTTAAATTCATAAGTCCGTCTTTACAGCTCTTAAATCAACCCTTAAGATGTACTAAGTCAGTCGTTTCACATTAATTTTATATAATTTTTAATAGGATCGTGTAACTGCCGCCAGAGATTTGGAGGTACAGAGGATTGATGATCATCACACTGAAGTTAAATATGGATCTTCCGGCGAGTCTTTGCATGTGGTTAATTTGGTAGAGCGAAAGTGCACATGTCATCGTTTCGAACTCGAGAAATTACCATGTGTACACGCAATCGCAGCGGCGGAGTACATGAATGTTTCTCATATATCCCTGTGCAGTCCTTACTATACCAGCGATTATTTGGTTAGCGCATACGCTGAATCGGTCATGCCGGTTGATTCAGCGCAACCTGTTCCAGAACTCCTGGCTAACCAACCCTGCTTGCCTCCGACTGTACGTCAACCACCAGGCAGACCGAAGAAAAATAGGATGAAATCTGCTTTAGAAGTTGCACTATCAAACAAACGTCCTAGGAAAGAGAACACATGTTCTCGATGTAGACAGAGTGGTCATAATGCTACAACTTGTCTGATGTAAGCAAGTGTTGTAGGGATTTTCATGTTTTTGTTTTATGGCTTAGTTTATGGTTTTAATGTTTTTGTATTACGGCTGATTTGTTGGTTTTCATGTTTTTCTTACGTCTAGGTTGTTGTAGGGATTTTCATGTTTTTGTATTACGGCTAAGTTTATGGTTTTAATGTTTTTGTATTACGGCTGATTTGTTGATTTTCATGTTTTTCTTACGTCTGGGTTGTTGATTTTAATAGTTAATACTTATGGCCAGGCTGTTATTTTTCATGTCCTTTGGAAAGCATCTCAACGACGCTGATAAGCGTAACGGCTGGGTTAGTGTTAACCGGGGCTGAGTTATTGTTTACTAAGGCTGAGTTATCTTTTTAACGGCTGAGTTATTTTGAATTAGTAGTATGTTTGGACACAATATATTTATTAAAGTACAAATAAGAAAATATTTTATAGATATAAATAGAGTTTGGTCAAAAAGTGAAGAGTCAGTTACAGAAATTTAGTAAAAGTAGATGAAACTAATCTTCAATTGGCCAGTCACGAGCAGTTAAGTGTATGTCCTCGCAGAACTCCCAAGCTGCAGAATTCCAGAAACAACGATCGCATTGCCAATGTGATCTTGATCCATTTAGGGAGAGTACAAACACTGGTTCTCTTAATCTGGAGCACCAGCAATCATATGCCATTTCAGAGTTTATCTTTTCAGCCATAGAGAGAAACATGTCAGGTTTTTCGTAATCCCAATTGCTTGTAAGTTCCCAATGACAGATGATTTGAAACATCCGATCAACATGTTGACGCGTAAAATCAGGGTAGTTGTGAACCATTCCTCTATCATCAACGCTAAAGGCTAAGTTCATCATACCGTCTACAAATTGGGCCAACAAGCATCCTCTCTCACCAGCAAGGTGTATTTTTTATCTTCCTACATCAACTAAATGGAGGATGAAGAACTCATACATACATCTCAAGTAGATGGCCTCTGGATTACCCAGACGGTAGCAATTAAGTCTCAACGTTCGAACAACAGTGACCTCGTGTATAAAGTAGGACCAATCGTGCAGGTAAATGAGATATGCTGATCTGTAGAAGTAATCATTTCTTCCTATTATGTTGAACCCGCGAAAAGCAATCCTTGCAGAACCAAAGTCCCAGATATTGTTCGTTGCTACCTTGGAGAGAATCTTACTCAGCATTGAAGGAGGGAGGGAAGCCAAGTTCATGTTCTCCATGTCTAACTCGAACAGTCGTCTCCGTTTGATAGAAGAAAACCGTTATTGTGTGAGAAATCTCGTGAGTTATTGGATTTGTGGCATTGTGCGCTTTGTATTTATAGATAAAAATGATCTATTGGAGTCGTTTGGAAAGCAACTCTTCGACTACAAGATAATTCATGTTCTTTGGAAAACATCTTTTCGACTACGAGATAATTCATGTCCTTTGGATATCTCTTCGACTACTAGATAATTCATGTCCTTTGGAAATCATCTCTTCGACTCTGATATGGGTAACGGCTGAGTTAGTGTTAACACAGGCTGTGTTATTGTTTAAAAAGATTGATTACAGTTTTTAAAGGCTGAGTTATTTTGAATAGTGCGAAGTTATATACTATAATTCATGTTCTTTAGAAAGCATCTCTACGACTCTGATATGCGTGACGATTGAGTTAGTGTTAACGGGGGCTGAGTTATTTTTTGATTAGGCTTAGTTACTTTCTTTAAAGACTGAGTTATATTTACAGGCTGAGTTATACGACAAATTTAATTTTAACCAACGTAATTGTTTATTCTTTAAAATTTCCCGCCAAAAAAAGAATGGTCGTCAGACGACTGAGTTTCACACTACCAATAAATAAAACTTTCAACTATATATTATATATTTTTACACATTTTCTCTGTCTATCTAAATCAATTTCACCCTTGTGAGAGTAAATGGAATTTTTCCCTCTTCTTGAATTGCCTGAAGATATTCAGGGGGTAGTGGTTGAACGTGCGGCCCGTAACTCCATCCAAGATTTCTATGGCCTCAAAGCATCGTCGAGGTCGAAGAAGGCGTTAGCAGAGCGGCGTGGGGTTTACCATTTCCTCGATGTTTTATCTGTTCTCTGGGGACTCAATATGCCTTCTGAGTTGTTGAAAGCTTGCTACGCTGAGGGAAATCCAAGCACGCCACGCTTTATATAAAGGGTGTACAGTTTTTCTACTCCTTGGACCTTCATGAAGAAGGGCTTTCTCTCATGAAGCGTGCAGCAGATGCAAGATATGAGCGTGCTGTGTATACATACGCAATGACTCGAACAATCTTTGAGGGTGAAGGGAAGTATTTTGACGGTATTCCATTTGAATCTGTTGACAGGATTGGTAAACTAGTGCGCTCTGTGAAAAGGAGTTGGGGTTTGTGGCATGGTGAATATTTTCGCGACCATAAGGTCCTGTTCATTTGCTGTTTTATGTCATCATTCTACAGATGCCAATGTACAAATCTTGTGTAGCGACAATGTCACTGCTTGTTGCACATTGATGTCACTAAGGATGATAACATGTGTACCCGTTGTTTCTGGATCAGAAAGCTCGGCTTGTTCTTACGTGATTTTGAACCGATAAGCCTGTTAAGGGACACAAGGGAGTGGTGAAGATGTAATGTATCAAAACTTATCTTTTTATTTTATTTGCTATGACAGTATGTTGTATGTCGAGACTAGTATTCTATGGCTAAGTTGTTGTTTTCTAATATTTGATTAAATGCTATTTAGAGGCTGAGTTAACTGTTTCGTTGGCTAAGTTAAATATATTTGAAGGCTGAGTTAATGGTTCATAAGGCAACGTAAAATCTATTTCGAGGCTAAGTTAATTATTATATGGCTGAGTTAATTATTTCTAGGTAAATGTTATTTGAAAATTTTATTGCCTCGATAGTATAAAGGTCTCGATATTTGTTTGAACCTTGACTTATTTTCACACGCTTAATATTAATTTTGATTTATTAAAATTCACATGAAATCCCAACCGTCGCGAATCATGTTTCGGCTAAGTTGGTTGAATTATATCTTACTGGCCAATTAGAGTCAAGGAAAACATCTAAAAATGTTTGTCCTTAATAGGCCCTATGTAACTTTATGAGATATAATTATTGTAACTTTTGGTTACGAATGTCGGGAATTAATATTAAATTAATCATGGCAACTGAATTTGATCACGCGCATAATAATGGTCTCGATTTACACTGGTCTGGATAAATGAACCGTATTGCTAAGTTATGATGCATAAAAACTGATTTGTCATGACTGAGTTATATGAATAGGTAGAAAATAAAACATGATGTGTGTTACATAGTACATAAAATCTGGTCTTAAAAAACATAAAAACAAAAGAGAAGTTGATGACATGAGATTAATCATCCAGCATCCATTTTTCATGAAGCTTACACCAGTCAGGATCGATGACCTTCACATCACCCAACTCTGCTTCGGCTTCACAATGCTGAGCGGTGAGTGTATTCAACTCAGCCACGAGGTCAAATTTGCCTTCGGTCTTGATAATGGCATCAAGCAATTTCATGCGCGCAGCAATAGAATTTACTTTGCTGGAGGCATCGTTCCATTCAGATTTAGATTGTCTTTGTTTCTTGGCCAAGCGGAGAAGCGCCCTGTAATGCTCTATCGTTTCCATTTTCCCTTTGATATAACCTTCAACAGCAACCACTCCATAGACATCCTCCATAGGACGTTTCATCGATCTTTTCGGCAAGATTTCATTCTCTTCTGCAAGAACTTCGTCGGTCATTTCAGCAAATTCACTGTCTTCTACAGAATCTTCAACCTTGCATCTTTTTACATAGGCACGCGGTGTAGTTATATTCTTTGTCTTCTCATTATCGGCTTCTTTATTCTTTAACTCAGCATGTTCTTCATTCATTAACTCAGCCTGTTCTTTATTTTTTAACTCAGCATGTTTTGGTTTCTTTAACTCAGACTGTTTTTGCTTCATTGAGGCAGCATCTTTTCTTTTAGCGACAGCTTTCTTCTTCATCTTCAATGCAACCTCTGCTTGCACAGCTTTTTTCTTATCTTCTGCATCCTCATCCTTTATAGTACGGTTGCGCGTGGAGCGGCGACGTAAATCTTCAGCCTTAGTTGCCTTTGCAGGAGAAACATATAGGAAATTAAGAACATTAGCACACTCATCTTCAGCATGTGTTCCAAACTCCTTAGCCAAAGTTTTTTTCATCCCTCTCTCCTTATCAAGCTCGTTGGACAAATTGTTTCTAGGTCCCATATCCTTATTTAATAAAATGATGGTTGAGTTATACCTTAATTATATTAGATATGTGGCCGAGATAACATTCACAACCAGAAAATACAATTACGGTTGAGTTATTGAACAAGTTATGGCTGAATTATATAAAATGTGTGGCCGAGATTACATTAAAACTAGTTGCAGCTGAATCATTGAAACAAGTTATGGCTAAAATAATGAAGTTCAAAATACAGACATGAAAAAACTTTCAGGAACCAAAATTATATGGACCAAACTCTTCAAACATGTGGCAGAGATCAAGCCAAACGCTGGTTAGCATCCAAGTTGGCTTCTCGCCTCCTTCCGACCAAGTCCACCTCAAATGACGCATCTGACAACGAAATAAACTTCTGACCACAAGATTAAAATTACGCCAAACTGTCAAATGATGCCTTCGATCCCATGTGTTTGTCCGCTGCGGCATACAAAAAATACAAAGATTATAGATCGTTGGTATATATTAATATATATGAAAAGATGTCGGGCCTTACAGCGAGTTGAAGAAACCAGCGTTCTTTAAAATGATCGGGAATGCCGCAGTATGTCGGCCATGCATGAACCCATCCTTCTGCAAGAATCGTCGGGATGACCAAGGAGAGATCAGTTAAAAATTTAAACCATGTAGGACTGGTTGTGTCAAGCAAGTCACACGGACCAGGGTATAGAACAAGGAGGTTTTCACGATTTGCAGAGCTTAGTATCGCAAAAACACTGTTCTCTAACCTCTCTGAATTTCCAGGAACAATCGGCATGGCTTTTGATGGGGATAGAGAGATATTGTTTAGGTTTTTTCTAGAGAGATAAAGGCGTAAGAAAGAGTATTAGAGAGGGCACTATATATAGAGAAACATAGAACGTGAAACGGTGGGAATTGAAATTTCTCAAAATTCATTTATCTTATTTCCCGCCAAACGACAACATTACCAAACGTGGCAGCCGAGTTATATATCCTATTACGGCTGATTTTATATTTGGGATTTAGGGTTTAGGGTTTAGTATTTAGAGTTTAGGTTTGTTTATTTAGGTATTTATGTTTAGGATTTGGAATAACGGTGTGATAAATATAACAAATATCATAAATTTAGTCTTAAAATGCGTTGTATATAGTTTAGGAGAGTTGTATTATAATCACACTCTATATCTACATGTAACGTTTTAAGTAACTGTAAGACAACATATACCTCACGATCATGATCGATTCTAAACTTGTTAATTCAATAAATAAGAGACGTTCGGTTGATTATATATTCACTTATTAGGGAATGTTATAACATTTTGAAGTATAAACATATCAATTATTTTAGTTCAGGGTATGGTTTGAGGTATGGCTGGCTTTTATCTACCTTAACGGCTGCTTTATGAAGACGAATCGGCTGAGTTATTAAATATTTTCCTATCTTAGGGTATGGTTTGAGGTTTGACTGAATTGTATCTACCTTAACGGCTGCTTTATGAAGACGAATCGGCTGACTTGTTAAATATTTTCCTATTTTAGGGTATGGTTTGAGGTTTGCTGAACTTTATCTAACGTAACGGCTGCGTAATTTAAACAAGGTGGCTGAGTTACGATGAACAAATCATAGCTTTAAGTCAAGTACAAAATATCTAGCCATAAGTCATAAAAAACTCATCTTCATTCATCGCAATACGACCCTACCAAACTACAACTTCCTTCATCGAAGACATCTGCTGCCATCTTCATTCTCAGACCTTGAATATTTTCATCTGATATCCCATCAAAAGCTACACCAACCGCTAGACACTCGACGAACTACAATGCATACACTCCACAGTCGCCTTTCAGGATGTTTTGTGGAACAATACCTCTTCTTCTTCGTCTGAATACAAACTCTTTCTTGGTAGGGACTCGAATATCAGCAGGAATAAGGGCATTCAGAATCGCAGGGATCATACCAGTAAGCGGCCTAAAGAATTTTAGCATTCTCAGCTCACTTTCGAGTGTTTTGCTGTCCAACGATTGAATCATAGCAATCAACCTTCTCTTTATGTAGATCCACGTGAAACGCCACCCAATGATCGCCGCCAGTATTAAGCACTCCGTACAAGTGATCTACATCTGTAAACCACCGCAACTTTATCTGAATGTCTGTGGGGATCAAACTGTTTGTGAACTCCTTGTAACCACTTCCTTTGAATTTGACCATTTCTGGTTTGTCTTCGAACTGCGTATAATCGTGAACCCATAATTGAAGAAACCAAGAGTCTATAAAGGCAACGCGCTTGGACCAGAATAGGCTGGGATCTTGTTTGGACCTTTGAATGAGGACTCTAATATACGCAGCAATATGCTGCACATATAATATATAACTCAGCTGTACCATACTTATAACTTAGCCGTAAAGTAAATATAACTCAGCTGCATACTTACATTTTGAACCAGCCATCCATATTCTTTGATGGGCCAAGGTCTTGGAGTGATGAGGATTATGTAAAACTCAATATTCTCATGAGCTTTTCCATGTGGAATTTCCCTGATAATTTAACACAACTCAGTCTCTGCAAAATCTTTTTATTAGCTAAAATCAACGAAATTTTGCAAAAGTCCTTACTCGTGTGGCTTTAGGTGTTGCAAAAGATTCTCCCTTTTAACCGGATCAACAGGTCCTAGGGGATCATATATTGCAGGTGAAGGTTTTAAACCTTTTCTCATGCACGTCGTTACATTATCTCCAATGTGAGGAAGAGGTACAGAAGGACCAAATTCCACACTCATTTGAGACCCATTTAAAGATAATTGAACAGCTTTCAGCCGATACTCCTTTATTCTTCAACACCTTTTCCTTTCATCTTCCTCCACATCAGATTCCGGCAACAGTTCGTCTGGCCACACTTCGTCTGTTTCCGCCTCAATTTGCTTAGCCGGAATGGTTATTCTTATTGTACCACTGCGAGTCCTTTTTGAAACAGCCTTTAAGTCAGCCTCTTTTTGCTTCTTCTTCTTCTTCTTTAAACCAGCCTCTTCTTGCTTCTTTTTCTTCTTTAACTCAGCCTCTTTTTTCTTCTGCTTCTTCTTTAACTCAGCCTCTTCTTGCTTCTTCTTCCTCTTCAACTCAGCTTCTTCTTGCTTCTGCTTCTTCTTTAACTCAGTTTCATTCCTCTCCAAATCAGCCACTAAGTTATTTCTTTTCCCTAAGCCCCTGCAACCGCGTCCGAATGGTGGTTCCTTACCAGGAGAATCAGCATTTGTTGCATCGACATTACCAAACGCCGAATCCAAGTTTTTTTTCACCCCAGCAGCCTTATCCCTGACAACCTTCGAATTCAGCTTTGCTCCCATACCTTTCGCATCAGCTTTAGCAATATCATCTGCCAGATTCTTCTCAGATTGGCCTTTATCAGGGGTCTTTTGCGGTTTGCTGTCTTCGGACTGTTTATCAATAGGGGTCTTAGATGCAGGTTGACCACTATTGGACTCCGACTGTCGGTTGTCTTCTGAGCCATCACGTTTTGACCATCAGATTGACCACTATTGGACTCCGGCTGTTGGTTGTCTTCTGAGACCATCACGTTTTGACCTTCAGGTTGACTACTATTGGACACTCCCAAAACTATCAGACCTCTTCAACTGTATTTTTCACTGTATCTCCAATGGTATCCAACATGCCTCGGGAAAAATCTCCAAACTTGGTGTTGTATTATGTTAATCTTGAGTCCAATTTCTCGAGACGAGCAACTATGTTCAGCAGAACTTCTTCGCTATGACCCTTCTCCTTTGCACTCTCCTTCTCCTCTACAACATCAGTTTCACCCTCATTGATTTTCACCTCATTCTGTTTCTTACATTTCTTCTGCTTCTTTGAGGGTGGCTCAGCCTCTGACGAAACTCCAGCCTTCGTTTTTTTGTTCTTCTCATTTGATTCCACATAAAAATCTCTAACAAACCTATTTGCATGTATATCTTTAATTAGGTTATCAAGTTGTGGGTCACCTGCTTCATCCTTCCACTGAAGAAACAGCTCTTCTAGAATCTCCTTCATCACTATTTTCCTCACACGCACCTGCAACACAAAAACATAAATCAGTCATTAAAACTAACGACTCAATCATAAAATAATTCAACAACTCAGACAATACATTACATGATTCATATGTCTGATTTAAACCTTGCTGTTCCATGATCATTCATCTCCTTAGCAATTGTAGTAGCAAGACTTGCACGAGTACGACTTCCACCCCCATTGCAAAAGCGGAATTTCGTCTGGATTCACTTTTTTGCCATAAAGCTCTCTGAACACTGTGACAGATTCATACGCCCAAACCAATAACACGTCCTTGAAGCCGCTAAGGGTGTACGACGCTCCTTTTGGCTGCAACAACTTGATAGAATCAACAAGAAATTCATAGGCAGTCCGACCCCAAGGATACTCTTTTTGCACTTTCAAAGGGTATTCTACAATTATGATGCAAGCCATAAAGTCCAATGGCTTGAAGAAACAACAGCCCATACCATTTCCGCTGATCATCACTCCAGAATGGACACGCCGTTAAAGCTTCTGTAAGTTCATCAAACGTAGGTCCCCTCCCAAGCGGCACTTTCAACAACTCTCACAACGCTTTGTAATTCTCTGGATCAGGTTCAAAACTTTCTTCTGGCAGTGGATTTGTGTTTAAACCCGTGATCTCACCAAATTCTATTAAGCTAAACCTGAGAGGTTGATCAACAACGAGAGACCAAATATCCTTCTTATAGACTCGCAGCTGTCTACAGAGTAGATAATGTACGGTCTTACCAGACCACACCAATTTGCTCTCAGCCAGTTTAGCAATCAATCCAATAGGATAGGTCTTCAGATTATCCCACACATCTTTTCCAATTGATCGTCTAAGTCGAGGGATCTCAATAAAATGGCTATTCGTATTAATGCTTTTGTTTTCAAAAATAGAAGCCCCTTCAGGGTAAAGTCTTGGAGGGTAATCTCTTGCTAGATCTTCGGAAACATCCATCTGATCAAAAAAAGACATATATAACATATCAATGATAAATCAGAAGAAAGGCATAAAATCAACAAGCCACAAAAAATAACTCAGCCATCATTACATAAATAAATCAGTCGCAAAGAATACTAAATCAGTCGTTAAGGATCCTAAATCAGCCGTAATTACCTTCTATAAATCAGTCGTTAAGGATCCTAAATCAGCCGTAACGAATACTAACTCAAACTCAGACAAAACATATATCTAACTCACATCATTAATTATACTCACTCAAATACTCGAAAAATTCAGAGCAAAGCCTCAAAATATACCAGAGAATACGATTACGGATATTTGAGGAGACAACCAATCTATAGAAGAAGCGTACAGACACACGATTTCAGAGAAAACGCTTACGGAGACTAGAGAAGACGATTACGGAGATTATTTCAGAGAAACCGCTTTGCTGAGAAGAGTTGTAGTGAACACGATTTCGAAAACAGTTAGGGTTTAGTGAGAGAACAGTCTCGGAGAAGTTAATGATCGTCGTTTGATTTTTCTTCGTGTTACGTGACGTGGTATCATTACTTCTGATGTGGATTTTCAAATTAAAATTAATCACAACTAAAAAATAATAATAAAGAGCTTAAACAGTAATTTACTAGGGTTATAAAAACACTTTAGTCACTTTCAAAAGATTTGTATTAGTCTAGTCATTACCTAACTTTTTTGTATTAGTCTAGTCATTTTCTCATATATATATATATATATATATATATGTGTGTGCGCGCGCGCGCGCGCACTGTTGTACTGGATTTTATTATCATATTATAACTTATGCGGTGCATCCTATATTAAGAAAAAAAAGCTTCTAAATCTTTGGGCGATTTTGAATAGAAATCATGATTATATCAAACCGGATGACATCAGCTGTTATTAGGTTTGTATCTACTAACCACGTAATCTTTTTATTTAATAAATAAAAAATACAAAATGCAAGAAAGCATCACATTATATCATGTAAACAATTTTCTGCATCTGTCTAAAATAGAAGCATAACTCACATCTTCGACCAATATTTTTAAGGTGACATTTTATTGAAAGAAAGTTACGCTTGTAGTACTAAACAGTATTCTCATATCCCCATGTCGAATATACAAACAGGTGTACGAACCAAGTAAATATTTTTTTATCATAGTAAAGAAGTTTTTTTTATTTTTAAATATGATATCTGCAATGAACAGAGGTATCTTGGGGCCCTCAGGGTTCACTCCTTCTTCAGCCTTGGTCTCACACAAAATTAACATGCGAGTAAGGAAACGATATTTGTTAACCACGTCATGACTGAAACGTGTAGGTTACCAGCATCTTACCAGCTTCACTTGCTCTGTGTAGCTTCATCATCACACCATCAAAACTGATGAAAGTTCCTCGGCAGTATCATCAGCAACAACCATCTCAACCCGATAGCTAGAGAGATACAACAAATTCAAAGCATAATTAATAAGATGAATGCATGTATATTAATGGTTACAGCTATGACCATATACTAAAGATGCTACATACCGTAAAGCTCTGACGGCATGAGAATTGTTGCATCGCACACATGCGAATGCAGAAACAGACCGCTGAAGATTTCTACAACACTTATAGCATGCAACAGAACACCACCCATGTCCATGTCAAGGCGAGAAACCCTCCCAGTGCATATGAAGTCAATTTCCTACATTTCAGACATCAACATCACATACAGACACACAAACGTGAAAATCTATCTTTATATATATATATATATATATATATATATATATATATATATATATATATATATATATATATATACTAGGTGTTTTCCTGCACCATGTACAATAAGAATATGTTGTATTTAAATATTATAATTTTTACATATTTTGTTATCTTAAATTTTTTTACATTTGATTTGGGGTGGACACTCAGATACCATTTGGTACAGTTAGGTTCAGTTATGTTTCGAGTTTTTGTTAGTTTGATCCGGTTCGCATCTGCGGATTCGTTTTGATCGAGTTATGTATTAGTTCTCTAGATACCAAAATTTTGAAGCCATTCAGATATCTAACCAATTTATATTAAAGTTATGTACTATTTTTTAGATTATATTTGGTTTGGTTTCTTTTTCTTGTAATTTTTGTTAACGCCTATATTTTTGATTGTAACAATATACATACATACATATATATATATATATATATATATATATATATGTATAATATTAAGATCTCAATAATTTTTCAAAGAAAATTTTGAAATTAAATATTTATATTTATATATATTAGATAATTTAATTTAAATGATATATATATATATATATATATATATATATATATATATATAAAATTAAATATTCATACGATTTGTGATCAATTGTCCCTTGTTTGAACAAAAAAAAACAAATAAACCATTGATAACATTTTTTTTAGTATGGGACTTTTACCATTTTTCGTAATTTATAGACGTTTTAAAAAATTCAAAATATAACATATATAAAAAAATCTATTTTTTAACATATGCTTAATGTGATTTTTAAATTTTTAATAATATAAAATTAAACAAAAAGGTGGAGGATAAATTTTTTTTATCAAATATCTATGATTTATAATCATTAATTATCATATATACGTTAATCATATTAGGTAATTCAATAATTTTTATTTAAGGAAAGAAACTTACGTACCTTTATTTAGGGAAAGAATTTAAGACTATAAGAGCAAGAGCAACGGTGACCCCGCGTTGGGGTTCACCTTTTTCGTTTTTTATTATTTTTTTTTCGTTTTTTTTTTTCGTTTTAATTTAAAAAAAAATAGAAAACTGTCCAATAGCGGGCCGCCACGTGGCGTGGGGCCCGCAAAAATTTGATTAACCGCCTCTTGCACAAGACTTCCCACGACCCCCTTTCACTTTCTTTTCATTTTTTTATTCTTTTCTCCCCTCGAAAAACGTGTGAACCCCCTCTAAAACTTACCATTGCTCTTGCTCTAAGGTTAGAAGTTATTGTGAAGGCTAATTAGAAGACATGATAATAAATATATGCCATGTCACCTTTTATTACCGAAATATGGTAAGAATATATGGTAAAAACTTTTGTTGAAGCCTAATTATATGGTAAGAAAATTTTAAGTAGTCTAATTGCATGACATGTGGTCTTTAAAGATGTCATGTCACCTTTTTTTGAAAAATCACTTGGCAAATATAGTCTATGAGATATAGATAGATAATATAAATGTATTTAAAATTCAAATAAAATTTTTAGTTTATTTTTAATATTAATTTTTATTACATTTCTTACTGTTCCTTTTTATGGAAATTACATATTTGTTACTATATTAAAAAGAGTTCATTGAAAATATAAATTTGTTATTATAGTAAAAAAATTCATAAAGGAATAAAAATATTTTACTTTGTTTAAAAATGTTTATTTTCTTGAATTTCATGAATTTTTATACATTTCTTCTTAGATTTTACAATTTAAACAATTCCAAAAAGAAAAGCCAATTTAAAAAAAAAAAGCAATTAGCATAAAAATATGATATTAATTTTTACTTTTTAATATTTATAAGCAAGGTTATATATTGATGTATTATTATATTTTAGAAAAATGAATTGATGATTTTTTTTATGTTTCTTTAAATCCATGTCAACAAAATTTTGAAAATAACAGAAAACCATAATGGATTCTTAGCTGTAAATATTATTTATGAAGCATTTTATGTAATTTTAATACTTGTGATTCAAATGTTAAAAGTTTGAACTTACTATAAAATTTTAAATTTACACTGCTGCATCATATTTTCGTTGCTGACGTAGTAGCAAAATAATGTTTGAACTTATAATAGTTTTTTAAATTTTGTCTAAAGAGATATATGAAGTAATGAGAAATCATAATTGTGTTGCACATTTTAAAAAATTAAGTTTTGCACATAAGTATATGTAATTAGAAATCATAACTGGTTTATATACTGTTCTATTTTTGTTATGAAGTAATGAGAAATCCTAATTGTTTTGCACGATTATGATTGTTTTTTTAAATCATAATTTTTTCAACATGTAAAAAAACAATCATGAAATCATATTTTTTATATACTGTTCTATTTTTATTATGATAGGAAGTAGAAGATTATTAATAAAACTGCAATCATTAGATTACAAATGCAAAATAAAGACTTTTCGATTTTGTGTGTCACTGATTATATTTATATTTTTATAATTATTTATCTAAAAACGATATTAAAATATATTTATTACTCCAATAAAAAGTATCTTGAGTTGGTTTGACATTATGAAAACCTAATATATCTTAATCTTTCCTATTTATAAAAACACATGAATTTAGTTTGAGCAAACACACAAATATTATTTCAGTCTTAAGTATTTGTTTGTTCTCGATTCTCACAAACATAAACCAATTTATATAGTCTTCACGTCACTGGAGAAAACATAAAATTTACAAAGGATAATAAAACGTTTCCATTAGACAACAAAATACTGGTTGTAGCTTTTGCTTCCAGAAAATTAACTATGGTTCTCATTGCTAACTTAAAAGCCATAACCTGCAAAGCAACAGAAAAATAAAAAAAAAAGGTTTAATAGCAGGAGCTGCTGATTCAGCCTCCATGATCGCAAGAACAACACAATCAGACATGAAGAATGTCTTACCCATTGAAAAAGCATGCTCTAAGTAAGCATCTCCCTGAGTCTATCCACAGCCCACGACAGTATTACCAAACTGAAACCAAGTCCAGTGTTGAAGAACTTGTTTGTCCAAAATGGTACACGACTAAAAGCAAGGCTACATATCACAGTGAAGCATAGTGATACCAATTCCAGCAGCGGTGATAGAAATCTGAGCGACAAAACTCTGGGATAGTTTGTTGAAGGCTTGAAGCTATCTAGACATGAACATGGCTCTATGCAATAAACTCAGCAGCAAAAATTCATAGTAACCACAGAAATGCAAACAACAATCAACTTATAGCCAGTTTTGAATTTCTTAAACATGCAAAGATTAGAGAGGAGCAAGTGAACTTTCAGATTCAAACACTTTGACTTTTTGCAGTTTCATCTCGTACATGAATCGCCCTCTTCAGTGTGTCCAAAGTTTCACCAGCATATTTATGAAACATATTAAAAAAAAAAACGGCACACAAAGCTGTTGTATAACTTTTCTCAGGAAAAGCTAGCTTGTTTCTCTTAAACACTGTTTGGATTCAACTTTTTGAGCAACAATTCTTTGGGAGCTCGGACAAAATCCACAATGAAACATAGAAAGAAATACCTACTCAGAAACATTGTTTAATCAAAAGACCAAAGAGAAACTAACATCAGCGTATTTGTTTCATGGCCCCCCAGCCCCATAATCGGAGCAAGCGAACTTCAACGGTGGAGGAGGAGCGGCCAGTCTGCAAATCAGAGAGGAAGACCGAAAGTTAGCCATAGCACACAAAACAAATTGTGTACCGGTGTTGTTTAGAAAACGAATGAGAGGATGATTCTGAAAAGAAGAAAGCATACCTTTTTATAGTCGAACTCCACCGCTTTGCATAACAACAAATTTGCATTGATTGTAGATTGTGGATGATCAATTAATGTAGGGTTTAAAGAGGATAACTTGGTTACTTATATCATTTCAGACCGTAAGGAAGAAGATGAAAGATTGTCTCCACAACAATAATCATCGCTAGTTTAGTTCTGGTGGACGGGAAAGAAGAACACATGATAACCTAATAGTAAACGCGGTGTTTCAGCAAGGAAAGATGATATATTAGGTTTGGGGTCGACAAAGAAGAGAAACGGCCCAAGCAAATGTAAAGCCCCGACGGATGGAACAAATGATTAAATGAAGTGCAGCGTTTTCTAAAATAAGACACGTGTTGCTTCTACATGAGTCAGAGTTTATGACTTGGATGCTGACGTGGAGGGCCCTGGAGAGAGGAAACTCTATTTTATATAAATATATAGAATAGATAGACTAGGGTCAGTCCATCTTACGTGCGGAAAATTTTTTAAAACTATTTTATATAAACTTACATTAATTATATAAAACATTTTAAAACATTATTGATAAAAACAATATTATAAACAAATAAATAATATTAGAATTTTGAGATCATATTGTTATTTACAATAATCATTTTTGGTTTGAATTAAACTGACAGTAATCTTCAGTACTCTCTATGTTTCAGAGTAAATAATTTATATCTTCATGTAAATTATTTGATGTTTTCTCAAGTTGGTTTGCATAAATAGTTGTTGTTTTTAGCTGTAAGATTCAGTTGTAGCAACGGTTAGTGCTATGATTATATTGTTATTTAAGAATAATTAGGCTTTTTAACTAAACAAAGAATAATTAGGCTTTAAGTAGCTCTTTTTCTTATAATTTTTTTTTGTTGTTTACCGAAACCTTTAAAATTTAGTAGCGAAAATTTGTAATAAGTAGTAGAATTATTGTAATGGAAAACAAGCAAAAAAAAAGAAGAAGCAAACATTGGATCATAGAAAAAGAATCTAGGATCTTGGATTTCGATTGCTTACGTCGCAACTCGAGCTCAGTTTTTTGTCCCTCCTGCTTCTCTGTGTCATCATCTTTGACACTTTGCATCTTCTCCTAATATCTATTATTATAAAATAGGGTTATCTCTCTCCAGATTGTGATACGTAGACATCCAGGTCAGAAACTCGGCGTCTGTCGTCTCGACACGTGTCTGCCGTGTGCTAAACGCACCGTTCCATTTAATCCTTACCTTCATTCGTATGGACTTTACTTTTATTGGGCCATTTCATCTCTCTGTCGAGCCCATTAGTTTTTCCTTGATGCAACGCATTGCTTTCTATTAGGTTATCACATGTTCTTCTCTTCCCATATCCAGCGCAGTGGCGATTAGGGTATTAAAGACGATCTTTCATCTTCTTTCTTAAGGTCTGGAACGATACAAGTAACCAAGTTATCCACTTTAAATCTTCCATTAATCGATCATCATCAATGCGAGTTTTTGTTATGCAAGGCCATGGAATTCGGGAATAAAAAGCTATGCTTTACTCCTTTGAGAATCATCCTTTTCATTCGTTCTAAACAATCCAGTAAACAAGTTGGTGTTCAATGGCTAACGTTTCAGTCTTCCTCTCCGATTTGCAGACTGGCCGCTCCTTTTGGCAGTGTAAGCCGTGGTGGGGATCTCATGGGCTCCTACTTTATTCTCAGGTTATAAGTTTAACTCTGCCTTTTGTTCATAGTCAGATTAGTTTCACCCGTTAATTTTTTAACACATCTTTGCCTTCATGAATCCTTTTGTTATAGATTTGTTTTATTTTGTAAGTTTCTGTTATAGATTTTTCACCGAGTTATTTTCCAGATTTTGATGATTTTTGTATACGTTTTTGATGTTCGTAAATTTTGACCATTGGAGTAGTTTCACCGGATGCTTTACACATCTCCGCCGTCTTGAATTTATTTTCTGTTGCTCACATTTTGTGCTATGTTCAGTTCATGACTCAGAAGGATAATAAAGATTAGGATCTAGAAGATGAGATGGTTGTGAAAGAGCCTGAGTTAGAGAATAAACAGAACTGGAATCAGAGTATGAAAGACGGAAACAATGAGAGGCATTAGATATCAATGAGAGGGAGAAACAGAAATAGGAAGAGTTGAAGCGTTGGGAGTCTACTGAGACGAGAGATCACATAGAAGAATAAGAAGAAGATACATGGGAGAGATCAGAGCGTCAGGCTGCAGTGAGAGAGAGAGAGAAGCTGCTAGACTGAGAATGATACAAGAAAAGGCACGTCATCTTGATAGATCTTAGAAAGGACCTGACGCTGCACATGTAAGTTCTCTTTTGTTTGACACCTGTTACTTTCTATGCAACTCACATTAATCTAAATTCTTCTCATTGTTTGGATTGGGATAGTGTATCCGTAAGGAGATTCGATGAGAGGGAGTAGCCATGTCCGTTTTTAGTTTGGTTTAATGTTTTCTTTTGATTTTGATTATCAGGAAAGAACCTTGGAGATTTGACAAGCAAAAGAATCTCAACACCATTACTTTCATTATTATTATTTTTTAATCTTTTTTTCTTCAAATTGGTTTCTTCTTCCTCTGTTCTTCTGTATTTTGTTATTAGGGTTTACAGCGTTTTGTTCTTCTGAGCTTTGTTTCTTTTTTTTTCTCTTTGGAACCATAAATGAAACTCAAAGTCTACATGTTTCGCGAATAAACACGCTTCTACAATTTGTCAGAGTTTTTGCAATAGTTCATTTGTTCAGTTTTAAAGTGTTCGCCAAAACAATCCTACATGGCCGTTGTTCCATTTCTTATGGTCCGAGAGATTCTGTGAACCTATAAGTCTGTGCTTTGACTGAAATGGTGTCTTTATCCTCTAAGTGGAAACATTCTCTCTTAAACATTTGGATATGGATGATGTTGAGATGAGCCCATATGCTTGATTTACTTCTTTCACCTTTTCAGGTCAAGCTTGGAGAGTTAGAAGATGAGCTTTTCGAAATCAATGCTAGCTGCTTTAAGATCACCTGTCGAAGATTGTTTTAGTAACTATATATGCAACTATCGAAGATTGTTCGAGTAATCACCTTATGAAACATTCCAACCGATTTACTCTGATTTTTGTATTATTTAGTTGTTTTAATTGTTGGGTACGGTTTAACACAAAAAAAAAATGTAGTCTATGAGATTTGGGCGGGGGTGTAAAAAAGAATAATATGATCAGCTCAAGTTGAATAAGGATCGGGGAAACTCCGGTTATACTTTTCCTAGGAGCTTGAGAATTTGGCGTTAAGAATATACATAAAAATAAAGTTATAATTCCATAACTAACTTTGAAATGTTGAATAAGCATTAGTTTTAAATATTTATTAGTAATGCAACTTTTTAATATTGTTTGAATTAAATGAAAGGGAGGGTACAAGAAAATCTTAACAAAGAGTTTATAGAATACAAAGATAATCGTTTTTACGCATGTGAGACAGTTTTATTGTTGTTAATTCGGTCGAACATATTATGCTTGGTGTTCTAAAAAATAATTAAATATGACTTGTCATTTTCTCAGTGATAAGTCTTCAACAGTTAGTTAATAAACATCAACAATCACTGTTGTTTTCCTCATCATACACATAGCAGAAATTTTTTCCCTTCCAGTGCTATCTGATCTGTGAGAACTGCTGCGTGATGGTGAAAAAGACGGCTGTGAGAACTCATAAAACTGGTTCCACTTAGTTGACATCAACCACTGAAACAGAATTGGGCTCTGATGCTGATAACACAAACGTTCCAAATGTTAAGGGCGATTCCAGTTCCGGTTCGTATCATATATGCATATACACTTTAAATTTTCAGAGTGATCTGATGTTACTTCATCACAGTCTATGCCACTATTTTTTCTAAAACGATGTAGGATCGCCAATATTTCCATTAGGTGATCTTAAAAAAATGTAGAAAAAAAATTATATTGGCTGATACTTTTGCTAAAACAATAAGAATCGAAATAGCCCTCACAAAGAAATACTATTACCAGAATTAATCATATAACTAAGAGGCTCACAGCGATTGCCAACCTAGAAAACTCATGTTATTTCCACCAATGCACTCGCTCAACCAAAATTGCATTCTATTATATACAGCAAGCAACCACAGTAATAAAATAATAAAGTCCAACTACAAAAACTCAAAAACAATTCATTTGAATTGTCCATCAATCAATTTAACTTTACACAAACAAACCAACTATAACATCAAGTTCCAAACCAACCCATATCATTAGATTTGCATATTAACAATCATATATTCGTAACAAAAAATATATATGTAACACATTCCGCCCGTAGGGCGGGTCGATCCTAGTATATATAAAACTACCACTTGGTTGTATATATAATCTAGGGTCTGTCCGGGTTACGTCTGGAGTTTTTGTTTAAATTTAAATGTTGATTAAATATGTTTATTTTATTTATAAATATTATAGATATTATAAGAATATAAGTTACTAAACAATTATAAAATTATTTTAAATTATTTATTGTTTTGTTTTACACATTTCAAAATTTTTACTATCCATTTTTTTCTTGTAATTAGAAATTATATATAAGGTGATGAGTAGAATAAACAAAAATTATTAAGTTTAGTTATGGTGTTTAATTTGTTGAATTGTATAAATGTTTAATTTCACTCAAAACTGTTTTTGAATTTTGTTTCCAATTAGTATCCAAGTAGTTTAATGGACCATCCCCTTAAATCTACAACCCTATATTTTTAAATTTTATTTTTCATATTTTAAGATAAAAAGCTTCTACTAATCGGACCTGTTATCTAAATATCTCTTACTTATATATGTTTTAAGGTAAAATATTGTAAAATGCATAACCAATTAAATTGATTCACCAAATAATAGATATAAAAACTCAAATGCATATAATATGTGTATTCCATATGTAAATTTGAAATAACAGATGGATATTACAAATAGCAATTTTTTTTGAGAAACCCAAATTTCAATATTTTTGCCGGATTTCGGACCTTTGTAATTCCAATAAATAATTATCATAACAAAAGAAGTATCATTTTTTAGCAAAAAAAAAAAAAAAAAACAAAAGAAGTATCATATCCTTGTTGACTTGAGTAATTACTTATCAGCTATAGCCTCTTCGTACGTAATGCATTGAGTAGGGAGACGAATTTATATCTTTTTTTCCTGAGACAAATTGTTTTTTTGGACAAACTTTGGAGGCAAATTTCTCTATTCCAAATTAACCGTAAAACACTACTCCCCATTTATATGCACATTTGACCAAGTAAATAATGCACAACCGAGTGCCAAAAAGAAAAGAGATAAAGAATGCACGACTGAAAAGAAACCACATAAAGTTAGATGAATTGAACTTGATAACCGAGCTTCTCGCGTCTTAATTTTGGTTTGTAGTTTTGCATGTCGGAGATAAAACTTGCAAAAGCAAGAGACAAAAATCAAATATGTAAAAGTAATGCGTAAAGAGTTTTACAAACCTACAAAACTAAGAGACAATGTCATATTCATAAGATTGACAAAAGAAAAGATAGAAGGATGCATCAAATATCTTGCCAAAGGTCATCATCGGACAGCAGTATCACTCTAAAGACAAAGACTGTAATGTATGTGGCTCTTGATGAAACTGGCCAGACGGCAATATATACAGATTCTCGAGTATTTTTGATTCTGTTTGTGTGCAATTCCAGATAACAAAGGCACAGAAGATATTCTCAAATGGCATCACACTCTCCTGAGCCTCGAGCAATTAACCTTTCCCAAGATCACTTGATGTACCAGATATTAAGACCTGAGTACAGCAGACTCGGTCATACATAATTGCTTTCCTTTTTCATACTCTTGTGATCTGCTTTACATAAACATCTCGTAATCAAACATGTCAGCTGTAGGTGAACGTATGACAAAAAAAGACACGTTCCCTACGATCAGTTAATTAACCCAAAATATGTACACAAATTTTAAATTACACAATGCAAACAAAACCATCAATCTATAAGAATCCGACTCTTGTCACAGTTGTCAGAAATGTTTTTTAGGCCACAGATCGATTTAAGTGAAATACCAGTTTAAAAGTCGTTCTTAATAACCCATCTCCTAACACACCACTTAGCTGTTGCATCAACGGTGGAGTCTCTTGATCATGGAAGAAGACATATTCGAACTGTCTCCTCCTACTGATCCGCCGTTGAAACATTTCTCGAAAAATACATTCTGCTCCGTTACAGGTCAACATGATACCAGAAGAGCTCGTTTCAGGTTAGCGATCATCATCGGTCCAGAGAAAGCAGCAGGATTGAAACAGTTACCAACGCGTTACGATTACGTTAACACCATGAATTAGTATATTGTAATAGATACAAAGAGAAGATGTGTTCAAAGAAAAGCAATACTCACATCTATTTATACCGTTTACACCGCCTTTCAGATCTAAGCAAGGCATCAAAGACGAAGACGAATCGTGGAGGAGCGAATCAATGGGATTAAACACAAAGCCATTAATCAAACTGTTTCAGATCGCGAGAAAAATCTCAAAAGTCACAGACGTGCCGTCACAACTGAAAGTTTTAGAGATTAATGAGAGTTTAGAAAGTTTATGAGAGTTTGTGTGTTGAGATTAAGAGAGTTAGTAAGAACATAAACAAGAGAATGTAATGAGATTGAGAGATAGTGATGGAGGAAAATTTTTCTTAGATTGATTTAGCATCTTCAACTCATTTAAATACATAATAGAGAATGATTAAACAAAATGTAACATCCCGGGTTTGTGATACATGGAAAGGCTTAAGAGAATTGATTTGGCTACCTATATCACCAAAGTTGACTTATCTTTTCCGGAGCACATCCTGAAAGAACTCCAGGGTTAAGCGTGCTTGAGCTGGAGTAGTGGAAGGATGGGTGACCTATCGGGAAGTGATTTGCGATAGCGTGCAAGTGAGGCCAAAGCATGGGAAAAGGTCGGGTGCTGATTGCAGGGTCAGTAAACAATGATTTCGAACCTTGGAAAATTAACGGACCGACCGTCGGACAGGGATGGGGCCCACGAGCCCGATTGAGGGATGGGTGACTCACCGGTAGGGGCGGTCGGGGCGTTATAAGTGGTATCAGAGCTGGTTAGCCACCTCAATTCTGACCTGAGGGGCGTATTGAGACCTGTTGTGAAGCGCAACGAGGACGTTGCGTTCTTTGAGAGGGGGTGAATTGTAACATCTCGGGTTTGTGATACATGGAAAGGCTTAAGAGAACTGATTTGGCTACCTATATCACCAAAGTTTACTTACCTTTTCCGGAGCACATCCTGAAAGAACTCCAGGGTTAAGCGTGCTTGAGCTGGAGTAGTGGAAGGATGGGTGACCTATCGGGAAGTGATTTGCGATAGCGTGCAAGTGAGGCCAAAGCATGGGAAAAGGTCGGGTGGTGATTGCAGGGTCAGTAAACAATGATTTCAAACCTTGGAAAATTAACAGACCGACCGTCGGACAGGGGTGGGGCCCACGAACCCGATTGAGAGATGGGTGAGTCACCGGTAGGGGCGGTCGGGGCGTTATAAGTCCGGCACCGTGTTCGTGACGTCGAGACGAGTCCGGAGCAGGAAGATCAGCCTTTTATGTGACAACCCGTCCTGTACGTCGGACAAAGTCTGAAGCTTCCATCTTTCTTCTTCACAAACAATACTGGTGCTCCCCAAAGCGATGTACTAGGTCTGATGAAACCTTTACTCAATAACTCTTCCAACTGCTTTTTCAGTTCAGCCATTTATGCTGGCGCTAAACGGTATGGAGCTCGTGAAACCGGTGCTGTCCCTGGTTCCAACTCAATAGCGAGAGCATCTCCTCTGGCTGGCAGTGGCCCCTTTAAAGCCTCAAATACATCTTCGAACTCCCCAACCACTTCAATGTCTTGTAGTTGGTGGTGTTCATCATTCTTAACCATCGAAATAGTCGCTAGGAATCCCTCCCCTCCTTCCTCCAATAGTTCTTTAGCCTGCATCATGGAGACAACTGAGATTCCCCGACCTGCCTGAATACACTGAAAGGTGATCTTTCCCTCTTCTCTAGGAATATGGACTTTTGCTCTCGGGCAATCTACCACTACATGATATCGTGTCATCCAATCCATTCCAAGTATAACATCATAGAAATTCAGCTCCATCAGTTTTCTTAATCAGAAGAAAATGAGCGGACTTGGTAAGTCGATCCACAATAACCCAAATAACATTCTTCCCACCAATTGTAACGACCCGGTTTTTACAAACTGGTATTGGAATTCGGTTTTGATAATTATTGGACCAAGACATCCTAAATCATTATTTCTTAGTGATTCGTGTAAACCATATCCTTATATATTAAATGGTTATCCTAAGTCTCGTCCTAAAAACCTAAAGCTATGGTGCCGTCAATGGAGATTCAGCCATCCCGTGTCCATCTTCTTCTCCATCACCAGCCACCTTTTCTCATCAAATAAAGTTTGTTTCATCTCTGGAGAAGAACCATGATCGTTGTGATTGGTGTTGTGGGAACTGCCCAAGACGAGATGACGAGATGAGAAAATGAAACCTGAGCCGTCACGGTCCGTCACGACTGGCCATAGATCTGCACTGCCATGATTCACAAGTCACCGGAGCCACCATCTCATCATCACCAACCACCATTGAGTTGCGCCCCTGTGAACCTAAAGCCACCAGACGTGTGTCCTATAGCACCAGGGATACTTATGTGCAGCAGAGATTTCATCATTTCTTAAGCTAAAGAGAAGAGATGGATACATCAGACCCATGGCTGAGGAGTGGTTTTGCGAGAAAGTTTCTAGTATGATCCAAGGGGTTATAGGATGCGAGTTATAAATCTTTGGATAGATCTCGTTTCCAGGAATCTGTAGAAACAAAGGAAATCAAGATCGGAGTTGTACACTAAAAGTTATTGACGTTGCTTCTTGGTCAAGAATAAGCTTAAGCTGTTGCGATTCAGAGACAGTTCCGACCAGTCTCAGCGTAAAGGCGAAATGGTCAACCTAATCAAAAGCTTTCAGTCTGAAATCATGTCAGTAACTAGTCTACCCTTTTATATTTCATCTCCAACAAGCGGATTATCATTACGAGTTATTTCCTGAGAGTTATGTTTGTTTTCGTGAGAGGTGTTGGTGCAGTTTGCGTTTGCGACCAGCCTGGAAAAGAAGCTATTTTGGATATTCAAATGCTGCCTGATCGTAGTAAACTCGGTGTCTATGGATAGAGGACACACATGACTACATTATGACCGGAGGGATCAAATATTTAACGGTCGGTTCTTGAGTTATTCATCTATTTCAGAGAGTTTCGGAGTTGCTGTTTCAGAGCCATTAAGGTCATTTGGTATTTTATCAGGTTTCTCTAGAACCCGTGGCAAAGGTGAGGGTCTACTCCGTAATTCCCGTACCAGTGTAGAATTCTTTCTATCGTAGTTTAGATTTCGAAGCATGAATTGAGTCTGTTTGAGTCGTATTTGGTAGTTAGTTCATTTATTGTAAACCGGAATTAGGGGTCTAGAGGATTCAACTATTGTTTGGATTGTGTGATGCTGAGTTATGAGATATATATATACATATGTACATAGTTATGAGTAGGGACTATGTGCGAGGGCGGGGGTTCAGTGATGCCTGGACTAGCGACGCCACTGTTGGGCGGGGGCTCAGAGACGTCTGGGCTAGCGACGCAGCTTGTGTGGGGCGTAGTGCAGAGACGTTTGCATTGACGCAGCTTTGTTGGGCGGGGGTACAGAGACATACTGTACTAGCGACGCAGCGTATGTATATCCGTATGAGGAGATGCGGGGTGTGTGGTTTAGCTATGCACTATCAGCGCATTGTTTGTGATGTGTGATGCTTTAGGCGTCTTGTTTGTTCATGTTAGAGCTAAAATTCTATAGTGGGAGTTCTATTTACTCAAGTCAGTGTGTTGCGTGGGTAGCATCCCATACCTCACTGAACGATTTCCCTGTCGTTCATCTTTTTTCTTTCCCCCTTTCAGGTTAGACTGACGGGCAGGAGTGATTGCTATTGGATTGGTGCTTTTGGGAGTTTTATTTATCTATTTTTCCAGACTTGCGGTTTTATGTTTTATCGATATTTTCGGGATTTATTTTATTACTTGGATTTAATGTTAATTATTTTTGGATTATGATGTTGGAGTTATTTACGAAGAGTAATAAATGGAGATTTTAAGACATTATTATTTATTATGTTATTTTGAGAAATACAGGTGTTACACAAAGATTAACTTAGAGGCAAGTGGCTTGATGGGACAAATTTAGGCTCTAAGATTCAAGTTCAAATCCACTTCTCTTGCCTCCAATGAATTCACAAGTTTTCTTCTGGCATGTTACTTTTGAAGTCTGGCTGCCTATCTTGGCTCTCAAGTCTGGCAGGTTACTTCTTGCGTCTGGCTGCCTACCTCTACTCTCAAGTCTGGCATGTTACTTCTTGTGTCTGGCTGTTAATATCTGCTTCATGTCAACATTCCCCCTCAAGCTTGACCATGTGAAACAAAGCTGGACCATGTGAAACAAGTCAAGCTTTGAAGCCATGAAGTATTCCCTCATTAAAACCTTAACTAGGTAAAACCCTTTGGGAGAAAACCCAAGTCAAGGAAAAAGAGTAGAGCACTTCATGGAGGAGAGATCAGTGACATGACAGGACTATGAGTACCAATCTTGGGTGGATGAACTCATAAACTTTGCTTCTAGCTGCCTTGGTGAATATGTCAGCTAGTTGATCTTCACTTCTTGTGTAGCATGGAAGAATTACTTGTTGTTCTACGGCCTGTCTCACCTTGTGACAGTCCACTTCTATGTGTTTTGTCCTCTCATGAAAGACTGAGTTGGATGCAATGTGTATTGCCGCATGGTTGTTACAATGCATAGTCAATGGTGTGTTGATCTCAATGCCCAAGTCTCTTAGCAGTCCCTTGATCCATATAAGCTCACTTGTGAGCTTCCTCATTGATATGTACTCTGCCTCAGCACTTGAGCAAGACAGCACCTTCTGCTTCTTGCTCTTCCATGTGACTAGGTTTCCTCTAATGAAGGTGCAGTAGTCTGTAGTTGATCTCTTATCAACTCTGTCTCCAGCCCAATCAGCATCACAATATCCAACAACTTCAGTACTCTTGTTACATGCCATCCACACTCCTTGCCCAGGCGCTTCTCTTAGGTACCTTAAGATACTCTCCACCATATTCCAATGATGTACCTTAGGATCTCCCATGTGTTGACTCACATGATTCACAGCAAAGCACACATCTGGTCTAGTGATGGTTAGATAGATGAGCTTGCCCACCATTCTTCTATATTTTTTGATATCTCCAAATAGTGTAGACTCATACTCACCCTCTCTCAGCACCTTGTATCCTTCTTCTAGTGTTGTCTTGGCCTTTTTACTCTCAAGGTTTCCTGCCTTATTTAAAATATCAAGTGTGTACTTCCTTTGAGATAAGAATAACCTCTCTTTAGAGCGGC
Source organism: Hirschfeldia incana (assembly GCA_026261945.1). NCBI lineage: Eukaryota > Viridiplantae > Streptophyta > Magnoliopsida > Brassicales > Brassicaceae > Hirschfeldia > Hirschfeldia incana. Next base: position 1,160,003 of record JABCMI010000063.1, read on the forward strand.
ATATCTCAATCCCAAGGAAGTACTTCAACTCACCCAAATCTTTGATATCAAATGTATTTTTAAGAAAGGTTTTAGTTGAGCGAATACCATCTTTGTTGCTACTAGTGATGATAATGTCATCCACATAGACTAAGATGACCACAATACCTTGTTTACTAGTTAAAGTGAAGAGTGTGTGATCAGCTTCTGACTTTACAAAGCCTCTTCCATTGAAGGTGGTACTCAACTTATGGTACCAAGCTCTTGGAGATTGCTTTAGACCATAAATTGCCTTCTTTAATTTGAGAACATTTCCTGACTTCACCATGTTCTCAAGACCAGGAGATGGTCTCATGTAGACTTCATCCTCCAATTCTCCTTGAAGAAAGTTATTCTTCACATCCATCTGCTATAAATCCCACTCAAGGTTGACAGCAAGAGACAAGAGAATCCTTATAGTGTGAAGCTTGGCCACTGGTGCAAAAGTGTATAGATAATCTTCACCATATACTTGAGTATATCCCCTTGCAACCAGTCTTGTCTTCTTTCTTTCTGGTTTTCCATTGGCTCCATACTTGATAGTGTAGAGAAGCCGGCTTGTCACTGCCTTCTTTCCTTTTGGAAGTTCAGTCTCAAACCATGTATCATTCATGATCATGGCTCCCATCTCATCTCCAACAGATTCTCTCCAATCCTTGTGTTGTATAGCTTCTTCATATGTTCTTGGAATGTATTCCTGATCCAATTCACTGATAAAGACTTGATGCTCTTCTGGATATTGAGCAAGGGATCATAATGCACTTATTGGATGAGCTACATCTTCAGCATTGAAGTAGACTCTTGTGTTGATCCAGTGTGAAGGCTTTCTGGTCCTTGTAGTCCTTCTCAAAGGTTGTATCTGCTCAGGTTCTGCTTCATTTACTTCACTTGGCTCACCCATTTGTGTCTCAGCTTCTGATATCTCATCTTGATCATGAGATACTGAGCTTTCTTCAGGTGGAGCTTGCGCAGGCTGCTCAGTACTATCACCCCCTTCAGGATCAAAATGAGTGATCTCAACATCCTCCACTGTCTCTTCTACAGCTTGTGTTGGAACCTCTCTGACTGGGGCTGGTGAGTTTTGTAAACTGGTCCCAAGCCTTTCCATAACAACTCTCAGGTTATTGGCTCTGTCTGAGGCAGATTGGGTAAATCCTTGAGCTCTTCCAAACTCTTCTCATTGTAATAGCCTTTTGACTCCATGAACTTAACATCTCTGGATACAAGAACTCTTCTTGTGTCTGGATTGTAGTACTTGTATCCTTTCTGTGTAGATGAGTATCCAATAAACATGCACTTCATGCTCTTTGCCTCTAGCTTGTTTCTTTGCTCTCATGGTATCAATACAAAGAAGGTGCATCCAAACACTCTAAGGTGTTGAATAGATGGTTTGGCTTTGTTTAGTACTTCATATAATGGGACAAATTTAGGCTCCAAGATTCAAATTCAAATCCACTTCTCTTGCCTCCAATGCATTCATAAGTTGTTTTCTGGCAGGTTACTTCTGAAGTCTGGCTGCCTACCTCGGCTCTCAAGTCTGGTAGGTTACTTCTTGCGTCTGGCTGCCTACCTTTGCTCTCAAGTCTGGCAGGTTACTTCTTGTGTCTGGCTGCCAATCTCTGCTTCATGTCAACAACAACGAAGAGGAGAGACGATGATGTTTAATGAAACGTTGTGTTTCTTACGTGTCACAACACCATGATTCGAATTATCTACATGTAATCCTATGTGGAGGGCTCAGGAGAGACTAAATTGTACTTTATATATTAAGATATATAGATAGATAGATTAAAATTATAGATCAAGTGTTCGAGGTTGCCTCTTGCAGGTTTTGGTGATTATCTTGAGGGACCTTTGGGTCCAATAAGGAGAAGCCCAGACATGTTGCGTGTGACCACTGGTGGCTTAGCATGGGATGATCACTAGCCTCCCTAAATGCCTTCGACAGGCTCCGGGCTAAAGCTCCGGTGGACGGTCTTTAGACGATAGCCGGGTCTCTTTCGAAGACATCCGGATACTAGGGTCATCAAAAAATATTATAAATTTTTAAAACATAGCATAGAATTTTCTTATTTAGCACTAATTTATAAATAATATTATATTATTAATTACAAAATTATTTAATATATTATTTTATTAAAAAATAATTATTTTGGTAAAATCTTGTTAGATTCTTTCTCAACATATTTTCTTAGAACTAAAAATATAATTTAAATTTATAGAAAAATGATTTATTATTAATTTTTTTATTGTTTAATTTTAAGGATATATATATATATGTGTGTGTGTGTAAATAATTAATCATGTCATATTAAATTATTAATGAAATGGTTTTTCTATGATTTTGTATGGTAGATATCTATTTATTATTATAAAGAAGTGTTCCTTCCCTCCTGGTGCTGCCACGTCATTAAGTAGGGGGAGGAGAACACGCCACGTTTACATTTGTTTTTTTCGTTTAGTCTGAAATGTTAATGGGCTCGAACGAGAATTTTGGTTCTTTTCTTTTCGTTTATGCTGTTAACGGGCTATAGTGTGCTGTCGCTTTATGGGCTAAGAATCATATTAGTTGGGCTCTACAACACCAAGTAAAACTACGGCTTTTGCATTAGCCTTCTCCTTCGATGGTGGTGACTAGGGCTGGGCAATAAATCCGAGAACCGATCAACTGAACCGAACCCGGTCCGATTAAGCCGGTTTGAATCGGTTTCGGATCTTCTTAATAAACCGAATGGTTCCTGTTTTGTGTTATAATGGGTGTCGGTTCGGATCGGTTTAAAACCCGAAAACCGATTGATTAGATCCAAAACCCGATCAAGACACAACCCTATGTATAACTCAGCCCCTTTGTGACACATATGTTATGAGTTTGAATGCGTCTATTTACGTGTCTGAATTTTTAACGCAACATTAGTAGAACTTCTTCATCTTCAATGTACATATTTTCGCAGATGGAGAGATCAATCGAATTTTGTAAACCAAGATCAATTTGTAGTTTTTGTTGATGTAAACTCGATTCAGAAGAAACAAAGCTCATAAGACTATGAACAATAAATAACATATTTTTTACTTTCTTTGTTGTTTCTGGTAGTCCAAACAAATACTAACTCCTTCACAACATAATAATATTGGAACAACAACGAAAAACTAACATGGTTCTTATTTGAGTCAAACCAAGTACAAATTAGTGTTAAAGAACCGAACAACCGTTTAAGAACCGAAATCCATAAGTATTTCGGGTCTACCTGGTTTTAAACAAAGTTACAAAATCCGAACCGAACCCGACGAGATTCGAACCGAAACCGAACCGATTTTTTTCAATATCCGAATGGAGCTGATTTTCGTAAACCCGAAAATCCGAAACCCGAATGGATCGGAACCGAAACCCGGATGGTCCCCCGATTGCCCAGGCCTAGTGGTGACTGTAGATTCTAGGGTTCCACGTTCCTCAAGCTCCAAATCTTCAGGCTACCATGGAGGTTTTGCAGTGTTGTCTGTGTCAAATATTCGTGTATAATCATTGTGTCGGTCTCCTTCATGTCGTTTCGTTTCTGATTCAACTCCTCTGTTACGTTACTTGATTAATTGGTTCCATTAATAGCGTTCTCTACTCCTTGGACCCACGTCACCACACTTCAATGCTTCTTATCTTCCTTTCAGTCGGTGAAACTTCACCTATAAAAAGGTTCTTTCCATAAACATCATCCTCACAGATCCTACTACAGTCAAAACTTTCTTCTTAGTATAATATCTAAACCATCTACCATTCTTTCTGATCTTAGGTCAGGATGTATCCCCTGAGGAGATGCAGCTGCTCAGGTTTTGGGAAGCCTGGAACGCCAACTGCGATGGCAATCTCTGGATGCTAAGGTGTTTTTGTTCTTTAAACTCATGTTCATCTTTTTTTCTTCTTTTTTTAACACGGCTGTGTTTAAATTCATAGTTATCAGAATTATGCTTTGATATTATATTTTTCCTCTTTGTTCTATGGTTTTGAATCCTGTTGTTTTATGTTTTTCTTTGTTTTTAATTGTTTTCAGGCAACACTCATGTCAGCCAATTTTTTAACCGTCTTGCCACCCAGAGACGACTCTTGGTGGCTGGTTCTAAGTACTCTTGAGCGGCTTTGACGTCACTAGGCGTAATCAGAATTTTAGACTGCCAGACGCTCCTCTATTGATACGGTTCAGTGATTCTTGGCCTTTGTACATTTTTTATTGTGATTGTGGTTATCAATTTATTTTGTTTTCTCTTGAGTTTTCGTATTTCAAGATAGGATCTGGCTATATTTTTGTTTGGGGATCAGTTCGATTCTGATTTGATTGATGTGATGATATATTATCGATTTTAGGGTTACCTAGATCATTTTTGGTTGTATCCATCCATATAACTCATGATTGAATTGGTTTGATGTCTCAGATTGCATGAAGAATGATAACCCCTACTAACATTGACGAAAGTTTACTGTAAGTTCAGTCAATTGTTACTTATTCTTAGATTGATTATGCTATTTTTTTGTTGATTGATTTTGATTGATCGCAGTGTATATATCCTTGGATTGTTATAATTGCTTCAGGTTCTATCATGGGTGGATTTTTTTCCTCTGAGATATAGAACTTTAAGACAATGATGTTAAACTAATTCATTAAGACTTGGCCGAGCTGATCGTTGCAATCAATGTAACCATTAGGAATGTAACCATTAGGAATGTAACCATTAGGGGAAAGAGTGGTAAACATGTCAGTAAGTACTTAATTTCAATCTAGAGATGAGCACAATTTTCGTTTACAATCAATGCTACTTATTACATCTTTGCAGATAGTTTTAGAGCTCTTACTGTCCAAGGAATGGTAACAGCAGAAGATTTGGTATAGGCAAGTACATGCTATTCAGAGATAATACATATATTAGTTTCCTATGAGCCATTTTTGAGTGTTTACTGACAACATATTTCAAGGCTTCAGGCTTACCTCCACTGAGGTGGAGTTTCGAGAAAAAAAAAAAAGTTGGCTTACGATTGTATTTTTTTTTAAGTAAAAGTTTAACTACTTAAAAAATTGGTATGGTTTGTTTCATCAAAAAAAAAAGTAAGCATGGTTTCAAAAAACCAATATTTTGTTATTACAGAAAACTAAAAGCAAGGTTTACATCAAATTTTCACAAAAGGGGATTACAACCAATTTTTGCTCTGTTTTTGGTGAATCTCTCTTATTTAAAGAGTAACATTATTTGAATAATTTTTAACTCGGTCAATACATTTACAAATAATACCACTAGATTGAAAGATATTTTTGTCTTTTGGGTATTGGTCTTAATGAAATCATTAAACTTTTACGACCAGTAGAAATTGAGTTTGTTTATTATTTTTCCTTAATTTTAAGTACCGAACATAAGACTACCATTTTGACTATTAATAAACAATTGTTAATAGCCAATTCTCCATGCAAACCGACTGGTGAAATTAATTTCTTACTCAAAATTGTAAACCAATGCGTTGGAGTAAATAATCCGGCCATTGCATTCTATAATATAAACACAACCCAGTTTAACCGGCCATTACATCTATATCGACATTCTGAATTCATACTGTTTTCCATTAGTTTTGGTGTCGTTTATTTAATTGGTTACTATTTGATCTAAAAACGGTTGATTTGCTGGAAGTGTTTGTTGGAATCAGACAATGAATTTGTATGGAGGTTTATGAGAAATAATCATAAAAAAGGTTAAATGATTGTAGCTGGACCCGGTGAAGGGATGCCTACGTATCCCGAAAGAGGATCAAGCCAATCGTAATTCTACAACAAAGAGTTACAAGTGCTTAGAAGAAAGCATGTAATGTGGTGTTTCTCTCTAGAAATAGAGATAGAGTGGTTGAGAGGCAAAGGGAAGATCCTTTCTAAGGAGAGGATGTCTCCTTATTTATAGAATGATAAGGTCTAGGGTTTCCTAGCAACCTCCTTTTAAATGGGCTGAGCCCATTATCTTATAGGCTTTGTTGGGGGTAAAACTTATGTCCAACAGTTACTATCCATGGTTTCTTAATAATCGTTACCCACACCTGAAGAGGCCAATGATGTGTGTTAGTGTCCAGCTCTAGCAGAAGTTAGAGTTATTGGGTGTTGAGCCTAAATTTAGGTTGCCACCAACATAAACCCAAAAATAGTTGGAAGGTAGTAGCGTTTTTTATTTCTCCCTATAGGGGTATGTTTACCTTACTTATTTTATAAAACCTGTTCATAATTATATACTTTCTTCATGTCCGAGTGCAGGCAGGTGCCAATGATCCCATACTTGCAGAAAACCCGATGGACCCATCACCACAGCCTGCTCTGACTGATGGAGTTGCTAGCGACTGTGAGGAAACAACTGAATCCGAGGAAGGTTGGAAACATAAGATGACCAGTAACGACTAAGTGTTGCATTAATGTAGATTAAATGCTGTCAGCATAGAATGCATACGCAGTTGTCGTAGGTTTTTCTGAGTGTTACTGGAATAAAGCAGTTGTGCTTTTGTTTTTACAAACCAGCGTGACCTGGATATTTTTCTTTTACAGTTGAATTTTTTGTTGAAGTACTTTAATTTTATTAAAATCATTTCTAAGACTTTAGGCCGTAAACTTCAGAGCTTCGTGAAGTCAGATATTTTTGGGTTGACGAGATACAACACGTAGAATTGTTTCTCCCTCTAGAGTTCAACCTCGCCATGATCGCATTCCCAAAATTAAAGCACCATATATGTCTCTTCTAGAAATACACAATCCGTTCGTCGATGTATTTAGCAGTTCAGATTAACCAATTAGCCACAAACTAAAACTTCCTCCTGCATCAAGCTTTAATTGAATCTATGAGGAACATAAAATATTAATCGTAACGCTAATCTCCAGACCGGTCCCTCTACAAGGCAAATTAAATATTGCCTACAAGCCACAGCCAAATATTCTAAACTTAAGGGCATGTCAGGAAACGTTTTCTACAACTTATTTTCATAGTCTTTGGTATTTTTACCTTCGTTATCTATCTATTCTTTCATGTAATATTTGTATGCAAAATTCTTTAGAATACATCACAATATATATATATATATTTTGATAACTATGATGTAATTCGAAAGACTTTTTAGACCCAATAACTAATTACCATAAAACCTGCAGAATCCATGTTTAAGTAGCGTCCCGAGTGGCCAAGAGAAATCAAATCCAAAACCGAAACTCTAGCTGTAATTCTTTTACCACTAAAGCAAGATTACTTGGTTACATTATAATATATTCAAAGAACACATTTCCGTATGTGTGCAATACCCACCCATATGGCCACAGAACAAAACCGTATACACAATAGCAACCTTAATAGCCATTCAAACCCCGCAATATAAACGTAGAGGCAACAAATTGACGACCAAATCAACGTAAAATTTTCATTATAAGTTTTTTAAGAACAAACAAATCCATTTAAGATCTTTCTTTTCATGATTTCTAAAACTACCACCAACATAAATAAAAATTTAATTTTACAAATATTTTTTTTTTCATATGTGATTACCAAGTTCAAGTTTATGAAAATCTACAATAATATATTACATACATCACACGTCAACTTATGAAAATCGACAATAATATAATTATGTACTTTAAAATACATGTATATTTTTGTCGAATATATTAATTAAATTGCAAATATTACATAAATAATTATAAATTTTAACTCAAACAAAATTTTAACAATAATCTACCGTAAAAAATAAATTTAGTAAAAACATGAGATAGTCCATTTAAGTATATAAAATTAAAAGAAAATATGTGAATTTATTTACAAGTTTGTTTCTTTTCTACTAACAAAAATAATAAAAAAAATAATAATTTCACTGGCTTTTCTATGGTTATCTAACTCCAAAAAATCATAAGAAATGGTATAATCCGCATCCAATTCTTAATATATAATTAAAACATATATTACTTAACAAAATAAAATCATCTTAACCTTTAATAAGAAAAAAAGAAAATCTTATTTTGAAAAATAACAATTAACATTTGCTTTGAAAAATTATAAATAACTTTCAGATAACATGGTTTATTTAGTCTTCAAATAAAATAGCAAATAAAAATTTATATTTTTAAATAATAAAAATTTATGTTAAATATTTATTCTAATTACTTAGATTATTTGTTAATTTCATTCCGCCCGTAGGGCGGGCCGACCTAGTTTTTGTATAAAAGATTTAGAAATAAATATCGATACCATGTTCAATGTATTTGTTAAGCACAAGGGCCGTGTGGAACGAAGCCTGAAGTTCTGAAAAATGTAAAGGGAGTTGTGGCATTACGTAACAATGCTATGGATCAAAAATCCTATATATTAGTAATAAAAATATACATTCCATCTTCTTTCAAAAATAAAATATACATTACGATCATTTTGTACCACACATCCTGCAATGTAGTTTTCGACCAATTATTCAATAAAGTAAAAACATTTACTAAAACAATAGATTTTTCTTAATGGAGCAAGTGAAAAACAATTGACCATGTTCCAAAAAAACTCTTCATATAAATCAGAGTGGGAGCAGTGAAGCATACCAAATGCGGAAAGAGGCAGTAGAAGCTTTTTAGTTACCAGAGAATCTTTTCCAATATATTAGAGTGTGATAATGGAAGATTGGGATGTTTTTGAAGATCGCAACAAAAAGCTTGAACTTGTACTCTCTTCTCATCCACTACCACAATACCATGACTACTACTTAACCCAAATCCCTAGTTTATGCATCACAAAAACTCGCAGAAAGTATTGGAAGATCGTACATATAAGATGATATTGATTCTTCCAAAGTCCATATGATCAAACAAGTTAATATGTTAATATAGCTAAGCTGATTAAAAAATAACTAAGCTGACTTATTAATTTATGGCCGTTCTCCAAGTGCAACAATTAGCACTTGATAACGGTTAGATAGCTGAATGGTTACACATAGTCTATCCCCCAACTCGGCCGGCCCAAGGTGAATTCCAAGTTGAGATGAGCTTTCTCCACACCATCCTATTTCCAAAATTTAGAAACATAAAGTTATATAAGTATATGTGAGAGTATGCACATTAACAATAACATTGTTACAGATGTTTAGGAATGTACCTTAGTGATATGATTTATTTCCATGTGAGGATCTGCTTGTGTAGATATGCTCATAGACACTCCCTTAGTGGAAGACCAAGGTGATCTGTTCAAATTAAATAATTAAAATCACGTTTGAGAAATCTACTGATAACTCATATTGTTGGACCCTATGATACACGTTACTACTAGTACCATTCATATTCAAAAATGTTTTATTCAGACGTACTACTTCTTTACTACCATTAATTAAGATATATTTATAATATACAGAATTTAACTCAGAAAATTTAGAATTTATTCAATTTTGACAAAAATAAAGAAGTTAACGGATCTAAAGGAAAAATGGACAATTGCGTTCACATAAGCCCTAGAAGAGAGGGTCATATTCATCAAAATTCACGCATAACCACGGCAAAGAGATTATTTGAATTGTTTATTTTTAAACGAAATAAATAAAAAGTACCTTTGGGTCTTCTGCACAGATGATGAGTTTGGCGAATTTGGGTCAGCATCAGCGTCTTCATTATTATTATTATTGTTGTCCTCTGTCTTCTGCTCTGCCTCTTTCTCCACCTTTCTTTCTACTGATTATTCGCAAGAAAAGAAGAAACAAAAATAAGTAGTACATCTACATTATAAACCAATAGGAATACAAAAACAAGTCAATCTGGTTTTGGCGGAATACCTGATGATCCTTTATCAGTGCATTTCACTGTTCTATACATCTGCATCAACAAACATAAATCCTTGAAAATCAAAACAAAAAAAAGGAACAAATAAAATCGATTCTAAGTTTATTTCAACTTTGCAATCATGTGTTAGCTAGTGGCCCATATATACACTTCCAGTGAAATGCATAAGTGTTAGCATTTTTATGAGAATCCAATAATATTTTTTAAAATCCCTCAGAATAAATATAAAGGTTAAAACCCTTTCTCAAAAAAAAAATATATATATATATATATATAAGGGTAAAAGTAATAGAAATGAACCTGCAAGTGACTCTTGACATGAGCTAGGGTTAGATCCTTCACATTCATCAGCTCCAAGACTGATTTAGGCGTTGCTCCTGAGATAGACAAATAATTCACAAATCTAAACACCTTGATCCCAAACATTTTACTGAGACATAACCTTTGATTATTTCAATAAAAGAAGGAGAATGTAAGCAGAAAAATTAATACTTTCATGGCCTCCAAGAAGTTGAACGGCATGGACGAAATGAGCATGGAGAGTAGAAGTCCATCTCATTCTTGGAGCACGAATGCTTCGTTTAAGACTAACCACTGAAGATGATGTTCTCTTGAAATCTCGACCGTAGATTTGTGGTTGGAACATTTTTGAGCTATGCCTGTGATGATGATGATCAAAGCCTAGGCTCAAGAGATGTTTCTTCAAGAAGCTGTTCTCATGGCTTAACTCACTGAGACTGCTTCCGGAGTCACTGCTTGTGGTGGAGCTCCGATTACTGCTGTGTAGGGGTTTCTCGGCGTGAGAGTTTGGAAGGCTGATCTGAAGAGACAGATCTGGGACTGAGTTTGAACCTCTCATATTGCTTCTTGACTCGAACATGATCACCTCACTACTACTCTTGTCTATATGACTTCTCTATTTAAATAGCGGAGAGCGATATAAAAAGAGAGAAAGATATAACTGCAGAACACTTATGACTTACAGAGAGAGAGAATAGGAGAAGAAGAAAGGCGTGTATTTCTCAATCCTCGTCATTATCTCATTTAAGAAAGGGGAAATGCCATTGTCTTCTATAGGGGTGGGCATTTTACCCGATATCCGAAGTGGCACCCGAACCCGACCCGAAAAACCCGAACTGAAATCCGAACCGAAGTAGCAAAATACCCGAATGGATATTGATTTAGGAGAGATTGGATATCCGAACCCGAACGGGTAATATCCGAACCCGAATGGATATTCGAAGTTAACCGAACTTATGTATACTTACTCTTATATTTTTAGTTTACATCTCTCATTTTGGTTAACATGTTTATGTTGATGCTACACATACTTTAAAATCATATAAAATACATATAATTATGAGAAAAATGATTTGACACTCACTTAAAATGCATGTGAAGTTTTTTATTTCTTATATTAACAAAAGGTACATCTAAAAATCAAAAACAATAATCAAATTAGTGTTTATTTATTTTTGAAATACTATATCCAAATCTATTAATCATTCAATCTATTAAAAAATAAAAAATCAGTAATGTGAAATTAATATTTTCAAATACAGTAAACTTAAAAATGAAAATTTTATTTTTTTTCTTTTAAAATCTAAATATCCGAACCCGACCCGAAATAACCGAACCCGAACTAAAAATATCCGAACCCGACCCGAACTACAGAAATACCCGAACGGATATTGTATCTTTATACCGAAATACCCGAAAATCCGAAATATCCGACCCGAATCCGAACGGGTACCCGAACGCCCACCCCTAGTCTTCTATAAATAAAATACTTATTTTATTTTCTACTACACATTTGTGTGCAATACTTCCTGGCTAATAAAACATCCAAACTTTTTTCAAACAACACCCAAACTTTTTAGTTGACTAAAAGAAATGATTACGGAGTAGCCAAATAGTGTAGGCAATAAACAAAGTTAATAATTATGATATAAGATAATTGTAAATTAGAGAAAATATATTTTTTACGATTATTAGTAAAACTAACTCTGAAAATTAACCTAGCATCCGACAAATAATATGTGATTTAGGAAAACAGCAATATCGTAACATAGATATATAAATCACCATACTTTTTCAGTTTTTTGAATGATACATAGACATACTTTAGTTCAAAAAATAGTGTACCTTGATGGTAAAAAACATACCAGATCAAATAATATGTACGTTGATGGTAAAAACCAACAAAAATTTGATGTTTTTTTTTTTCAAAAATTTGATGTTATTTAACAAAGCATTTCAAACTAATATTTTTATTTGATTTCAAAGCTACGAGAAATGTGAAGTTATTTTTTTGCAAACCAGAAATGTAAAGCTGGAAATTTTATACTCTGTAACCAATACTCTTTCCATTTCGTTTAAAGTGTCATTTGAATTTTTTTCACATATATTAAAAAAAATATATTAAAATTTATACTATATCCTCATAAATACACTTATGTTTAGTATATATTATTAATACATTAAACTCATGAGTTAAAATTGGAAATTTGTTTAAAATTATGCAATGAAAATGTAAAATGACACTTGCATATATGAAACAAACAATTAAACCTAGAAAGATATTGATATTTATTTTGATACGAAGGGGGTACTACATTGGTAAGTTATAAATTAAAATAGAAAATAATCTAAATACTAAATTGGTATTTCACAAATATGACATTCTGTGTAATTATATTAAACAACGTATCTTTTGATTTATGAAAAAAACACTACTATATTATTTTCATTTTTTTTAAAATACAGCTATTATTAATAAAAACCATTACATATGAAGTTGAGCCACATAGTTCCCTTTTTAGAAGGCTGCCGGCTAAAAGGCAAATAACAAAGCAAACAAAATGGAAATACATGTAATGTATTTAGATAAAACCGAACCATACTGCTGCGATTGACTTTGGTGAATACTGAATAGAGAGGAAGAGTCATCAACCTCGACCAACACTATTTCCACGGCCTCGGTCTCCACGGCCACCTCGGTTACGACCTCGGCTTCCACGTCCCTGACCAAAAGATTGTGTTGACATTTCAACAGCACTACATTCACAGAGACAACTAAGAATAATAGATTACAAAAAAACAACTAAGAATAAAGAAAAGTTAGAAGATTATGACAGACAGCGCAACTTTTGATTAGTGGTTAAAAAGGTGAAACCAAGCAGAGGGAAAGAGGGTGGGTGTGATAATTAGATAATGAGTACCCTATGATTTGCATGTTTTATTATTTTACATAAAATAAAATACTTTTAGATTTCCGATGCTAAAAAAGATATGTTTTAAAAGTTCTGCCTCTTAGGGTTTGATGGAAAATATATCAGAGTTTTGCATTTAATATTTCTTACAATCCTTCATACTGAAAAAGCAACTGCGATTTTGTCATGGGGATTCTTGTTTGAACACCAAATATCTCCAAAAGGAAAATTTGGTTAGCTTTTCGCAGGTGAAGAAAGATAAAGACAACTAATTACTCCAATCGAATTACTTGCATTTACTTGTCTTTATCTTTCTTCACCACCTAAAAGCTTCATAAAGTTCTTATTCATACGATACGTTGGAAAATAATCTGACTTACATCAGCATCATCAGCATCTTATTGTTGTGTTTCATAAAATTTATGTACTGATTTAACTTACCGAATCAAAATTTTGTATATCAAACCCAAATTCATTAAATATTTAAATTTAATATAATAATTGTACAATTAGATATATTAACTATATACTATTAACTCTGAATTTTGTAATTTCCTGAATTCAGTTACGCATTCGAACCACACAAATTCCAAACTGATCTGAACGAAATTTGGTTATATTGGGGACTTGTTTTATCAAAAATGAAATGCAAACCGAAAAAAACTAAAGAGGCTAATGCCATACTGTAATAATAATAAATGTGAAAGTAAATAAAAAATAAGATAAACTAAAAAAAAAACATAGTAGTTGTTTACTTTTTGTCTGTGTTCAAGTGTTCAAGAAAATGTTAAAAAAGTAAGTCTTATAAAATCGCAGCGATATCTTCAGATAGTAACAATATTGTAATAATAAATAATATATTTTATATAATTCATAAATTATAATAACTAATATGTTATATAATAGAATCCTATGAAAATAAAATAATATATATTTTATCATTTGTAAGTAATAGTAATGATATTTGATATATTTTCATAATTTATAAACACCTAAACCGACTAATTGATAACTGATACTTAGACGTTGTTTCTTTTACTTAGACGTCCGTTTAGTCGTTACGTACTAGACTTTGAGTGATCACCCACTTAGCGTTTAACGATTTTTTTTTACTTAACACTAGTTTTTGTACAATTGCTATAGAATATCCACACCTTAAAGGAAATAAATTACCCCTTTAATCAATCTCATTTTTGGGTAAAACTTTTATATTAATATATTCACAACATTTGAAAACTCCAAAAACAAAAAGCAATACAATTTGATCGAATTGCGTCGTATACTTATACTGCGTGTCTCATTATTCAAGGCGCGAGATTAATGGGTTAGCATCGAAAAGGCCGAAGTGGTAATATACGATGGAATATTTTTGAAAGATAATTTCCTTTGTTATTGATAGGGACACCTTTTTAATTTTTCGTGTTTTATTATTTAATTCATTAATTTATATCTTCATCCTTTTGTTTCTTTGCTCGCCTTTCATTGTTGACACTTCTCAAGGCTATTTTTTTAGTTTACAAAAAAGGCTACTTTTTAGGAAAAAAAAATCTGGAACGATCAAGGTTTGCTTTGCTATTGAAAATAAGAAACTATTGTACTTATAGATAAATTATTTTGTTGAATATTAACTATCTTCTTCTGCAAATTGAGAAGGGAAAATTCAGCACCATTTGAAATTAACGGAACATATTATATATAGATAAATAGTAAAAAGTAAAAAACGAAATTCAACATTCAAAAGGCCAGGATTGGTAGCCATGTGACACTGGTTACTGTTGACTACGTACATATTTAACATGTTCTATAATGATTTGAATCATTAACATATAAAAGTAGGAGTATTAAATATAACCGTATGAATAGTTCTCTTTGATCTGTATATAAGGTTTAAGCAAATAATCACGAGCTGTCAGTGATTTCATTGATTATTTGTGAATTATATATTTAACCGAAAATTGACGGGTTACATAAATAAGATGCATTGATGTGTACTATAAACCATTGCTATGTCAAGCATTAGCATTAGCATTTGCAGATGCAACTTGCAGATGTAACTATAGTGCAACCATTAATATACTAAATCCTATAGATGAATACGCATGTGGTGTGTAATACAGTCAAATGTCCCTTCTATATTTTACTTTTTATCAACGCATTTTATCATAAATTATTAACATATTATAATAAACTAAGAATTCTATTATCCATATTTTAGAAAGGTTTGTATCATTCCCACGTACGTCATCGAGCTCATACCTCGTTTTCGCAAAACCCCATGGAACTTCAACTATAGAAAAATATTTTCCGTTCATGTAATTCCAAATTTTGCAGCTATCATAGTAGCTAGTGATTATCGTTCTACAGGTTTATGGGTATCGTTATTAGAGGCACCATATATATAACAGCGGAATTCACGTTGCTTTTAAATTTCTAGGAGTTAGAACACATTTCAGCTTCCAATCTCCCACCTACAAAATTATATCTAGCCAAAACTAAAACTCGTTTCATGAAAAGTATTCAATATTTTGGAGTGCTTTTATGTGGTTGGACTTTTGCAGAGAGATATAGATACATAAAACATCTATCTATTGATGACATTAATTTGATGAATGTATATATATTTTTAAAACATATAGTAATTGCTGATTATAAATTAATGAAATTGAAAAGCTTTAGATTGATTTATTTCTGTTAAATATGAGAGAAAACACAAAATGTTGACTACTATGTGTTATATCTCTAATACTATCAACATACTTTTTGGTAACAATAAAAGTGTAGTGAACTTGAAACAAGACAATTACACATAATGTTTTTTCGTATTTTAACATGCTATCTCGTTAGTTGACAAAAAAAAACATGCTATCTCGTTTTATTTAAATGTATATACCCTTGTTTTCTTTCTTTTTTTTTCTTTTTTATAGCCTTGTTTTCTGAATGAATGGTCTATGTGTGTACATTTTTTTTTAATTATTTGGATGTGTTATGTTTAGTTTCTCAAAGAAAATTTTATTGAGTGATGGCAAATTTTGAATTCCAACACATTTTTTTTGATATCAGAATTATATTTACATTGTTTTTTTTGTCAACAAATTATATTTAGATTGTTAACAATCATTTTCCTAAGAATTACAGACGAGCTAGTAATTTTGTTATGGAAGCGAATTCAAATCAAAGAATCAGCGTCTGTATGATTAGCTAGGCGCACGTACGAAGCATGTATGCTACAACCTGTACACGTGCCTGGACCCATCGAGATATATTCCGCAGATTAAGACTTACATTATTAGTAAATAACTGTGTGGACAATAATAATTACATATTGACATATTGTGGACAAGTGGTTAACAGAGTTTAAGAAAAACTAGATTTTGATCCGCCCAACCGGGTGAGTTTTCGTTTTCACTTATTTTTATATAAATTTTTTGTTTTTATTTAATTTTGTATTTATTTATTTTTATATAATTGTTTTATAGTCATTTTCAAAGATATTGTAACATGAGACAAATATAGATAGTTTTGAAAAAAAACTAATCTTTTAGCTTCATAGATTTATATGGTTAACTTAAAAAAAATAAATATAATTTTTAAATTTAATTAACATATAAAAATATTGAAATAGTTAACATATAGAAGTATAAAAATTATATTATATCTTTTTAGTTTTTACTATCTATAAATTAAATGGATTATCAATTTTTTAAACCTAATTATTGCAAGCCTAATAAAAATTTCTGATAAGCCCAAAATCAAAAGGTAACTAATATTTGTCCGGGAAAAAAATTGATGTAAACCTAACTAATTTTGTAACTTCATATTGGGTGTATTGCGGCTTTAGAGTTTCGAGTTTGTGGTGGTGAAGGATATTATTCACCTTCCGACCTGTATTTATAGCTGTCTAGTTATTATAAGGGTATATTAAGTATATTCTCTGAGACTTATAAACAATACTGTTATGGTAAAAATAGTTATTAAGGTGACTTTATTTTGAATATTGTGAAGAAATATAGGATAATATCACATAAACTCTAGGCAACAATAAATATTTTAAACCAAATGAGTCGAATATTCTCTAGTTTTGTTGAATTTCGAAATTGATATGTATTATATCAAAGATATTTTTTTTTTAATCTTTCAAAAATCTATACATTTTTAAAGTAGATTTGTTTTTGATTAGTTATAACTGAATATGAGTTGATATTTATTTAATTTGAATATTAAGAGAATAAATATTTTGTCCATTCTCGAAAATGCTTGGAATATTCTATATTTTTGTTCATTTTCGAAAATGATATGTATTATATCAAAGATCATATTGAAGAACTTCATAGAAGAAGAAGTAAAACAATGAAACTGTATCAAGTGATCAGAAAAAAGTTTTGCAAATAAAGGGAAACTGATCCAGCCACCATGTACACCAAGAAGCAACGAAGCTGTTGCTTTAAAATAAGTTGCTGGACTGTGATGAATTATAATTGAAGTTCTGCAAATGAAGGGAAATTGATTAGGCCATGTTCACCAATAAGCAACGAAGCTGTTGCTTTCAAATGAATTGATGACTTTGATGAATTATAATATAATGATGATGTCGTACTTTTCTGATTATTATTCATGATTTTTTGGTAGGTTTGGTTACTAATAGCTTCATTTTGGTATAGTAGTCAATTGACTATAGTTTGGTTTTGGTCTTGGAGAAATTATGGTTGTTTAGTAAAGTTAAATGAATTTCATATTTTTAATATGAAAATTAATAATGATATGTATATAATGTGACCAAGTCTAGTAAGTAGTCCATTTTTTAAAAACATCACACATAAATGAGAAGTCATGACTTCTGTTTTAATATAATAGACTAGATTTTGACCCGCGGTTTCAAACCGCGGGATAATTTTTCAAAACATTCCAAATTCATTTGATATTAATTTATCTACATTTAGATGTTATAAATGAAACATTATTTTGAGTATTTTAAAATTCGTCCCGACCCGCTGTTAAATAGACAAATTATGTGGTCTCATATGTAATCCAATTTAGTTTTCAGTAAAAGATTATTTAAAATTCCTATAAAACTCATAATTGCAGCTAGTATGCAATCCGGTTTAACTTAAATTATTATAGTTTAAGTATTCTAACATATATTCATGAATGTTTATATGAATAATGGATATATAATGAAAGCGATGTTTCAATTTTAATACAATTTTTTTGTCAAAATAAATTTTAATCTTGGTGTAAGCATGATGAATCAGTATTTAAGGATCAACAATTTATATACGTCTATTACAGTTTAATGATTTTTGTTTGTAAATATAATTTTCATTTATTTAGTAAGTTTTTTTTTGTTATTCACATGTTATTAGATTTTTTTATGACTTATTTTAAATTTAAAGTTAATTTGTAAATATTTTTTAATTTTAATTTTGATTTATATTTTTATTATATATATAATTATATTTTACAACAAATTAAACTATTGACTCATACTCGTTTGCATCAATTTATGTTTTAACGTAGTACTGTTTTATGATATAATTGTGTTAATATATTTGTTGAATTAGTTAATATTTGATAAATATATTATATGTGTCTGAATAACCCGTAAAACTATGTTCATAAAAATATCAATAGTAACATGATTTATCGTATACTAAGTATTAATAGTATCAAACTATTACTATTTTTATCATATATTTATATATATATATATATATATATATATATATATCCAATTTTAATACTCCAGCTATAAGAATTATATTTTTATATATTTAGTGAGGGTCTTGAAGAATTTTTTTTTTTTGCATTTGAATTAATATATAGCTATAAGAATTATATTTTTATATATTTAGTGAGGGTCTTGAAGAATTTTTTTTTTGCATTTGAATTAATATATAGCTATATATACAAATTATAGACATATGTTATTATTTATTACATTAATAACTAAAATATAATTAATTTATTATTAAATTTCGTTTTAATATTATTTAAATTCATTAGTTTTTTTTTGGTAGGATTTAAATTCATTAGTTTAAAAATAATAATTGATTAGTTAGTTAGCTCCTTAATTTTAGACATGATGTATATTTAATATTATTAAGTTAAATATAAGTAGAAATAATAGGGAAGTTAAATATAGGAAAATAATATAAATAAATGATATGGACCAACCTAGACTACTTGTAAGTAGATAAAAATTGCTTCTGTTTTAATAGTATTGATGAGAGGAAAAAGAGTGGTTATTCGTAGTGAGAGAGTAACTAAGAGTTGTAGCACAAAAAAAGGAGTATTTAAGAGGTTAAAGGACATATCAGCTCGCGACACCAGCAACCATAGATCTCCATCAAACTATGACCTCATGCTAACTATCCATGAATTGAAAATTACAAACCTATTTTTTCTGAATTAATAGTTCGAAACTTAAGTATCCACAAATAATGATTTTAATTGGTTTCATTTGTTTTAATTGGTTTACTATGCACCAAAGATCTTAAAATCAATAAAACCAAAATTACAAATCAATTATACAGAAGTTTTTTTTTTAACTAAAATTAGAAAACAAAGATACATCACCAATGAAACTGATAAAAATTATACAAAAATAAGATTTTGGTTTCTTTTAACCGATTTTAAGATTTTTGGTTAAGGGTAAACTAATTAAAACCAATAAAACCAATTTAAACCATCGTATGTCGGTAATTAAGTTTCGAACTATTGATTCAAGAAGAAATAGGTTTGAAAATTTCAATTCGTGGGGATCTAACATGAGGTCATAGTTTGGTGGAGATCTGATGCTATATGATAGTTTTCGTGGTTAAATAAATTGTCAACCCAACAATATTATATGCTTCTAACTTTTTTGTCTTCATTTTGTGGTTGTCAGAAAATAACAGAGGACTTACATAAAACAGCATATCTATATTATAAGTTTTAAGGTACAATAAAGTTAAAAGAAAAAGTTCTTAGGTACATTAGAAAATAGAGTAGTGGATGTAAACAAAAACAGAAAAATATGAATTTTCTTGACGCTTGTAAGAGTGTTCGTGGGTAAATGAAAACATGCATAAAAATATGAAGAAATTTCCTGAGGCTAAACATACTGATCGTGATGAAAAAGGAACACAAAGAAATTTCATCAGTGAAGGAGCCATACAAGCTTCAGATAAAGAGTCTTGTTCCATGAGGAAAGTTTATTTAGGCCCAGACCACCTTCTGATTTCGGTAAACAAACATAAGTCCAAGAAACTTTTTCAGCTGTTTTTTTGGTGATGTTGCCATTCTATAAGAATCTGGAACACAAAGATTCAATAGCTGAAATATAATATAAAGTGTGTGTTTATTCATCAACCAATATAGGTATTTATACAAAGAGGATATTGTAAGCTCATAAGGAATTGGAATATTAACATTCTCTTAATTTCCTAATATTAGGAATATATCTATATCTATAATCATCCCTTTACCCCCCCTCCCCCCCCCCCCCCCTCAAGTTGGTAATGACATATCCAGAATTCCCAACTTGGACAACAAGTGATGAAATGTCGGGGTCGGCAAGGCTTTTGTTAGTAAATCCGGAGGCTGATTCTTGGTAGTAATGTGCTCAGTAGTAATAAGTTTCTCTTGAACCGCATCTCGAACATAGTGACAATCATTCTCGACATGCTTTGTACGCTCATGGAACACCGGATTCTTTGCAATATGAAGTGCAGATTGACTATCACAGAAGAGTCGCATAGGCTTGGGGTGAGGAAAACCAAAGTGAAGAAGAAGACGCTTTAACCATTTGAGCTCACAAGTTGCATCCGCCATTGATCGATACTCTGCCTCAGCTGATGATCGAGACACAGTACGTTCCTTCTTAGTCTTCCAAGATACAAGAGAATCACCAAGGAGAACGACATATGCACTAAGACATTGTCGCGTAAGGGGACAAGCAGACCAGTCCGAATCAGAGTAGGCGGTGAGGCTCAGGTTAGCATCAGAAGATAGCATAATACATTGGTCAGGACATCCTTTCAGATAACGAACCACCCGTAATGCTGCGATCCAGTGATCTTCCAAAGGTTTGTGCATAAACTGAGATAAGATATGAACAATGTAGTTCAGTTCTGGCTGAGTATAAGTAAGATAAATGAGGCGACCCACCAGACGCCTATATTTGCCTGGATCCTGAAGGCTCGGACCTTTAGCCAAAGCAAGTTTGTGGTTAAGTTCGGTAGGGACAGGTGCTGGTTTTGCACCAAGTAAGCCACACTCCGTAATTATATCTAGAGCGTATTTTCTCTGCGACACAAAAATTCCTGCAGGATCTCGTGCAATTTCCAAGCCAAGGAAGTATTTTAATTTGCCCAAATCCTTCATCTTGAAACACTTATTTAAGTAGTTCTTGAATCGTTGGATAGTGGCAATATCGTTTCCTGCAATAATAAAATCATCCACATAGACTAGAATATGCAGACAAATATTAGCTTCTAAAAACGAGAATAAAGAATAACCCTTATAGCTTTGCACAAAACCAAACGATTTTAGAGCTTTGCTAAGTTTTTCAAACCAGCAGCGAGGAGACTGTTTAAGTCCATATAAGGACTTCCAGAGACGGCAAACCTTCGAAGGATCACTAGTTTTAAAACCAGTAGGAAGTTCCATGTAAATTTCTTCCTCGAGATCCCCATCTAGAAAAGCATTGTGAACGTCCATCTGATGGATCTCCCACCTTTTAGCAGCTGCAAGCTTGAGCAAAAATCGAACTGTGTTCATCTTTGCCACTGGCGCAAACGTATCTTTGTAATCTAGACCCTCTTTCTGTCGGTTTCCACGAGCCACAAGTCTAGCTTTAGGTCGTTCAAGTGTACCGTCAGCTCTGTATTTATCTGAGTAAATCCAGCCACACCCAATAGCCTTTTTTCCAGGAGGTAAGGAAGTTACATCCCAAGTGTGGTTTGCTTCCAAAGCTGTGACCTCGGATTTCATTGCACCATTAAACCGAAGATCATTGACTGCCTCCTTATACGTTCGTGGGACGTAATTAGTAGTGATTTTCGCCAAAAACGCCTGATGTTTAGCATTAAAGACAGATGTAGAGGAGTAGTCAGTAATGGGATATAGTGTCTTACCTGTGACCATTGGAGGAGAACCCTGATCTTGCGTAGTGTGAACGTGAGAGGGGTTTGTAGTTGCAGCATTAGTAAGAAAATTCTTCAATAGGACTGAAGGTTTCTTGGTTCAATGACCACGGCCTAGAAGATCAAGAAGACCAGGAGACGAGCCTGTAGCATAAGGATCAGTGACTCGTGTTTTTAATGGTGTTGCAGAAGGAGATGCAGAAGCCGATGTCTCAACTGTCACTGCCTGATCAGTTTCTGGTAATGGAGAAGTAGGTGTTGGTGTTGTAGATGCAGCAGGAACATCCGTAGTGGGTGTAGTAGTAGTGGGAGAAGGATTGAGAGGATCAGTAGTAGTAGTAGTAGGAGGAAAATGATCAGTAGTAGTATGTAAGGGAGGAGCAGCGTCTGTGATGTCTGGATTTATCAACCAGTCGTCGGGGGAAAGATTAGTCTGCAGTACTGGTGGTGTAATAGAAGTAGAATTATTAATTCCTGGAAACTGTTCTTCCATGAAAACGACATCACGACTAATGATGAATTCGTTGGTTTCCATATCATACAAGCGCCAAGCTTTCTTGCCGAAGAGGTAACCAACAAACAAGCATCTGCGACTCCTAGTGGCAAACTTATCTCTGTCCCTTGGTCGCTGATGGGCGTAACAGAGACAGCCAAAAACCCGTAATTGTTCATATATAGGCGGACGTCCATGTAAAACTTCATAGGGATTTTTGCCCTTAAGAACATTAGTTGGTGTCCGATTGATGATGTGAGCTGCAGCCAAGATACTCTCTCCCCAAAATTCAATAGGAAAACGAGACTGAAACAAACAAGCTCGAGCAACATTAAGTATATGTCTGTGTTTCCTTTCCACTCTACCATTTTGTTGTGGTGTATAGGTGCATGAGGTCTGATGGACAATGCCGGTTTCACGAAAGTAGGATGCAAGGGTCATGAACTCGGTTCCATTGTCTGTGCGTACCATCTTTACTTTTTGCCCAAATTGCCGCTCACTCATAGCACAAAAATTGCGAAGCAATGATGCAACCTCTGATTTTTCGAGCATAAGGTATGTCCACACTGCCCTTGAATAATCATCTATTATGGTGACAAAGTATACAGCACCACATGATGATGGTGTTCGATAAGGACCCCAAACGTCGCAATAAATCAATGAAAACGGGAAAGAACCTTTATTAAAACTTTCTGGAAACACTTGACGAGTTTGTTTGGCTTGAAAGCAATTATCACATTGAGAATCACTAAAATCTATTTTAAAATTCTTAAACACCGGCAGAGTAGACAAAGCTATGTAGGACGGATGGCCAAGTCGACGATGCCACAGAGTTGAAGAAGAAGTTTTTGTTTTTGAAGCTCCATGACTGCGTGCAACTTTAACCCCAGTAAAGTAGTAAACCCCCTCACGTTCTTCACCTGCTCCAATCAGAGTCCTCGAAAAACGATCCTTAAAACACATAATGTATCAGTGAATATTGCAATACATCCAGTTTGTTTCTATAGTTTAGACACTGAGATAAGGGTGCAGTGAAAATCAGGAACAAAGAGGACGTCGCGGAGCACGTAGTCTTTACTAAGACGCAAGGTGCCTTGTTTAGTAGCATGAGATTCTCGTCCATTAGGAAACGTAACGGATGAGGACAAGATATCATGAACATCGTGTAGTAGTGTGAGATCACCCGTCATATGGTGTGATGCCCCTGTGTCAATAATAACATCAGAAAGTGTTGTTTTACCCGATAAATGTTCCGATGAGAGATTGCTCTGCTGGTTTTGTAAGATAGAGATCAAGGATGCAATTTGATCTGCATTGATTTGAGAAGTGCTTTGTATGGCATTAGCTCGTCCACGCCCACGTCCGCGATTGCTGGTTGAACGACCACCCCGTCCTCCTCTGTATGAGTTGGAGCTGGAGTTGCGTTTTTGTTGTTCCAAATACCAGTCGGGAAAGCCGTGAACCAGAAAAAATTCAGTGATATCATGGCCTGAACGGCCGCAGTGAGTACAGGATCGAGAAGGATCCCTTGAGCGTGAAGAAGCGTTGTCTGGTGTGGTGAGAGATAACTCTCTTGGAGACTCTGTTTTGGCTGAAAAACCTATAGCCTCAGTTCGCTGATCTGAAGAATGGGTGATCGCCATATTTTGTTCTTCGCGAATAACCCGCGAATAAACAATATTAAGATCTGGAAGTGGATCCTCATCAGTGATACGAGATCGTATGGTAGCAAACCTCGAGTCATCCAGTCCAAGCAGGAACTTATGAATTTTAGCGTCTTCTCTTTCTTTTTCTATATCAATAGCAGCCGCACAGGTACACGGACGCGTTGTCTTCATGTTCTGCAACTCTTCCCACAGCATAGTGAGTCGACCATAGTATTCCAGAACAGTCTGTCCATTCTGTTTGCAATTAGTGATCTCGTCTTGTAGTTGATGTAGACGAGTTCCATTTTTGACTGAGAAGCGGAAGCGTAAAGATTCCCAAAGCTTGTGTGCTTCTGGTACGTGAGTAACCGTTGATCTGAGTTTTGAATCAGTTGACGTACGGATCTATCCGACAATCATTGAATTTACTTCAAGCCATCGTGATAAGTCGGGTTCTGCTTCTGGTTTTGGTATTATACCATCAATAAAACTCGTTTTCTGCTTTGCTTGCAGAGAATTGCGAAGCTCAGTGGACCATTCAGAATAATTTTCCTGAGTAAGGAGAACAGAAGTAATAAGAACTCCAGGGTTGTCAGAATGACTGAGAAAATATGGTGATAGTTCCCTGGAGGCAGCCTGCGTGTTTGCAGAAGTAGGAAAAGAAGTAGCAGAAGACGGTGTATGTTGGTCCACCGACATGATTGATGAATAGAATTATATGATAGAAGTAGTAAAGAAGATGATCAATAGTAGAGATCGAAGAAAAAAAATGTAGGTCATGAAATCTATTAGCTCTGATACCATGAAATATAATGTAAAGTGTGTGTTTATTCATCAACCAATGTAGGTATTTATACAAAGAGGATATCGTAAGCTCATAAGGAATTGGAATATTAACATTCTCTTAATTCCCTTATATTAGGAATATATCTATATCTATAATCATCCCTTTTTTATAAAACCTTTAAGCAAGATAAAGCTCGAGAATCAGAAGTTGATTGTGCTGAAGATGACGTAGGACAAGAACTGTTTGCGGCCGGTGAAGGTGAGAGCACGGGCTGACGAAGGAGAGAACCGTCCTTTGAGCTGGTCAACGAGGGGCTGTAATCACAGATACGTAACTTTCTATGCTTTAATGGAAGACCCAAATATCGGACAGGGAGGGAGCCACGTGAGAAGCCTAGACTCGTGAGTTAAGCTGCCTCGTTCTGGCTCATTCCTGTAGTAAAAAGCTCTGTTTTTGCTATGTTCATAGTAAGTCATGGCCACAATTAGAATCTTTCTAGTGTATCCGCTATCTGCTAGAGGGAGCCAGTTTCTCCATCAAATAATATAAATATCATATGCGAAAGCAAGATGGGTGACATCCGGGTTAGAGGCAGACGGGTGAAACCCAATAAAGCCTTGACGACAATTTTTGTTGAACATTTTCCCAATAACCTCCATCGCTAACACAAACAAATTCGTTGAAAGGGGGTCACCTTGACGTAAGCAGTGAGAACCCTTAAAGTATCCACCAAGTTCATCATTTACTGCCACATAAAATCTAGTGGTTCTGATGCATTGAGCAATGAAGTTTACAAGGGAGTCATGAAAACTAGGAGCCTTTATTATGAACAAGATGAAATCCTAGTTTATAGAGTCAAACGCTTTCCTTAGGTCGACCTTTAGAATAGACCTTTTGGAGATGTTCTTCCAGTTATAGCCTTAAAAAACTTTGTCGCCATAATAACAATCTCAACGAGGAGTCTTCCGGGTATAAAAACAGATTGCGTGTTGGAGATTACACTAGGCAGCACTTTCTTTAGTTTGTTTGCAAACAGCTTATCAATCACTTTGTAGACTGGGTTACATTAAGAGATATGCCTGAATTCTGAGATGAGGACCGCATTAGTCTTCTTCAGGATAAGAGTAAGAATAGTAGCGTTCCACTTCTGTAACAACCTTCCAGAAGTGAAAAATTCCTTAATCGCATCAATCAAATCAGTGCCAACTGTTTTTCAGTGAATTGTGAAGAATTCAGCCGAGTAACCTTCCGGGCCTAGATTTTTTTTTTTCGGGAGAGAAAAGAAAGCTAAATGTGTGTCTAGCCTAGAGAATGGAGCAACTTAAGAGTCCATCACAGCGGGCGAGCATCTATAGGGAACCAGATCAAAGATATCGTCAATATTAGATGCCGGAGAGAGGGAATTTCCACCAAGCAGGTTTGTATAAAAGTTAACAGCATGTGCCAAGATCTCCTCTCTGGTATTGATAATGTCGCCACCATTAGCCTTTAGAAATAAAATTTGGTTCTGAGATGTCCTAGTTCAGACTTGCCTATGGTAGAACCCTGTGTTAGAATCGCCCTTGTCCAACCAACAGACATGTGATCTTTGATGGAAAAAAAGACTCCTCCGCTTTGCCCAAGGTAGCCCATTTTGCATAAGCTTGGCGCTCCTTAAGGCCTGCAGCTGGTGATGGCGAAGAGAGAAGGACTCGCTGACATGCATTAAGCTCATCAAATGATTCTGATACCATTTTCTTAATATCTGAATAATTATCTCTGATGATGCGTTTCAAAGCTTTTAACTTCTTAGAGACCAGTAGCATTTGTGTACCTGCAAACAGAAGTGAATTCCAACTATCTCTAATTATTAGTTCAAGTTTGGGATTATTCAAGAGAGTGTAGAATTTGAACGGGTTCTTTATTTTAGGCTTATGGGCGTCGAGGAAGACACAACATGGCCTGTGATCAGAGATGCTTGGGTCGCCAAAAACGCCTAGAGAAGAGGGGAAAGACTCAAGCCATTTATTATTGACGAGTATTCTGTCAAGCTTCTTTGAGATAACCACCGCTCCTTGATTGTTGAACCAAGAAAAATAATTTCCACAACAATGAATATCTGATAGCCCAAGAAGATGAATACAAGTTTGGAATTCCATCATGTCACAGGAAGAAGAGAACTGATGCGCCAAAGAATGCTCTGAAGGGTCCAAAATCTGGTTGAAGTCGCCCATTACTGTCCAAGGGATGTCCGACAAGGAGGGAGATGAAGACATGTAGCCAAGATCAGACCAAAGATCTCGCCTTATTTACCTGAAATTTGATTCGTAGAAAAAAGAAACTGCAAACGGAGAGGAGACAAAAGACATATTTATGATGAAAGAGATACTTTTAAGAGATTTGTGGACAACTGAAGCTGAAAACAGAAGAGTGCCAAAAAAACCCAAATATTTCATAGGCCTGAGAACTCATAATTACATTCATAGGACCAGACGGGGAAGACCATACTAATAATCGATACACCCTTCCCATTATTTACATGTGTCTCGACCAAAGCTCTAAAAACCGGCTTATGCAGCCGTAACCACTTCCGAAAACCATTTCCTTTTGTTTTATCATTGAAACCTCTAATGTTTCAACAAAAAAATATCCATAAAAAGGGGAAATTTAGAAGTTTAAAAGGCCTCTAGCCCTGGCCACACTATTGCTCCTTGCTTGATTGCGAGATCTCTGGGAGATAACCTTGATATACTCATCTTTATCATCAATTGTGTTGTCTTCATCGTTGGAAAGACCTTCCGAGGAGAGGCCATGATCATCTTCATCATTATCTGAAGAAGCATAATATGCATTATTTATACCGGACTCTATTAATTAGTTGCAGAATGATATAGGAAAAAACAGAGAAAGTTATACATTTTTATTTTTTGTACTATAATGAAATCTGCAGCGACGTAACGCAAATCTCATGATGATGATAAACTACTTAAAAAATGTATGCGCTTTAATTTCTCTTATTTTTACTTATTTTCTTTTAGTCAGAAAATCTGATTTGAGATCAAGACTCCAGTTAAATATTAACAATTTACATACAACAATGAACTGTATAAGGGAAGGGTTTTACAAAATTATACAATAAGCCAAAAGGAACAAAATTGTCTTCTATAAAAGGTAATAGACGTTGTAACAGCTTATGCTAGTAAATAAAACAATATTAGTATAGTTAACTTAAATAGACGTTGTAACAGCTTATGCTAGTAAATAAAACAATATTAGTATAGTTAACTTAAATAGTGAATCATTAATTAGAAAATGTTGATAGAGAGAAGGACAGAGGAAGAAGGCGTTCAATTCAACTGGTAGCATTTGTCGTCGCAAGTAGATGCTGCATGGGAGCCCCAATATTCCTTCCACGTTTTTTTGCTCATTGATTTCCTAAATAGTACTATATCAAAATTGTTTTTTTTTTCTTTTTGCTAGATCAACATTGTTTTTTTAATGAAGATATATCAAAATTTGTTGTATTATGTTAACCTATATATAATATTTACTATTTTAAGTTTTGCTTATATATTTAATTTGTCTGACGTTTAATATTTTGTTTTGAGGAAGCTGTCGAGCCCCACGTTCCTCGGCGCTAACATGGCCTCCCGTCTCACGTGATACTCTAATTAAAAAAAATAATCTTAAACGTTAATTCCATTTTCCAACATCTTAGATATGCCTCTTGTTTGTCGCACACGCACTCTATTACTCCTTCCGTCTCACTTTAAGTGAAGTGTTAAAGAAATTTTTTTATCTCATTTTAAGTGATGTTTTCAAATTTCTAGGTAAAAAATAAATGTATTTTAATATTTTTAATTATTTATATTATGTAGTATGATTGTTTATTGGTTGAAACTACTTTAATCAATGTTGTTTTTAGGCAAACGAAAAAGATAAAATAAAAGTTTGTAATTTCTTAATCAACGTGTAAAAACCTAAAAATCCACTTATTTTGGAACGGAGGGAGTATGTAATTGTCAATTTCTTTCTTTTTTTTTAAAAGGGCAAATAATTGTAAGCTGTCAATTTTTTTTTTTTTTTTGTAAACTGAGCTGGCTGTCAATTTCTTCTTCAGAAAATGTGGTTCTATATGACATTGAAATCGATTAAAGCGGTCACATATGGGCATGCTCCACCCCCAACCGAATTTTTAAAACAAAAATGGACATCAAATCGGCTAGATTCCATGCTTCTCTATTGTCCGATAGGTAATAAATTTTTTGCATGGTTTCTATGTTTATTGTTTTATTTTAATTGAATGTATTTCTGCTTGCTATTGGAATTTGACCGGATCAGACGGTTTGGTATTTGTCTCTAAAAAGTGAGTCAGCAAGATCAAAATTAAACACTTGTTAATTGGAGTCTTGAGTATATATATGGATTTTAAACATTAAAACCCCTCAACTAAGTTTGTTTTGGGTAAAAACTCCCAACCTAAGTATTTAATGTGAAAACAACCAAACTAACTTTATTTAATGAATTAAACCCTCTCAAGTCATAATTACTTTTACAACCGGTAAATCTTTAGATTAAGATTTAATTAAACATAGTTAAGGAGTTTTACCATTAAAAATAAAAATCTAAAATAAAAATATAATAACGTTAGCAACTTTAGTTCTGGAAATTATCATTTTTAAAAGTTTCTGCAAATATATGAAACTGATATTTTTTTTATAAAATCAGTATTATATATGTATAAATTAAAAATGTACAAAACCAGAAAAAATATCTTATCTTTAAAAATGTAAAAATAAATCTTTAGATGATAAAATTTATATCTTATCTTATATTTTATGGTTTGTACATTTTTAATTTATACATATATAATGTTTTTTTTTATAAAAGGTTAAGTGAACCGTTGTTCTTGAAAAAGATATTACTTGAGAACTCATTATATATGTATAAATTCAACATTATATATGTATAAATTAAAAATGTACAAACCAGAAAATATAAGATAAGATATACATTTTATTATCTAAAGATTTATTATAACATTTTTATAAGATAAGATATACATTTAGTTATCTAAAGATTTATTATTACATTGTTATAAGATAAGATATACATTTTATCATCTAAAGATTTATTATTACATTTTTTAGATAAGATATAATTTTATTATATTTTCTGGGTTTGCAAATTTTTAATTTATAAATATATAATGTTGATTTTATAAAAAAAACAGTTTCATATATTTACATAATTTTTTTAAAATGATAATTTTTAAAATTACAGTTGCTGAGTTTTAGATAATGTTATTATATTTTAGATTTTAGATTTTTATTTTTTACTTTTAATGATAAAACCCCTCAACTATGTTTAATTAATGAAAAAAACCCTAAACTAAAGATTTACCAGTTGTAAAGGTCATTATGACCTGAGAGGGTTTAATTCACTAAATAAAGTTAGTTTGAGGGTTTTCTTGTTAAATACTTAGTTTGGAGTTTTTTACCCAAAACAAACTTAGTTGAGGGGTTTTAATGTTAAAAATCCTATATATATATATATATATATATATATATATCTATGATTTCTATTTTAATTTTTTTTTTTGTTCAAGGGATTTATAGGATTTATCAATGTTCTAAAAATTTGTTTAGGCGGCGCCTAGGTTTCCGTCGAGGCGGTAACTTGGCTCTATCCGAAAAGATTTTTGGTAACTTGGCTCTATCCGAAACATTTTTTTTAATCCGATTCATACTGATTATCTGATTCAAATTAGTTTAAACTGTTTCAAATTGATTAAAATCGGTTAAATCGATCTAAATTTGTCTAAATATGTTAAATTATGCAATAATGTTAATACAAATCTTAAAATCTGTCTATTTTTTTTTCGTATATCTAATTTTGATATTCATAAAAATATTTTTATAAATTAATTTTAAAACTAGAATATGTTATATAAAAGTATAAAATATATAAATTAAATCAATAATATTTTAGGCCTCGCCTAGACCCAGAATAATCCGCCTAGTCGCTAGACCTCTGTCTAGCGCGTTTTAGAACATTGAGATTTATAGTCTTTCAAACTAATCGCACCACTGTATTTTTCACTTCAAAATAGAATTTAGAGTAAAAATGAGTTAACGATACTCTATTTTCATTTTATAGTAGAGTAAAAACATGTATATATATAATTAATTTATTTTTATTCATTACTTTATTTTCAATCTAAAATAGAGTAACGTTATTACAATATTATAGAGTTACTATATTTTAAAAATAATAATAGAATTGAGTATATGTTTTAGCAAGATTTTAAGGATTGTTGATTTTAATGTGACACTTTATCGTTGTTAGAAGATATTGTGACATGTTGAACAAAAAAAAGATATTATGACACTAGGCACGATAGCTAATTATTTTGATAATGAAAAAAAGATAAGTACGTAACTTCTTAACTTGTACGGGGTGCGTTTTATTTTCATATTAATCAAAGAAGTTTTTGCATTTTTAGTTTCTAGTTTTCGAGTAGAACACGGGTGATCCCAAAGAAGATAAAAGATAACAATTCTAGCATTCTCTAACTTAATAGAATCTTGTATTACCGTTGCGTGAGGGTGTGAGCTTTATGGTAAGATAACAATTCTAGCATTCTCTAACTTAATAGAATCTTGTATTACCGTTGCGTGAGGGTGTGAGCTACAGTTACACCATATATACACCATATATGATGCAAGTTTAGAACGAAAAAGAGGGCGTCACTATATAAATAATTCAAAGCCCCTTCCCCATCTATTTAAAGGGTTCATGCTTCTCTTCTAGAAAACTTCAACAGATAACTTAGTGGAAATAAACGATTGTTGAGAAGATCCTAGCACTTGGAAAATCATTTGCATTATGGGCTCGTCTATGAAAAATAATTAAAAGGAAACTAGTTTTACGATGAATAAGATTTATATTTTATAGGAAAAATATTAAAACAAAAGGAAAAGCTTAATTCTGTTTTTGGTATTAGGTGACTTTATCTTTTTTTTTTTGATTAACCAGTGGGTGATCCAAAGGCTTTCTAGACCCAAGACTAATCCCTCTGAGGCCGACAGCAACCCACGTATTAGGTGACTTTATCATATGGGAAAATTGGATTAAGAAGCAAAGGTCAGCGCCGAATGCGCTCTAGATTCTTTGGGAAATGTGATAGTTTGTAATTATGAAAATAAAATAATCAATTCCACTGATAGTATTAATAATTAACAAACATATCAGTACTAATCGAATAATTCACTTTTGATCTGCTTGGATGTATCGAAAAGGGCATGTGTATTATCCGGTCAACATTTTCCCCTCTCCCTCTCTCTCCCTCCCTCTTGCATTTGTTCTTTATTCCATATTCCATGTGTTTGTCTTGTCGTAGCTCAAGCTCCTGTTACATTGTAATTTGTTGTTTTTCTTTGAAAGAATTACACTTGAGGTCACATTCTATCTTATTTATTACAGCATAAGACACTTCTAGCTATTAAGACACTTTTTTCTTAACTACAACTACTTCCTAACTAATCTAGTTGCTTTTTCACAATAGATTTTTTCAACTAAACTTAGATCTTTAATGTAAATGGCGGGCTTTTTTCATAGCCATTGATTTCATTTGTCTTTTGATGGTCAAGATTTATTAGCCAAAAAGTGCAAAATTAAAATAGATCTAGACTTTCTCCGATATCCACTTTTTCTACCTACTCTTGTTTGATTATTTTCCACAATTGATCTTGCTTCTCTTCTCCGACGTTCTATACTCCGACGTTCTCCGCACTGTTCTCATCGTAGTCATAACCCATAGTGATTTTACCTAGAAGCTTCAAAATACTCTCTCTCTCTCTCTCTCTCTTAATTGATTTCTCTGAACAAAGTGAGTTATCTCTTCTTTATTTTACCTTCACCGTGAATCTTCTCCAGTCATCAAAAACATAGCTTTCTCCTTCAGATCCAGTTCTCACCTCTTCACTGCAGCTAAGAAATCTTTCGTTGGCTTCCCAAATTATCATCTGCTCCCCCACCACTTCAGAACCTCTTAACACAACCACACTTGGCATAGTGAGAACCATATCTTTTCGCATTCTCGATTATCTTGAAAGTATGCTTCTTTTCTATAAATGTGTTCACAAAATCTTAAGCAATCTCATCTAACTTTGAAAAATCTGTAAGATTTATGAAGATGAGATTTTGTTTTTATCCCTAAGGTGGAGATAAAGTTATAAGTTTGGATACTCTTAATATTTTTCAAATTGAGTTCAAACTTTAAAAATCTGTGTAATATATAGAATCTTTTGTATTTGCTTTTGTGAATGATATGAAAGCTAGAAATTCTAAAAGCTATGTGCTTTGAGAATGGGAAGAGAAACTTTAAAAGGTTCTCTTTTTCTGTTGTATTAGAATTAACTTGCAAATTCATTTTGATTTTAACTTGTTCAGGTGATGTCCATTAACAAGAGTATCCACATGTACACTCGCTCTACGGACAAGCTTCTCCATCCATTTGTACACCTTAAACCATGTACACCAATGCACCGATTACTAGGAACCTTCTGATATCAGTAACTTCTGATATCAGTGACTTGATATCCTCTATCTTTTTGAAGACACACCCTACGAAACTGATGAAAACTCAGATTTGGATATATATGGAAGCAAAGATTTCTCAGGTATCCACATGTACACTCGCTCTACGGACAAGCTTCTCCATCCATTTGTACACCTTAAACCATGTACACCAATGCACCGATTACTAGGAACCTTCTGATATCAGTAACTTCTGATATCAGTGACTTGATATCCTCTATCTTTTTGAAGACACACCCTACGAAACTGATGAAAACTCAGATTTGGATATATATGGAAGCAAAGATTTCTCAGGT
Organism: Hirschfeldia incana; assembly: GCA_026261945.1. NCBI lineage: Eukaryota > Viridiplantae > Streptophyta > Magnoliopsida > Brassicales > Brassicaceae > Hirschfeldia > Hirschfeldia incana. Next base: position 1,193,954 of record JABCMI010000063.1, read on the forward strand.
ATCCACATGTACACTCGCTCTACGGATAAGCTTCTCCATCCATTTGTACACCTTAAACCATGTACACCAATGCACCGATTACTAGGAACCTTCTGATATCAGTAACTTCTGATATTAGTAACTTGATATCCTCTATCTTTTTGACGACACACCGTACGAAACTGATGAAAACTCAGATTTGGATATATATGGAACCAAAGATTTCTCAAGTCAGGCATATTCTACAAAAAAGTTCTTTCATATTTTTTTTTTGTTTGTTTGTCTATATGAATGTTTTCAATTTGCTTCATAAATTATAAGTGGCTATATTTATTGTTGTACACAACACATATTTTTTCCATTTTTTATACGCATGAAATTTGAGTTCTTCCCAACTATTATATTACAGAAGTTTACACATAATTAATCATAAACATGTTAGAGGCTCCTTTAATTAAGTATCTTGATTTTTTCAATAAGCCCCTCATGTACACACGTACAAATATAACTTTCAGGTACACATGGACATCATTTAAGGTGTACATGTTTAACTAAACCTGCAAAAGATTTACATGTTATGTGATGGTTTTATATACCATTTCATCATGCACATGTTTTACCTTGTATCAAAGGATGATTTTATGTCATATCATGCATGCATAAAATGTTTTTTCCTTTGAGTTTATATATGTTTGTTTGCTAGCTTGTTCATATGAATGTTTTCAATTTGCTTCGTAGATCTTAAACAAAATTAATAGCATGTTACAAAATCATTTACACAATTATCTTAAATTTTACATGCCATTAGTATCCATGTGTACAAGAAAACATGAACATGATGTACACTGTCATTAGTATCCATGTATATAAGATTTTAATGTGTACACAAATCCACCATGTACACATCTATTCAATTACAACCAAAACCCATAACTACATACTCAGCTGTCTCCTCAAAAACATCTCTAGCAAAAGCAAATAATCCACCGCTGAGTAACCTCCAACAATGGCGGTTCTGCGTTTTGGCTTTTAACAGATTCAAAGACTTTGACACTCCAAAAACAACCCGGAAAAAGTCATTCACCGTCAACTGTTAGACAACAATAAATTTAGCAAACGTGAAACCAACTAAAATTCAGCCTAAACACAAAATCTGAACCCTAAAACCGAGCAAATAGGGAAACCAAAACAAGAATTCACCTTTTGCTTTCTCCTTCGCTGCTAGCTTTTTTCTTGACGTCATAGTATTTTTTGTCAATTTCAATCACCGATTCTTTACCACCAACAAAAATAAACAAGGCTACAGATCATAAACTAACCATCGTCTATCGCTTTTCCTACTCGCTTACTCCTAGCCGTCGACGAAGCCATCTCCCACGACCACCACTTTTTCCTCCGCTGTGAATCATATCTCCGTCGTCTCGTTCCAGTAGTTTGCCGTCGGGGTACTAAACCTAATTGTAAAATTAGGTCTCGATTTGTAAAAAGAAAAAGGTAAGAACTTTTATCTTTTTACGGGTCCAACCTTGTTAATTAACCAAATCACAATAATTGATGTGTACACCAATCAGAGACAACGAATTTCAAATTTCAAAATCAATAAACTAAGCTAACCAGAATTGTTTGGTCTATTACCGAAAAGCACATGTCTGGTTTAATTTTTGGAGGGCAAATGCGTCTTCTAACACCAATAAGTGTCTTAGTAGCAACAAGTGCTTTTGGGTGTAATAAAAACACTTAAAGTGTCTTAGAGTGAAACAAACTCTTTTTCTTTTGTTGCAACTGCATTAAAGAACTTGGGTTAATTAGTGCATTGGAGAAATGTACGGGAACCTTGTCTGCAATACGCAACTGGTATTTTATTTGGTAACTTCTTTAAATGCTTTATTTGTTTACCAAGTTGTGTAGGATTTTCTTGAAGTCAACTAAATATCACCATGCGAATTTAAACAGATATCATGTGCTATGATGCATCTCTTAGAGAATTAATTTATTAAATACAGGGTAAAGAACTTATTAACAGTTGATGGTTCTTGGCCATTCCAGGTTTTTGGATTTTGGCTCGTGCATTTTACATAATAGTCTTGTAATAAATGATCTAGCTATTTCTTTACGTTACTTAGAATGCATTCTAAACTCTCGCCAGATAGTATATGGTAATCAATAACACTCTATAGTTTGAAATATGTTAATAGACCATCCAGATCAGCTGATATTGTATATAAAAAACGTTTGAAAAACATAACCTAAAGTGGATTATTCGCGTGTATGAGTTTTTATATACTACATCCAATTCCCGAAAGTAAGATTTTATAGATTTAATTTTTTGTTTCACAAAACTGAATTTTCTATATTTTTAAGATATTTTTGTATACATTTAAAAAACATTTATGGTGAATATTTGAATTGATTAAATTTCATTGATGGATAGTTATTAGAAAGTTTATAGAAAAAATAAATAGTAAATTAAAAAGTAAATATTTATTGTGTTCTTAATAAACGTGAAAACTCTAAAAAATGATACTTTCAGAAACATAAGCAGTATATAACTATAGTTCAAACGAGTTATCTTGAAAACAAGCCCAAATAAATACACTTCAAATCTTGGATCTTTGTCCCAAACCTTGGCCCAAATATTGTAGTTCTGTAAAATTGATGTTATTAATTTTAGACCAGTGCCTGTTTGACTTATTTTTTAAAAAGAATATTTGTGGAAAACAGCATTATTGGATATTAGCTTGATGAAATGTTCTCAATCCCGTTTTTCGAATGTGATGGTATACTTGTATTTCTATACAACAACATGATTTCTTCTAATGATGATGATGATGATGATCACAATTATCATCAATTAAATGCTCATAAATGCCCCTGAAATTCAACTGTTTTCTACGAATACTTTTGGGCTAGTGTTCAACGTTATTTGTACTAAAAAAAAAAAAAACAAAAGACTGGACCACACAGGCAAGGTACAGTTTCACGAAAATGGAAATAACAAAACTAAAGTGCTTCTGTCTTAACATTCCTTGTTTTTTGACTCTTTCATTCTAAAACTGCCTTTTCTGGTCATTTTCTTGTCAGCTCCTACATAAGAATAAACAATATTCTGTTTACTCACTAAAAGATGTCTTTATCTCAAAGTCGTAATTACCCATCGTATTTTCATTATAGAATCCAAATCAATTTAAACAGCATTGATGAGACTGGTTTGGTTTGTGACTTATCACATGTTTCAATGGTCTTCTTCCAGTTTTCAGAGGCATCTATTGTTATGTGGACTCGCGATAATGATACAGACATTGGAATTATTATTTTTAGTTTTTTGAAATTTATTGGTCTTTGGATAAACGGTCACTACATAAGCAATTGAAATGTGTCGGACAACTTTTGGTGCACCATGCAAGCATAAAAGACATAGAAGATCCAAACAGTGTAAGAGTATGTATTTAAATTTTGTAGTGAGGGGAGTCTTCTGATTTTATAGAGGCTGTAACATTTAGATGTGCAGTTTTAAAGCCTGAACCAGATGACCCTAACCAAACCAACCAGATTCGAGTTGGATGATACAAAATAATTATAAATATTTGACTACTTCGTAACTCAAAATACTTTGGATATTCAAATCACACCCAAAATGGTTGGGGGTGTATAATATTATATAATTTATGAATTGCATATTTAAATATATTTTTATATTTAAATAACCAAAATATTTGAAATTATACTTGTAAAAAGTTTGTCTATAAACTACATGATGTAAATTTAATGTATGCATAAAAAATATATTATACTGTGGAAAAATAATATGCGTATATATTGAGTAATCTGTACTGCTGTCATAAGAAAATTTAAAATGTTGTTAATATAAATGTAATCTATGCATAAAAATATATTCTATTGTTGGAAAATGATATGCGTATATTGAGTAATCTGTACTGCTGTCATAAGCAAATTTAAAATGTTGTTAATATAAATGTAATCTATGCATAAAAATATATTCTATTGTGGAAAAATAATATGCGTATATATTGAGTAATCTGTACTGATGTCATAAGCAAATTTAAAATGTTGTTAATATAAATGTAATCTATGCATAAACATACATTCTATTGTGGAAAAATAATATGCGTATATATCGAGTAATCTGTACTGCTGTCACAAGCAAATTTATAATGTTATTAATATAAATTTAAAATGGAAATTTAAAATGTTTTTTTATGAAAAAACTTAATTGATTTGATTTAACTTTTATTTCTATTGTGTAATTACATTTTAATGCTACATAAATATTATATCTGTGAAAATTATTATATACTTAATGCTTAATACCGAATTATAATTTTCCAAAACCCAAAACATCAATACCCAAAACCAGTATGTATTCAAGTGGATATCCGCATTTTAAAACCCAGAATAATTTTTCGATTAGATACACATTAAAATTATAATTATTTTATATATTTTCATCATAAAAATGAATAATTTGTATTTTTTTTCAGTTCACTTTATATATAATCTCTTTCTTACTATATATATAATCATATACTTAATTGTGTTGATTATTTGTTCATGTTTTCAATCTCATCTTTTAATAATTGTTATCTGTAGTTATATTTTTAATTATTATAAAAAAAATAAATCAAATCAATGTCAAAACCCAGAAAAATCCGCCATGAATATGAATCTGTTACCTTGCACTGGTTAGCCAATAAAATCCCGCTAAGATACATGCAAATATTAAATTAATGATAAGAAAGCAGCTGTCAAATATTTTGCACCAAATATTACATATAATCTCTAAAATATGATATTTACTTAGTTTAGCTCTACATTCATACATATAAAAAGTATTTGGTAAAAAAAATTATTTTTTCTCAAAAAAAAAAAAAAAACTGTCACACGTTACCTAGGAACAGAAAAGAAAAAAAAAATTTAATTATTCACATAAAGCTGGTTGGTGTATAAAGGAGAGAGAATGTGGGTCCCACCACTTTCTGAAATTATCAACTGCTAAATTTAAAAATAATATTGATATTTTTTCTGTAAATATGATAAAAATTCAAAGGCATAATCGTAAATTTTTAAAATACGATTTTGTTTTAATAGGATAGATATGAATTTATTATCCATCTCATATTGGCTTAGAGCATCTAAAAAAACACTCTATTTTGAAGTTTCCACAACTTCATTTTTGAAATTTAAAGGTATTTTCCTCCAAAAAAAAACTTCAAAGTATTTATATTTTATACTATGATCCATATATTTGTTATAATGAATTGAAATGCATAAAATTTTATAAATAGCAAGCACATATATAAAAATATTACAGCAATATTAAATATGTAACACTAAAGTATACAATATTCCATAAAGGTAGTTTCCTAATAAGAAATTAAAATAATAATTTCAGAACATAATTTTCCCTGATTGGAAAAATAAAATCTTGAATAGGTGACTGGTCCGTACTTTGTGTGGACATACAAGAATACACAAAATATCAAAAAGTTAATAGTATTTACTTTTAATAACTTTTCTATTTTATATATAATCTCTTTGTTAATTTTTAATATATTTATGGTATATTTTGTAACTATATTGGGTGACATGTTATATTTAGTATATTTTTGTGTTTTTTTTAAAGTGAAATATTTTTAAAATGCATGATATATGATAAATTAATGAAATATAATCTATAACAAATAAATATAAAAAATACACAATCCATGATAGAAAAAGTCAATAGAAGCCTACAAAATAAATTGAGTTTTGTAAGAAATGGTACAAAATTTATTTTTTATCAAAATATTATTTATTTCTAAATTTCACTGAGTAGAAAAAAGAATATACATACATTTATCAAAATATTTTGAAAACAATTAAAGATTCAATTTATATGTTTGTGTTGTTTATCTGTTAATAGAAGAAGCAAATATCAGCAACAACTTATTAAACTACCAGGCAAGGATTCATACAAGCTATTTTACGGATTATATGAATTTGGTATATAAGTATAAAAGTTCAAACGCTTCATTTTAAAATAAACTAGATTTTTATCCGCATACATGTGT